>OY101430.1:26883537-28083537 GCA_956483605.1 Tuberolachnus salignus | reverse complement strand
CTTAATATTAAATAAAAATAATTTGTTTCGCTGATTTGAACATTTTTGTCCCATTTAAGGAATGTAATCATTGGAACACGCGCTACATTGGTAATTTCGTTAAAAATAATCATAGATGCATGAAATGTGCAAAAATATTAATATTAGCCGTTTCTAGGTGTGGAAATCTTTTCAAAACATTCTAGCGATTTTGACTAGTTTTAATGGCATTTGATGTTCTCGAGGTTTTTATTTGGTATTATGTAGATAAAATTATTCTGCTAGAGCAAAAATACTAGACAATATTACAGGAGATTCATCATAAGTTGTACGTAGTAGCCATAACAAATAATTTGAGCGTAAAGTAATCGGTTTTTTTTTTTTTTTTATAATCGATTAAATTGCTAATTTTAATGAAAATCGTATAAATCGTTAAAAGCGTTTTGCTATATTCTATGTTATGCGGACAAAACATTTTTGGCTCCATAAAATTACATAACAATTTTAGCCGATAAAACAAGAACATTTGTAGTCACGTTTATATAATTTTCAATTTAAGTATACAATTTATTTTTATCGAACATTGCTCAGAATCGTTTTTCGCCGGCAATCGTTGCATACAGATATTAACTAAATTCTCCTACGTTCGCTACTCCGCACCAAAATCAGTGGTGAATTCCTTTTTTTTATTTTTTTTTTATATCAATTAGTCGTAATGTAAATTAAACTATAATGTATAGATAATGATTTGCTTGTTCAATAGGCAACAATAATATACAACGAGACTCTAAACACTAGGGTATTTACTCGTGTATTGTATAGAATATGTTACTGATATATTCAACCTCAAACGCACACTGCATGATGGATGTGTAATTATTGTAAACACATCCGCAGGGAGAGAAAGAAAATGTAGAAATAATGAATTTCGATTAAAACCTCGGCCATTTACAAAACGCTCGGAGTGTGTTGTCTATAATACTCGGTGGCGCAACCAAAATTTATTATCGTGGCGGTTATAAATTTAAAAAAATTTTCATTTTATTTTTCTAGGCACAGTTTCTCTAGTTTAAGAAAATCATAAATTATCAGGGCTAATATAATATATACACTTTTGTTTGTTAAATTATAATAATTGATAATGTCTAAAGTAATTGCAATAAAAATTTACATCTAAGTTCATATACTATGATCATACCGAGGGTTCCCTTGGTGTAACCTCCACACAAGTTCCTTGCATAGATATAATCGCATAAAATACCTTACAGTAGACATTGTCCGCAGTAAGTGATCGGATTTGGGATTTTCCGATATTCAACTACGGATGAGACTTGTACGGACTATGGAACGTACATTTTTGATATTAACACCACTCTGCTATCATCGAATTCCACTCGGATATTCTTGACTGAAATATCGGAAGGGGGGGAGGTTACTTTTAATATGCAGTGTCCGTAGCAGTCCTTTATATACTAGTGAAGATCCTACCAACGTACGTTAAACAACAACCGAGTTACAACCATTTATTTAAATTGTTTAAAATTAAACCAAATTCGAAAATTGCATAATAGGAGACCACAACCACTGATGTCGATAAATTACGCTCTTGTCAATGCCGTCCACTGTGGTCTACCTCGCAACAAGTGTGTATGACCGTACGGCCACCCAACCGCAAATTGATCTCCTGGTACTCAATTTTCTGGAATCCTTAGGAATTTTAATTAACCCCATTTATTAAAATGTATAAATTGTACGGTACATTTGAGTTACATATTAAGAGTAACCACCCCCTTTCCGATATTTCGATCAAGTATATCTCGTTGGAATATGGCGATAGCAGAGTAGTTTTAACGCAAAAAAAATAAATAAATAAAACCAGAACCTCGTACCAATGGTAGGATATCGGAAAACTACTTCCCGCGCTTTTACGGTGATTATCAGACCAATAACTACGGACAAAGTCTATTGGAAGTGATGTTATAAAATCCATCAATCTAAGAGACTTGTGTAGGGGTTCATACCTACTGTAAGGTTACATTTTCTGAATGAACTAAGTACAGAATCTTCAAATGAACGCAATTTCGTCTTTTTTTCTTCTTATACAGTAGTGCATTCAATGCGTTTTGCCGGTTTTCGAGATATATTTAGGTTAATCGAACAGTACTCAAGTATTGAAATCGGAGTTGAATTCTAAAACCTTAAACTTTGAATTATCGGTGTATTTAAGAAAAAATTCGCAAACCGCCAAGACTAGCACGGCTAGGTCGTCGACCGTGGTTTTTCTTTGCAATAGTGCTCGTTCAGTTGAAGAGTGATGATTATTTTTGTTTAATGATTTGTATGTGCACGTGTTTTTCCATAGGGTATCGGAAGTCTGTTCAGTGCGTTGAAAGTCGTACGTCTACTGCGACTGGGCCGAGTCGTTAGGAAATTGGACAGGTACTTGGAGTACGGTGCCGCCATGCTGATACTGCTGTTGTGTTTTTACATGCTGGTGGCTCATTGGCTCGCGTGCATTTGGTATTCGATAGGTAAGTGCGACCGGCTGCTGTTAAAGGCGTTTAAAGGGGATTTTCCATTATTATTATTTTTTTGGGGGGCCTAACCAAACATTTGTGTGATTCAGGACGGTCCGACGCGGAAAACGGATACCAATACTCGTGGCTGTGGAAATTAGCCAACATTACTCAGTACCCGTACTCCTACAATGTCAACGAAATCACCAACTCCACCGAACTGATGAACGGGCCCTCGAGGAAGACCATGTACGTGACCGCGCTGTACTTTACCATGTCGTGCATGACCAGCGTCGGTTTCGGCAACGTGGCATCGGAAACTGACAACGAGAAAATATTCACCATATGCATGATGGTCATCGCGTGTAAGTGGTGTACATTTTCTTTTGGGCCAACCGAGATCAGTGGCGTGCGCAGGGGGGGTTTGCTGTTTTGTGGGTTATATCCTCCCCACAACCAATGACTTAAAAAAAAAAAAAAAAAGAAAACCATTACGAGTGTATATATATATATTTTAATAATTCAATCCATAAACGTATATACTTTGGCCGAGTTGAAGAACAAGCTTGATTATTATACAAAGGGTGTCCAAAAATGAATGCGACTCGAATTCTTAAAAACTAAAAGATTTTTTTATTTGAGAATAAAATTAACACTATTCCATCTCAAAATAACGTTCTTCGTGTAGAATACACCGATCCCATCACTCCTCTCACTTCCGGTACGCATCTGAAAATGATTTTTCTGGATGCTGTTTGGTGTATCCCGCAACGCTTTTCTGGACCACAGAATTCGAGTTGAATTTTATTCCTTGAAGAAAGGCTTTGAGTCGAGAGAATAGTCGAAAATCACAGAGTGCAAGATCCGGTAAGCTGGGACACGTTTTGGGCATAACGTAATGGCGTGTTTTTTTTAAAATTAATTTGTGAATTTAGCAGAATGCGGACGCGTATTGGCATAATGCAGTGCCCAGCGGGCACACACATAACGCATGCGTAATTCTATCGTAAGAATGTTGTGAACGGTAAATTTCGACAGTCCATCATTTCAGTGATATCTGCGACTGTGAACGATCTAATTTCTTGTAATATGGTTGCAACAGTATTGACGTTAACGTGGTTAAACGCTGTTAATGATCGACCGGGAACGGGTAAAGATTCTATTGTCGTTTTTATTTATAAAACCTAACAGCATATGGCACCGAAATACACGATTAAAAATCAAGATCCTTTGTATACTTCTTTGGTCTCATCAGAGGTCAGGGGTAGTCGTTTATCCGCCCAAAAAACAATAACGAACAACTTGGCGTTGCGGTTTCGTCGACTCTGATGTAACCATCTCGAAAACGGTAAGGGGACATGTGATACGCGGTTTACTAAATCGTCTCTCGTGAGCGAATAGATAGTAGGTATCGAGCCTAATATGAGAATTATATTGTTCGTCTTAGAACACACTACAACTCAGTATAATCGTCAATCAATAAGGCAGTGTTAACCTTTTATTTTTTTTTTTTTTAAAAATAGACTCATTAATCTTTAGACAATCTTTGCATGATTGAAAATCGGCGATTTTGGATCCTGTTTTAAAATTTCTACCGTCTGGTTAGGTACATATATTTAAAGTAAAAGGTTTTACGATTTATTCGTGATTATTATTTATAATTACTCCGTGCACTCCCGCTGAAAATTCACGGTCACGCCACTGATCGGGCAGTTTTCGAAGGAATTCTATCTACACGTTTTTCAGTATGATTATTGTCGAGTTCCTTATTTTCGCAGCGCTGCTGTACGCCACGATCTTCGGTCACGTGACCACCATCATACAGCAGATGACATCAGCCACTGCCAAATACCACGACATGTTGAACAACGTAAGGGAATTCATGAAGCTGCACGACGTGCCGAAAGCGCTGTCCGAACGGGTCATGGACTACGTGGTGTCCACGTGGGCGATGACCAGGGGCTTGGACACGGACAAAGTACGCGAAGACTTACATAAATTATAACGTCCTCCACGGGGTAATGGACGGAACCCCGATGCCCGAAAGGGATTAAATAGAATAATTATTAACCTAACCGACCCTAGTTAAATCACCCCGGCGCACTCGTTTTCCTATGATAATAATTAAATTATTAAACAAAAAAAAACACCATTCATGTTATCAAGACCGATTTCACTATACATTTTATTTGACGAGTTATCATAAAACATCGTCCGTTTGCTCTTTTTACGCATAAATTAAAATATATTACCGTCAGAGGCGAACTGACCCATTCAACCGCTGTTCTATAGGGCATTGGACGCATTGCTTTTAATAAGACCTACGGTAAACACGACGGTTTATTATGTATTTTTTTTTTTTTAAATATTTTTTTATCAATTTTTTCTTTTAAATTTTAAAAAAAAAAAAAAAACGTACACCGAAACAAAATTATTATATTTTATTTATACGTGTGTTTTGCTTGGGTATATTAGTACCACCGAAAATCGTCGTCGGCGAGACGTAATCCTATTAATACTGTATTTACATTACACGTTAACGGTCGGGGCGGCAAATCAATAAAATTAAACTGTTTTGTAATGTTAACCGAAGAGTATGGGACAAAACGGTTTATTTAAACGTTATATTTTTATAGGATAGCGATCCCCGCGTACGGTGTATACAGGGTGATTCTTTTACCACAACCCAACGGTTTTCTCGGAGGATTTCAAGTGCGTTTGATTCCAGTTTTCGCATCAATCGTTTGACAAAACCGTTCAAGCATTATGTTTTAACATTGTTTTCAAACGTTTACCCCTATACACCGTACCCTAAACGTAAACCTATATGATTTGGATAGCTCCAGCTCTTTTTTTTAAACACAGATTCGAACAGAGAATATTTCGACGAAACGTTTAGATATAGAGTTACCTAACAGTTTCAAATTTAGATCGTAGGCAGAAGGAAGGTTTAGATATTGGTGTGAAGTTAATTACCGTTGCCTACTCGTCTGGTTTAAATTGCAAACCGTTATTATTACTCATAAACACCGTTAATCTGATACGAGTGTTAAACATTTCAAATTATTTAGAAAACTATTCTCAATTGAAAACTGCATTTAAATGTAGGAATTGATATTTGCAAAATCCAAAGTGTATACGCATTTTAGGCACGAGTTTTCGAGCTGAAAATTGTAAAAATAGTATTTAAACAAACCTTACCGATATTGTCGTATTACAAAGAATAAAAAAAATAAAAAAAAGAGAGATCAAATTCACTTAAAATCCTCGGAGAACATCGCTGAATCGTGATAAAAAAAAAAAAAAAATCGTCCTGTAAAATAGTGGTGGTACGTACATCCGTACAATTTAAGCAAGTGACGGGGTTATTTTTATTGCGTTATGGTCAATAACGATATATTTCGTCGTACAGACGACGTATAATAAGAACAATAATTAATGAAGCAGTAGTCGGTTTTTCGGTGTATAAACGTGGACGTGGACCGGAGCCCAGATGGCCCGACGCCCAAATAATTTGGCTCGGGCCACCCCCGTGGTCTCAATCGTGACCGTACGCAAACAACAATAACAGCAACAACAACAACAACAACAACAAAAGTCATCACGCCTATCACGAGACTATATTATTTCGTTTATAATAATAATTAAATTACCCACAATTGTGTACTCAGCGTTAATTGTCTAGTTGTTGTGCCCTGTCCCATTGTACGTTTCGTTTCCGCAGGTGTTGAATTACTGTCCGAAAGACATGAAAGCGGACATATGCGTTCATCTAAACCGTAAAGTGTTCAACGAGCACCCGGCGTTTCGGTTGGCCAGCGACGGTTGCTTACGAGCATTGGCCATGCACTTCACGATGAGTCACTCGGCGCCGGGCGACTTGCTGTTCCATACCGGCGAATCCATAGACTCGCTGTGCTTCATTGTCACCGGTTCGCTGGAAGTCATCCAGGACGACGAGGTGGTGGCGATTTTAGGTGAGCTACCGGCCAGAGCACGCGGTGTTCTTCGCGGTGGTAAAACGACCGTTTGGACCAACTTCGTGGCGTTCGTATTACTGGGCGACACGTTTTCTTTGTAAAGGCCGCCGTACGGTCAACGACCATAATCCCGAAAATCCCGAATATTTCGCCCCGATATTCAAGAATATTAGAACGTTTATGTAATTATCTCGTAAACAAACGTACTGTACCCGTACGTGCACGTCGTTTAACGAATGCCCACCATTGGGTACCTATGGTTATTTTCTTTTAGTAATAGTTTTACTAGATGACGTCACCTCGCCCGGTATTTGCGTATATAGGCGATTTTAACAAAACAAAACCGAAATTTAAAAGTTCACAAGTGGTCTCGTGTCGTTATCTCGAGTATTTCTTTTCTAATCCTGAAATTTGTATAAAATATGTCCACGACAAACGAAAGTAAATAGTACTAAAGTGACTTTTAAAGGAGAGTATAATGTGCGGCAGAGGTCGGGTCATATACGGGAACGGTCCCGGCTGGATCCTACGCGGGTACCGATTAAATAATTCAATTTTTAACGATTTCATCTGTTAATTGACATAGGAAAGGGTGATGTGTTCGGCGATTCGTTTTGGAAGGACACAGCGCTGGGACAGTCGGCGGCCAACGTCCGGGCACTGACATACTGCGACCTGCACACGATCAAACGGGACCGGTTGCTGGAGGTGTTGGACTTCTACCAGGCGTTCGCCAATTCGTTTTCCCGGAACCTCATTCTCACATACAACCTCCGACATAGGGTACGATCGCGGTTCCTTGCTGCAGGGTAATGTGCATATGAATCGTTGACTAAAACAAAAAAACCGTGTTCGTTTGCAGCTCATTTTCCGGAAGGTGGCCGACGTCCGGCGGGAAAAGGAGCTGGCCGAGAAGCGGAAAAACGAACCGCAACTGGACGAACAGCGGGACCAACTGGTCCGGAAGATCTTCACAAAGTTCCGGAAGGACCGGACGCCCAGCCAAGTGGTCGGCCTGCAGCAGCCACAGGGAGCCGGGACGGCCGCCGCCGCCGCCGCCGCCGACGACAGTAAGGGCGACGGGGTCTCCGGCGGTGCCGGGGCGGATTCATCGGACGGCGGCCGTCCAAAAGTGTTGCCGCTCGTGTTGAGGCAGCAAACCGACGACCAAGCTTCTTGTTCGACGGGGCCCAGGGCGGCCACGGTGACAACGTCGGCCGCACCGAAGAAGGTGTCGAAATGGGGTAAGGTGTTGGGCGGCGGAAGCGGGAGTACGGACTCGGTGGATACGTCCATAGTGAGTCTGCAGAGCGCCCCGGCCAAGATCCGAGACTCGCCGGGGCGGACGGCAGGGAACGGAAACAAGGTATTCCCGAAGTTGCAGAAAGTGCCAACGACGGCGGCCGAGCCGTTTTCCGGTTCGGGTAGTCAGCGACAAGAAACGATAACCGAGAAGGACGAACACTTTGGAAGCCGGGCGGCTGGAGGAGGACCCGAGCCGGAAGAGGAGCCTCCTCCCACGTTCCAATATTCGAACATACGTCTGGACTCGCCGTCACCGCCACCGCCCCTGTCGATGATGCTCCTGCCGCCCCCGCTCGACCTGGACGTCCTGGCGTGTAAGATCGAGGAGCTCAGGGACCACTTCAAGACCGACGTGCATTCCATCACCCAGCGGCTTTCCTCCATGGAAAACATGATGCAGCAGATCTTCAACAAGGTGGACGCGCTGCCCGTGGCCTCGGCGGCACCGTCGCCGCTGCTCCAGCCGCCGGACACGCCGGTGGCGGTCGGACAGTCCGGCAGCCGGACCAAGAGCACGGACGACCTGAGCTCACCGATGATGACGCCCAAACTGCCGCCCATGATCAGGCGGCGGCGGAGTAAGTCCCGAACCAGGTCCACGTCGTCCGCGCTGCCGCCCATGAAGCCGTACAGTCCCCGGGACACGTCGCCGCAACCGTACCCCAGGACGGATTCGCTCAAAAAACCATGTTCCCCTCGGCCCAACGACTTTCTGTAACACATTACACGAAAACCGGTGGGGGGAGGGGAAAAACAACTTAACATAAAAATCAAACTTGTTCGCATTTTACTTTAAGGAACAATTGTATTTTCTAGCGTATAAATAATTTTAATGTACAACGTAAATCCATATTTTTTATTATTATGTGTTATTATATTATTGTTTATTATTTCTTTCATAATACGAGGGTAAATAAAAATTATAAAAAATTAAATTTAAAAAAAAAAAAAAAAAAAAAAACAAAACATTTTTCACGGTTTAATGTCGCTAATATGGGCGGGGACGCGGACATATTGTAATGTTTTTTATTCGGTGGAAAAAACCGTTCGGGGACTTCGGTCGTCTCGGCCGCGCGTGGACGCGGGCGGTTCCGCGGGACGGATAACAATAAATTATCACCGCGCGATCGTAAACTCGGGCCCGACAATGGGCCGCGTTGGATAAAAAAAAAAAACCCCCGTCGACGGTCGTAAATCCCGGCTTCGATTTTTATAAATATATATATATATATTTATTTTTATTTTTTTTTTTTATTATTATCAATACCGGGCTCGAATTAACATTTTTCTAATTTCCTTCGCCCGCGAAAAACGTTGTCCATCGTCCGCCTGGATTCGTGAGCGCCGAAAATCGCGACTGATTTTCAGTTGTTTTATCGGGAATTACTGGCGATTATTCGACTCCGTTAAAACCGAA
Source organism: Tuberolachnus salignus (assembly GCA_956483605.1). Classification (NCBI taxonomy): domain Eukaryota; kingdom Metazoa; phylum Arthropoda; class Insecta; order Hemiptera; family Aphididae; genus Tuberolachnus; species Tuberolachnus salignus. Next base: position 28,074,340 of record OY101430.1, on the reverse strand, counting down.
CAACACGCGCGCAATTCAAACGGAAAAAACCGCCAAGAGATTCGAAATCGTCCGCGCCACGCTAAAACGGTCCCGGGAATGACCGACGGGCTCGCTTAAATGACGATTATGATAATATAAATATGTAGCCGATAAATTAGCTTATATTTGTTATATTTTGTATAGTCGTACTCGACCATAAAAACGACCAAAACTCTCTCACTGGTCTCCGTTCGTACATGAATTGTTTAAGTATATATATATATATATATTTTTTTTTATTTTCATTTCTTTTAAACCGATGGGGACGATTTTACTATAATATTTTATCGGCAAACCATTTTCGAGCTTACAATAATTTTAGTTCTGTTTTTTTACCGGCTGTTATTGCCGGGCCGAGTTTAAATATATATATATATATATATATAAAAAAAATTAAAAAAACTGTATAATTAATTAGAATATTAACATAATATAATATAATTTTTGGATTACCCCCGTCTGTATAGGCTCTCTCGTATTAGGCATTCCGACACGTTTCTTCGTTCGCGCCGTCTATACATACGTCACGATATTAAATCATATTTATTACAAATGTCTTTTATAGGTATAACTCGACACGTTATTTTTCTAATAATTCCAAATTGTATATTATTATTATTATTATTATTAAATATATATATATGATATTGTATTTTTCATCGCTATATAATCGTGCGGCAATATCTTAACGTATATTTTCAAACGGATCCGTCTGTTCGAGCGTTGTTTAAAACCGTTTATTTATTTATTTATTTATTCATTTTTTTTTTCTCTCTCTCTAATCACACACTTTTGTAGTTGACAGTACAATTTTAGGTACAATCGTATATAACAACACTATAAGGTGTTATCGTCGTTGTCCGTAAATTTATCGATATAGGCACTAAATAATTATAAATTTATTTCCGTCGCCGGTGTTGAGACTTATCTAGATAATATTTATTTTAAATCCATTATCTTTTATCCGGATGAAAAAGTTGTTATCAACATAAGGGTAAACAAAGATATTAAAATAGGTAACTAACTTTTAAGTGATTATCCGGATAAAATATACGGAAAATAATATAATAGTGTTTTACGTATTTTGCAATTAAAATCATTTTAACCGTTGAACCTTTTTTTTTTTTTTTTTTTTTTTTTTTGTTTTACCTCGCTGCCGTTACCTTTCAAAACAGTAGACAATAAATACGAAACATATTCTTTTTCTATATCTAGGTTCATTCCCCTTATCCATTATGTTTTCTAGACGGTTCCAGGGCAAGATTATCGTTGAACTATATATCTAGATAAATTTTACTTATCTGCGTCTCAACACTGTCTGTCTTTTACTATTGATTATTCTATAATACGACTATCCGTAATATTATTTAGTGCCTTTCTCAGTACCATAATATTAAACTGGAATTGTTTTTAAATACGTATTCAATATTATAAATATGATTTAATTAGTTTTTTTTTTTTTTTTTGTTTTTTAACGACTTACGGTGTAACGATATAATAACCGTATTGGATACATACACGACGAAAACGAGACACCTTATACTTTTCGATTTCAAAATAATTATTTAAATTATTCAATAATGGCTACGTGGTCCACAGTAGTGTTTTTAGAAAATCGCGAATTATTTACGAACGATTTCTAAATCCGTACCGGATAGTGATAGGCAAAAATATAGGCGGTTAGTACTACAGGACGGAAATATAAAAAAAAAAATATATTATCGCGGCAAGCACAAAATTGTACTCCGTAGGAGATTCAATCGTTGTAGACTCATCTGTACCTCGTTTCGATATACATAATTATTTTTTTTAGCGATTTATCATTGCGTTGTTGTTATTTATTAAACATTTCTATTCGGTTTATATGATATTGTATAAGATAATAATATTTGTATCTATTTTTTATTTATTTATTTATTTATTTATTTTCGCGAATAGACTATCCAATACGATTATCCTCATAATAATAATATTGAAAATAATAATAATAAAAAAAAAAAAAAATGTATATGTAAAAATTATTGTTGTAAATCAATGGTACGTATTATACCTACCTATATAATATATAATATATTGGACTTAAAATGTCGGGCGTTCATGTACTAAATAAAGATATAAATTATTATTAATAATTTGTCGAACCAAGGCCAAGTCATAGGCAGTGTTGAGACTAAACTGGACAAATTCATCTAGATATAATTCGTTTATGTATTTATCTTATTTTTAGATAACAATTTCGGTATCCATTTGAGCGTTGCAACCTGAGACAATATGATTATTGTCTTTTTTAACGATTTATCTAGGAAAAATAATATTAATTTAATAGCGTTTAACCTATAGTAGAAAATAGTATATAAATGCATACGTTTTGCGTTTAGTGAACAAATCAGAGCTCCGAGCTAAGGTGAATTATTTTCACCATTTTCATTATTTGTATTTACAGAACTATATTAACCGTTTTACATTTTTTTTTTTTTTTTTTTTTTTTTTCTAGCTTCTGTTATGATCATTTTTTCTACGTCCACATTTATTCCACTTATCTATCGTCTTCTTTGAGATAATTAAAATATTTGTAATCTTTGACTGTATCTAGATGATTTCGGAGCAATTATATTTTTTTCATTATTATCTAGACAAACTTTACTTATCTGCGTCTCAACACTGGTCATATAGGTTTCAAAAAAAAAAAAAAAAAAAAAAAAAAAAATTAAAAAAATAATAATAAAAAAAGAAATAAAATAAAATAATAATAAATCGCGGAACCACCATCACGCTGTGCAAGTAGGGAGAATTTGAAAGTGCCTTTCCACATGAATCCCGTCGCGGGTAAAAAAAAAAAAAAACAATTGTCTTTTATTAATTGTAGGTCAATACGTGTTACGGTATAAATTTAATATTTAGAAGTACAAAATAATTGTTTCTTTAAGACTTTTGCGACTCCGTAACTATAATAACGAACAATAATACTAATTTTGTAGGGATTTAATAATACAATAATAATGATATTTTAATTGTTTACAATATTATATTTTAAACGTAATTTTTTTTTTTTTTTTTTTTTTTTTTTATCGATTTTTTGGCACAAAAAAAAACAAAAATACTTTCCTCTGTAAAATGTGAATTTTTATTATTATTATTTTTATTATTGTTATTATTATTATTACTATTATTATTATTATTATTATTATTATTATTATTATTATTATTATTACTATTATTATAATGCAATATATTATAATATTATGTAAACCATTTTCGCATAGTAAATTCAACGCACGTGTACCATTATAAATAATGCACTTTTATATTTAGTAAAAAAAAAAAAAAATTTCAAAAAAAAAAAAAACAATAATTCATTTAAAAACGTCAACGATTTATTTTTTAAATATTTATATAAATATTATTATTGTATTTTTTTTTTTTCGTCTTTCTTTTGTTTTTTTTTTTTGTTTTTTTTTTTTTTTGTATAAGCAATAAGTTAAGTTAAGTTTGGTAATTACAAAATAATATTTTCTTCTCGATTAGCATTATTATTATTATTATTATTATTATTGTACATCTATATAATATTATTTTTCGAATAGACACGACTCTATATTTTGTTTACCGGTTGTCTTTCACGAGTATTAATTACTATTATTCTTAGTGTCGCCCGGTTAAAAATCGTAGATAAATAATCGATACATGGATGGGCCTGACCACGGCTAGAAATCACGGTATATTCGGACAACGTTGTGCGATCATTTTTTTCTTTTTTTTTCCGGTTATAGTATTTTATACTTCAACCGGTTGTCGACGTGGACGGTAACAAATGCATTCAAAATAAGATCGTAGATTTTTTTTTTTTTTTTTTTTTTCACCGCCAACGAATGGCCAACGTCGACGTTTCAAACATATTTCGGTTAATTATTAATATTTCCCAATGGTTATCAGTGTCCTCCTAACTGCCGATGACAAACCGTGTAAAAAGTCCCGAATAAAACGTTATGGACCGACCGTGTAATCACAACTACAACGACCCATCCATTTATCTATTATCAATATGGTTTACATTTTTTTTTTTTTTATTATTTACTTTTATGACGAGTCTTCAGAAGAAAAAAAAAATCGTTTACAACTAAATAGCTCAATCTTTATTTTTTTTTTCGATTTAATTAACAAACACTTGTATACATAATATGTATTTTATTTTGTTTTTTTTTTTTTTTACATTCTTGCACCACGTCGTGCTCAAAGTTAAGACATTATTAATTTCTATTCCAAATCGAATAACGCTGCCTTTTACCGGAGTGTATTGTTATATTATTATTATTATAATTATTATTGTGATATTAATAACGATAACTATAACGATGTTGTAGACTATTTATTTATTTTATTTTATTTTTTTTCATGTTTTTAACAAAAAAAAAAAAAAATTATTTGAGACTTCCACACGCATAATAGCTATATGTGTTTGATAACTTACCATAGTACATAAGTCTTTGATTTTTCTTTTTTCCGTTTTTTTTTTTTTCAATTTTGTAGTGTATCAAGTTATTTGTTCAATTCGATTTAATTTAATGTGTACGCGATTTTATTCACTTTGTTAATATAATAGGCACGGATTAGGCAAAGGGATAAAAACGAACAAAAAAATGTATTGTAAATTTAGTGCTCGTGTACAAAATGTGATTCAAAAATATTCGCTGTGCAAAACAAAATGAATTAATATTGTTTCTGAAAAAAAAAAAAAAAAAATGAACTGTGTACTGATTTCTGCATGCGATGTGTTGTGTTAGAAAATCTGTACTCCACGCGATAATATTTCTGTCGTTTTTAACCGGACGTGATCGTATGTTTTTTGTTTTTTTTTTATTTGTTTGGTGTACTTAATATTTGTATTGGGTTCTGTTCGTAACGATAAATCAATGCCAATGAAAAACGATTCTGAGCGAAGTTTAGTTAATCATGTTTTGAAATTACTTCATTTTTATGATATTCGTCGAAATTAGTATTTTAAACGCTTATTATAATAAAATATTATAACACGCTCATTTCTTTTTCAAAATCATCATTAAGTACAACTTTTTATGATGAACCTTGTGTCAAATTATCGCGCATTTTTACTCTGCGAAAATAGTTGTATGCATTTCACTCAAAAATCACTTATAATGCCTCAAAACTTGCCAGAATATTTTGAAAATTCGTCCACGCAATGTTAGTAATAACGATCCGTGTGCATTTTTAAGTTTCTGCGATTATTGCTAACAGAGTAACAATAAAAAAAAAAAAAAATGGATAACAATGAAACCATTATCTTATATCTATCCAATTAGATTTTTCTATAGCTAAAGAAAACACTGAACAGAGTCCATATATGAGCTTGGATCGGTCACTGCTGAAATCCCAACACTGAACACACAATTTAGAAAAAAATTATAAAATAAATTATTAAAGGGCAAAAAAACGTTTTTTTTTTTTTTTTTTTTTTATTCATACCCCTCCGTCGGATCAAGGTAAATCAATCCAAATCAATTCACACAACTTTTACCCTTAAGTTAGGGCATTGTCCAGCAGTTACTCTCTTTGGTAATGAAATTCCGTCTTCTCCAACAGTTAAATATCTTGGCTTAACCCTTGACCGTAGGCTCACCTGGGCTCATCATACGCGTGTAAAAAGATTACAATTAAACCTGCGACTGCGTATGCTTAAAACCTTACTAGTTAATAACAAACACACAAATCTAAAAACAAAGCTACTAATGTATAAATCCCTCATTAAACCCATTTGGACTTATGGTCTCCAACTCTGGGGTAATGCTAAAAAATCAAATCTAAATCGTATTCAAACTTTTCAAAATATTGCTTTAAGAAAATTAACGAACTCCCCTCCTTATGTCTCAAATCATACCCTTCACTCAGACCTAAAAATCAAAACTGTAAAAGAAGAAGCAGTAACTTATTATAATAGATTCCATAATCGACTTGCAACACATGCCAATCCTCTAATTCAAGCACTTTCATCAAAAGTTATTCCGGGTAATCCTCCAAGGCGCTTAAAACGCAACTGGTGCAGAGATATGTTAACTTAATAAAAAAATTATATATATATTTTAAAAAAAAACTATACTTAACCTCACTTAAAAGTGTCATCGCTGGGTGGCTTCTTTTATCAAGTTTATTCATGTATTATATTATTATTTTAGCTAATACTCTTATTGTGCCCTTGAGGTACAGATTGTGTATATATCAATAAAAGAAGAAAAAAAAAAAATACCCCTCCGTCGATATTTTTATATGTTTTAGGGCCGGCACTGCGTCCCGCGTGTTTCTAGTTTTCGTTAGCAGATCGCGCTATACATTGGTTTATTGTTTTATGAAATGATATTCAATTTTGGTTTGTCTTGAAATATTCAAGCCTGTCCACACATAAAATAACAACGATGTATGCCGACGAATGGGTTGTAATGTCGTAATACGGACGACTGACGAACATATAAAATTATATCATAATGTTCACTGAAAATAAAAGCGAAAAAGAAAACCGCCAACTCGTTATTAAAATGAATTATTTTCAAATAACTTCGTGTGGATTGAATACACCGGACAAACTAGATAATTATTTTATCGTGCAATCGCATACATAATAATTGACGTTTTACATTTATATATATAATATACATTCGGTATTATTTTTTTTTTTAAACTTATATTTATTTCAAATTGCTTATTCGTTTTATTGCGCGTTGTCTGCAAAATGTTCACGAATTGTCTGGAAAAATACCGAATACAGCTTATGACATTATAGCTGTTTGAGGAATTTAGTTTCCCGTCGAATTTGAACTTAACGATTATATTTATAGGCTATATAGATTATTGCCGTTATTGTAGGCATGAGAATTATACAATGTACTCGTAATAATTTATCTATTTGTATACCGCGTAATTCGAAAATAAAATAAAATATCTTAGCACAGTAGTACATGTACGTACGGTTTTGAGATTGATTTTAGGTCCATCTATCGACCAAACAAAGGGAGTCCCATACTTTCATAGGATAAGGAAAAATTAGAATTTTAATCGACTATGTCCGTAGGTGAAATATTGCGGAAGATATGACCGCGATCGATATGTTAAAATGGTCTGCACATACATTATGTAAAATAGGCAAATTAATTCATCGTGTACAGGAAGGCATTGTCATGGCAAGAGACGTTTATGGTGACAATGATTGACGCGTAACGTTAAAATTAAAATGACTATCAAATAACCAAGAGCCGATTGGTGAACGGCTGCAATGAACAGAAAACGGTAGAATGAACATGTGTGGTAAAAACGTTGTACTTTTTAAAAATAATTCAAGTAAAAATATTTGTTTATTAAAAACAAATACAGGTCATAAATATTCCGGGTTTTTGTAATGGTTAGAAACTATTAAAACCGATATTATATAAATACGTATAGTAATGCGATTAGTTTGAATTTTTCATATAGTGAAAAACAGATCACTCGTTAATGAGTGATCATCGATCTATCAATCGATATAATACATAATTATTTTAGTGCTCGATGCAGATCTCAGAACAGTATAATAAATTTGCTGGCCACGTGAATAGAGTTTTACCGACGGTGTTATTTGCGCAGACAATGCTACAGGAGTGTGAATAATAATAAAAAAAAAAAGGTACGCTGAGGTCGTTGGTATTATTTTTGACAATATTGTTCGCGATAATTCAAATTTAGAATTTTACATTAAGTGCCTTAAGATCTGGGCTGTAGTGTATGAAAAACCAATAGGAATACGAACGACAAAATATAAGACAGATAACAGTTTGGCATGCAGACCTTTTGACATGGAAATAACGATATAGCACAACTATACTGGCATAAAAAGTTATTATAACTATCGGTGAGATAAAAGTGCCGCTTTAAGGTATCATGCAGACCTTAAGAGATTTTTTTTTACAACGAGACACTCATAATAAAACACCCGTCTCTGTACTTAGTGATTTTATGCCCCCCCGGTGCAATATATAGAATACAAACTAAGAAAAACTTATTATCATCGTAACAAAATGTAAGCAATTAGTTCGATATTAGGGACTGGTACCTTAATGATTTTTTCGGTTCTGGTTCCGGTTTGGCCCTTAAAAAAGAACCGCTGACGGTCGTGTAATATGATTATTTCGAGTAAAAATATTTCAATGGGAAATTGACACTTGTTTATTTGTTTAATAAAAATAATATAAAATATTAAAATATTAATATTTTTTTAATAAAATATTTAATTTAATATTTTACTTGTCTATTTATTTGTTTAATACAAAATCCAGTTGAAACAAAATGCTCAATTATTTTATAGAACCAATAAGAACCTATAGGAACCGAAAATATTTGTATTTTATTTAAAAGGTTCAGGTTTTCAATTTGTCTCCAGTTTCTGGTTCTTCAGTTCCAGTTTCAGTTTCTGGTCGAAATAAATTGATATAATTTTTGAACAGCTATTTGGCTGTCTTTAGTGATGAAAACTTTTCGTCCCCTAAGCCATTTAAAATCGCGTCGCCCCGGTATTCCTCGGGTTTGTATGCCGATCGATACTAGAGAACGAGGTGGAACGTTAAACACACCAGTCAAGAGTATACATAACACCTAGAGAAGAACCAATTGTTAATTTTACAAATAATATTTCTAGGATGTTGTTTCGGATGACTATTCGAGACATCATCTCGTAGATGTTTGTTTTTGATGGCGATTGAAAAACTCTAAAATCGTTATTGATAACGTTGTCTCTGTCACGGCGGAAGTCGGTAAAATTATGAAGGCTGCCGAATTCGAAGACAGTACCGCATTACGTAGCCAATAACGTCATAATTCACCAAATCAATATTACGAACAAAACCGTCTGGTTTAATATTTATACCGTGGACTACCCCTTTCGATGGTATTAAGCCATACGATTTTCACGTAACTTGAGATCTATCGGTTGTTTGAAACGACAATGTAATCAATGTGACATTTACATATCGCAAAATGTCAATTATTTTGATGCATTTCAGCATTAACAGCGCCCTTTCTTCTTGCGTTTAACTCATCGATTACAGTTTTTAAGCGATTTCGTTGAAACTTTATTCAACCCGTTGATACGATTATCTGTTTGAAATTAGTTAATGCTCGTTTTCAATGAACACCGTTAACACGAAGTTGACTTATAAGCAGTGTAACTCGAGTACGCCCACGTTTATTTGAAACATTACCTAAGTTTACGACATTTATATGATCAACGAGCCCGTCAAATGGACGGAGTATATAATAAATAAACCGCAACTCTGTTTGTATTCTGCATTTGATTGAGCAGTAAGAGTTTTTGATAGATTTGACACAATTACGTTGTGATTTCTAGCCTAACAATCTAACCTTACATAACCCGAATAATCTCGGCGAAAATTTGTTCTCCAAACCATTACTTAGGGAAGTGAAATTGGTATTATCTAGTTTTAATTTAACTCGTGAAGTGAACTGACCGGGGCGATACGTTTTGTTTTTATGCCGAATTCATTTTACCGATACATGTGATTAATTGTGTCCAATTCGTTCCGTATCGAAAATGTGTATTCCGCGGTAATGGCGAAGTTGAAATAATATATTGAGAATAACTGCCAATATATAATAATATACAACGAATATTAATTACTCCGGAAATTTCACTGGTAATTAAGCAAAGATTTGCATGCAGAGATAACCGAATGAACGTATACGACATTGAAACACGATTTTCAATAATATATTTTTTTATACAAATATTAATTCCCATTTGCTCGATAATTCGAGTACTTATTGGCTACTCGAAATCTGTAACACTCTGAACCCGTTTTTAGATTTTAAAAAATCCAATTCGTCGGTTGCGTACAATAATATTAGATTACCGTCCGCGTCGTGCCAACGTCATATATTTTCATTTACAAACACTCTGATAACTGTTAACAAAAACCGCGTGAGTACTTGCCACGTTTTACTGACCGAACGAAAGAAATCCAATAATAAAAATATTCCTCGAGTTTATCGCCGAACCATTTGTTTACCATACGGCGTAAAACATTGCCCGGCAATCCCCTATAATACGTTGTGAAATATCGTTATTTTTATAATCCGTTTAGGAGGATAGTTTTCAAATCAATATTAATGGCCTCGGTCCGTACAAATAATAATAATAATAATATAATAAGCTTTTTTGGACCACCGGTAATTACGGTAACTCGGGTCGGCCCGTAATAGGTTCGCGGAGGGCGAAAGACAGCATATTACCACTATTATTGGTTTTACGCGTACGCATTATTATAATATTTTAATATTGTTACGCGGTTGTTTGAAAATATCGATATTTTCGCATTATTCAAGAACACAGCTGATTAATACAGGGTCGGACACTGAAACGGCCGTTTTTATAAAGTAGATTTTCTCAGTGGTGATTACGAATAAGAATGCTCACTGAACAATATTAGTTCAAAGACATTTGACAAACGTGGAAATAGCGGAGTGGTAAACACCGGGCTTATGCAATAAAATCGTTTAACAAAAATACTGATAGTTATGTGGCCGCAAAGCGCATTTCGTTTTCGTTTTAACCTTAAACGCCGTGATTCGGTACCATCAGCTAACGCTATTAAAATATGTATAACCAACGTTCGAAAAGCGGGTTTAGCGTTCAAAAAAAAAAAAAAACTCAAAGAAAAAAAAATCATCCGTGCCCCTAGAAACGTCACTGCTATCGGGGCCGTTCTGATAAAGAGTCCAAGACATTCTGCACGAAAACATGCGATATCGTTAAATCTGTCCAGTAGAAGCCTACATCGGATTTTGCACAGCGATCTACGCGGTTCTTGCTAAACATTTACACATTTTACAAAAAAGAAAGTCTACGCACAGAAACCGCGAAATATTTATGAACTAAACAACAAAATTCAAGAAAAGTCGTCAATACACATTTGAAAGTGATACACTGTGTAGTGGGAAATATACAAAGTCAGCTGGAAGAGTGCTTAAGAAGAGATTGCCGTCATATCGAGAACATAATTTCTTAAAAATAAATGTCAAGTAATGTACTTTATTATGATAAAAAATACAAATAAAATGTATTCATTTATTTACTAAATAAACGATTAATATGTATTCTATTTTTAATTTTATAATTAAACTTTGGACATCTGCCGTTTCAAATATTTTGGAAGGCAAACGAAATATTTTAATACCTTATTTGGGTTAGGTTAGGTAAACGTTGTGGGACGAAAGTAAGCAGACCACTCTCGTGTTCACGGGGTCATCTGAATTCGTTCGATTTAATCGTAGAGGTCATTTGAGCGCGCTTCGGCTACGCACGTAGATCGTTTCCACAGCTTAATTGAGCACGATTGTAAAATTGTATTTTTGGGACAAAACAAAAATTAAATTAATTATTATCTGATTCCTGTGGCCTAGCCGACTAGTTTTCACGTTCTCGCATACCTCACAGTAACTTCCAAGGTTCAGATTTAGACTGAGGGGTAAGATACATTTTCGTGGACTGGTCCCATCAATGTTCGAAAGCCCGGAAAACTGAAGAACGGTGGTTAGCTTCTCGGGCGTCGTGATGTCCGCCAAAGAAGAAGAAGACCGCAAGAGGCAATACCTTAAAGGTGTAGTTCCGTCGTGACGGACGGGAAAAAAATCGTCTGGTAGTAGGCGGGTCGTCGTTAAACCAACTTCCTAAACCCACCGGTCTCCGATGAACGCGCAAACTGTAATTTTGTAAATTTCTAATAGTCTGTAAATATATTTGTGTGAGGGAATGTCCCTTGGACACCGCGATTTCTTCTAAAAAAAAAAAAATGTACAAAATATAATACAATGGCGACCCGCCAACCGATATACGACTGACCGATGTTCCTAGGTGCCCGGTGTACAAATGACCGATTAACAAAAAAAAAAAAAAAATAATCAAAATAGAAAAGAAGGCAACGGATTTATGACGGATAAAATAGTATGTTCGGAATTATAATTGTATTGTATTGAAAAGGTGATCGATTTTTTTTTTTTTTTTTTTTTGAAACGGGCGATTTTATAATACATTATTGTCTTAATTGGCCATCTGCGACGGTTATAATATATTATTATTTTGTAAAACGGGCGAAAAATTATTAGCATTATAAATTGGCTACGAGGTACCCGTTCCGAGAGCAACCAGAATCGTTTATGCGTATATTGGAGATAGTAAAATCCAGTGGTCCGGATCTGAATCCGACAATAATTATATTATGCAATATAAATAGGGTATATATAGTCCATAGCGATATTACGGTGTACCCGTACTTAGGTATATACCGCGTCCTCGTCCGTAATGCTTTCCCCGCAAACCCAATAAAATAATAATATTTTAATGTTATTCGGGACATTCCGCAGTGGCGCTAAATACGATTTCGGGGCCCCGATGTAACGGTTATTGCCGAGCCCTAGAATTAAAAACCGATTTATACAGGGTGTGGCGGAGCCGACTGACGTGTTTAATGTGATCATTAGCCTGCGATAAGCTAAGAGCAGGCCTTAATAAGTGGAAAATTTTGAAGTGTACGGTAATGGCGTTTTTATTCGTAGTCATGGTCTCTACACACCTGTACATCGTGGTTTCGTCGTGCGTGCGTATTACGAAAATAATCATTCTGCGATCGCTACACAAAGGGCTTTTCGTATACACTTCGGCGGCATTCCACGTGCCGAATCTGTTCCTTCTGCTAACACTATCAAATTGTGGATACGGCATTTGGAAGAAACCGCAAGTACCCTAAGTAGACTTGGACACGGTGCACCCAGAACGGTAAGAACCCCCGAAAATGTGCAGTTGGTTAGAGGACTTATTCGAGGACGAGAACAGGACCGTCACTGTCACGTCCGCTCGTTATGTTGTGATGTTGGAAACTTATCTGCAGCATAGGTTGGAGGAAATGGCTGAAGAACATGATTTGGGAGATTTATGGTTTCAGCAAGACTGAGCTACAGCGCACACAGCTAGAATTTCACTTGCTGTCTTGCGACAAATGTTCCCTGGGCGGTTAGTCTCTCTGAGAGGAGACGTAGGCTGGCCAGCACGGTTCCCAGATTTAAGCGTATGTGATTTTTTTCCTCTGGGGCTACCTTAAAGATAAGGTTTTTAGACATCGCCCACATACCATAGAAGAAATTAAACAGAAAATCGCCGTAGAAATCGAGGCCATACCAGTCGAAATATGCCGAAAATCATACGAGAGCTTCAGAGATCGTTTACAACAGTGTATCAATGCTAAAGGCCGTCATATTGGAGATAAAAAAAAATTTTTAAAAATGGGATTGATTACTGATTTAAAAAAAAAAAAAAAAAAACCTTTCCTCTAAGTTTTACCGTTCGTTATTTATAGCCCATCAAAACCCGTCAGTCGGCTCTGCCGCACCCTGTAGTTGTAGAGTTCAGTGTTTATTATTATTATTATTTTTTTTTTTTATCAATATAACAACGTCGCCAAATTATTTTATTAAATCAACCGATTTCGTTGGCGAGTGTTGGGCATCTCATATAAACGCTAAACCGTAATAATATAATAACGCCCGCTTGTGTCTACTACTCCGCGATCGTAATCATCAAGCTACGAAAACATATTAATAAACGCGGTTTAAGATATCCGAAGGCGTGGTAATAGTGTACGACATAATACGTTGTGTGTTTTCTATAGCCTATGGATCGCAAATAAGATAACAATACGGGGTAGTGAGTGTAATCCAAATCCTCTCGTCCGTCAGACCGGCATACGCGCGGTCGTGTCAATAATGGGACACGGGACATCTTTGAAACACGAGATGCCGCTATCGTCCTCGGTTGTTGCACTACTGTCGTTTTTTTTTTTTTTGTCGAAAATAGACCTAAAAGAGATTATAACAGATAATTAATATACGTCGAATACACCGAACACGTTTGGTTTATAACTAATAAGTGCGCGAGATAAAACGAACAGGCGTATTGATAGCACTCGGGGTTCTAGAGAGGCGAGGACATGTGGAACGATGTATAGGGCTTAGGTCTGTGTAGAAATATGGTCACTCCAATATTCAGAGTTAATGTTAATAAAACTATGTTCGCCTCCTCCTCTTCCTCGGGGCATGTCCAAAACCACCCCTGATCAATAATGACCAGCCGATATTATATAATTTACTCCCAGTATGTTATCCAACAGCGGATATGCCAATAAAAGACCGATTCGTTCGGATAGTAGCTATATATATATACGAGGGCGGTTTGATAAGTTACGCTTCTTATCACATAATTATTTTTAAATTTCCGATAAGATTGAATTTTGTGGAGCTTATGTTATTGATTTATTGTATGCTAAGTCTCGACTGTGTAAAGTTTTCAGTTTATTCGTACGTAATTTTTAATAATTGCCATTCCAGATATGCGGCTCAAACAGCGTTCTGTAATTGAATTTCTCGGCGCAGAAAATTTTTAACCTGTCGATATCCACAACTAGAGAGGAATCATGTGTACATCACTATGACCCTGAAAACTAACGTCAGTCAACGGAGTTTCGTCGTAGACAATCACCACACCCAAAAAAGTTCAATGTCCATCAGCGTTTAATGTCATGGTAACTGGTTTTTGGGACTGACAATTTGGAAAACGGAACCACAATTAATTCTGCATGCCTATATAAAGACACTGGGACGACTTAAAAAAAAATCTTATTCAAGTTCGGCTTCAGCACGAAAATGGAAACCACTGCAAGCAATTGAATTACTGGACATTTCAAGTCATTCCGCATTCATCCTAACCCCCTCCCCCCCTCGGATTTAGCACCGTGTGATTTTCTTTTGTTTCACAAACTTAAAGAACACCTTAACGGTTCAATGAACGATTATGATGAGTATATTAAAGCCGAAGTCAAGCGGTGGTTTGCTGCTCAAGATAAACAGTTTTATTTATTTAGTTATTGCAAAACTTGTTAAGCGTTAGCAGAAATGCATTGACTCAGAAGGGAGTTTTGTTGAAAATTAATAATACCTAATTGAGGATAATTTACTTTACTAGAAATTTGTTTTATTTCGTTAACTTATGTTCACTAGTTTTAATGTTTTTACGTAAAGAGGGATTCTTTATCAGCCCATCCTCCTATAATATTATTAAACTATTTATTTGTAGTGCATTCAAAAGTGTTGTTATAATACTGATCGCGTAAAACCGCACGTTAACATTACATTGATTATCTGTGTTTCGTTTTATCGAAAACTACTGAAAGATGGATACCCAAGTTGTGCCAGGAGACGTATGGGCGCTATATGAGGTATATGAGGTATATACGCTAAAAGTTTTATAAAAGGATAATCATATTTGTAAATGGAAAAACGGAGACACACTGTACTTCCGGGAGGTCGTTTTTCAAATATTCCGGTTGTTATTATGAAGGAAAAAAAACTTTGTGCCTATCGGAAAAAAAACTGCGAAACATATTGATGTTTGGCGTTGTGTGTCCTATATGCACATCAGTTAATTATCAGAATCATTCTAGGACCTTGGATATTTAGACCGAGATATTAATTTAATTTGGAAATTTAATGTAATATATACATATTTCTGATATGATTTTTATACCGCTATGTTTGACGGTACGTAGGATTTTTAAAAACGTCAATTTTATATTTAACTCGAGAAATTAGTTACGTTTGTTTTCAATAGCTTAGTTATGAAAATACCATACGCATTATACACTTCAAAGTTCAAATAATGATTTTAATATCACAATCGCAAACCGAGTGGAAAATAATATTTACGAACGGTGTGTTTCTGATTCAAACACAACAGTGAATATTCTAGGTACTCAATTGCAATTGCCAATTTTTTATAATAATGAATTACAATTGTTTTATGATCCAACCAAAGGCGTAGAACCGTTTTGTGACTGGGGAATTTGGAATATGGAATATTTGCGGAGAGATTAAATCTTAGGTTATAAGTCATTGTTTATAATAATATCAATATTGTATATGACTTTGTTTTATCAATTCATAAAATAAATTTTATACTTTTTAAGTGCATATCATTCATATATGGTTATTTCAAGTTTCTTGTCCCGAAACAGCAAATCTAACAAATTAAGTCTAGTCTATAATCGCAAAATTAAGCTTTAAGTTTAAATAATTTATTTTATATAGAAATATTTCGTTATTATTAACAATCTTACTTCTTTCGTGCTATTCCCGAGGTATGACTTTATTCTTTAGAATGGTGATAATGATCGCTCAAGAAGAGTAGCAGACACTGGAAAGCCGAGGAATATCTTTAATAACACATTTATAATTGGGATAGTTATCTTTCTCGCAAATTTCTAGTGCCTGTAGTCCTGAGTTAAGAATAATGCTTCCTGCAACTAAAACTTAGATCTTCACATATTTAATTCAATCGATCCAGAAGTAGATAAATTTAAAAATACAATTGTGCATAAGAAACCAAATAAACATTAAATTTATTATTAAAATTATAGCGTTCTAAGTAATTTGTAAAAAAAAACAACGTTCGAGAGGAGGATCTAACCCATAAAATACGCCATTGGATCTGAAAATACGTATATGACGATATCTGAAATACTATATTGAATGCATTCAATTTCTCTTCACTCGTGAAATACGAGTATTTTATTGAAACCAATTAAATTGTTAAAAACAAAAACCCCTCGTCTTTCGTTAGATTTGATTCGAGAAGGTACGGTGCGAGAAATTAATACTTTTTTATTTTTATAACTTGGGTTTTCTGCACCGTCAACATTGCATAATCACTTCACCAAAATTATGTAAGGCTTTACGTTCGCGTCTATTTATTAATTATATATTATTAATATTGCTAAAATGGTTCCAATATGTACCTACTTAAAATATAAATAAATAAATAACCACTCCGATCTGATTTGTCTACGTTATTACCGTCTCTAGGTTGGCTGATATGGAAAAAAAAAATACTGTTGTCGCTGGTATTACGATACCAGAACCGTTTTGGAACTTTAAATAACATAAATCATGACAGGGGGGGAACAATCCAATTATTATAGTTCTAGTGTTGTGTCATTTAATATTTCACATTTTACATTCGTTTCTTTGGATTACATTTACACGATACAATTATAATAACATAGGTACAGCACTTACGAATAGTAACCCGATCTACTGCGCTCAACGTCGATTTTTCATAACATCGTTATGCTTTTAATTTATAAATATACATAATAACATAATAAACTATATTGTTCAGTGAATCGTATCAATATTATAGGTAAAATAAATTTTATATGTAGGTACCTACTTGTTCCGTTTAAATATTTCCGGATTTTCACCGTAACGAGAAATATATTGATTTAACTATGATGTGTGTTTTATTAAAACATCTGTGTGTGTGTGCATGTGTTCGTATAACGGATTCTATCAATTTAAATTTGTTTCGTTTGTGGTTAATTAATTTCAAAATAATCGTAGTGACTAGAAACTTGACTGAAAAATTAAATTGTTCTATAAGTACCTTTTAAACGTATGGTTTAAAGCCATAATTACCCGGCGAGTGTACAAATTCTTCTTATCGATTGCCAAATATTTTTGAATCGACCTTTTTCTTAATTTGAATATCGTTATAGCTAAGCTTATGGGTAAAACTCGACCTGTCAGTGCCCGGTTACTAATTCTATAGCGCACTCAACGTCACAACACTGTTGTAATATAAATCGAATATTTGCTCTATTGTAAAATGGAAACAAATTTTCTGCGAAAATGCCGACCTATACGCTAGTCAACAAATCCAAGTCACTAAGAGATGTCCTACCCCAGAAACGCAGAGAAGATGATTCCGATTCAGTCATTAAATATGTCAAAGGTATTCCAATAACCTGTCCCAGGGGCAACACGGGAAACCTCCCTCCCCCCCTACTGAAATATTAGGAAAATTTTTAAAAATAAATTTTCTGACCTACAAATGTAATAATAGTAATTTCAAAGTTTCCCGTGAAATGTACAAATAAGAGAGACTCGTAAATGTATATGTACGAGTACGCAACGAGTAATAAAATATGATATTTTTGAACGTTTTACATTTGACATTTTTTTTTCAACTCCTCCTCTCTGGACATTTTTTCCTGCGTTCACCTTTAATCTGTCCCAAAACATTAGTTCTCCATATCTGCCATGCCTTCATAATGGTTCGCGTTGTATATGTCGTAATTGTATAGAAAACAACTGTAATACTAATTATACGTATGAATGAATGTCGTAATTGTAATAAAATTCTATTAAGTAAGAAAAAATCAACATGTGGTTATAATCAAAATGAAAGAGATTTACGTATTAAACTTAATATTTTGTGATGTATTATTCTACTATTTAAGTATGATTTTCTTGTGTTTACTGAAATTGAGTTGAGCGTGAATATTTTTGATGCTAACCTCGACATTTAACGTTATAATATAATTCCTACCGATCGGCGAGCAAATACGTATACTAGGCGTATACGAGGCGGCGTACCTATATTGATTGGATTCAAATCTGGTCGATTAAAATGTATACCAAAAGTAGTAATTCAGTTATTAAATTTGATTAGTTAATTTGTTTTCTTGTTGTATTAATAGGTCAAATATATGTTTATATACAAATAGTCAGCATTTGGTAAAAAAAAAAAAAAATAGTATTACACCGGGTACTGTCCTTTGTGCATAAATCTAAGCTTTCTATCCATGCTGGGTCTTTTTTCAATAGAATTTTCGTTGAAACGAGTTTCTCTGTGTTGGGAGGCGAGATCGCTCCCCTGGGATAAATACCCTCAAGACCGTTTTCAGGAAGAACATATTAGAAACACCTACCCTCGAATCCGTTCATCGGCCGTTGTTTAAACAGCTAGGCGTCAGCATCGACACGCGAAGACGCTATTTAAGCGGTTTCGTGGATTGAGTCGATCGAACGTTTTTTCGTCAGAAACGGGTCAACACCGGGTCGGTGGTTCGGATCTCGGAATGACGATATAATTTTTTTGCGTTTATATACGAATTATTTTTGAAAATATTATTAGAAATTACATTGCATTGTACCACAGCAGTTGTCAATACATCGCGTACAGCATACACGGTAAACAGCATTAGGCGTAACCGAGTGTTCGCTGGGAAGTTTTTCGGGTTACTCCGATGTCCGCATTTTTAAACGACGGGGAATGTGACGGCAGCCTAACCGTCCCTTCCGGACGGAATGCGTAAATCAGAAACACCCGGACGACGAGATGGCCGGGACATCATCGGGAAGGTATTCGCGACAATATTATTGCGGCAAACGCCGAGCATCCGTCGTAGGTATACGAAAATAACGTTTTCTCGAAACTCGGGTCTCGGTCGCAGTAGTCGGCAAGTTTTGTGAAATATTTCATTTTGTTGACAGGGGGGGGGGAAATAAATAAATTGCAAATAATTTGTTTTTCTTTTTTTTTTTCAAACTATAGTAGTGACTACAGCGGACACGATCGTATAGCTCTTTCGAAACAATATTGTAAAACGACAAATCGCAAATATCGACAATTGGCAATTCTTGACAAACACTTCCAGTCGGATCAGTTTTGATTTTTTGCACAGGCGGATTTCCTGTAAAACGTGTGTCTGTGCAAATAAAAAATTAAATATTAAAACAAAAAAACAGATCGTGCGCAGGTTTCTTAGCAATAATAGATTATTTAGGACACAATATTAACAGTGGTTCGCTCAATGGTGTTTGTTGAATGGGATTCGTTGTAAGAAATGCCATTCGACGAGCCGGGCCTAAATCTGTGTACAGTAGCCACCCGTCGAGTGCA
This sequence comes from Tuberolachnus salignus, assembly GCA_956483605.1. NCBI lineage: Eukaryota > Metazoa > Arthropoda > Insecta > Hemiptera > Aphididae > Tuberolachnus > Tuberolachnus salignus. The sequence continues at coordinate 28,054,479 of OY101430.1, read as the reverse complement.
CCGTAATGCAATTTATGAACGATCGTGCAGTTAACGATCGATGCACTATTATGAATAATTGTTATGTACTCATGTGATTTTCCGCCCGATAATATTTTCAATTCGATCAAACATTTTTAGTGAGTGAAATTCGCTCCGATTCGACACGCGTTACATTAAACGATGTGGAATTTCCACCCAGTAGTATTTTATAGGTTCTTTGGTATGTTCAATAGATCACGGAAACAGTGTGGAACCACAGGTTCCGGGTTACTCACACGTAATCAAGCAAGAGAGCAAGAAATTTGAGTTCGACTTTCGGTCCGCATCATCCTTTATTCAATGTTTTTACGTGTCTACCAAATTGGAATCTTTTTTTTTTTTTTTTTTTGAACATCTCTACAGTGCACCTTCTAGAGTTTTACTCAAGAACCTTTTTCGTAAAACATTTTTTTGATTAGTGAAAATGCTACCAATTGCGCGAACATTAAATGATGCGAATATTTCGCTCGGTGGTAATTTATGTGATAAGTTTTTCTAGATACTCAACACTTTTTCTAAAAACTTTTAAACAATTAACAACAATATTAATGATACGTCGTTTTTAATGTTGTTGATTTCTGGGTCACTTTGGCTACACGGAGAATAAACCATGCAGTTTACCGAGTTTCCCTTAACATCGCTTTTTGATTGCAATCATCTTTCGTTTCATCCCGTGTATAAACTAAATACTTACCCAATATTCTATATCATCCTAATTTCTCACCGACAATAGTGGTTCATCTACTGTATGTTCCACTTTAAAAAAAAAAATAAAAAAAATATTTACTACCGAAATACAAGTAATACACGAGTATAATTTTATGGAAAATGTATCGCGTACCTAGGCAATTAAATTAAATAGTAAATATATTTTTTGTTGTGGGATGGGGGCGTACAAGAAAGGAAAAAAAAAGTCGTGTGCAGTAGCAAATGATATAAGTTTTGGGCACTTTAACGAGTGGCTCCTTAACGTTGAAATAGATATTATTTACTGGGTGTGTGTCGACCACTTGTTTGCACAGTACGCGTCTTTCGGCCAGTCGGGGCACAGTTTGACGAAGTGTTTACTGTACATTTTAATTATTCGTGAAAATATATATTTTACAATAGAGTGTAAGAGATCTGTAAATAAAGTTTTGACCGCAATAATTTAATAATAAATCCTTATGAACTATACCAATACCAATAAATGCTAATACCGCCGATACATGTGGATATAAACAAATTGAAATGTTGAGAGGAATTCGGGATCTTATGAATACATTTATATTTCGGTTAAATAATTTAACTGTTTTTTTTTTTTTTTTTTTTTTTAACTTAATTGATTTGACGGCAATTATGGTTTTGTGGTTTTTATATAATATCATAATTGCGTTCTACATATTATAAAATACTTTATTTTTTTGTTTATAAATTAATATCCTGATGTACAGATGTATATTGCTTGTCTCGTCCACGTACCTTTGTAGATATTTCCTGATAAGGACTGAGCAACGATTGAATGGCGTTATCAGTTAACTTACACTAAACCTTTGATTTTGTAATAGAATTTTTTTTAAAAAAAATAATAATATTTTTTGTTATACTAATAAAGACCCTGATCAGGGGTTCCCAATATTTTTACGCATATACATTTAGAAGTTTATCGCGTACCACATAAACCCAATAACTTTTACTCTGATGCTTTACTTATCAACAAATAAAATGTATACGTTATTTACATATACGATGGAGTATTTTATTAATAAAACTATTTTTTTTCGCGTATCACTGGCGGGAAAACGCGAGTCGTAGGCTAAACAAATTAAAATATCAAAATAACAAATTTAAGCAATGCGAAATGTACCGGCGGAAACCATACATTTTAAGAGACAAAAAAAAATCGTTTTGTTATTAATATCACGAAACTAAAGAGTTACAGCCGTGTTGGTTTTATTTTTTAAATTTAATAGGTGAACGCTTTGCAGGCCGCACATTTCAGTAATTATTATAAAGTCGAATCGTCCTGTTGCGATGAAGGTTCACTTCAGTGTACACATTTTCATGTTTAGCCCATTTCAGCGGAGTTTCGGACTACTTCCTGCTCCTGACTTCCTATGTACTTAAGGGTTCTGGACATGATGTATATATCAACGCGAGTAAGGTTTTACAATTTATTGTAATTTATTTTCACGAACCATTTCTTCATTTACGTCGGAATGAAAAATGTATTAAAAATAATGGTAAAAAAAAAAAAAAAAAATTGTTTTCACTTCCAGTTATATATCCACTGGGTGGATATTTTATATGCGTTTATTGTGAAACATAAAACTTAAACAACCGTTGAATATTTTTATGTATATAATCATCATTAATGGAGTATATAATACCGGTGTAGATATAAATATATTAATTCCTTTCTAGATAGGGTTTTTACATAAAAAATTAATATCTTATGCGATTAATACCAAACTGTTAAGTTTTTTTTTCCTTGCTTACTAATTTTATTTTTGTATACAAATTTTATAGTACGCATTAATAATTGTAACACGACCCAATAATAATGACATTAAAACATTTTACTTCCTTATTTATTCAAAATTAAATTGTAATTAAAACCCGTGTCGTGACGTTGTACTCGGTTTTTTAGTGGATCTTTTTCGTCCGTAAACAGAACATTTTCAGTCAAAATTGCGGTACATTATATCGTGTACCTACCTAATGAGTTTTACGCTTCAGTTGCCAGTCTATCTTTGAACTCGCGGTAATAGTTTTAGAGGTGCAAAACCATTAGTTTAATTATTTGGTTGGGATATTAATTATATCCGACAAAACGCGCCAAGTCAAAAAGTGTGCCCGGTCATTAAGTTTTAAAGGGCAGACCGTTTTTTTTTTTTTTTTTTTTTTTTTTTTTTTCGAAAAGTCAGAGCATATTATTATAATCCCGTCCGATTCGGCGTGTGGTTACGCACAATGTATACGCACATATATACCCAAAAGCTGTGGTGAACCTGACGACTACTCCCCCCCCCCCCCGATTTATATTTATTGTCGGTGCGAAATCAATTATTGGACCATTAACCGCGGTTTTTCGGCATAGATGTAGGTTCATGGATAGACTATTAATTCGAATGTGTTCGAAGAGTAAATTTGTTACCGAAACGGTCGGGTACGTGTGGTAAACTCGCCGTTGGCATGGAATAACGCGATTGAAAATTCGCTATTTTCTTAATGAGTAGGTATAAAGGTCTATAGGTATTATTAAATTAATAATGATAAATCACACTGAACGGTGGCGTATCATTACTTTTAAACGAAATTGCATATAAAACGCACGTTAAATTTTTATTTAATCAGCCGACGTGGGTAGGCGGCTATCGGGTCATTCGATAATTTAATTTTTGAACCGGCTTTAATATAATACGTTGAGCGTTAAAACGTCCAGAACACATTTTGTCCCACTCCCCTGCATTACGCACAAGGACTCAAGCCACAAGTATCCCTATCGATCATTTGGAATTACTCGCGTATAGATAGCATACATAAAAGCCAATGTTTTATAAAATAGGTAGTTAGCTAGTAACCAATAAATGAAAAGACAATTTATCATATTAAACTCCGAAGGAGAACTACAATACGAGTGTATATAGTATACAAATTATGAACTTGTATATTGCCAATAAACAAATAATTATTATTTGAAAATTAAATAAAATCAATTTATCAAGATGCCTTATCGGATAAGAAGTATTTCTTTATCATAAACAGTAAACCGTTATACCGTGTACATACTGTATAAGGATACAATAATGGGGAAAAATTTGAAAATTTCACACTAGACCCAAATGAAAATTTTGTTTTTTACATTGAGGTAAACGGAATAGTTTTTTATATATATATATATATATATAATGTGCACATTTTGATGAAAATCGTACAAAGAGGTGTATTTCGCGTAGTAATTTTCATATTTATGCCGGATACAGCTTTTACGGCTACACAAAAATACACAACCGTTTGAGACGAGAAAACACGGACATTTGTAATTCGTTTGCGGTTACAAATTATTAAAATATTCAATTTGAATTTATCAAATCGTTTTCACCGAATTTTACTAGATTTTTGTTAATGTTTTGTGATAACTCTGTGACATTTATCGTGGTTAATTGAACGGTTAAATAAATGTATTATTTATGTTATCATCAGTTATAATATATCGAATCCCGTCATGGCATTATAATGTTTAAAACAGTGTTGACAAGGCATTAGGATAGAAATATTTGTTTTTTTTTTTTTTTCTTTTTTTATAGTAAAATGAATTTTTATTTTAACATAATAAATTTAACTTTCGATTTTGGTCGGTTAGGGCGCCTTTTTGGCCGGACGCACCGGTAAAACTCCCGGGATCCGGTGGCCCAGTATTTTCCTGTACACGAGTACGTGTTGAACTCGACCTGCGTACAGGGTATAAATTAATATTATATATTACGTTTGGGTTTGTCGTCGACACCTAAACGCGTAGCTCCAATGGAATGGCACCGAAGTATTATATTTAAACAAGTCGACGGTTCTGCGGAATGCAGGGATGGGTGCGAAATCGACGGGATTTTTCATACACGCGATATAGTACATACCGAAATACTAATGCGAGTGTTTCCTGCTTCGGATGTGTATAACTTATATCGTTCGGGCAACAGACGGTTTCGCGGTTAGGCGCGTCGTTAAAAAATGTCTTTCAAACAAAATTGTCAGACGGACGTTTGTCGTACGGCTAACTTAATTGTCCGGCGTTTTTCGTGATATTCGTTTTGTGCGATTTTCAAATGGGTTTTGTTGTCGTATCGCCACTCGTACAGTCGCCATCGGCCCGGATCGCGTATCAATTAAAGCACGTCATATCCAATAGGTAAACGCGCAAGAATCTGTACGTGGGTTCGCATTGCTTTGCGTAGACGGCACAAGAGATAAAAAGTTGGTAAGGGGGTCCATAGGCGTTCCTCACCCCAGACAAATGAAAAAACAATTATTTTTTTTTTTTTTTTGCAACTTATATCCAGGGCTTGTCTTCAGGACCGGGCACACTGCAAATCGTGCAATACGGTAAATCGCGTTAATTTCGTTACGTTCGTACGGTACAGTCGAGCACGTTTTTGGGGCCCTGGTTCCGTGGCAGCCGCGGCGCGTCGGGGGAAAACGAAAAAAAAGGAAAAACCGTTGCGGACCGCCGTGACGCGAAACCGCGTGCGAAGCTCATCGCGCCGCCGCCGCCGCCGACTGCCGCGACTGCGGCGACGACGGCGGCGCGCGGTACGTCAGTTTCATCGGGACCGTCCACGAGGTCGTGTTCGCCGCCAACACCGCCGCCGCCGCCGCCGCAGCCGCCGACCCGTACGGCCGCTCGCCGTCGCTTATCCGTCGACGTCGTTCCGTCACTGCCCCGGTAAATATTTCCGCACCGCTACCCCGGCCGCCCGGTGGTAAACCGCCAAACCGGTTGGTTAATTTTATTCGGATTTTTTTTTTTTTTTTCCTCCTCTTTCACACCCGGTGTTTCGGCTCCCGATCCCCAGCCCCCGGGCCGTAACCGCCGCCAATCGCCAGTACTCGGACAATTGCATTGGTACCGGGGCCGCACCGAGTGTGCGGACGTTCTCGCTTATCCCGTACCAAATGGTCGCCGACCGAAATCCGAAATCGATTCGCTCGTACCGTAAGTATAATATTGTATTATATTATATAATACGAGCGATATGCGCGTGTGGGGGGGGGGGTGGGGGTTCCGGATTTGTTTTTGTTTTTTTTTTCTTTTTTTTTTGATTTTGTTCCGCTCGCCGAGACGACAACGACGGCGGAACGTCGCGTGACAATAGTTTTCTATTGTCGTCGGGTGTACCGCCAACCACCCAACCGCTCCGGGCGACTAGAATTATTTTCGAAGAGACGCCGGCGGATTCGAGTTTGCTCTTTTCGCGTGTCTCCCGAAACTACGACGACGACGACAACAACAACAACAATAATAATAATAATAATAATAATAATAATAATAATAAGACGGTACGGTACGGTATGTATATATATATAAAAAAAAAAAAGTGAAATAAATTAAACGGAGTACTTTTTATTAATAACGCCCCCGAAAAAAATACAATTACAAACGCTTTATGCCGAAACAACTTTGGTTTCCCGTCGGATAATCGCCGTTGTGTGTATCCGCGCCTCGCGTCCGATAAAACTCTAATTTTCGAGATATTTTACGATCGTTTTGGCGTAATATCTTAACGAGCCCCAGTGCCCGGTGTCCAGACCGGAATTTTTTTTTTTTTTTTTCGGCCGGGCAAATTATATATCGTGAGCGAAACGAATAAATGTACTGGTTTTACCATGATGCGTGTGTGTTTTTATTTTCCGTACGCAGATTAACTTTTCTACCGGACGACCAGCACCGATTTTCAAATGTAGCACACCTTTTTTCCGAATTTAATTCGGATCTAATAGGATTCGTTATAAAGGTAATTTATTTGGTTTTTTTTTTTTGGGGGGGGGATTTTCGCTAAGTTATCTTAATAATCGGGGTGGTGGGAGGCAACGTAGGAACAATGTACGTCAATGATTTACGATATTTGTTCTTTTTTATGTAAATCGGTTAAAAATAATCTTGATAACCTGAAATGTTCAAAGAATATAAATTGTAGGCGTGGACAAACGATCAAAACATTCGGGTAATTTTTTAACTTTTGAAAGGCATTTTTTTTGTTGCGAATTAGGTAAATACAAACCGTTTAGACCGAATAGAAATACACCGAAATTCGACAAGAAGTTTGTCTTATATTTCAATAGACAACTGTAAAATAGAAAAAAAAAAAAATTCATGACAATATCATAATAATAATTCTGTTTCATAAGCGTTCAGTGTAAATTTTGATGACAATATTAAAAGTTTACGGCATTCAAAAAACACGATTTATTTGAATTCCGCTCAGAATAGTTTTTCCTTTGCGATAATTTATCGTTGCGTACAAATGTAAATTCCCCTCAATATCATACCTTCCTACCTATAACAGAGGCTTACCCATTGTGTGAAGTATGCGACTCGGTCTTTTTTCAAACATTTTTGTTAACAATAAACGCGCGAATTGAAATATAGTGAAATGGGAATATTTGTTCAGTGTTTACTGTTACGACTAGTACAGTCGGTCAGTGGAAAACCGTACGAGAAAAAACTAAAAAACGCACTAAATACTATAGTGCCTTGGCGCGAAAGATGAGCGAATGCCGGCAAATGGATCCGCCACTGATTTACCGATTAAACTGATTAACGGTGCAAAATGATACTTTTATCACGACGAACGAAATCGCGTAAACAACGATTTAATTGATTTTCACTTTTTTAAACCGAATTACTAGAGGATTAAAATTCCAAAATGAAATATTTACAATATATTTGAGTTGATAATACGTGTCTTTTGAATGTATCGTTATTTGCAAAAGGAGTCTCCCGTCTCCGTCTCAATCGAAATAGCTGGCAAGGAGACGTTAAAAAAAAAAAAAAAAAAAAGGGAGAATTGAAGAGGAGCTCCGTCCACCCGTGCCCTCCATCCACTTATTCGAACACTATTTTTTGTGTACGCGGTATACTATAGCAATCATAACTGGGCAGTAAGTTAGGTAAACTTTAGCGATACAAATAGATAAAAAACAAAACGTTAGAAAATAAATTCAACACCACACCGACCGGATGACTGATGGACGGGCAATCGGTTTAAATTACGACTATGCTGAGTGCATTAGGCAAAGCAACAAAATATCCGATTCGAAATTCTTTTTTTTTTTTTTAAGAAACAACCGAATATTTTCGCAACATTTTTCTTATTTTTATTTGTTAAACCTATCAATACATAATATCACGTTAATCTACGTCCGTTAAAGTGTTCGTACTTATGTATAGTTGACGCACTCGTCACTCACTACGCCTATATACAGTTTTATAGGTTCTATCAAAATTCTCAAGGCACGTAAATATTATACAAATATATAAATAATATTGTTCGTATAGAAAAAGAAAAATGTTTAAATTTATTTATTACGTACCTAGTGTATAATAAATATCGTATTTGAGACAAACGTTTGGGACCGGGGGTCGATCCAGAGTTTTTTTCATTGGGTGGGAGGCATCAAGTGTCAATATTTTATTATCATGATAAACACAAAATGGTCGGCATCGGGATTTAATGTTTAAAACGATCGAGACGCAGTTTATCTCTGAACAAGTTTTATAAGCACCGAAGACTGTTGGCGTCCCGAATTGTCTTTGTGCTGTGTCTAACGGCAAACTTAAATTAATAATTTACATTTCTCTTGTAATAAATAAACGAAAACTAGTTGAAACATAATACATACGATTCTTTATTTATTAATACCGTTTTTAAACTTCTAGTAATATTCGTAATTTTTATCGTTGTTCGACATTAACGAAACAGCAATATAATAATTTCCTTTTTTTATTTTTTATTTTTTTTTTTTTAAGAGGACTTCGGGGAGGCATTGTTTCTTTTGTTCCTCCCACCCTCCCTCATAACCGCGCCTTGTAAGGACTCGCGACCGCATACTGCAGGATATTATTCTTATTTATCATTATAGTTGGTATATAAATTTATTGCCACATACGTCGACGAATTTGTTCGTTTTTATTTATTTTGAATACATTCGAATATCCACAATAGAATGTTGGAGTTTTGCCAAAATTTTACTATCGGACCATGTCGAATTTTTATAATTTATGGGAATTTGTTTTAGAGGTTTTACCTCGTAGATTCACTGTGCGATCAAATTAGAAACGTAGGGGTTATGGATTTATACAATTTTTTTAAATCAAACACAGTTTTCGTCAAATGATTAACTATATTATATCCAACATACAACCATTATGGTTTAATAAGCGAATGATCAAAAAAAACGTCGAAATTTCATAACGATGAATTGAAAATATAGTATAATATTTTTACTGTATTGTTACCGTTATATTATTTTACAATAGTACCTCAACTTCGAAAACAATTTTTTTTTTTTTCATAAGAGTTTATAAAAGTCGAGACCGACCTACAAAAAAAAAAAAAAAAAAATTCTATATTACTATGATATGAACAGTAATCATTTACAAATGCCAAACTGTTGGATGACCCAAACGTAGTTGTGTAGTGACCGATAAATATCAAATTTGAATAGTTGAATGTCACACGAGGAACACTCGAGAACCGGTTGGAAGAGGAAACCGTTCGTCAAGAGATAAAAATATTCAGACTGCTATGGGTGGAGTTCTTAAGTGGATTCGAAATGGAACTGGGATTCCCATATCATAGTCAAAATTGACACGGGTAGAAAACGCATTTCGGTGAAGGATGCAGAATCTAGAATTTGCACATTATCGAAATGTACAGATTTAACGGAAATCAACAGATGTATGCAGTGTTATAAAAATATAAATTTTAAAATATCTAGATAAAGATAATAATTACTGAAATAATTGTCTGGACAAAGATAAATTTTTGGTAAATTTTTATCTAATTATTTTCTTTGCCCACCTGTTTGACTAAATATTGAGAGTATTCATATTGTACAAATTAGGTTTTAAAAAAGATTGTGTAACTGATGTGACATTATATTGTATTAAACTAAATACATTGCTTACATATTATTTCTAATAAATATTGGTATTATACACGATTCCGCTGATTTTTCAATTATTATTATACAATGTAAATGATGTAAATACTTTACAGTAACATTATACTGAAGTCAAGTCTCCGCAAGCAAATTAACTTCTATCCGTGATGTTTATATTCTAGACCGTTGATAAATTTATTTAAAAATTCAAATATATAATCGTAGTTATAACAGACAAATTAAATAATTAACAATATCTGTTATGAAATAAAATACACAAATGATAATGTAACACTAGTGTAAAATTCCGATAAAAGAATCCACGCTCGAAAAACAGGTCTATATTTTATATTACAAATATGTGCTTGTTTAATAGTTTAGAATAAATCAAAGAATTTAAACGTAAACGAAAACTGTAATTTAAGTAATTAAATAATAATTTAAAAAATTAAATAACAATACGAAGTGTACGGATGTTTTATCAATAACATCGTGGAATTCTTAAAATAATAATTTGTGTTGTATGTTTATAAATCGAATATTGAAAACATTCAATTTTAGCTAGATAAAGAAGTTATATATCTGAAATATTGGTTCAGATAATTCTAGATAAAATTCAAAATATATCTATTTAGATTAAATTCAACATTATATGTAGGTTATAAGAGCGATATTTGGATATTTGCATTAGTTCCCATAGGCGCTGGACAGCATAACTATTTAGAAATAATTTTTTCGTCCAATCGATGTAAGCGAAGCAATACGAGTTCCGATGATAGATGTGCCGAATTCAATATGTTTGGTTATCTAGTAAAATTTCTCCCATTTTCCATCCGCTAACTTAAGAGATTTGGATTTTTCGCTTAACGGCACCTACTTTTTTTGAACAAATATTCGAAAATCCCAATCCTTTTTATCCGCAAATTGCTTTTTATTTTGTATTAAACACTTTTTATTGGTGATGAAAATACTCTGATTATTTTTCACACAGTATATACTTTAAGAGCTGCGGGATTTCCATCCGTTGGTACTATACTTGAATCATTTTGTGACTTTTTCAACGATTCATCGCGTAGATCTTGTTTTTTATCTGAACAATTTGTGTAGATTTGCCACTGTATATCGGAATTATTTTTGTCGATACCTGGGTTACCTTCGTAATGATTTATCCAATACTTTCCTAACTTCTTATCCAGAGCTTACCCGTGATGCGAATTGTGTACTAATATATGTACATCATTTTTTTTTTATTTTTGTCAAATTCGCATAGTAGCTCGCGGTTTAAAACGATTATATTTCTATTTCGTTATACGAACACATAAAGCGGTATTATTATTGTAATATATTATTACCTATCGGTAAAAAAAAAAAAAAATTTTATAAAAAACAACACGTGGGAAAAATATAAAAAAAACCGTACGACGACAAAACATAAAAACAGTGGTGTTATTTAATTTATTTGAGTGTAACACAATATCGTTGAACTTCCCAACTGCAAAAATTCGTTTGTATAAAATCAGAATAATTTCCTCGGGATGGCATTTTCGTCGACGCCTTATTGACTAGATGAACCCTTTTTTTTCCCCTACGTACAGTGGTGCTTTGTATTCGTTCGTATTTTATTATAAATATATAAAAAATATCATATAAAGTGATAACAAACAAACAAAATTAAACTTACCAAAATGTGTATCATATATGACCGACTATTATTATTTATTTAAAAGTATCTATGAATGGGGACACTGTACTCGTATTTATACGTAAACTATAATATATATTATTTAGATAAATGTATTGAATTTCAAGATCGTCGTCGTTTTTCGACCATCGCAGCCCGGATGACAACATCGATTATTCGTAAATAAATTTACTGTCTTGATAACAATAATTAACCGGTAACACAAAACAGTTGACGTTTCAATATATTGTATCCGATATGGGAATTGTCAATTGCCAGCAGTAACACCAAACCGAAAATTCTCCAGGTTCTAGCCCGATATTCCGGTGTCGTGTGCTGGGATTAGGAGGTCGTGGAGTAATACCCCCCTCACCCTTATTGGCTTAAAATATTATCGACTATGGGTAGGTATTTTTTTTTTTTAGTAATATAACCCTATAATCGTATATATACCAGCCAAGTTACAAGGGAAAGCTTGATTTGTCGATCCATTAAATGTTGGATTTTTCGCATCCGAATTTTAAATTCCCATTATCGGCTTGGCCAAAGAGGACAAAAGAATATTCTGCGTTTTATTTATTATTGTTGTCTACTGTATCCCCTCGGGTTGGAAATTCTCAGGCACGCCCGGTGTCTAATACCGGTGTGAAAGAAGCAATACGCTACATGTCATAGGACCGTTGAAGAACCACGTCGAGTACGAATAAAAAGAGGGTAGAAACGAGAACATCCACGCCGTACGGTGGTCGGTGACATTTTGAAGTGTAAAAGTCACGGGGGCAGGGCGTCGATAACGCCACGAGTACCGTGTAATTATGGGTATTGTGATATATCGAGAGTGGACGGCTGGCTGCTATAGTGAAATATTGTGCTCCTTATCATTTTTCCGTCAACTGTAGCTCCTCCACCCACCCCCCCCCACTCCCCCGGTACCTGTTCAGAACAATAGATACACACACACACACACCTATATAATTAAAATATTATGGCGAAAATATAAGTAATTTTACTATGAAAAAACAACCCCGGAAAAAAAGTACGTAACATTTTCAAACTCGAGGTTATTATAAATTGTATAATACGCGAAACGAGCAATAATATATGTTTAAAATATCCACCTAAATACGTGATTAATTATGGTGCGGTGGATCAATATATAATATGATGTATATATATTTGGGAACGGTGAGTTTTAATCGAACACTTACATTATACGAATTTCAACTATCAACTCGGTTAATTATACTTGCGTTGCATTACGGTAGGTATTTGTTTTTGATACCCATACATTATTTTGACGCAAAAGTTGCTTTTGTGAATAGTTTTATTTTTGTTGCGCCGATAATTCGAAAACACTTTAGAAAACGGACGTGTTCGATTCGGCAGAGCGGCCGATGACCGCCATGGTCAGAGCTTCGGCACGATGCGATGAGTATCTTTTTTTCTCTCTCTCTCCCTCTCTCCTCTAGAAACTCTTTTTTTTTTTTTTTTGGACAGTAAACTTTATAGATAGATAGGTAATTAATCACTCTGTTGGGTCATTTTTTGAATTCACCGGTTCAATGGTCGGACAATTTCGAACAAACGGTAAAAAAAAAAACCCCACCTAGTACCTATACGTCTACTTCTAGCAACTACTTGAATTTTAGTTTTCACCACGATCGGGTTTTTTTTTTTTTTTTTTTGCCGTAATATTAATATTTCAAATTTGAAATTCCTCTTGTCCGTCATTATCCGCACATTTTTTTTTTCTCTTATACTTATGAAATAGAATTACAAATTATCGTGACATGTATTATTATAATAACTAAACCTAACCTAACCTAACTGTTAATATTGAAAATTTCGATTTATCGCAAGTACATAAATAATTTCGTCGAACACGATTTATCCGAAGTAACGTAACGTTTTATGTATTTGTATTTAATATTTATTCGTGTAAATGTATAAAATATTTATCGCTACCCAATCGTTGTTCATTTCACATGTTATTAAACGATAAAAAAAGTGCAAAAATAAATAAAATTTATCCGGACAAAGACAAAAGCTAGTTGATCTAAAGTTGTCTGGTTACAGATAATGATATCAAATGTTTAAATTGCCATAGAGAAGAAGCTTAGATGAATGGAATAGTTTATTTATCTAGGAAAAAAAAATGTTATAAGTCTTTGTTTTTTTAATTGTCTATTGGAGATAACGTTATATTAGCGGAGAGATAGATATTCAATGGGTTAATATAATTTTGTAAATGCACTAGCTATTTTATAGTCATTTTGAATTTTCAACTAAACGTTAAACTTTTAACTAGTTACTATTTTCTATTTAGATTTATTTCAACTAGAAAACGACCAAACGAATGTAATTATTTTCCGTCTTGGATGACTCTCGGCACGGATATAAATAAAATATATCGAAATCTTCATCTGGATAAGGTAAAACATAAAACTAATTCTTATCAATAAAAGTCACCTACACTGAATTAGATACACAAATTTTATTGATCGAGTTAACATTTATTTTTAATTTTTTCCCTCAAATTCGCATATATATATTCGTATATTATAATATAATTACACAGTCGTACTGTTATTGCGAACGCAGTAGGTGAGTATAGCGACTATATTACTATAATAGAATTAGACACGTTTCCGTTACATTCGTTAATAAAATATACGCGGGACACGGTGTAGGTAGGTGAAATTTTTGTAATAATTATTTCTACGGGAAAATGTCGATGCTCAATTTAATCAAAAAAAAAAAAAAAAACGTCAATATATAATATTTTACTTTATTTCTCTGTACAAATAATGTAATTTACAGCGGCGCAACTAGAATTGTTGAGCACCAGTTCAAAATCCAATTAGTATTTCAGAGGCAATTATCTAGCCGCCACAATATTATTGCCAGACCTTGGTAGTCTGCGGAAATAGCTTATAATCGGCACGACTGTCGTTTAGTAAGGTGCACAAAACATATATTAATATGTTAATTTAATATAGTCCGAATACGACATTTGGATTTGACTCAGTGGAGGCCAGTGAATCACATTGTTCGTAAATTATTATTATCGATAATCGTATTTACTGCCCCTACATATATCATTTATCTTTCTGACCAAAAACCAGACATTTTCCAGATTGATTTCATTATAACTTATCTATAAAATAGATATAAATTTAAAACCGTGTAACAGCGTAAACAATATTTATTGTCTCAATAAAAAAAAACAGCAACTATAGGGCCAGGGGTTGTCGTCCTTTTTGATACAAGTGAGTTACATTCGACATTTTAAGTCCTCGGTGATCGGCATCGAGAAGATTTTTGGAGGAAAATTTGTTTGATGTGCAACAAAAAAATAAAAAAAAAAAGGTTATCATAATCTAATATACATGTATTTTATAGACCTGTCCGCCAGGGCGGACAATACGTTTATTGTAAAAATCGAAATAATGGCACCTACAATTTCGGTTTTGTTTTTTAAGACGGTAAATATTGTGTCAGAAGCATTAGGATGCTTCTTTGAAAAAATGCACCGTCGGAAAATGGTTCTTTTCTTCTTTGCTCGTAAGCTACATTGAATGAAGCAATAATTACGTTATGGCCCAATTTATTTTGATTTTTTTAAACACCCTGCTGTCTTGATTCAGTTTTAATTTCATTTTTTTTAGCTGATCTTGTGGTAAAGTGGAATTTTTTTTGGAAACTTTAAATCGAAATCTGCATGTTAAGTTCGATAATGCCATACTAAGTATCTACGTTTGAAAATTGAATGAGCATCTCGGCATAATATGCATACACGCACATGTATTTAACGTCAACAAAAAACAAAAAAAAAAACCTCCGACTTATACGAACTGTATTCCTGTTGAAAATGATTAAAACACTATTTATTTGCATTCATTTTATTATTGTAAAATGTTAAAATTCTGACGAAAATACACGGAACATACAATGTTACACGTCGTTTAACGTGCATTAATTGACGGACAATAATATTTACTAAATTGAAAAATAAAAAATTAATTTTTATAACGGTCGCGATTGATTTGCTATAGAGGCAAAAGTCGATATGGTAGACGCCTAAAACGGGGCGCAAGGCATTTTCCGGGACATTTCCCCGGACGCCCGGCCGGATTTCGGGGCGCTGGCATTTTTTTATAACGATAGTCGTCCCCGAATGATTGGATTAATTGCATAATTCGAGAAACTCGCAACGCGCGATAGTTCTGGAGGGAGTACTGGGAAAGTACAGTGATGGCGGGAAAAAAAAAAAGGAATAATAAAAATGCGTTGTAATTATATTAATTCTGTTATATCGTTATTGTTTTATTACGGTAAACACATAACCGTAGTAGTACAACAACGGGCTACTGGTGATATTCAGTGAATTATGTTCGTATTTTCCCCGGATAACTCGTAAAAAAAAAAAAAAAAAAAAAATACGAAATTCTTGCGTTCTACTGGAAACGAAAATAATGCTGCGCTCACACGCGTATATTTTCTTTTATTACCATTATTACGATTACACCGTGGAACCGAACCAACGAAACGATACCGGGGACCAGTAATAGTTTTAATTAAACGGAACACTGCACGCCGCGTCCGTCATAATAAAATTATTGTTTCTATAGGTTTTGTTATTGCGAGATCGGTCTCGACACATAAGGACGACGTTTCGTATTACGGCGGAACCGTATTTTAATATATCGCCGTGTGCACGCAATTCTACATTACAGTAAACGCACGCATGAAAACACTGTTGTAGGCGGGAATTATAACAGGTGGTGTATTGATAGTGTTATGAACCCCCGATTGTATTATGCTAAAATATAAGGTACCGGATGATCTACAGAAATTGTACGACAGGTTGTCGTCGTGTCGGGTCGACGGAGATTTTCGCTGCAACGGCACGTTGGACTGTGCCGGCTTGACACGGCCCGGTTACCAACCGTGGGATAACGAGTCCGGTATTAGGCAAGAGCATCCGGCCGAACCTTCGTTTGTCTGGATATACGAGGTGTGGCTATTAAATAACGAGACTATCTACTTAGCGATAAGGCATGAGTAGATAAGGGTATAATGGTAGTATATTTGTAATCTATGAATATCACTGCATCGAACAATACCAGTTTAGTCAGTTTCCGTTTTGTAGTCTATGTGTAAGCGTCGTTTAAATTGACCTCTTACGTGTTGAACGTCGAAATCATGCCGGACGAAAAAATTGAACAACGTATTAATTTAAAATTTTTAGTGAAACTTGGAAAATCTGCGACCGAAAGTTTTAATTTATTAACTGAAGTATATGGAGATAGTGTCCTATCACGACCACGTGTTTTTGAGTGGCACAAACGATTTCGTGAGGGTGGTGAAGAAGTTGAAGACAATCAACGGATGGGTCGTCCATGTTGGTCGTATTTTTCGATATTAAGGGTGTAATAATGACAGAATGGGTACCTCAGGGACAAACTGTGAATCAACATTATTACCTTCAAGTATTGACAACACTCAGAGAACGAGTAAGAAGAAAGCGGCCTGAGTTGTGGGAAAATGACTCTTGGATCTTGCATCAAGACAATGCGCCGGCTCACAGTGCTTTATCTGTAAAGCGATTTCTAGCTAAAAATCGAACTCCAGTGCTTCAACACCCCCCATATTCACCAGATCTCGCTCCATGCGACTTTTGGCTTCTTCCAAAATTAAAAAGTGCGTTAAAGGGCACACATTTTGAGTCAGTTGAAGCTGTAAAAACAAAAGCGACAGAGGTGTTAAAGACATTGCAAGAAAAGGATTTCCAACACTGTTTCAACCAATGGAAAATTAGAATGGAGCAATGTATCAAACATGGAGGGGAGTATATAGAAGGGGAAAAATGTTAAACCATTAAAAAATATAAATAAAAAGTTTTTACAGAGAAAATCTCGTTATTTATTAGCCACACCTCGTATATATATATATATATTTTTTTTCTTTAACGTTGTAATTTACTTAATATTAAAATATAGTATTGTATAATTTTCACTAATTCGCGTGTGTGTTCGCGATTTATTTATTTGTTGTGGATTCATTTAATAGGTTCGTAACAATAGAAATTTAATTCGCATCTGTAACGCAATAATAAATTTACAATAAAAAGCAACCGGTTAAATAAAATGTATCTGGATATATACAGACGGAAGACATCTAATTTCTTTAGATATAGATAATAACGACTATATTGACAACGTTTGAATTTGACAAAAATTAATGAAACGTTTAAGAATAACATGCCAATCGTTAACCCCTTTGATTTCGTTGCCGGAACCCGCATTTTCATGTACGCCTACCACAATTATGGGTGAAAGTAGATTTTTTCACTTTTACATTCTACTTTCGAAGAAACAAATTTCTGCTAGGTACCTACAAAACGTATCTAGTTAAATTAGATTAGATAATACAAATATTCGTCAAAGATAATTCGTTAGATATTCAATTTCGATTGATATCTGGTAAAGTTAAATTATGATTAATTATGTATGTAGACTAAACTGTTTATTACACATTAACTAGTTTTTTGATGAAACCTCTTGTTTACATGTACACATTAAACAAATAATCAACTAATAAGCATATGCCATCTGATTCGACTGCAATTACCAACTCGTATTTGGATTTTGGTTATCTATAGGGCATTTATACCAACCCACCTATTTGAAAAAAAAAATAAAAAAAATACTACCAGTTTTCAGATCCTCGTGCCGCCACTGTCCCGGAGAAGCGAATCACTTAACTTCCTCGGGACAATCAATATTCTATACATAAAAGTGCTTCACGTTTAAAAATTTCAAATACATGAAATCCATTTCATTTGAAATTAATTCGATTCAATCGCATTGATTACATCAGGGCAATTTGAAGAAATCGTCTAGTCTACTAAAGTGAAAAATCGCAAAATAGAACTAATAAATTAAACTTTCCGTTTTGTCAATACGTCAAGTAAATTTCGAAGTTAAGATGCGGAATATATTTTTCAAACCATATAAAAAAAAGTCTAAAAAAAAAAAAAAAACGAACCAATATAGGAAATTTTACACGACGAAGAACTTATAGGACATTAATAATAAAACATCGAGGAATTTATAACGTAGATTAATTTTACGATCGTGCGATAACGAATAGTTAAAAATCAATCTCATCTGTAACAGCGAATAACTATTTATATTCAAAATTCAAAAGGATAAAAAATAAAAACAAAATTAATTAACTATCGAACAAAATATTACTCCCGGTCGAAATACCGATATTTTTGTTTTCAATTAAAACGGTTAAGTAGAAAAACGTGTTGTGTCCCATGCATGTGATCCATTAAAATATATAAAATAATATCGGAAAAATTACACGAGGTAAAAATATTACGGTTTAGTAACACCGTATTTTTAGGGCGAACGTATAGATTTTTTTCCACCGACAAGTCCGTGATAAACAAGACGCGATATCATAATATATCTCCATAAATATTATAATAATTGTAATTCAAATTACTACGAGATTTTTTTTTTTTAACGCCATTAGTTGTAATGCTTTCGTCCACGTGTCAATTATTATAGCGGAAAACCGTGCGGTATAGCCGATGTTCTGTAAATTTTGATTCGATAAAAATGCGATTTCGCTGTGACCCGGTGAAGGATTTATGGGAAAAGACCCAGTCGGAGTATTAATTTTTAGGGCCAGTTTAGTTAAAAAATTAAATATTAATTTTTGAGCGAAACAAATTGTTCGGTATTGGTTTTATGATGTATGTTTTTTTTTATTTCTACCAGAAATCTTGCTCCAATTTTGAAGTGTAGAATTTTAAATCTCGTTGATGCATTGAGTTATTTTTCGATTTTTATTGTAGCTTTCCTAGTTGTAAATAAAAAACGTAAGAAAACCGTGAAAATGTACGGCAATAACATTTTCTATATTTTTAATTTTATATTTTTTTTGTTGTAATTCTATTAAATTTATTCGTTGTGTTCTTTCTAGACGTGACCAAATTGTCTAAATATTTTGAGAATTTTAAAGCAATTTATAGGCATTACAAATTGTCTAATGTTTTAGGATTTTATTGATTTCATGTTATTTTGTGGAGAAAAAATGGTTCAGAAATCGCCAAAAAAGAAAAATGTTGAGCGTGTTTTAATATATATTTTTTTTTTTTTATAATTGTTTAAAGCGCAATTTTGAATGGAAGTCGTATAAATCGTACGTCATTTTGTTATTTTCCTATTTACGAACAATTGTTTTTCAACATAATTTTTTTCTAATTTAATACATTTCTGTCAACACCTAACGAGTTTTGTAATGTCGTTCAAATAAAATTGCTTACCGTGAGCATCGAACCCCCGCTTGACATCAGCATTAATTCGCTCAATAGAAACGCACCGTTTAAGATGTTCCTTAAGTTCGGGCAACAAAAAAAAAAAAATGAAATCGTCCTAAATCCGGACTGTAGGATGGACGCAGAACGACGTGAAATCTCGGGGATTCAATTGCTTGCATTGTGGCACGGCCCGCAATGAGGCCATCCATTGTCGTGCTGAAACAGAACTCGATTGGCATCTGGCCGGACACTTTTTATTCATTTGTTCGGCCCTTCCAAGGTAGCGTACAGAATAACTTATGGTTCTTTTCTCCAAACATTCGGTATGGATCGCACCTTTTTTGAATCGCATTTTCCGCGACGATAAATTCAATTACAGCGGGCCGTTTGATCCGCACATCGGGCGTGGCCGTTATTGAGAACTACGCGCGGATTGACTAAAAACGTTACGATACCGCGACTTTAGCACACACGCGCTGAACTAAAAACGTTGGCGATTTAAATGCTCCACAAACGACAATATTATCGGCAACATAAGAGACAGCAATGAGATACGGGCCGTTACTTATCAGCCCGCCCCCGTGAGTGTTTATTTTCCCCACTTTCCGTCGGCTTTCGTTCGATCAATGGGCCCGTCAAGATGCTATCCCCGCAGCACAATACGATTTTGACGGCCAACAAGTGGCGGAAGAGTCCGATTTGTTACTGGCTGTCACACATGCATAATAAAAAGCGCGGGAGCTTAAAATTGAAAAAAAAAAATTATAATAATACATACTGTACGTTTATTATTATGTATTGTATAAACCCATACATAGTTTATATTATACCTACGGAGATTAGAGTTCCGACACTGGTCGCGCGTTTGTGGTCCGGACAATGATAACTGAAAAAAAAAAAAATAAAAAAAATGTTTAATTCCGGGTTATTAAATTTCGACGCTGGCCCGCGTTATCGGCAAACGGACAGGTCGGTTCCATTGTTTGGCGGGCTCACGAAATCTGATTAATTCACGTATAGTTATTATGAATAAACCACTTAAATATTATCGGTCTTGTAATGAACACTCGTGGTTTTTTTTTTTTTTGTGTGTATATAGTATATGTGCTCGAATACTTTTCAAAAAATATATTATTTTTCCTGTGACCGGACCAGAGGTTCCCGGCCTTTTTTGACTCGCGGCACCATTAGTTATTCTCTAAAACCCCGGAGCCATTATATACTCAATAGTACAGGGTGCGGCAGAGCCGACTGACGAGTTTAATGAGGTCCTTAGCCTGTGATAAGACAAGAGCAGGCCTTAATAATTGGTATATTTTGAATTGTTCGGTAATGCCGTTTTTATTCGTAATCACGGAAAAGCCATTTTCGTATACACTTGGGCATTCCACGTGCTGAATCTGTTCCTTCTGCCAACACTATCAAATTGTGAATACGGCATTTGGAAGAAACCGGAAGTATCCAAAGTAGACTTGGACACGGAGCACCCAGAATGGTAAGAACCCTCGAAAATGTGCAGGTGGTTAGAGGACTTATTCGAGGACGAGAACTGGACCGTCACTGTCACGTCCGCTCGTTATGTTGTGATGTTGGAAACTTATCTGCAACATAGGTTGGAGGAAATGGCTGAAGAACATGATTTATGAGAGCTTCAGAGATCGTCTACAACAGTGTATCAATGCTGACGACCGCCATCTTGGAGATATAATTTTTAGAAATGGGATTGAATACTGATTTAAATAAAAAAATAATCCTTTTCTCTAAGTTTTACTGTGCGTTATTTATAGCCCATCAAAACTCGTCAGTCGGCTCTGCCGCACCCTGTATAATATCGTGTATTTATATTTTTGTTAATTTCGGTTTTCTTCAGCTTAGTACCTAGGTAGTAGGTGTATACAAATATTATATTTTATAGAAAAAAAAGCTATAACACTGAACATAAATTACAAACTATTGTATTTTATTATTATTATATAATATTATTTGATTATAAAGATTAATTAAAAATTAGGTAACTTACGGAACTAACTAACGGGAACACATGGGCTGGTTTTTTTTTTTTTTTTTTTACACACATCTTTAACTCGTGGTGGAATATTCGAAAGACATACTCTCAATTCTTCTTCAAAGAACTCCATTATGGTTCGTTTATTTTGTGTTTTACGTTTACAAGTGTGGAAAATCCTTGTTCGCATAAATATGACATCGATAACTGCATTAGTATTTGTAGAGGTTTTCGCCAATATTAGCGTGCATTTTATCAACGTGAAACCAAAATTAATTTAATGCAACGTTTTTTTTTTGACATTTTTATTAAGAGTTCAAATATGTCGTGAATATGTTTCATAGTGATGTTTAATACCGGACTGATTGTAGTGAAATTATTAGAACGTTATTAGAATGACTATTTATTATTTTGTCGGTACACGTATTATACAAATAAACATAAGATTAAGTCACAAGTATTTCACCGTGAATATGTGATAGAGTGATAAATTTATAACAGTCCGTATCGAAGCGATAGCAATCCAAACGGGTATGGAAATTATGATAGATTGAACACCGTAGTATTACTACGAACTATACGAAACGCAATAGGTTTTATATTATATTCCGTATTATTAATCAGGGCGGTATATTTTTTTTTCATGAAATCGTTTTTTATTAAACAAATTTATTTCAAATAATTTCACGGCACCCTTAATTTACGTCCGCCGCACGCCGGTCCGGGAACCTCTGGACCAAACGAACGCGATAATTTCGCTACATTAAAATATAATCATTATATATATATTGTCATACGCGTGCCAATCGTAATGCGATTGAAGACAACATTTTTAAAATGTTGATCATATTTCTATTGTTTGTAGCATAGTTCGTTATTCATTGACGAAAATAATAAAATTACTTTTTATAATATCTTAACCCGCCCCGCCTCTAAATTTTGTTACTTGATATAAGAAATTGATTTATTTTAATGATCGCTATAACTCTCCATATTCACTTGTCACGAGCTGGTTGAAAAATTACCAAAGGGAAAATTGCCTTGATTTTTTTTTTAAATTTTACCGTTTATCACAAAAACGTATCAAATATAAATAATTAAATATGCAATTATCTATAAAACAAAAAAAAAAAAAAAAAAACGTTCTTACATAGTATTTCGTACGTTTACTATATTTCAAGAAAATTAACAAATTACAAAAAAAAAAAAAAATTATATAAATCATATTATATTTGATTTGTGAGCACCGGGAAACCTTTTACTGCGATCATCAACAACTTGTATGATGTATTGTTTTTGTTCTTCATTTGTCGTCAATATATCATTGTAATTTTGAATTAGGCCCACTCCTCTTTTAGCAAATTACACCGTGACCGTACAAATTGTACGATTTAAAAACGAAAAAATATGTTTTAGTATCTTAATAACAAAATATTCAGAATATGCATTCGAACACAAACGAGTAATACATTTATCTGAATATTTTATAACATTGGCAATTATATTCCGTCGTGTCCCTTCTCTTGCCCACGCCCATAAAAAATATCGTCCGCATGTAAATCACTTACGTTTTTCCACTATATAGGTATCAGCCCTGCCGTTACAGACGACAACGACTGTATTGTACTCGATTGTCAAAAACCATTGACGAGTTCGATACTGCGGTATTTTCATTAAACGGCAAACACTCGTATTCAGTTTTCCTAACGGACAATATGTTTAAATTTTAAGACAATTTCCCGATATACCGCGTTGGCATTAAGCAATAATAATGACAGACGCACAATACGATTTATTTAAGGAAATATTAAGGAAAACGAAACAATTTCGGAAATAAAATAATCCGGCGATGAATTTGCGATAGTTTTACCAATGGAATTAACAACGAAACGTACCATACATTCGGTTGTGTCGAACAGAGCAATTATTACCGAAAACCCACTATTGGTAAAATCCAAAATTGTATAATATATCTACTGAAAGATCTGCCGCTGAAAATATAAATCGATAATATTTCATATATTTATACCAGTGTTTCCCGACCTTTTTTCCTACCGCGGACCACTTGGACAATATTTTATAGGTCGCGGACCACCTCGATTTTACGAAAACTAGGAATACCTTTTTTTTTTATTTTTTTTTGCTCGTTAACCAGAATATACAAAATTTATCGAAAAATGTTAATTTTTATTATTTTACTTTAGATTTTATTACTATACTTCACTAATATATAATTATACTTTTCTATTCGTATTAATTTGTAATAGAAATCGATGAAAAAATCTACGGGACCGCGGACCACCGGTTGGGAAACACTGATTTATATACTTACATCATCGTAAAATTGTTTTTCGACTATAACGTTACGTTGGTAATTTTAAACAAGTATAACACTTCAAAAACCGAAAGACTTTTGAAAATGATTTCGTTTATTAATCTATGGTACGCGTTTCAGATTGTCCGTTTATTTCGTTCGACGTTTTTCTCCTCTGCACATCTTTCCGTTTCCCCCCTTCGGATATCCTCTGACCCGTGCAGTATACCTCGGTACTCCATTACATTTATACAGTACTGTACACGCACACACACACAAATCCTATACCATATATATGGTCCAATTAGTAAAGTTATACGAAAGACTGATCGATAAAAATCGAACAATAAATAATAGCGAACAAAGACATAATTATTGAAAAACTACCGCGTGTACAGTGCGGAGTAGACACATTTGTTGGGGGAGAATAAATAGATTTGGTTTCCCCAACCCTCCACTTGACCTTTTTTTTCCAAATCAACCAATCACGTAGAAAGCAGTTTTTCGAATAATAAATGTAATTTTTTACAACAGTGTCTTATGCCATAATTGTCTTATTACTCAATATACGGTATAACATAATATTTCAAATTTGTCGATTGTAGCTCATCGGATAGCGAAATAGATTGATATCATTGTGAAGAACACTATTGTTCTAGGCATCCGCCCAAACATGCTCAGCGGAGCCCATTATTTATTCGAAATAAATAACAGCAACTACGTATTTTTTTTTTTTTTTTTTAATACCTATGTGAAAATCGAAATTATTTACAGAAAACATTATTTTCACTACAAGACTAGAGGCACTTGAAATTTGTGATTACGATTTCCGTCTAAATAATAATTATTTTATTGATGAATGTTCTGCACAATTCCAATTTCTATTGGGCGATCATTCTCAACTTTAAACGAAGTTAACGAACTTCTACATCAAATATAGAACTACAGAAATTGTTACGTTATAATCATATTTATTTCCCTAATCAAATATTCGTTTGAACTGTAAATTATGAAAGGATTTTTGTAGTTTACGGTTATGCAGACTAAACCAAATGGACTAGCATTTGTAACAGTTGTCACGATAACAATTTTTATTATCATTGATCTAATTTGAAAAAAAAAAAAAAAAGATTTCAATTCGATTTTACTTCTTCGAATCAGTCTGTCGACAATATGTTCTCGAGACGTTTAAATTAAATTACGTGGATATTTTTACTATGCATTGAGCACAATTATTTTCGTGTTGCATTTTGTTTTTTATTCGTTATATATTTAAAAAAAAAAAAAAAACACCAACACTCGGTACACTTTGTGTCGGCGGGTACGCTCGTGTTTGTAGCTCGGTCAGATGGGTTGGGTTGGCCGCGCAAATCCGACGAGCTACTTAATGGCGGTGCCTTAAAAACGATAAAAAAAAAAAAAAAATAAAAAAAAATACGGTATCGAAAATAAGGTGAATTCGTTGTGGTAACTTGTGTTGAACGCATAATAACAAATTAACAAATAATAAAAGAAACCTTACAGATCACAGCAACACGGAAAAACGGCAATATAACAAGTATAATTTTACAACAACAACAACAAAAAACCTCACAGACTATGGCCAGCTGGTCACATTAAATCTTAAAATATTAAATTAACCAAAATTAAAATTAAAAAATCAACAACTTAACACGCACACGTTACAGCTTGAAATTTTTAAAATATTCGAACGGCAATTCGTGCCAGTGGCGATTATTGCACACTCACAGTAAGTAACTAAAGAAAATCTATAATTTTATCACGGCGATTCGCGCCGAGAGTCTGGAATACGAAATTTATACAATATTCATAAAAAAAAAAAAAAAAAATAATAATAATAAAAAACAACGATAAACTATAAAAACTATATACTGGGGCCATTTCCATAAACGATATTCGTCCGCGAACGACAATCGTTCCGCGACTATATACGGGTACGGGAGTGCTTTTACGGACGACAAAAAAAAAAAAAAAAACCCCAACAATTTAACGTATAAAATACACTATATTTGATAAGAATAATTATTTAAATTTCAACGCGTATGTGTCACCGACCGGCGTCACACATTCATTAAAAATGCCTAATGCCATAATGTCTAACATAAATCACTAGCCTAATTAAACGGTAGCGGATATTGGCGGCGCGGGCACTGCATGTCGTAATTTTTTTATTTTTTTTTTATTTTGTAAAAAAATTAATAACTAAACGTTATTTTTGAAACGATTTGTATAACAGAGGCATATGGGTATATAATAAATACGTCAAAACGATTGCGGGAACAATACGAGTCGTTATGACGTCAGGACGCACCTGCCTTACTTACTGTGTTCTGGACGAATAATTTAACCAGAAAATACAATTATCGATAGCGCATCGAGTTCAATTTCCAAAGCTCGACTTAGATATTAAATCCGGTGATAACAAAGAATCGTCCTTTTTTTTTTTATCCTTTATTTTTTTCCTCTCGAAATCTCATTTATTGTGCAAATCGATTTATCTCTATTCTCGAATATTTTTTTTACTTTTTTTCTATTTCGTAGTAATACTGACTTATAAATATTATTAACTTAAAATTCTGCTCGTGGGCGCTGTCAATATTGTAAGTGTGAAGTTGAGAATGTAAGGCAATTTAATTTTCTCGACTATTAAGAACACTATGAGCAATATCGAAAATCGACCGTTTCAATGCATCAAAGCTTGACGATATTTTCTATCAGAAACCACTCCTGATGTTGATGAGAATTATTTCTGGTGGAAAAGTTGTTCATGGGAAATAACAAACAAACAAAAAAAAAAAAAAACAAAACAACATTCGCTCCACAATAAAAAAAAAAAAAAACCCTCGTTTCAACATTAAAAGAAAATTATCGCCAAGTTAATTCGAGGAGAGATATTTTTTTTAATTTTCTTTTATTTAATTGAACTATAACAGACAGCGTGTAAAAACAAAAAAAAAACAAAAACACAAATACTTTTTCATCGTAGTTTTCCGTTTAAAATCGTATTCTACAATATTTTGCGTTGGTTGAGTTTCCGGTGTGAATACCTTGGGGGAAACCACAAACGACATAAAAATCCACTGCAGTTAACATAGAATAATGCATTGTACAAACGAGTGTCGATGTAGTTATTCACATTTAAACGCCGTCTGTATTGCGTCAAGCATCATTTATTTCAACGTGATTTTTTTTTTTTTTTTTCATTTATTTTATAAATGTCGTATTTCTTTATCCCCGCACAGCACATCTATACCGTAACACTATTTAATCCGTGTAAGTATTTCGTTTAATTGTCGACGATTTACCCGTGCGGGAGGCGCAAAATTAATTATATGATTATTATAAAGGTTAATTAACAACATAAATATACACGGAACGTATACGCATCGTGGAACTATCGTGCAGAGTCGTTAAAAAAAAAAAAAAAAGAAAAAAAAATTCACTGTTTACGAAAAACAATTCTGAGCGAAGTTCGATGAATCGTGTTTCGAAACGTCGTGATTTTTACCATTTCCGTCGAACGTTTTGACCTTTAAACGGTTACATAAAAAAAAATAAATAAATAAATAAATAAAAAAAAGAGCGCCTATTGCGAATATTGCCAGAATGTTTTGGAATTATCGTCACGTAAGTTATATAAGTATTTGGTGAATATTTCAAATTTTTGGGATTATTTTTTACTGAATTACGTAATCATGGAGACTAAGAGGAAAATGGAATAATTACGTCCTAGGTGCGCCTAACTAGATCCAAAATTAAACAAAAAAAAAAAAAATCTGTAGAATGTCATTGTAGAACCACGGGGGGGGGGGATATTATGGGGTGTTTAGAGGGGAAAAACATTGCTTATCATATATTTGTAAGAACTTATTCTATAAATATTTCACCGAATGTAAATTTTTATTTTTTTTTGTTATCTACAGTCAAACTGTGATAACAGATATAAAACCGTGGTTATTACTGATACATCTTATCAGTTAATAACCATACTGAGACCGAACTGTAGATATCAAGCCCACTGTTATTTGTTTATCAGATTGTGTATTTGAGAAAATGGTAAGCAGTAGATTGAAGCATAAAGCGTGGATATATTTTGTAATTGAATAGAGGAAAATAATTGGTTAATGTGCTAAATTTTCATTTTTTTTTATTTATTAATTTAATTGTGTCAATACACCAAGTATTTTTACAATATTATAACAATATTATTACAATTTATAATAATTGATAATGTAACTGTTTACAACAGTATTTACAGTTATTACAATATCTTTAAATTTTGGTTAGCTTATGAGTCCAGGTCAGAATCAGAGGTTGATATATTTTCATTGGGTTCTAGTAGGATATCCCGAGGTAGTCGAGGTTGGTGGACCTTCTGCCAATTTCGTAGTGAAGTGCTCCGTCAACTTTGTGAAGTTTTTCATGGAAGTTCTTAAATTGTTGTGTTATCCAGATAGATAGGTATGGTGGGCCCGTATCGTTGTGTAGTTGTTTGTTTCTCATAAACCAATGGTTCCTTTAGGGCTATTCTTAGAAATTTATTCTGGAGGGTTGGTAATTTTTTTATTTTTGTTTTCGAGGCAGCTGCCCATACTGGTAGATTACTAGTGGTCTTATTATTGCTGTGTAAAGAAGTATAGAGGTATGATTTAATAGAGGGTACAGTGTTCGCAGCCTAGTGTACCCTTGGTTTAATTTTTTCTTAATGCGTATTTTCCAGCTTATGCTAAATTTGACCACATGTCTGCTTATGAGTAAAACCAATTTTTCCCCTGTTTCGCACAGAATCTAAAACTAATGAAATTAATTATATAATTATATAGCTAACAAATATCTATAGAATGGTGTGGTTGAAGAATTTTGCTAAATGATAATTGATTATGCGTTTAATACGGTCGATTACGTATTAAATACAAAAAAAAACCCAAACATTTATTAGTTTTACCGATATTGAAATAAAATTATCGCCGACTCGGTGGTATTTTATATTTTAAATTTTGGCGGCGAGTGGAGTCGTATCCCCGGACCCGAACGCTCGAATAACCGATTATAAAATACACCAGACATCAACGTTCGGGCGAGTAAAAACATACTATCACCGGCACAATTCTTCGGGGCAAATATTCGTTACACTCGTAATTATTCAACGTGTCGTCGTCTTTTTATAGCTTATCTTGTTATAACTTAGCTTGTCTTTCGATTCGCTGGCGAACACATAGGCATTCGGCCTCGGGCAGTTAATGAAAAGCATACATAACGACGATACATTCCACGACCTTCAATGCGGACTTTTATTTTTGTTTTTAATAATATCTCATCGTAATAACGCCGTTGAATGTTTAAAAAAAAAAAAAATTCGTATTCGGTACGAGCAAATGCATTTCCGAATCCGTAAACCGGCAAACTGTCACCGGCGAGCATGCAAATCGATTAATATTTGAATTAATACGAGAGTGAAATGATTAAAACGACACGGATCTGAGAAACAATAAAATACAAGTAAATCACCTGTAATTTAGGTAATACGGTAAATACGATAATTTGAAATTATTCGGAAGATTATTTTGAATTCATTTTACGGTTACACAATTATCGGGGCTCGTCACGCAGTCCGAGCACTGAAAAACGCATAAATTATCATGCAGAGTATGCACTAAAATTCTATAAATATGCACTTGGTAAATACACCAAAAAACACAATAATCATTTTTATCTTTAAAAGTCAGTTTATTGAAAAATTAGTGTATAAAAGTTTTATATTTTATTTCTTTTGGTTTTTATTTTAGTTATAATTATTGTACTTGTCTCCAAAGCTCTCTCGTCTTTACCAATCTTCTTGATCTTTTTTGAAAACTCTATAACTACAAAAAAAAAAAAAACTCATATTCGTACACGAATGAAAATAAACCGAAATAAATGAGAAATAATAATTTAAATCCTAAATGTATACGGTATACCTACGATAATCCCTCTAATTATATCCACTAAATATACGACAAATTTGCCAAAATATCCATAAAAATATGCACTATTAAACATTGCATTTGTAATGCTATTGTTACGAAATGGATTTGTACATCCACTTAGCATGGTTTCCTATGTAGCAGTGAAATTAACACGCAAGTGCACGGATATACGACCACTGATTATTATCGTAATAGTACATCGTTAATCTGGTCTAATGGAAAAAAAAAAAAAAAAAAAATCATTTGTATAGTTTACAATTTTATTTTTTTTTGGGGTATTTTTTTTTTTTTTTTTGTCGTATTTTACGAAAAAACAAATAAATATTTTATACGTTTTAATCCGAATAATGTGCGTAGGTATACTATTTATGCGTCACTACGTTTTGGAGCCCGGCCATCCTTTCGGCCACCAATAACCATTATGGGGGTCACTGTATTTAATGTATTGAAAATAAAACCGAGACGGAACAGAAATCGTAAACCAGTAGTCTACATACGAGTAAGCAGCACAACACGAAAATGATTACGTATCATAGTTTTACGATACAATGTAATAATATTTAATTGCCGTGATCATTTTTTTTTTTTTTTTTTTTTTTGCGGGTTACATTAAATACATCGGCCGGACGAGTTCTGGTTTAAATACGGGTCACTGGAGGTATAGAAAACCGAAAAAAAAAAAAACACCGAAATCCACGTAATTGAAAATAATACAAATGTATACCCCGTTTGTGACGAACTTGTGCTAAACGAATATGTATTATTATTATTATTTTTTTTTCTATAATTTTATAAAATTGTGATTTTTCACGCGGTTTTTTTTTAAACAAATTCGATTTTTCTTTGCAAACTAATAATGAACTCGCTAAGGGTATTCAATTAAAATAATTATATTTTTACTCGCTCGTACCTATAATATCAATTTCCCATCGTTTCGAATGGTAATTGGTTTGTTTTAAATGCATAATCGGATTATGTAAATTGTACAATTTTTCATACGAAAAACTTTCCTATAGCAACGAATAAAAAATCAATTTCAAATCGACAACTTCATACGCGTGCCCTAAAATGGTTGAAAGTTTGAAATGTTTCCAAAAAACTACTCATCGTTACGTTTTGAAAATCCAATTTAAATCCAATATATTCTGGCCGAAATATTTAGTATTACCTAAAAAAAAAAAAAAATGTAAGTGTAGCATTTTAATATATGGAAAAAAAAATAGTATCACACTTTGTTGATGTACAATATAAGTAAAATAAATACCGCCGAAAATGTATTTCAAAAGAAGAAAAAAAAAAAAGAAAAAATGTGACCGCAAAGTTAACAGAATACGAGCAGAAAAATAACGCGTATTCATAACGACCGAGTCGACGATGGATTTTTTTTTTTCTTTCCGGATTACGAAAAAAAACCACCGACAAATGGAAAACGGTTCAAAATCATTTCGGTATATTGTACATTTATAATATATTTTATTTAAGTATAGAACACTGAGCACACATGTCGCTTCCCCACTGCGCATTGGCCACTTTCTGTACGAGTGTGCAAAAACGTATCGTGATTCACAGACCCGAGGGGGCCTCGCCCCAACGCAATATCAAAATGTCTAACTAATATTTTTCTTACAAAATTAAACGGAAATTAGTCATATTTATGTTCTTTTGACAACTGAAATTCCACGTTATGTTGTCGAAACGTAACCATTAAAAATATTAACAGTCCGCGCATGATAATAATTCACGCAGGTTAGATTATTAACAATATTACTGATATAACTCATCACTCATACACGTCCGACTTATTTTATTTCGAATGCAAAAACAATTATGTTTTTCTGCCGTGATAATATCAATTTGATGGTGAATTGATCCGCTTCCAGTACAGGAAGAACAGGATATTGCGCGACCGACACTGTAGATAAACCACTTGTTAAGTCAATTATATTCCCGATAAAGATAGCAAAATGCGATACAAATGGTATTTTATTAATTATAATTAATTCATATTTCTCTAAATTTTTAATGTAAAATTAGAATTTCGCACTAAAACGAACTACAGTAGAACTCCAATTATCCGAACGCCAATCATCCGGACGTCCAATTAACCGGACGAGAAAAATACGGCACGTGCCGTTATTCATACACGTGTTTCATAATCGTTTTTAGATTAGATAAAGAATAGGTACTACATATATATTATTCTTAATAATATCCGTCATTCCAACATAGGTATATTAAAAATTATCGATAATAAATAAATAATAATAAATAATTATGGATACAAATGATCCTGGATATCAAATACTTTCGGATGATGAAATAGTTCGTAACTTATTTGAAGACGATGAAACTGAAGAAGAGGAAAATGAAACTGACGATTTGACTGAAGGTGAAAATGGGCCGTCTCATTCTGAAGCTTTTGATGCATTGGATTTGGCGTTTAAATGGTTTGAGAGACAAGAAGAATCAAACACCACTCAATTGTTGCAATTAAGATGATTGAGAGACCTAGCTGCTCTAAAGAGAAAGTCAACTATGAAGCAAACTAAAATATCATCATTTTTCAAAATAACATAAATTATGTGCCAAGTCAGCTTTTTTTTTGGTTTTAAATTATGTCACGTATGTACTTTAATTAAAGCTTATTTTGTTTCAGTTGAATATCTAATAAAATTACATATTTGTTTATGGTTACGTGTGTATATAACTTTTGATATATCATATGTCAATCATCCGGATATTTGCTTATCCGGACCACCCTTGACATTAATTAGTCCGGATAATTGGAGTTCTAATGTACCTAATTAAACATCAGTTGAACGTTTATGAAAATATGGATTTTATTCAAACGATGTCGATTCGAATAAATTTATATTCCATTCTTGTTACCTTTATTTAATTTTAACTTTAAACTGATAAACAAGTTTATTTAAACTCGTTTATTCCGAAGACTGAGAATACGACGTATACATTAGTTTATTTATTTTAATATTATTGGTTTGTTGTCTGTGGGAGCAAAACGATACTTTTGCTCCTGTGTGCAACACCATTCTTCACGTGTGCCTATAGATTCAGTTGGACAATTCGGTATAATAATATTGTCCAAAGCTGAAAAAGAACCGTCCGTGACCGTTCTTATTCTATTCCTGAACCCGGAATTATATGGCGTTTGAATTTAAAACGATAACAAAACACCGTATCGATTTGTACTCGACCGTATATATTATTGCGTAATTCCGTGTTCAGTAGATATCTTGATAACGACAAGAATATATAAAGGGCAGAGTTTATACGAAGAAAAAATAAATATTTGATTACACCCTTGTAACAGTCCGCTCAAGACAGTGGGGTCCGCCGAAAACTCGAAGTACATCGCTAGCTGTTTTATCCCTCTCGACAATTGAATAATTTTGTTTTTCCGAGTTTAAAAAATCGTTTTTTTTTTTTTTTTTTTTTTATATTTTTCCCCCCTTTTAAACTTATCGAATTGATTGCGCCACTGCCTGCATAACTATACGTAATTGTCACGAAATTTTCGTTCGTTCACGTTGTTGATTGCGAGGCGCTAAAGTTCCCCCAGCCGGCTCGCGTAGCCACAAGTAATTAATTATAAGATTTTTTTTTTTTTTACGATACAATTGCTTTTACGAGGTATGAACTTTTTCAACAGAGTGGACGACGTGGGTGTCATACGACTAATATAAAAATTTCATATCGTGTCCCCCCTGAACGACATATTATTATTATTATTTTTTATTCGCTTGCGTTTTTTCTCTTCCTTTTTAAATATTCGATAAAAAATAATATTTATGAAAAAAAAAAAAAAAAAATTCTCGACATTTTTCTCTACACCCGAATTCCACAAAATCTAATAATATCGGCTGGCGGTATAAACTGCTCTTACTGATATTATATATTTCATATACCCGAATAATTTCACGACGTCCGCCACACTAAATATTATTACTAGGGTGCGGATTTCTAGGTATATTCATATTTGTCATGCGTGATGGTAATCGAATGATTCGTCTATAGAAATATGTTTCAGGCCTATCTGAGCGTATTATATTGCATACATCGTATTTTTAAATATTCGAGGTTATTTACATATTTTCATTTTTATTACAAATTGTTGTTAGCGAGTTTTTTATTTTGAAAAAAAAAATCGCCGTGAAACCTAAATTAAAATTATACCGCGCCAGTCGTCGTACGTCACGAGACTCGACTCTCTCCGCGCCATAATGATCCGATTTGATTGGGGCGAGGTAAGCACACAAATATCAATAAATAAAGAATGAACAATTACTTGGCGAAAATCGCGGTTTGAAGACAACTGAAGCAATTGCAAACGTTTACAATGGCAGCGTTACACGAACTCGCAATGTTTTCAGTCCTGCTGAATTGGGAGCGTTTTATTTTGCACCTATGACTTCTGCTGACGTGTAAATGTTATTTAGCCGCTACGAAAACGTATTGCCTCCCGATCGACGTCGATATACTTTTGAAAACCTAAAAAAAGTACATGGTTTCCCGTTGTACTGATACCGACGAGGATCGTATAATTCAACGAATTTAGTAAGTAAGTATAGAATTTAGAATAAATAATTTAATATTACTAATCGTACGTATAGTTTAAATGTATTACGTACCTGGCTTATAGTTTTTATTAAAAATTATATATTTTTATCTATAATAAGTTTTAACTACATATTTGGATAAAATAAAAAAAAAAAAAACATATATATGTGTGATATATTAATATTAATATTATAAAAAGTACGTTTTCTACAAGTTTCTCAACTCTCTAATGCACTAACCGTATCCAAAATCGTTTCAGATAAGATCCTACGCTTAAAAATCCGATTAAAATTTCCGGCAGAAATTGTAATTTACACAAATAGTTAAACGAGTACACTAAAAACTTTATCTGGATAATTAAGTTAAGATAATTCTTTTATTTATCATAGATAAAGATAATATAGCAAATTTTGTTAATTTTCTGGATAAGATAGATTGTAATTATTTATTTATCTAGATGATGCGCAACACCGATCGTTAGTATTGCACATAAATGTATAATATAGTTTGTATAGAATGACGGAACACGCCAAAGATAATCATACTATTAAAATATTTATAATTATAAAAAAATGTATTTATGTTTCAATCAAAAAAAAAAAAAACAAATAATATTAATGGTGTTAAAAAAAAAAATAAGTTTTTTTTTACATAAGACATATAACATATATCGTCATACACGCGCACGCTTTATCAGTAGTGTACTGGAGTATGACAAATTAAATATTCACCCGATACAAACGCAAGTACGTTTCATTTTATCGTGCATGAATGTCAACATATAAAATAAAATTACAGCGTTTTGAGTTAACCGTAGGAAAAACTAACATACACAACTAAGCGACATATTTTTAATTTGTTAGTGTTCTACACTCAAAGAAGGCGTTTGTTGTTTTTTGTTTTTAGATTCAGAGCTTAGCCAGGCATAATATGTTGTTTATAATTTTTTTACTACAATTCGTGCTTTTTCCTTTGTTCTTTTTTTTTATTTTTTTTTCTCTACCGTCTTTAAACAAATTGTCTACCAGATATTTTCGTCCGATCATCAACATAACGGGTGGTTTCTGGCTAGGGTAGAAACTTTGTCTAGTCAGTGCATTAAAGGTGTCGTCGTTTTTTAAAACCGGACGAATTTGCACAGTAATGATTTTTGTTATTTTCGATTTTATATTTGTATTGTCATTAAGGTAAAAATGACCGCAGAGACATGAAATTACATATATTATTTCTATAGACGTGATTATATTTTTATAAATGTTCTGGCTTTTTTTTTTAGGCTGAAATATTTGAGTTTATTTAAATTTCAATTTAGTTTTATCTTAATAAAATTGAATAGGACTGGAGAAAATGCTCGATAATTTGACACACATAGTCCGGCTAGAACAACCTAAATGTCTTTAAAAAAAAAAAATTTGAATGTAATATTGTAAATTTTTTTTATATGCGTATAAAGTGCAAGTTTAGATGTAAATTGTAAAAAAAACGTCATTTTGGGTATTTCCGTCTGATGCGGATAATACTAATTTGACTTTAAAAAAATTTAATTTTCAACTTAAATTTATCAAAACACGTTTTAACCGAACAACTTCAGTATCGTATTTCGTACTTAGGCAATGATATGAATAGGAATTAAATTTCCAATCGTATACTAATCTGACCTTCCCGACTTACCGCAAGAAAAGTTAAATTATCTATATAAAGGTAAAGATAAAATACAGATTTATCTGGATAAAAAAAAAAAAAAAAAAAATACAAATCTTAAATTTAGCTAGGGTTATTTTTTTTAAAAAAAGTTTATTTATATCTTACAAATCTTGTTTACCAATTATCAAGAAAATAACAACAAAAATTTAAAAAATACACCACCAAGGTTTAAAATTCGTCCAGAAAAGTCGTTTACAGACAGTAAAGACCAATAAAAGTTCACACATTTCAGTAAACCAATTCGTCCTTTGTTTTGTTCAGAATCTAAAAATGTATCTAGATAAATTAGTATAAACGATAAAATTATTTAACTATGAAAAAAAGTTCTAAAAACGAGGGGTGCGTGCTTCTAGGGAAGGGTAACAAAATATCAGGGGAGGAATAGACATTTACGAGAACGCTATTACTGATCATTTATATTTTGTCCGATAAAATAAAAATAATATATGTTCAGATAAAATTTATCGGGAATTACCGCGCGATTACATTCCATTATAATCTTCCTATAACTATCGGAGAACAATGTTGAGATATACACGTCGATATGTACTATATATGGTATATAGTACCACCAGCTTGATTTCTAGATCCAGAAGTTGCTAATGAAGCTGCGGGGCTGTTGGTGCAATTGACCACCACCACCTACTCCTGTGTGTCTGCCTATATTAAATTAAAATGTCGAGCACGATTGGACGTAGCCAGTGGTATGAGTGATGCGCATTATTGCGGTTGTCGCCAAACATTCAAAAACCGATTAAAACCCTCGTATTGTGTTATACTTAATTATATTAAGTTTAAATTGCACATTTTTTTCCCCCCATACAACTAAATGTATTAGATGTCAACAAAAAATAACCGCAATCTTTTTTTAGTGATGGGTGATGGGGGGGGGATAACGTGAACGTAGTCAATAGTACGAAAGGGAGCGTGGACCTCAACAGGTTGAGAACCCTTGAACTACGATAATAAAAAGATAATAAATTATTTATCTAAATGTTGCTCAACACTGGCAACGAGCAGCCGATATAAATGTAATAATACGTTATCAAAAATTACACAGTATATCGTTAAGCAAATATAATTGAAAATGTATCTTGGTAAAGATAAAAGTGTCAATTATTTAGGTAGAAAAAGATAAAAATAAAACATTCATTATCTGGATAAATAAATTATTAAACATTTGTTTCATTGATATTAATATTTTAAAATGTACGTTTTTTCCAAGTTTCTCAATGCACCAATCATATCTAGAAATTGTTTCAGATAAGATCCTACGCTTAAAAATCCGATTAATATTTCCGGCAGAAATTGTAATTTACACAAATAGTTAAACGAGTACACTAAAAACGTTATCTGGATAATTAAGTTAAGATAATTCTTTTATTTATCATAGATAAAGATAATATAGCAAATTTTGTTAATTTTCTGGATAAGATAGATTGTAATTATTTATTTATCTAGATGATGCGCAACACTGATCGTTAGTATTGCACATAAATGTATAATATAGTTTGTATAGAATGACGGAACACGCCGAAGATAACATATAATCTTACTATAAAAATATTTACAATTATAAAAAAAAATGTATTTATGTTTCAATCAAAAAGAAATTAAAATTAATATTAACATAAACAGTGTTAAAAAAAAAAAAAAATATGTTTTTTTTTACATAAGACATATAACGTCATATACGCGCACACTTTATCAATCAAATTACATCGTTTCGAGTTAACCGTAGGAAAAACCAGCATACACAACTAAGCGAAATATTATAAATTCGTTAGTGTACGAGGTGCGACAATAAAATAAAGAGACTTTTTGAATAAAACCTAAACTATTAACGTTATCTATAAAACGATTATTGAAATATGATTAGAAAACACTTATCTAAAAGTACAATGAACACTGATGGCATCGATTCATTTTCTTATACGTTAGTAGCCTTGTTATTAGTGCGAGTTCGACAATACTCCCGAAAAATGTTAGATATAAAAATCGAACAACATGTGTTAACATTAAATTTCTTGTTTAATTAAAAAAAACTGCCGCGGAATCGTTTCGTATGTTATGTGAAGTTTATGGTGAAGAATGTTTATCAAGAGCTCGTGTTTTTGAATAGCGCAAACGGTTTTGTAGTGGAAGGGAGGACGTCGAAGACGATGATCGTTCTGGACGTCCTACCACGTCTTCAACAAACGAAAACGTTGAAAAAATCGACAAAATTAATTAATCAATATTATTATAAAGAGGTATTAATTAAATTAAGAGAACGTGTGAGAAAGAAGCGACCAGATCTATGGAAAAATAGCTGGGTTCTTCACCAAGACAATGCTCCAGCTCACAGTGCATTTTGAATTCAACGTTTTTTAACTGAAAAAAAAATTTCTGTACTTCAACATCCCCCGTACTCGCCAGACCTTGCTCCTTGTGACTTCTTCTTATTTCTTTTCCCATTTTCAAACAGTTGATGACGTAAAAATGAAAACGGCAAAACTTCTAGAAGGGCTGAATGAAAGCAATTGGCAACACTGTTTTCAAGAATGGCAGCGACGTATGCAACAGTGTATTGATGCTGAGGGAAGGTACTTTGAAGGTGATAATCATTAAATTATAACATTTTTAAAATAAACAACTTTTATTCAAAAAGTCTCGTTATTTTATTGTCGCACCTCGTATTACATTCAATGGAGGCGTTCGTTTATTGATTTTTTTAGATTCGGAGCTTAGCCAGGAATAATAGCGTGTTGTACACGCGATAGATAATTGATATAATCTTCTTACTATTGAAATATTTGAAATTTAATAAAAAATAAAAAAATGAAAATATGTATTTATGCGTGTGATTATGAACGTGGCCTGTCCGGATGTTGCTCAACACCGGCAACGAGCAGCCGGCAAAAAATCGATTTAGTAGAACATTTAAACCAATACGACACGGTGCGTTGTGCGCGATAATTAAACGGGTGTCGAAAAACGGTTTTATAACCCGGAACCATTACGCACGGTGACTTCGCGCGTCCCCCGGGAACGGCCGCCTACGCCGGAGAAATCGTACATACTACTTATGACGCGCCTACTTAATATTATTGTTCCACGTCCTCGTATTTGTTTAATTTGCTTAATGGTTTTCGATCGGGTGCGTAATAATATTACGGCCGACAAACATTTACCGCCGCGGTGCCCGGTAGGCCCGCTCGAAATATTGATAAAAACCGCATAATGGTAAAATATTGTACTCGACTGTTCGCCATATTATTTTCACATACCCGCCCGTATGATTTATGACTCTCATTTTTTTTTTCTTTTTCCTTTTTTTTTTTTTTTTTTTTTTTGTGAAGTTTTAATAGTACGCGACGGGTTAGTCGTTGTTGCCGCGGCGATCAACCGCGTATATAACAATGCAAATTGTGTTTACGTGTACCTACGAAGAGAGAAAAAAAAATAAATAAATATATAATAAAAAAAAAAAAAAAAAAAAACCGAAAAAAAATATTTCCAGACTATAGCCCGCGGCCGCCATAAATAATATATCGATTATCGA
The DNA here is from genome assembly GCA_956483605.1 of Tuberolachnus salignus. NCBI lineage: Eukaryota > Metazoa > Arthropoda > Insecta > Hemiptera > Aphididae > Tuberolachnus > Tuberolachnus salignus. Next base: position 28,014,668 of record OY101430.1, on the reverse strand, counting down.
GAATTACGATAATTCGGTTCGGTATATACACTTGTGATTTGTATTTCAAAAAAATCATCGTAAAAAACAATATCGACCACTGCTGCAGCCGCATATCGAATATATTTATTCCAGTAAACACAATATTATGGACAAAAAAAAAAAAAACTGGCACGTACGGTTTTTTTTTTTAATATTTATTGACAGGTGCACATTTTATTTGGAATAGGTTCTGAATAAAGCAAACGGTTTATAATATGATATTAATATTACAATGATGTGTGGTTTTTTTTTTTCTAAAAGTAACTTTGCGGTTAGAAATATTGTTCCGATCGTCAAATCCCGGTCTATGGTAGACAATTTTTGTCTAGTTGATGAATTATGGAGGTTGGTTTTTGATTTTACTTTTCTGTAGAATAGAGGAAACTTGATGAAGAAAAAATAGTTCGGGAAAACTGGAATATTCACCGGATTCTGTTAATTTCCCTTTGATAGTGATTGTTGTAATTCAGTGAACAATTATCGTACGTCCTCGAAACGTTCACTAAATTATTTTTATTACATTCTGGAAGACACGGTTAATTGTTGAAAACATTTTGACAAATTTCAAGCCGTGTATAGCCATATGAAATTGTCTAATTGTTTGAGTTTTCATTCGGTTTAATGTGGATTAAATTCGTTTGTTTTCTCAAAAATGTTCAAAACTCCAACACCAGGTGCGTAATGAGTTGTTTTTTTGTTGTTTTGGTTTGTTAAAGACGATGTGAAAATATCGATTTTTCTTTTAATACGATTAACGTAAGTGTAGATTTTCAAACCACAAACGATAATTCGTTCGATTTGCGCGAATTACAATTTGCTATGTGCCCCGTAAAAATGTACGGAAAATGTTTGATGCTTTTAAGTTAATTTCATATAGTTACATTATTAACATAACGATATAAGAGAAGCGCAACATCTGGGGCCCCATACGCGTACAAACAATGGCAATATTCTTCCTCGGCGGTGCAATAATAATTTTATCGCGTCGTATGTGCGCCGTATTTGATTTATTTCGTAATACACTACCACCGTAATATAACGTTGTTATCAAGTTATGGACTTTTATTCGAAAAGTTTACATTTCTAATAAAAACTTAGCCGCTCGCGAGTAATAATTCCCGAGATTTATTTCCAACGTCAAAACGCTATACATACACGCCACTTATATTGTGACGGAGCGACTCCCCGCGTGTTATAATTAATAAAAAAAAAAAAAAAATTTCTAGGACACATTCGGGACCGCGAGAGTTATATTGCATCCACAAATATTTACGGACTACGTGATGATAATTTATTATAAATCCCGGGCGTAGTTGTTTGCAACGCGGCCAGTGCCCGTCGTTTTGCACCGGCGGATAAGTGCGCGTTTCCCTCTGTTAAATTCGAAAAGCGGCCCAGACTTGTCGGTGAAAAAATATGACTATTTTTAGTGGGGGGTTTTTTTTTTTTTTTTTATATATATATATATAGTTTTGAAAAACATAACGGCAATAAAAAGCGCTTAAAATCACTCGTAAGATTTCTTTTTTTAATGCGGGCCAAAGATTGGGTTGGCTGTGGCATCAAAAATTGCTCAATCAATGTTGATATTATAGGGATAAAAATACACAACAAATTCAGTAAAATTACATGTCGATTGATATAAAGACGAATGTTTAAATTTGCAACCAAAGCGAGCCGTTTTTTTTTTTTTTTTAAGTAGTTAATATAAAATATTGTGGTCTTTATCAAAAAGTTAATTTACACCGCTGTGGGTAGGCTATTGTCGTAGGTCGAAATCTTAAAATGGTATCGGACTGCGGTTCTCAACCGGGGTGATATATCGCACTTGGATCACACGAATCGAGTGTAGGGGTGACACGAAATCCTCGGGGAAAAGAATAATAATATGAGCATTTTTCGAATAAAATCGTATTACTGGAGCTGCAGTCGTGTAATCGCCACCACCGTCATCACATCGTAATAATTGTTTACACTGCACGGCATAAGCACCGCAGAATAATTTTTTTTATATTAAGTCTATTTATAAAGATTTAATATCAAAATAATTTAAATTTTTTCCACCACCATCATCTCTCGAATTCTCTAAACATTGTAAAAATCACTCGGGTCAAATTTCTCATTAATTGTTTAGATTTTGTACAATTCATAAAATGGTTCAATATTCTTACTATTTTTTTTTTTCGCTTAAAATATCAATGTTTATTCGACACTAACGCTAAAATTAAATACGAAATTATTATTTTTCTACGTACTGTATTTTTTTAAAGGGCTGATATATTTCTTCTAGAATCTACAGCGAAAATTATTTAATGTTTTGATGTTAGGGAGACGTAGTGTTGGATTCTTGTGGATAAAAACGACAAGAATCCGAAAAACCTTGAGAACCACCGGGATAGGATTTATTAAATTTATATAATACTAAACCAACGATAAACCATTGTAGACCAGCAATGATTTTAAACAGAGCTCTGTAAACTGATAGGATTATGTATAGCATTCGTCGTGTATTCTACCCATGTAGATGACCCAGAAACCAACAAAAATTCAACCAGTGTACCGTCATTTGTCGTTTGTTTTTTTTTACAAATTTGTTAGAAATACTTTTGGAAATATAGAAAATTATCTAAAAAAAAAAAAAACACCGTATCTTTAAATGTACGGCTTGAACAATTCGGAAAATATTTACTTGCCGAAAAGAATCCTCTATAAAAAAAAAAAAAAATAATAATAAAATCGTCTTAGTAAAACTATAACGACGCTCGAAATCGGAAATTTGAATGGTTTATCGATTTCATCTATACAAACATAACGGTTTATCGCTTAAACAGAATTAAAATTCTAATGTTCTGTCGGGATATCTATCGGGAAAAAACTATTGCTATTAATATACGATGAAAACGGATTTTTTTTATTTTTTTATTTTTGTCATTCTCGTACTGGATATTTGATTACATTCAAGGTATCAGTTGAATGGGATTCGCAAAATAACTCGGATTGGTTACGCATGCGAGCGGATAAAATATACATTTGCAGACTGCTCACAAATCGAACAGAGTCGAAGAAAAAAAAAAAAAAATTGTTCTGCAGCGACATTCTCTAAACGTTTTCATAAGTTTAATACGAAACGAGATATACATAATATCATTATTATTACCCCGGCGATGGTCGCCTTATTCTCAATCGAGATCTATACGAGGGCACTAGTTTCAAAGTGTACAATCTCCATGTTCCATAAAAATTGATATAGACATCGTTGCATATTCAATTGTCAGCGCTGAATTCGAATAATTCACTATATTTGAGCAAAAGGGTCTATATCCAGTGTATTTTAAAATTGAAAATTGCATTTAGTTTCAAAAAGTACAATCTCCTCTGACAAGTGTGTTTCAAAACGTACAATCTCACTATTGTCGGGCAAAATGGTAAATCTCCAGTGTATTTTTAAGCTTGAAAGTAACATTTAGTTACAAAACGTACAATCTCTAATCAAATAATATATTTCATGAGTTTTACTATAAAAATAGATTTCTTCCTGTATTCATCACGTTTTGAATTCGTCAACTTTTACTGATATTCATACTATTAAGCCTATGTGTGATGGTTGCGCGGGCCAGAACAAAAACACAACACTAATTTCAATGTGTTGCAATTGGTTCGCCAAACAAAAAGTAATTTCGAAAATTTAAGTTGTATTCCCAGTAAGAGGGCACTCTTATATTTCTCCTGATCGTGTCTTTGGTCACATCGAAGCGGAGTGCAAAAAGAAGGAAATAATTTCGGGAACCTCGGGAATATTTGGATATGTCTTCAAAATATGGGACTGTCCTGAAAATTGGAAAGGATGTTGAAATTTATGACCGGAAAGCTGAAACCAGCCACATTATTTGGCCTCCAGGACAGTGGCATTTTGCTTTTTCAAAAAAGAAAAGAATGATTATTACAAAGAACTCAAAAGGCGTAGTGTTAGTCCGCTGTGAAGGCGTGTACAATTCAAATATTGGAATGGGAAAACCAATTTAAAAAAAAACCAAAGAACATTATTAACATGAAGCCCTCCAAAATTCCAATACGGAATGTTGTCAACAGTAATAAAAAAACGGATGTAAATAAACCGCTAACTGCTCATTACAATAATGAGTGGAAAAATGATCAGCGTTTAATTTTTTACAAATTTGTCATAGAGGGAGATGCAATACCGGGTTATGTTGAGGAAGACATATTATGCGAACGTCATGCGATAGAAGATGAAATCAATGTTGCAATCAAATAAATAAATTGACTAACTCATTAATCTTAAGTATTTTTTATGTTTAACGATTTTTATTATTTAATTTAATTTTTTTGTAAACATCTAAGCTAAATATAAAATTAACAAAGACTTCTAATTTTTAGCTTCTCAATGCCAATTAATTATTTACTAAAGTTATTTTCAAAACGAGCAATCTCCTACTGTTAGTTTTATAATGCACAATCTCCAAACAAAATGTTGTCAGACAAAACGTTGTCTGGTTAGGTTAGAAACTAAGACAAAACGTTGTCTTTTTAAGCAAAAAACTGATAAATCATCTCTGCATAACTATATGAAAAGTATAATAAAATCCGAATGGAGAAAAAACATTTTTTGATTAAGTTGTGCGTTTTTTTTTTGGTTTTCTGAAAATTTAGTGAACGCGGAGATTGTACACTTTGAAACTAGTGCCCTCATATCCGCTTAAGTACTAAAAGGATGTGGGGCACGGAGGTAAATCTCATTTGCTCTCGGAAAACACCGTTATGACGGTTTTCGTTGGGCCTGCAAATCGGAAAAATCCCGTGGACCCGTACCCGGTCATGTATGTCGGGCAATATAATTATGTCAAACCGATCCGGATTATTAATGTTCAATTCGACTGCTTAAATGCTAACTGAAATTCTCAAAAAAAAACAAAAAAAAAATTTTATCTACAAATCATATAATATGAATTCGATAATTCAATGTAATGTCAAAAACGCAATATGTGTTTGGAATTTTCAATATGACCCCACAGGTATAATAATATGATATACACCCGGTTCGCAGCTTTACCACTGCAAGTGTACATGCATAATAGATTATTATTTTACGCCGGGCTGTCTTATTTTATTTTATTTTCGCAACTCCCTCGCGTGGCGGTATATTTTATTCAACGTTATTCCGAAATTTTTTTCAATAGTAATTTGTTGATGTCAGAATAGCCCGTAAAAATACATCTATCTATGCGTATATAATATGTGTACGCGTGTCTGTTTTGTCCGTGTGTGCGGGAATATATGTGTAAAAAAAAAAAAAAATAATAATAATAATATAAAAAACGGAAGAAAAGAAAAAAAAGAAAATGCTGCCTGTATACGGTGCGAGGAGGAATGGAACCGGGTACCGTTTTAAAATATTCAGAAAATCTTTTGGCACGGGCGCCAGCTACACTAATGAATCGAAAATAAAGGTTTTTTGGACAATAGACGAGCCAGTAACGTGAATAAATGACCTAAGGACCTAAAGACGTTCCTTGACTTATCTAGATTGGTGACTTTTCAACGGCGTAGCGGAGCTTCGGCGGAGGAGGAGGACGAGAGGTAAAAGAAAAAAAAAAACCAAGGTGAAAATAAGCAAGGGAAGAAAAATTGAAAAAGGTATAACGATTTTTATTTTTACTCCGACGGTGCAGCGCGAGAATATAAACGACGGGGTGTGTATATTGAACCTCCGTCCGTTATGTAATAGAAAAATATATATAAACCGAGCCGAATGATAATTTTTTTTTTTTTTTTTTTTTTAATTAATAATTTCCAATGGGATTATATGGTTCAAATTCACCTTGGTGTTTGGATAAAAATCGTTTTCCTATTGTTTTTTTTTTTTTTTTTCAATTTCATTTCTTGAAAAATAATTTCTTTGATCAAAACCGTAATATATCATATCAGTGATAGTGATCGGCGCAACGATTTCGAAATATCCCCGAATCCAAGTGTAAGAGATAATAAATATTAACTATATATATATATATATATATTTGTATACAGATCGTTTTAAATATACCGACCGAAACAATAGTATTCTTATTTCTGTTCGAAACAAACGTGCAATTTTACTGCGGTTGATAGCAATAATAACTTTTATAATATGATAAAACGGAAACCGCCGTCCCGGACACGAAATGGATCGTATACATCCAAAACATTTCGCGCAGGGGTAAAACGTTATATAAATTGCGGACGTTCCACCGCTCCGGTCTATAATAATATTTCGTACACCTTAATATAGTATTCCGTCCAAAGTCTTGCCCGTAAATACGAGTAGTTTGAAGAAAATAATATAAAAAAAAAAAAAAAAAAACCCCCAACGCTCCGTAGTATTTATCATATTTTATACTATACATACACCCGAAGTGCGGTGGGAAACGAATTGTAGTCACTGCGAACGTCATGCTCGTATTTTTGAATGTTCCGAAATTTTAAACGCTGATTCCCGTAAAGATAAAACTAAAAGTCTTGTAAAGGATACGTTTGTAAATGTATTCGGGTTACGTCTTGGAATAAATGAATGAAAAGGTATACGGAATACGTTCGGATCGTATTTGTTCCCCTCCTATTAATTAGACAAACGCGATAATATTTCAACGTTTAAAAAATAATCGTATCGTATTTCATTACATTCGAATCCGTTCATCAATTACTTTTGCGGACGTATAAAACATACGGTTTTAAAATAAAAATTCCATTTGTCATAAATTTGTATCATTTTTTTTTTTTTTTTTTTAAGTATTTTTAAAAAATGGACAAAAATATAAATCTAGAATACGTATTCGAATATTTTGTTTTTTTTTTTACCCGAAAAGTAGTAGTGTAGTATTCAAACAGTTATTGTTTGAATGCATATTTATTCGAATACTTTACAACACCCGAAAACTAACCACATTCTCTTTGAACGCACAGACAGTTCGCAAAGGGTTAATAATATTTTCGAAAAAATTATATGAGTTTAATGAAGTAATTTTTATGCATTTATATATCAAATTTTAACGACCAATGTCGAGAAAGTTAATGAATATGTTTTTATTTATTCAAGATAAATTTTTTTCTAGATAACTAGAAATGATAAATAATAAATTAAGTATAACAATAATAATATTAAAATTATATTCGAATGTAGGTAAATAAGATTCAAAATATATAAATAAAATATTCGAAATAGGTCTAATACACTTTTTTTTTGAGTATGAAATATGAACAAATTCTGTATAAAATATAAACATATGACGTAATTGCGAATCACCGAGGTTCGATAAATAAATATAAAATAAATACTTTTGAGGAGTATCGATGAGTTATACTCATCGTTTGTATATTATCTACCAAAAATACATTTGATGACGAATATAAGATATTTCGAATTAATCTTGATCAGTGTATCACAACCGGGGTGACATGTCGCCTTTTGGATCACACGGATCGAGTGTAGGGGTGACACGAAATCCCTGGGGGGAAAAGAATAAAAATATGAGAATTGTTCGTATAAAATCGTATTAACGGAGCAGCAAAATTATTATTTTTATATTAAGTCTATTTGTATAGACTTATACACATATCACTTTTTCCACCACCATCGTCCCTCGAATTCCCCAAACATTGTAAAAATCACCCAGGTCAAATTTCTCATTAATTGTTGTTCAGATTTTATACAATCAGTGAAATTGTTCAATATTCTCATTATTTTTTTATCAAATCAAAATATCAATGTTTATTCAACACCTAAACAAAATGTGTAATTATTTCTCTGCGTACTGTATTTGTTTAAATGTACGGCGGAAATCATTTAATATTTCGATGTTTAGGGTTGGATTCTTGTGGATAAACGCGACACGAATCCGAAAAGGTCGAGAAACACTGATCTAGATGAAATCTATTATGCCCGTATCTAGATTATCTTTTTTTTTTTATGATATTATCTAGATAATCTTTACACCGGTAGGGGCGGTTGGGTGAACAACACTGGTGACGACAGACCTGTGCGCGCGAAAACGCGAACGCCCAAGCCATTGTCAGACACCCGTGGGATTCCTATTTCGTTTAGAAAACGTATAATGCTTGTACTCTCTACTCTTAAACACAATAATGAAAAAACCGTTTCCCGTTCACGATGACGCACAATAGTGTCTACCTACTCCAAATATTAATATATCAGTACCCACCCGAAACTATATAAAATTTAAGACATAAATTCCGCTCGCAAACCGCAGCGGGAGAATTTAAATTATGACGCGTTTTATATATTCCTTAGGTATTCATCCGGCTGAGAATATACGAGGTATGAGCGTCCCGAGGGGGGGAAAGGAGAAGGGAGGTGTGGCAATACGGGGCGATTATATTAAAGTTAAGAGCTAACATTAAAAAAAAAAAAAAAAAAAAACCAAATTCGTAATTTTATCCCCCTGGCCCCCTGTAAAAATGTCCGCAGACCATTATGACATAAAAAGTTTCCACTCAAAACGTAGTTATCTAACAACAACAACAACAAAAAAATCACTTGTTCATTGAACGATATTTTCTATTGCGGAGAAACCAAAACAATGCGGATCAATACGTGATTTTTTTATTTTCTACAAATTGAGCATAAAAAAAAAAAAAAATTATTAGCGTATTTTACGCTGTTATTGCATATTCGATAATTCCCAATTAAGGTTTGATGTAGGACACAAGACGACGGTGATTTTGGCCGCGCACAGCCTGCACGGTCTGTTTGGTACTTGAAAAAGTCATTCAGAGATAAACTGCGTCTCGATCTCTTTGAACCCGGTGCCGACAAATTCTTATTGTCCACTTATAATAAATATTGATATTCGATGCAACCCCTCCGATTAAAATCCCTAGATTATTGCCAGCCAATATTAAGTAGAAAGCCAATAATATGAGAGGGACTACCGGTTCCGTCATTTCTGATTGGTTACCGTAATAAATGATAAAATTCCATCCAATCGATATAATCGATTCGTACTTATTTAAATCGTTCACAATTTGAATTTTTTTTTTTTTGAGTTATTAAATACAACGAGTTGGAGAGCCTAGTAATTACTGATACCGGTAGTGTTTATAGTCCACGCTGATAACAATATTTGGACGACTCGCAATTGGCCACTCTCTTTTTTTACAGGCTCTCTCTATTGGCAGGTATATTTTGTTACCGCGACGGGAGTGCAATAAAAAAATTTTGTCGTTTCCCTCATCTACGACCAGAGGGGCTCACCCCTCTCACGCTCGGTGTAATAACTGCATGAAACCCAAACATATTTACCCCGAGACACCTACATCGTGCATAAACCGTAAAAAAAAAATCGCCTATTTTACGACGGGATTTTTAGATTTAATAAATTTAATAAATAATATCAAACAAGGAGAAAAGTTTAATGCTCACACGCGCCATGCTTTATATAAAGGCTTTACTCGTGTCGTCGCAAAACGTAACGTAACAACTGTATAAATACGTCGTATTTATAAAAAAAAAAGCTCACGCCCAACATCTAAAACAGTCCTATTGTGTCATACCGAATAAAAAAACAAATAATAATAATAAAAAATTAAAAAAAGAAAAGATTAATTTCCAACAACCGCGGAATATAATATATGGCGCGGCGTGTTGGAAAATATCGTGAAATCGGTTTAATAATTGAATATCCCGACCGAGCAGTGCAAGGAAATTGAAAATTAAAAATCGCGCGTTCGAGCAAGTGGTTTTTTTTTTTTTTTTTTTTTTTAATAGATTCATCGTGTATCGTTTTTGTATTTTATTATTCTTCCGATCACACGTATCGCGTACGAAACTAATTATTAGATTGTAGGCAGGCCCACTGTTTCCAAATACTTTAAGTGGATGAATTTAATTTAAATTCCTCGGTGCACCGTCCCGTCGTTGTCGACCGAAACTCCGCATAATGAAATGTACATAAAAGCAAACTTTGATTGTGCACCACGCGGAACGATCGACGAATACGACGGTGGCGGCAGTTACAATAAAAAAAAAAAAAAAAAAATATTAATATTTTGTACAGTGCGTATAGCCTGTGGGGTGGCTGACCAGAAGAACCACGTGAGCCGCACAATAATATGAAAAATAAGTAAGAGCCAAGAGCAAAAACAAAACAAAAAAATACAGTATCTTAAGACTCAGAGAGATTGAAAAATTTAAAAATCGAACATGCAACAAATACGTTTCATAAAACATAATCACCTTATATTTAAATATCATGTGTTCATAAACACCATTATTTCTTTTTATATATATATATATAATTATTATATTTGCATTGAAAAAAAAAAAAAAAACGAAAAACATCGTTTTATAATAGTAAAAATCATGTTTTACGGTATGGCGAGAACTGCAAATTGGCTACGCCCTCTGACCAGATAGTCAGTGGCGTATTTCCAGGGGTACTGGACCCTAAAAGAACCAAAAAAAAAAAAAATGATTTGTTTTAAGTTAGTCGGATTTATCACATTATAAGTGTTCGAGAACAACTGTCAGGCATTTATTTCATATTTTGTCGCCGAACGACCGAACGGCAAACAGCTATACGGTCCTTACAGGTTACGACTACAGACTACGGAGTTCACTAAAATATGTAAATAATACACGATTTGTAATTTAAATTTGTTAAGTCTTTTTTTATTTTTTTTTTTTTTATTAACTAAACACGCACTTACGTATATATATATATATCGAATATTATGTTGTAATTTACACCTCTTCGCCGTCTCCAGTCGAAATAGTCGAATGTACACCACTGCCTATAGTAATAAAAAAAAAAAAATAATATATTCGTTAATGTAGAATAATATTATTACGATAATATGACGATTAGGGGATTGAATCTGATCACTGGGCACGTGGTACTCGCGGAAACACAATTGCATCAAATGCAGTGGGTCTGTGCGATTTTTTTTTTTTTTTTGTTTAATAATAAAACAATCGCGTTTGTTGCGAAAACTCGCGGTTTGTTCCGGATTAGATAATAATATTGTTTCGGGCGGAACAAAGGCGAACCGCGCCCGACAATTATAATCGTATTTTTTTTTTTTTTTTTTTTATATATACATATTATTATTATTATTATTATTACGGCACCGGCGCGGGATTCCGGGACTCCGTACCGAAGAGTCCGCCGTAAAATACAAGTCGGAAAAAAAAAAAAATAATAATAATAAAATTAAACGCAAACGTCCGGTCGGCGGCTGTCCGAGGTAAATCTGTTCTTAATAGAAACAAAAAAAAAAGTTTTTTTTTTTTTTTTTTAAATATACCCCGTCACTCAGACAGACGAGACGCAGAGAGAGAGAGAGAGACAGAAGTAGTATACGCTCGTATATTATATTAATATATATTGTTCGCTATTATCATGGCGTTTTTGTTTTACGGCGGAGAAAGTTAATTTCGAAAAACAACTCTCCGCCTCGGTCCGTAATGCGGATTTTATTTATACACGCTAATGTGCGCGTATTTCCCTGCGCAAACTTTGACATCCCGGCGTTTCTCGTTTATCATATTTTGCGCACAAAAAAAAAAAAAAAAAAAAAAAAAAAAAAAACAATACTATAATATTTTTGTACGTAATACGCAAACAAATCCGAGAACGTTCAAAACCGAAAACCGACCGTACATAATCTGCGGTAAATTAAACGGTTCGGCCACATTCCCCGTGCCCCGGTTCCTGTATTTACGGCGGTCGGGCCGCTCAGGTATTGCCCGTAGTAGACGCAATTACTAGGGGGGGCCGTGGTCGAGGATTTACGGGGCACGGGGACAGAGACAAATCGCGAGGCCTCGCATTCGCCGGTAACGTCCCACTTGCGACGCGCCTAACGGAACGTATTCGCCGCGTTTAACGGTGCCATGGCTGGTAAATGTCAGCGTTAGGCGCGTCCAAACGCAATACGCTAAACTTAAGGCCCCTCCCCTCCCTCATACGGGGGGTCAGTTATGAATGGCAATCGAGCCGTTCAAGTGGCATACGACGTATGCGAACGATAATGACTGACTAATCGAATTTCACGTCTGTCGGAATTCAAACATGTTTGAATTTTTATCATCAATCGAGATGATTGACATTCATGATTGACCACCCATCAATGTCCATGAATGTACAATTTACCAGTCAATCAAGTCGAATTGTGTGAAGCACTCGTGTCTTTTTGTCATTTGTACAAATTCTATATCTACGTCAAAAAACGGCAAATAAATTAAATAACGATGAATTTAAATTCTATACCGTAGTTTATCTGCTACGTGGAAAATTAATAGTGATTTGTACAAAAATTGACGTTTGAAACAAGAATGCTACGTACAGTTAACTGATAAATTAAAAGAAATCGATCCAACAAGCTGACATAAATACTACTAAAAAAAAAAAAAATCGAATGTCAACAATCACGTAACGCCACACTTTCAATAGTAACAATTGTAATAACTATAAAAATAAAATAAAAGAACGACTGAAGATCGTCAGTCTTGATTGACCGTACATGGTAATTATCAATCGTCAATCTTGACTGTCAATCGCGTTGATTGCCATTCATGACTGACCGAGTATGGGGGTCATTACCCGCTTCGTCCTATACTTGAATCAAAATTCACACAAAATCAATTTTTTTACAAATCTCGGCTAAGACCTACTTGGGCTCATGGCATACGAATCTGCGGTACCGCCAAACCGCCTCGAACTCGTACCGTTCGAGCTTTTCAATCTCGACCTTACGTCGCATAGCGTCAGCCCCGTGGTATACGGCAAACAAATTACTACACAACGACTAAAAAATCTCGATACAGTTGAGACCAACTATTTGACCATGCCAAATTGCATACTAAATTGCAGAATCGTCAAAATCACGTCATTTCAAACTTATCCCCAATCACCCTCCCTAAAAACCCACCACGTCGTCTCAAATGACGACGTTGTCGAACATCTCTTAAACTAAATTAATATCGCGGTCTGAAGGGTTATACCACTGGATAGCCTCCCTCGTCAAGCCATCATGTTTTTGCTATATCTTTCTGTTCTATGTACAAAGTTATCATATTTGCCTATTGTGTTTACTCATATACAGATTGTCAGTTTAAAAAAAAAAAACAAAAAAAATGACGGCATAAGCAAAAAGAGGCGAATGCAGGAGTGGTGCCCAAAATTATCTCGAGTGCCCGTAGAAGTTGTAAACGTATGTACATATTTTCCATTTGTTCATTAACTTGACTTTTTTATTTGTGTATCATGTAAGAGCGCGGGGGCCCGTCGTAATATTAACACGGTTAGAGGACGGATGACAAATCGCAAATCTTCGCTTACCATTTGGGAAATCTTAGTAACCTTTGGAAAATAGCGGAATTTCGAAATCTCGTGTACATAATATTGTGATCGGTGATTTACAATCCAATCGCGGTCGTATATAAATTGTATTATATTATTCACTGTTGAAACCTATGTCTAGATAAATCTATCTGTATAGTTGATAATATTTGTTTATCCTATCTGGATGACAATTTATATATATATATATATATATATAATCAGATGTTTATCTATAATAAAAGAGGAATTATCTAGATAAAATATACCTAAAATAAAAAAGTTAAAAAGTAAATGTTTCATTAAATGTTACGTAGTGGAAAATATTAACCACCTAAATGCACTCGTGTGTTTAACTTTTGGTAAAACGTTCAAAGTCACTAGCTATTAAGTGATTTACACAGTTTGCATTTAAAGAATTATATTTTAACCGTTTAATCATTTTTATCTCCCTACTATAATGTTCTTAAAAATGACAGCAATAGACAATAAAAAAAAAAAAAAAAAAAAAGCCATCTTTTTATTTTTTTTACCTAAACGAATTCCTTTTATCCGAGATAATTTAAATATTCGTTATCTTTGTGTGCCGGTATCTAATAGATGATTCCGGTGCAATTATCGTAAATCATAATCTAGATGAATTTTACTTGTCTACGTGTCAGCGCTGAATACACACAATTTTACTACAACTAAACGTACATAGTGGTTAAAATGTTATCGGTTGACGTCACGGTTGTGCGAAATGCGTACAGAACAAAAATAAATTAAAAAAAAAAAAAAACGCCGGTTTATAAGTAGTGTTAAACTGAGCGCTTGCCGTTGGGGGTGTTTTTTTTTTTTTTTTTTTTAGGTACGCGATAACGGAATTAGATTATATTATACCTATATGATGTACCCCGGACGTGCGCAAATAAATCCGAATCGTGCACGAGCGAAAATAAAAATTGAATTAACGACATATCCGTGAAAATCCGACAAACGGTCCGTGGTTCCGTCTGTACACACGCCAAAGCCCATCCGTCGCTATGCTACACCGTCGTATGAATAATGAGGACTCGTAGTGTGTTATTTTTTTTTTTTTTTTTTTTTATGTGAGTGGGTATAAATCTATACTGCACGTGATCACACGAAGCCGCTGTGTTTTATAACATTCGCCCTACGCGTAATTAATAGAAGAACAAAAAAATCGCATACACCGGTTTTAATAATCGGCTTTCGGCTAAACTCGTGTCCGTTTTAACGGTGGTAACCGGTCAACATTCGCTTTTCGATTCGCTCGACCAGACCGGGCGAATACGTGTTATTCGTGCAGCCCGTCCGTCGTTAACCGGCCAAGCCTCGTCGGTGGGTTCCGCGACGTCTTGCTCGTCGCCCTCGCGCGCTTTGTTCTCGTCCGGGAACCGCTTTGCCGAACACTTGTATTGCCGATCGTTATCGGCCGTGACCATTGGTTAGGTTAGGTTGATTAATGGTTTTACCATAATTACCACAAATGGTAATATATCCGCCCTGCCATCGACACGGCCCGGCGCCGAGGTGATTCGCGGGTGAATCGCGCCCGCGGACGGGCGAACTACAGTGTCGGCGTTTACCGCCGCGGAAACGTCTCGTCGTTTGCGGCCGCCGCCGCCGCCGCCGGACGGAAAACAATACGAATTGTATTTGTTAATACGAACCAACGCAAGTTATAATTGTAATAATAATAATAATAATAATAGAAAAAAAAATAAATATATTTATTATATTTGTAGTGCTCTTTGGTTGGCCGCACGCCCGGAAAAAAAATAAAAACCGTGGCGCCAGTTCGGCCGGCCCCGCCGTAGTCCCGGCCCGCGTTTTTATCCTTTCAATTATAAATAATGGAAATTCATTACCGACGGCCCCCCCCCCCATTTTTGCCGTCCCGTCACCGACTCGACGGACGCGATAAAATCCGGCGAATTTCGCGGCGATCTCCGATTAAATTAAATTTATGACGATAAAACGTACTAAACTGCGGTTCGATCGATGTACACACGACGACGATTTAACGCGTTACGGTCCCGCCGATAAAGGGCGTTTCGTTAACATAATATCGACTGCGGAGGCGTGCTCGGCGTTTTCGCATTACAAGGGGAGAAACCCGGACGGTCGCGGGCGTCGGATCGTTAAAAAAAAAATACACGTATTTCCGTGTGAATACCGATTAAACACTCGCGCCCCCGCGTTTAAACGATACGGCGCGATATGCAATTTTGTAAAATACATTTATTTTTTTAAATATAAAACACCCGAAATCTAACTGAAAACGTTAATAATAGCCCCGAATAAGTAAATAGCTTAGCATATTCATAGCAGCAAACTGGTGCTACTTTGGATCGACGCTACTATTGAAATCAAGACTACTAGCAAAAAATACAAATATAACACATTACAAAGTTCTAGTCGGACCAGTGGCTATTTACCACATCCGGTCACTACGAAATCCGATGAAACGGTGCAAGAAGTATTCCGGAGAAAGGTATATAGAGTACGATTGTCGGTCCAAAGAGAAACAACGAGGGAGAATATGAAATACGAAATTATGAAGAATCGGAACTCGCCTCAGCGATGACACTAACGTTGTTGGTTCCTTAATATGTGTGAGAATTAGTTGGGCCGAGCGCGTATGAAAGTCAGAAGGAATAGTCGGACAAATAATAAAATGGAAACCAAACACACTTGGTGGTGACCCAGGAGACCGCCTAGGCAGCGATGGACAGACAGAATACAAGAAGTCATAATAGGTTACTAGACGTTCTAGGAAGAAGGAACGCAGAAGAAACTGCAAATGGCATGGGAAGAATGATGGCGTTAAATTTTTGGGAAAATTTGCCTGAAAGGTCTGCAAAAGCCGAAGAAGAAGAAAAAACTGATGTTCATTTATTTATTCACATTTAAAGAATCTTATGTTACAACATAAGCTATAGAACCAAATCAATTCATCTAGTTTTTTTGCCATTTCATTGAGCACCATTACTGAGGTAATTGATATACTCATAAACTATTAATAGAAAGCCAATATCAGTATAGTCTCGGTTGGCCAATTACGTATTAAGTAACTTTATTGATTATTTTACTTTATGTCTGTTACTTAAAATTTAAAATTTTATTATACTTCAGTTGAATGTTAAAAGCTCAAATGTGGCTCTGTTTAATCGTTTTGACTCATTGACGCCCAGCCATTGGCTATTGTATGTATTATTTGTCTGTCTTTATTCTATACGAAGTTAATCTCATTTCGTAGTTACCCATTCGATATTATTCAATACGTTAAAAACATTTTACGATAAAAATCGCATTTCGTCGACGGCACTACAGTTGTCACGTGAAAAAACTATGGGAAATTTAAACTATATCGGATACCGAATTCGAGTAATTTTCTCGTTTGAATTTAAGTGCTCGTCGGAAAAACGCGACTGACATATATTGTAATCGGGTTTTTTTTAATTTTCAAATTTTTTATTTTTTTTTTTTGAAAAAATGATAATTTGTTTTATTATTATATAACACATTATTATAGTTTGACTTTTCCGACGACGAAAATTAAAATATATATTAAACCGACCGCATTTCAAAGTCCGAGCGTCTGTTGTTGAGATTTCAGTAACGAAAAAAATGATTGATTATAATATGATGATAACAATAAAACGAAACATAAAGACTGGGTCGGTTATTATTAATGTAACATATATATATATATTTTTTTTTTTTTTTTTTTTGTGAATTATAGCGCCGGGTCTCCGGCGATTAAATTACCGACTCGTAACTATTCTTTTCGCAATAGTATTAAACAATATTTTATTTCGCACCCGAATACCGAAATATTACTAAATTATTTGTTTATACCCACCTGTATGAAAAAAAAAAAAAAAATCATATATATAAAAAAAAAAAAAAAACTAACCTTACACGGAGGTAGCATACATTATATAATACTCATTTCACTATAAAATGTCGTATATAACTTTGGAGATTGTTTTATGTTTCTATATTTTTATGTTCGTTATGATTTTTTTATATATATATATCGTGTTTCAAGAGGATTTTATAAGATTTTTTTTCTATTGATATTAAAATAATATTGCATACGTGTGTATGCAATATTATTGCACACACTCAATTCACATCTTACCTAAGTATAACATTTCCGGGATTAGCTAACTCAATTGAAAGTGTAAAGCAAATGTTCTTAAAATGTCATTTAATAACCAAGTACTTTTATTATGTAAACCTCTTCTTTGGTTTATTTTTATATTTTTAATGTTCGGTGAACATTCAACATAACAGTGAGCAACGTGTGTATAATATTTTTTTAAAAAAAAGAGCGTAAAATTCCCTATTGTGAAATTGAACGCAAAAACGTTTGTTGCTCCGACACTGAGTATTAATTAAAATAAATTAAATAACCAATCGATCATTGAACGTCTTGAAATACTGTTTGTTGGCCAATTTAAAAAAAAAAAAAAAAAAAACTCCCAATATAACTTCATAGTAAATTCAATCCCAAGAGAATGTCTAGAATCAGTAAAAAGTTAAATTAACGTTATTTGCTCTTTTGGAGGTTATAACCTATAGGTCCTGGGCGTTGGCTAACATTTGACAGCGACCGGCGTTGAGACTCATATATATATATATTTTTTTATCTTTCACTTTATGTAGTCAAATATTTTATATTAGTTTTTAAAATTTAGATTTTTATTTCTCTGCTAAATCGTTTCCAACAGTAAACGAAATTATCATTTTCGTATCTAGAAAAGTATTATTTATCCGCGTCTCAACACTGAATCAACCGACGACCATTTATAGCTGCGGACAGTTATCGAGACGTGTTTTTGGGAATTATTATCGAAGTCCGGAACCAAAAAAGTCGTTTCTATTTGCTTTGCTCCGATTTAATGCAATAATCTGCCCCGAGCTATGGTTCCCTACAGAAAGCATGGACTACAAGAGAAAGAGCGAGAGAGAATATTGTTGGTTGTTAAATGGTCTGTGAAACTAGAAATCTAGTAGTCTGTTTATGATTGTTTATGTTGTCATGGATTTGTTTATGATAATGCGTTTGGGAGTGGATAACCGTGGCAATGAGTTCGCAAATCGAGCAAGCATTTCTATATCATCACATAGTGTTATATAAGTATGTACGATCAATATAAATAATGGCTTGCCGGTGGTGTATTGATCAGAGTAATATATTTATTCGATTTTTTTTTTTTTTGAAAAGGTTGGGTACATCGCATTTTCTATATATATATATGTATTGATAAAGGTAATTTGAGCATAAAATTGTGTTTTCGGTTAAATGACAAACGTATACGCACTTAACCGACCGGTACCTATATTTTCACGACTCACCTGTTCGATATAAAATAATATTATTTTACACAGGCTGCATCGGACAACAAGCTAGAGCACTTGTCCCTCCGCATTATTTTCCTTCTCTTTTTTTTCCCTACCTCCCACCACCCTTATCGTAATAATATTATTGTCGGAAAACGTATACGAAAATACGCCGCCGGACAAGCGGACTCGAGTAAAGCTGTTTCAATCCGTCTCAACCGTTGGTTACGCCTCGATGGAATAAAAACTGTTTAAAAATAATTCCTTTTGACTCGGCCTATTGAAACCGTCCGAATAAAAATACCAGTCGTTTAAGTAAATCCACTACATTACATTATACGATTATATATTATAGTCAATATTTCCGTTTTTGCCGTGTTTGATTGTTTTAACATAAATACCTATAACGAGAAATGACTCACCGCCATCGGCGGTTATATCTGACGTGATAGAATGGTAAAAAAATCGATTTATAACGGAAAACAATCTCGAACGCAAATTAAAAATAATAATAAAAAAAAACCCCGCTGGAGAAATTCAATCACGCGATTATTCTCTGGATTTTCGACGACGGTCATATCTCATCATATCCGACTCGAAACTGAAAATACTACTCGAAATATTACATTTATTGTGTTCGAAATCGTCTGAATTACCTTTTATCGGCTGACTTATCGACAGAAAAAGTTATTTATTGCATTGGTATCTAAAAAAAAAATGCGTACATACTTTTCACCATTATAAAATGGTAAAAACACCATGGGTGTGACACTGATGTAGATAGAAAGTTCGCAAAATAGTAATTAGATAGAGACTTAAATTATATCTCTATGCGACGATTAATTGCAAACGAAAAACGATTCTAAGCGAATAGTGTTTTTTTTTTTTTTTTTATTGTTGCCACGATAATACAGAATTCAAAACTAACAAAACTCAAGTTTGACGAAATCGTGTTTTGCGGTTTATTCGGTAGTTTTTTCTGCTGGTGTATCGAAAAATTACCACTTGTAAGTGCTAACTCAACA
Organism: Tuberolachnus salignus; assembly: GCA_956483605.1. Taxonomy (NCBI): domain Eukaryota; kingdom Metazoa; phylum Arthropoda; class Insecta; order Hemiptera; family Aphididae; genus Tuberolachnus; species Tuberolachnus salignus. The sequence goes on along the minus strand of OY101430.1, from coordinate 27,994,915 downwards.
CATTAAATTAACTTGAATAACAACCGGAATCAGTAACAGGAGTGTATAGATTTAATGAAGTCCTCTGGTAGAAAAAGCGTTCACAGAAAAGTAAAGATAAATCAAAATAAATAAAATAATTATTCTATTGTAATGAAAACGTTAAAGTATAGTTATTGCGATTTATTTTTTTTTTTTTTTTTTTAAATATGTTATTCTAAATAACATTATTTTTATTCTAATATCGGTTTTCATTTGCGCATATTCATTCATTTATTTTGACCCAACGGACGGTGTCCGCTTTGAAATAAAGAAAAAGATAATAGTCACAATTTTATTTACGTCTGATAACAATTACATAGTTATTAGCCAACAAAAAAAACGATTGGTGAATGATTGCAGAACGCCAGAGAGGGCGGCCGTTACGAGGGGCATTTAAACGATGTCGGAGGGAAAACGAGGGATGGGAAAGCGAACAAACAAACAGGTGCGGAACGGAGGCACACGGGCATTAACATGTTTTTCGTCTGGCGAGAAACAACGGTATATTCGATATAACTGTATACGTACTCAATAAAAAACCGGCATCGAACAAACGCATAAGTAAATATTCACACGTGGCGTTTATACGTCAACAATACTTCGGGAACCGTAAAAACGTTATGACGGCGGACGGGCAAAGTATAGTCGCAAAACTTTGTGCGAGCTCCATCGTTCATCCGCGCGGATGTTTAGAACGTACGCAATAAACGCGAAGATGTGTTTTACGACGGAAAACAATGTGCGCGGTTTACGAACGCCACCCGTAAAAGATTGTCGGGCGAGTATCTTGAGCGTTAAAATGACGAACACTGCGAAACCGTCCGATTTGTTTCAAATACACCGTCCGGGTAGACCGGGTACGATTGGTGACTCGACGCGGTGTTATTAATATTGCGCTTATGACATGCGACGACGGGCCAGTACTGGCCAGTTAAAAAGCCAATAGTTACCAGTCGTTATTAGGCAATTTTCTCGATAAATTTTTACATAAAAATAAAACGAGAGAAAAAAATGTTAGAAAACAAGATTTTTTTTTTTTGACATGTATATGTCTTATGGCTGGGGGTCATTCTGTTAATTTGTCCGACACCGAGAATGTTACCGTGACATTATATATATATATATATACACACCAATTATCACCGCTGCTATACCGTATTTGTAAGAACAAGCTAAAAATCGTCATAACCGAACCGCCGCGAAATGTCTGTATTGACGAAATTCCCGTCGCTGATAACGAATTCAATTTTCGTTTTAACCAAAACAAATTCGGTGTATCCTGCGCTGTTTGCGATCGCCTTTGGTTCGAGAATTATATGAAGCACGTTCCCCAGAAAGCCGTAGATTTTTTGCTCGAAAAATACCCAGACTTAGACTCTCATAATATGAACGTGTGGCAATACTTGTTATAAAACTCTGCTCAGTAACAAAGTTCCCCGTTTTGCTACGATTAACGGTTTTTGTTATCCTCCATTTCCGTCTGATTTACCGCCTCCCGATCCTATCTCTGAACGATTAGTGTCACCGCGTGTTCCATTTATGCAAATTCGTCGACTACGTTTTTCACATGGTTCTAAAGGTATAGCCGGGCAAGTAATCAACATTCCAGTGGACGTGAACTCGATGGTATCGGAACTGCCTCGCCAACTGGATGACGATCTTGCGTTCAATGTTCACATTAAACGACGTTTAATTCATAAATCGACCTACTTGATGGGATACGTGAAAAAGTCTGTAGTAAAAAGGTGGCTCCGATTTCTCGTCACTAAACCATTGTACCTCGGAATTCGTATCAACGAGTCTTTGTACCGCGAGTATGACAATTCACCCGCATTGGCACCCGTTCCTAAAGGCAGAAGCTGATGCGTCTGGCGAACCTACAGTTACCTACAGTTTAATCCTCGTCTGCTCGTATCTAATACCAAATTGACATCGACATTCTTATGTCAACTATATTCAGTAGAAACAAGACATATACATGAACCGATGTATCGGTATGTAGTGTAAATATTCTTAGTTTTTTTTTTTTTTTTTTTTTTTTTTATACCGGCAATACCCCCGCCTCCCGGAATAACCGTGAGGCACTACTTCGGGTGGCGGGTCGCCATCATTTATTTACAAATGAACACGTACAAATAAAATAAAATCCCGTATTCCCCTTCTACGGGGCGGGCTCACATTATTAGTAAACTTCGCGACCCTACCGGGGAATGGGTAGTAGCCGGGCCGAAGCTCACTTGCTGCCCTTACACTAGTAGGGGGGGACACTTCCTACCAGCCCCACGGCCGGCGGTCTGTCGTCTACGGGGCCGCGATTAACGACGGCGGCGATGCGCTTGAAGGTCGAGGGCTTGGCGTTGCCGTTCGGCCGACTCCTTTTCCGCGACGACCGTCCCGGCGAAGTCGACCACGGCTTTCCAACGATCTGGGGGGATTCCAACATGAGCGACACCAAGTCGCCCGGTTCGAAAGGACCTATCCTCCGGACCAGGCGCTCCCTGTCCCCGGTCAAACGCCTCGCAGCGCATCAGGGTATGGAGAGCGTCGTCATCCTCCTCGTTCTGCTCACCGGGAAAACCGCAGTGAGAACACCCGGGGTGCGGAGCTCGCCCGATCCGATGAAGGAACGAGTTAAAGCTGCCGTGCCCCGTGAAAACAAGATTAACCTAACCTAACCATTTTTTTTTTTTTTTTTTGGTTTTTGCAACCGGCAACAGATCCGCCCCCCGGAACCGCCGTGAGGCATTACGTCGGGGTGCGGATCGCTATCATTTATTTAAATGAAACAATTTATAATTGAGTACACATGTGGCTAAAATCCCGGTATCCCCTGCGACCGGGGCTGGCTCACATTTTATTACACAGACGCGTTATGGGCAGCAGTCCGGTTGACACCCGCTTGCTGGTACTTACATTCTCGGGAGTATGAGGGGAGGGTTTGACGCTTCTTCCGCGGCAACTGGCTCCCCGCTTTTCCGATTGGCGGCGTCCCTTTTCGGAGGCGGCCGCATCCTCTTGCCGACGTGGCTGCAGTTCGCGGCAAGGTGGCCCTCGCCGATGCACCGGTACCAACGTCGTTGCAGATAACAGATCGGAGGCCTTTTGCCGAGCACTTTGACTCGGCAGCCGGACCATCCAACCTGAATTCGGCCGGCTTCGCCGATCTTTACCGCGGCCTCCTCCTCCTTCCTCGCCGCGAGAGTGATCCCGCCCGCATTTTCAAAGTCTTAAGATCGACTCCCGCGGTGATCATCCTCATCATGCCGGGCAGCGTCACTGCCAAGTCTGCGGCGACCCAGACAGTTACCGCTGCCGTTTTGGGCACCGGCTTCTTGAGCTCCTCCATCGCCTCCTTCCTGGAGCACGGCTCGCGTTCAGTGCCGGTCGCTATACGGCCTTTGGCTCGACTTTCGCCTTCCGCTTGACCACGGTCCATTCGGGAGGCGCGGGAAGAGGCGGAAACTCGGCTGCTTCGGGGCGAGCCGTTTGATGGGGTTTCACCTGGACCTGCGGCTGAATCCGAAGTTGCTTCTGCTTCTTCGGATTCGCTGTTTTTGGCGACGGGGGCCCGATCAGCGGTGGCTGCAATACCGAGTCGGTCTGACAGCTCGCCTCCCGGAGGGAGGGCTTATCAACCTGACCCGTGCTAAAAACTCTGCTTTCAGTCTTCATCGAACGCTGGAAGACGCGAAGGAGAGAGCACTTGCCTCGTTCATGCCGTCTTTAAGGACGACGTGAGCGTTACGGTGGGCCTTCGTTAATTCCACCATTAGGTTCTGGACGACATCAAGTTTTACCAAGGCATTAGGGTATTTTTTCTTGAATTTAATTAGCACATAACACAGCGGGCGAATGTGGTCTGTGGGACACTTACACGAGTCTTGTATAGTAAGAAGTCTAAAAAAGGATCTATTTTTTGGATTGCAAAATGCGTTAGTGGGTGTTTTTAAGGCTAACTTTTAACTTGGTTTTTTTTTTTTTTAAATTAGTTATCAAATATATTTTAAAATTAACTCAATCATAGCTTAATTGATTTTTTTTTGATTTTTTAAGCTTACTTAATGTTAGGTTGACCAGTTTTGCGTATATGGCACCCGTTGGCGTTTCGCTATATAGACCAGTCGTGTATTTCCATCGTGTTTTTCCTTTTTTCTAAATACGAATCAATTATCATTCATATATTCGACGTATACGATTTTTGCATTTTTTATCACCGTTCGCGGGGAAGACGATTATTGTTGAAATCAATTATTGATTATTTCGCCGTGTTTACCACGTCAACACAGAAGTTTCAAAAAAAAAAAAAAAAAATGGTCTAGTTTTTAATGTCCGTTACAATCATCGGATACGGAATTTTATAATTAAAAATTTCGAATATAAATTCGACGGGGAAAAGTTTTTTTTTTTTTTTTTTTAAGAAATAACAAGTTGAGATTAATAACTGCGGGAAAGCGCTGAAAATGAAAACCACGGCGGGGTCCCTTGATTACCTTTACTTGGTTTTTTTGCTTCGCCACGTCTATATTTTATTTCGCTGTAAATGAAAATTTTAACAGACCGAACGACATAACGGTTTAGAGACTTCCAATAAACCTTTTTAAACTTTTTTCGGTTCCAAGCGTATAGTTGTAACGGCACCCCATTTCGAAACGGGTAATTGTATTTTATATTATTTCCGTTATCGTCGTCGTCGTACAGGAAACGTCATTACGGCCGTATGTCTTCCGCGGGCCTCCACTAACTACACCTGTACCCGCCATTTTTTTTTTTTTTTTTTTACATATTTTTCAAAATAACCATTCGGTTGATGCCGTACACATTTGCCTATTTCGACGACAAACATTAATAATAAATGATTTACGTGACGGACGGATAAGAGAGAGTCTTATAATAATATCGCAATGTTCTAGAGAAAACGGCATCCGGAATGATTGTGCTGCCGATATTTTTTTCATCTTTTGTTTCTTTTCCAAATCGGATTTATAAAGCCCAGTGTTGAGACACATGCATGTAAAATGTATCTGGATATAAAAATACTGTTACGTTAAGTCGTTAGGATACACGTAAAGAAAACGGATATTTAATCGAACACAATTGCCGGTCATTTCGCATAGTTAACTAATTGTAAAACATACGAATACATCGATTAGATGTATTTGATATTTTCAACTGTGGAACATTAATAAAACATTTACTTTTACTTATAAGATTATAGGTTTTTTTTTTTTAATCTTAGATATACGTCAGATAGATATCAAAATTATCATCTAGATGACATAAAAGTTACAAACATATTATCTAGATAATTCTAAACACTCATTTAAGTTTATTGAAATAGATACTTTTAAAAAATATATTGATTACAAATAATCATATATTTTTTTAACGTATTTAAATCGCATGTTTGTGCAATTCACTAGAAAAATATTTCAGTGATAATACAGATTTTAAATACAAAAAATGTTTGGCCGAGTAATTTTCGGATAATTGTTTAAAATATGTATTCGATTACTTACTGCGAAAATCACGGGGTTATTATTTTTGTACACTAGTAATTTTAAAAAAAAAGGTTAGTGACATCTATTTTGGACGGTTGTGTGGTTGGTTGTTGAAAACCGTGCACACAAATCATAAATATTGCTTTTTTATTACTTAGTTATAAATGTATTGTTATACTGTGACGCATTTTCCGAGCCAACGGTTCTGCGGTAGACATTATTTTCTGATACCGCTGATACCATCGATTACACCGTTATCGGAATAAAACTATTTTTGTTGCTTTTTGATTTACAACGAAACGATAAATTTTTTTTTTTCCTACTCCGCGTGCATTATGTGCATCATAATAAAAATTACATTCTGAACGGGCCGTTATTAGTTTTAGAATAGTGTAATTTTTTTTTTTTTTTTTTTTTTTTTATCGGTTAACTGCTCTTCGGAAGTACACGCACTGGTAAAGTTTTATGCGACAACTTTCTAGACGGACGATTGAACACACGCGGTACATTACGAAAAGGTCATTTTTCGATGCATAGAAAATATTATGAAAAACTCTAGAAAAACCGTTAACGAACGTTTAGATTTTAATTTTGATCTCAGCACTCGTGCATATATACTTATCGAATGCGTTTTTAATTATCACGTTGAGAAGAAAAAAAAAAAAAAAAAAAACAAAACAAAAAAAAAAAAACAAAACCGGACCTTAAAAATGTTTAATATAATTTTAATATTATAATACACATAAAGGCCAGCTGTTGAAAAAAAAAAAAAAAATTAATCGCGTAACGATAAGGAAATGATTTTTTTCGGTTTTTATATTAAACGAAACGTGCAGGTTTCTATTGAAGAATTAAAAATACGCAATATCCAAAAAAAAAAAAAAAAAAATATAATTTAACGGGCGGCTTACGGAACACCGCAGAGGATGACAATGTACAAGATACGATAATAATGAATTTGTAAAACTGCAAAGGGTATGACGAATATAAAGCATCTTATCTGGGCCGACCGTGGAAATTGTCGTTTAGCAAATACAATTTAACGCCGGGTTACCTGTCGATAAGGCTCGTTGAATTCGTCGGACGGGTTATGTAAAAATATTATATTATAATTGTTTTTTTTTACAATCGTCGTCGTGCGGGCGATTTTCGGGTAAAGTCGTTTTGGATTGCCGAAAGCGTGCGCTCGCCGAGACCTAATAACAGCCGCTCGTTTGGAGGGTGAATATAATGAAACGCGGAATTTGTAACGGGCGACGGAGCCGTCTAAACGAGACGGTTCGCAGACGAAATATAATATTATATTTTCGAGTATCGTCACGGATTTGACGTGAGTATTTACAACGAGGGGTCGCCCGCGCAGTCGAACCCGGCGGATACGACGGCAAAAGAACAATGTTACGGTTTTATTTATTGTACGGGATAATAAGGCGGGCAGTTTTAACGAAAGGTACCCACCCTCCTGTAGCCTGACAAGCCGAACTCGTCGACACGCGAGGTTTAATGCGCGCAGGTCGTTCGCTTTTAACTGCCGTCACGACGAGTATACGATCGATTTCCGTGGATCCTTAAAAACGAGGACCCGGACGAGAGAGAGAGAGAGAGAGAAAAAATAAAAATAAATCAACGGCACGCGGACAAATAAAGCGGTCAATAGCGGTTTGGCCTACACCGGGGTGCAACGACGAAATCATTGCTATCGAACAATTTTGAAATGGAAAAGATTTCGATCGGAGCCGGGCTAAATGATACTTCACAATAGTATTTCGAGTAAAAATACAGACATAAATTCAACGAGTATTTAGAATCCTCGTTCAAATACATTATTTTTTTTTTCTATCATCCCATCGGTGGAGTCTTTATTTTTTTTTATTTTTTTGTATATTTCTGGTTAATTATAATGGTCTCGGGTGGAACACGTGTTTTATTTATTTCAGATATATTCTCGTATTTCACGTGACACGCGAATTTACAAAATACGTGAATTCCATGATTTATATTCACGCGATCAAACTCGTTTTTGAATACCAAACATACCTACCTACGGACGTTTTTTTTTTTTTTTTTTTTTATAAAACTATTTTATAATATACGTGATTTTAGTATGGATATTCGTAAATTACACGAATTCCGGATTACACATTCTCCAAAACAAAATGATTAATTTCACGTGCACGCGTGTAATAAGCAGCACTAATTTAATAGGTACCAGTACGATTTTAACTACTTGAATCTATTCAATCTCGACGTGGTGTAGTAATGCGGTTCGATTTAATTGTACGCACCGAGAAACATTTTAAATTACTTAAAATTAGTATTCGATTTCAAATACATATACATTTGAAGAATATTTAAAATATTATACCGTACAATTCGATTAGGAGTGTTTAATGAAATACGTATACGAACATTTCCATTTAAATAATTTTTTTACTCAAATAATTTTAATCAAGTCTGGTAATATTCGTGTTATTTTCACCATGTTTAATGTCGGTTTTATTTTTAAATCGGTAAGTTTCTTGCCGCCAGGGTTATGTGAGTAGAAAAAAATTTCGCTATTTGGACACCCCGCCGTATACAGTATGCTTGCAGCGGCACACTGTTACGAAACCCTCTGTGTATAATAGCAGGCGATTAAACATGCTCAGGAAGATATTAGTTTTTAACCGTGATAAATAATATATTCTCGTCATTTCCATATTTTACGTCCGTCGAAATGTTCATAAAGTCTTAATTTCAGAGGTAAAACGATCATCGCGGGTTTTAGAACTTTATTTGTCGAGAGTGATTATTATTCGTAAGCGTATAGTGTTAGTAACGAAAAACGACTCAGAACGGAACCAAATCGTTCGATTTATATTTTCTAAACGAATTACATTATATTCCACAAAGGAAAAAAAAAAAAGAAGATCATAGTAGTATATTCGAGGGTCTATAAAACAAAAATTCATATTTTTCACAATACCTATTGATGAAAATAAAAATGTTCGTCCTTTCTCCAATTGAACGATTGTGCCGTTTACAAGGTCTATAACGCTTCAAATATTAGGTTTTTTTTTTTTTAAAATCGTCACCGATAGTCTAGATTTTCGACTCGTTTTCATTATTACCACGGTGACTTTTAATTTCCGGACGGCATCCGATAATGATTTTTTAATTCAATATTCCCATCGGCATTAGTAGTGCACGGTGAATAATATATCTGATGTATCTACAGTCCGAAGTTTAGTCCGCCGGAACCGAGAGCAGCTATCATATCGAATTTCAAATGACCCGCTTTTAAACGATATACGAGGCTTAAAATAATCGCGAATTGTAGAACGTTCTTGGCGAATGAATGTTTATTTGGAAAACGCCAATAAGGCAAAAAGTACAGTTACAAATGAAAATGACAAAGGCAAAAATAAAATATATATATATATATATATATATATATATATATATATATATATATATATATATATATATATATATACCTATATCATCGGGTGCGACGCGAGGCAAAACCGTACAACAGTCGAATTGAAAGAGGTTAACGTTAATATGAAAATCCAAAGTTTACACCGTGTAAAAGTTTATCAAATCGTATCACGACGTTAGCAGTCTATGGTCCTGTGTTTTTAGCGCATGTCTGCGCAGCGATTTAACGGCGTATTGGAACGGAAGGGAATTTTAACCCTAAAGCTTCGGAACAATCTGTTTTATCGTCTGACATATTATAAATCCATAATTACACGCGCGTCCGTATACGGTTTTCTCCCGGATTCGGGCTCTTTCGGATCGATTGCGACGGGAAAATTGCGTACGAATATAACACACGTCCTACCTGTCCGATTGCCACCGGAAAACGCGTCTCCGGATGCGGTAGATTTTAACCATTACGATATTGTATACGTACGAGGTCTGTTCGAAAAGTACCAGGACAAATGTTATTACGGCTAATCTACACGCGATTACGGTTCGAAATGTAAACAGACGTGTTCCCCGCGAATAAGTGAATATTTTAAACAAAACCCGAGGTCGCTATTTTATCACAGTTGAATATTACACGTGGTTAATTTCGGACAGTTTTTTTTTTTTCCGTTCACCGTTTTCGACATGTCCGAAATTAACCAACAACGCGTGTGCATCAAGTTTGGCTTGGAACTTGGTAAAGTTCTTATGCAACTGAAATGATTAAAACCGCTTTTGGGGATGATCCGTTAAATGTTTCCGTGACATTCGAGTGTTTTAAACGTATCCAGGACATTCTGAAGCGATCCGCGTTCTGGAAGACCGTCGACGTGGTCCAGAAACGATTGTGTGGCGACAATTTTGCGAAAAAATGCGAAATGGCCGCCGAATTAACCGTTCGTGAGTTAACAAAGCGAATCTCAATTGAGTCTTCTCATGCAATTTTACAGGAAAACGTACACGTGAATAGGGCCGCGCTGCCAAATCCGTTCCGCGATCGTTCACCAAGACAATGCACCGGCACGTTTAGCTCTGTCGATTCGTGAATTTTTGGCTGATAAAGAAATTACTGTGGTCCCGCAGAATCACCCAATTCTCCTGATCCAGGCTCCATGTGAATTTTTTTCTATTCCCAACACTATTATCTGCGCTTGAAGGACAACGATTTCAAGATGGGCAGAAGGGAATTAAAGCGACAGAACTCATAGCTTTAACTCTGGAACAGTTCCGATGGACTTTTGAAAAACGGCAAGATCGCCGGGACCACTGTTTATCGTCCGGAGGAAAGTATTTCGAAGGAGGGATATCTTTAAATAATGTGTAACTTGGTTTTTTGTAATTGTTAAATATGAATTCCTGGTACTTTTTTTTAACAGACATCGTATATTGACTTTATACCGTTACGATGACGGTAAACCGACGACGATCGATATAGCGATACGCAATAAATAGTGAAACGAAATTAATAACGGTAAATTAATAACGATTGGCGTCCCCAAAACGGGAGGACATTACTTAAAAAAAAAAAAAAAAAAAAAACCGTCATAACGTTATATTTGCGGGCGGACCGACGTAGACATGTACGTACCTGCATGTTGTAATAATTCCGTCGTATTTCATTTTTTTTTTTTTTTTGCTCGAAATTATTAATTTGTTAATTTCTGTAAATGAAATATGGACACCGCCAACTCGTGACGGATAATAATAACAATTATAACAATAATAAAGGCAATACACCGAGATGTGATTTATATTATTTTATCGCCCACTGGCGTTATTAAACGTATAATTAATAGTCGGAGGGCCGAACGCGAGAGGGCGCGAGTTTTCTAGCATAGGTCCCTAAAATATACTAATAATATAATATAACAAGTGGCAATTAATACAATTCACAAACACCGTCCGGCCGATGACGTTTTTTTTTTTTTTTTTTATATTTATATGGTTTTTTTTTTTTTTTTTTAACGCCCTAAAACCAAACTGAGTTTTAATATTCCCGTAAAAACAAAACGGAATTTATACCTGTATAGGGATCATTATTGTTTTCGTGGAGTGTCGCGTTCGTCTCTTTCTCGGTGCTCCCGTTTATATTAAATTAAAAAAAATATATATAACGGACCCAATTTACTCCGCGCTCTGCGGCCAGACCGCCGTGAAAAAATATGTTCGATCTCATCTAGACAAAAAAAAAAAAAAAAAAAAAACGGCAACCAGAAGGGGCTCCGTTCCTCAAATACAAGGTAATTTCGTTTATATATTGAAAGCAACGATAAATCATTGCAATCCAATAGCCATTCAGAGTGGAGTTCGGTGAAACTATTAAGGGCATTTTAATAGTAGTATTTTTAATATGTATGGAAAATCGTTTAAACAAATTGTACCGACGGGTAAAAACACATAGCATCGTTCAAGGTACGGATGTTGAACAACTTTGAGCATTTTTTTACTAACCGAAAAATTGTTATCCGAGAATAAAAAAAAAAAAAAAATGATCTATGGTGTGAACCGTTGGCATTACATAATATTAGTAATATTACAATAGGTTCTTCGTCTGCAATATTCTGGTCGTGTGTATAATTAGTTTTTAACCGATTATAATCGTTCGGGTGTTATAACTCTTATTTGATAATTTAACGACGACGACGACGACGACGGCGGGATTACAGATCACACGATAATGGTAACGGATAATTTTCGGGCGATTTCTTTAAGCAATACACCGGTGTAGAAATACGTTTAAAATAAATATTTTTCAAATATCTGAACGCCGTTCTGTCGTCGTGTGTCTGAACCGTTTCACCCGCGTGATATTGTTCGGGGGGCGTATAAAAGAGTCGCCTCTCTTCGGATGTGGAATCCGTTTTGAACGATTTTCGTCCACCGCCGGGTGAAAAATGGCCGGAAAATTGTATAACGAACGTAGCCGGGCAATGTTGGTCTGTATAAAATGCGGTTATAAATAATATTTTAACATTTTCGTACCGGCGAGACCCGCTATGACGTCTGCGAAACGCTCGCCGCTATTCCGGAACTGGGTACCCTACACCGAGGTTTTATACACCGTACTTTATATTATTATAATTATTATCTTACGGTATTATTAAAAAAAAAAAAATAATAATAAAACTGAATACAAAAACCGAATGGAAAGTGACAAAAGTTTAGCGGGTACTGCGCTGTTTTCACGACGACGTTTGCGTGCGGCCGAGAGAAACTCGGTTTTATTTTATTTGTTCGTCGTCTGGTGAATATTATTTTAAACGAAATATTTATATATATATATATATATATATTTTTTTCCGTACAAAACAAACGTCCGGACTTTGAACTGTGTGGATTTCGTCAAAATAATAGCCGCACGGAGACCAAATGAATACCGGGCTGAGTCGAGTGGTCTGTCTATAGTACTGAATTGTGTTCCAGTAATAATATTTCAGTTTTATATTTTAGTAGTTTATAATACGGGGATTTTCTTAATTTCCGGCCGGCGAAATCGAGCCGTTCTCTTTGACGTATCTGTGCCTCCCAGCAACTTTACAAAGGTCTGTGGATATTAAACGGACGGTCGTACCGTAAAAACCGTTTAGCAGGTTCAATTTTGCATTAACAACAAATAAAAGACGTTTTACGTAAAAACAAAAATAATAATATATGAATAAAATGAACCGCCTCAAAATCGATTGGAACTGGTAGGTTAACCATGAAAGATTTTAATACGGTCGCGGGCACAAGAATCGAAAAAGTCAACTGTGCCTGGAGAATATGTTTTAGAATATGTGAAAACTACGTTTTAAGTATCAATAGGTTTTTTTTTTTTTTTTTTTTGCTATCCTCTTCCTGCTCCTCGTCCTTCAACTGGCGGACCGTTCCGGAAACAATATATCGGATCCCGTCACCGTTGCCCGGACGTCGGATAATCGTACGAATTCCGACTCGTGTACACATACGGGTAGACGGCATTAATAATAATAATAATAAAAAAATACGATAAAACCCGTACGCGTAAAACACGTGCGAACTTCTAACGGCTCCATTCAATCATATTAATGCGCGTCTGGAAGCTTTACCGTTGTTGCCGGCCCAGAAGTGTTTCTCCGGACGTGTCGTCCCGCTTGGCCGACAAAATGTATAAATGGGGTGTACTTATCGGTTTTTATAAATTAAAAAAAAAATAAAAAAACTTTTCCGATTTAATTTATAAAACTATCCACGATAATTCGGCATAAGAGAAATCCTCGGGTTATTGGCACCGTTGCGGAAAGATATCTTGAAACCGTTCTAGATACAGATAAATAAAGATAGAATACTATTTATTTGGATAAAAAAAAAAATTAAAATTTTGATAATATTTACACCTATGTATTTTATTTTTTTTTTTTTGTATATGACTATAGGTACAAACATAGAAAATCAATAGTGTTGATAAAACTAATAAAATGTTCAAATCGCATCTGTCCAACACTTCACCTACAACATTGGCCCTCCCGTGGTGCAAAGTATGTCCGTCATTTTTTTTTTTTTTTTTGTTTTATTTACGCGAAAACCAGACGTTGATTAATGGGTTTCGCTCCGATTAGAAATTAATTGAATTTTCGCATTTGCCGCGAAACCTCGGTAAGATCCGTTTCCCCGCGTCCGCCGTGATTGCCGTCTAATGGGTACAATCCCGGAAAATTAGCCGTGAAATTATTTTCAATTATTATTACGCGTGCACATCGAATCGGTAATAGACGCGCCGTTTCGATTCGCTTAGGAATAGTCTAGATAGAGTTGGTCGACTGTTTTTTTTTTAAATTTTTTTTGTTATATATAATCAATGCAACATCTATGTAAAAATATCGTCGATCTGAAAAATTTCCGATAAGAATACGATTTTTCGAATTGACAAAGTTTGATTATTATTGTAATACTATAGTATTATGATAAGGACCTTTAATGACAATTGTTTTGTTTTCGCATTTCCTTTACGTCTCGCAACCGTGATAATATTTAATAAATAGTAACAATATTCAGGCCTCGGAATTTATAGCACTAAAAAAAAAAAAAAAACTGAAATATGCGTTATAATATGATGTGAAAAATCTTTAAATAGGCAAATATGACATAAAAATATGAAAAACAACCGTTTATTTTTTTATTTTATTGTTCTGTTAACAATTTAAATGAAAACCAATATTTATTAAATGGTTATTATAATTATAATAAATTAAAACGAAAACGTGGGTATTTCTCTTATAAATTCACATAAATGACAGATTTGTTCTACTGTTCAATACAAACGAGATTTATGAAAAATAATAATAAAATCATAATTTTATAAGGATAAACAGCATTAAAAAGCTAAAATATTTTTAATATAGCAACATACACAGTGCGTGTTTAAAGTCCCTTGTCCCTTAAAACAAACGTATAGCTCGCCTCGATATTTTTACTCTTATTATTTGTAAACAACAAAAAAAAAAAAAAACGATCGAATAACCGACTGTGGGTGTTTGATAAATGACTACGTTTTTAGAGTTCGTCGAGTACTCCTCGACTTTCAAACTCAAACAAATTAATACTCGATTTCAAAAGACCAAAACTCGTACTACTACTCGATAAATATACCGGTAATATTTTTGGAGTTTCGAACGCAAGTATTATACCGGCCTGTTATGAAACAACAAGCGTTTTATACACGCCGGCCGTGTCGAAATTTTCAGTCTGATAAACGGGAGACGTAATTTTATGCAAAAACGAGAGCGATGCCTGCATAGTAAATCGCAAAGTTAAATAATGTGCCAATATACTTTGTAACAATTTATTGCCAAGGCAGCGGTGCACTATATATATATATATATATATATAGCTGTCGTTACACCGTCGTTGTTATCGGAAATTAAAAAAATAAATTCGATTAAACTTTTGCCCGCCATCGTGGCCGTGTACAAATTTCCCGAAAGTTTCCTAAAATCGCGAACCGAACCGTTTTTTTTTTTTTTTTTTTTTTTTAATATCCACCGCGAGTTTCTCGTCGAATTGCAATAATGCGCCAAGATTTTATTGAACGTAAGAACCGCTACACCAAACAGTGGAAACTTTGGTATTTCGGGCGAGGGGGGTCACTGACTTTATGGTGGCCGCGGTCCTCATCGCCCCAAAATAGTTCTTAAATTATACTAACGCATCAAAATTATAAAAATATAGTAAATACGTTATATGCAAATTGACCATGTTATCCGTTATCTCAAAAACAATCTTGTGTGCACGACTGTATCTATGAACACAATATATGTTCTTAGGACGCAAAAAAGTAAAAAAAAGTTTATTAATGCCCCCCCCCCCATAAATACGTCACTGAATTGCTAAATCGATCGCAATAACATATTATACGGGGGTAGGCTGATAAGTAATGCCGCAAATCTCATAACTATTTATTTTTTTTAAAATTCCCGATAAAATGTTCGTTTGTCGACCATTTATGATATTAGAGTTTAGTACGTGCCAAGTCACGAGTGTAGAGGTTATTTAGTATATTCGCACGTAATTTTTAATAACGGCCTCTCCCGAATGTGCGGCACAAACAGCGTGCTGTAATATATATATATTCATTTTCGCGGAGATTGTTAAACCTGTCGATATTCATAGACGTTTAGCCCTCGGTCTATGGTAGCGAAACTTAAGATATCGTCGTCGGGCATTCCGGATTATTTCTGTCTGATCAGCGCCGACGTGGACGGCTAGTAACGGCGACAGACGAGGTGTTCATAAGGTGCCAATCCATACTGAATATTTGGACAATGGAACCACAGTTACCAATTCTGTACGGTATTTGAAGACTTGAATTAAAATAAAACGTGTCCGTCCAAATGTCAGTCAATTTCTGCTTCAGCACGACAATGCAAGCAATTGAATCGCTGGGATTTTAAGTCATTCCGCGTACGCCCTACAGTCCGGATGTGCGAACCGTGTGCACTTTTTTATTCATTTATTTTTTGTTTCTTAAACTTAATGAACACCATAAAGGTAAATAGTTCGATTCCGATGAGAAAATTAGTGCTGATGTCAAGCGGCGGTTTGATGCTCAATACGAAAAATTTTATTTGGACGACATTGCAAAACTTATTGACCGTTTGGCGGAAATGCATTGACTCTGAAGGAAGTCATGTTAAAATAATAATAATACGTAAACAAAGATAATTTACTTGTTCACTAGTTTCAAAAATTATACAAAAAAATTCAATAACTTATCAGCCCACCCTCGTGTTATGGTCGATTGTATTCGTTTACCTTGCCGACAATATGCGAGTTCGGCCGATCCGATTGATTCATAGAGGACAACGGCAAAAGTTTCAACACCTGTTTGTATTTTACCGGCCCCTTTTTTTAAATCCCATTGTTTAATATGCGTGTTTATTATGTTTATTAAAACATTTCGAAAAAATACACGGATGATTATTTTTCCGTTTTTAATTCATTGTCATCTGTTTGTACAATTTTTTTATAATTATTATTATCTTTTTTTTTTTTTTTTTGTTAATTCCCGTTTATCTGTAAAAAATACTTTACATAAATATCAGATAAAAAAAAAAAAAAAAAAAAAAGCAGCGAATAATAATAATTTAGAAAATTGTTTTATCCGCACAGAAAATGCGAGTCACGTTCGCTTCGATGTCCCTATCGTACAGTACTACACCGTTTCTCCTGTGTATATAATAATAACGAAAATATTAAAAAAAAATATTTAAAAAAAAAAAAAAAAAATGAAAAAAAAGTCTTTTCGGATGACTAATGTTCTAAATACGTGCTCGGGACCGATGATTAATTTTAACGTTTAATTTCGGAAGGCTGCAGCGAAAAGAAAGAAAAAAAAGAAAAAATCCACTAAAATTAAAAGTCATTTTCTTCGCGAGTCAACGATATTATTATAATAGATACACGAACGTTGATGGAGTATAATAATAATTCATCTTTTAATTATACCGTACCGATAAAAATCCAAACTGTTAAGTGATGTATTATAAAATAAACAGCGTCTTTGGGGCCATCACTCGGATAATATTATGAAAGTCTACAAAAACAACACCGGACACGCGCCGTACCGCGGATGAGCTACTGGTGTGGCGGCCGTGTTACGATTTGGGATAATTTATTTTTTTTTTTTTTTTTTATATACCGTATGCATGCCAACGATATATTATCATTCCAAGCCAAGTTCAGTTTTAGCCGTTATTTGATAAATTCAAATTTAACTACGAATCACGAATGACAAATCGCAATTGTCCACGTTTATGGTGGACAATTTAGTTTGCGCCATTCTATCCCTTTTATTTGGACGAAGTTTTTAACGCCTCGTGGCTGTCCTTCGTCGTTAACTTGAATTTTCTATTTATTAAACGATTACAATAAATTCCGCGTGCGTATATCCATAAATCTTGTTTTTATTTCTATATTCATTAAAAGTTTCCCGACGTACCACTTTCAGCGGTGCATAAATGCAAAATCCTACGTGCTCCGGCCTCCGAGTCTCGGTTGGCGAAATTATTTTCCAAGCGCGTCATAAAACGGTCCGTCCGAACCGTTCACAAATTTCCCTGTGTGAAAAATCGCCAGTCGTCACAACACTCGATACGGTAATTTAAAATGCTAACTTAAACCTTAGTTTATGGTGGACGTTTAAAAGAATTGTATCATACGTTTTAACTTTAAACGACGATTAAAAAAAAAAAAAAAAAAACAACATTCGCGTGTCTACATATCGTAGGCGGAAACGTTTGAGACGTATTAGACGATATATGGTAATTTTTTTTTTTTAAATACTGATAACAACGTTAACCCGTTGCGCAAAAAAAACGATTATAAGCGAATCGCGGTAAACTGTTAGGGTAATTAATCGTGATTTTTTTCCCTTGTTGCCCGAATTTTTTTCCCTTATCACTTATAATAGTGTTCAACAAAAGTACAACTAATGTATCGACATTTGCTGTCATCTTTAACAATTTTTTTTTTTTTTTAGAAAAACTCTTGAGAATCTAAAAACTTTATTCCAATAAAGTACCACTAGATACGGAAAATCCGAATTTTTAAATGTAAAATAGAAAACATGTAAGGATTTTTTTTTTTTTTTTTTATACTATCCCAAAAAGTATTTATCGTGAAAAACGAAAACAACACGACTTTGTAGAACTAAGAAAGTTCCTAGTTCATTCGGAATAAAAAAAAAAAAATTGTATACGTATAGTATCCCGTAAAACGACACACGAGTTTTTATTAATAATTATGTACGGCAATAGATAACGGGATAATATATTATTAAAAAATATCATCTACCGTATTACATAGGAGTGGTATTTCCGTCCGGGTTAAAATATAGGACTTTTAAAATTACACCTAATATACTATTAGCGAACATTGAAATATTGTTTACTATACAAGTACGCGTAATGGTTTTTTTTTTTTTTTTCATTTTTAAATAAGGATTTAACTTTCGACAGTTTAACATTAAAAAAAGTTTTAAAGTGTAAACTTTTTCAAAGTACACTCCTCGCGACCGCCATACCTACTCGTTAAATAAGATATATTTATCTGTATATAGAATTTTTTTTTCAGTTAACAGATATTTCGGAAAAGGTAGGATAAAGCCCGCGCAAAAACTTACAGGGGAAATATATAAATTAGGTCTACGGCGTAGTCTTAAGCCTTTTTATCGCATATATTATAATACGGATACGATCGGTTTCCCCCTCATATTCCGCAAAGCCGGCGAGAATAAATCTTTATGAAAATCAAAGGGGATATACGAAAATGTATTGTGCTAAACATAATCCACGAGGGGGTGTTTAACAAAACCATAAAAATAATAATAATAATTATAATAAAATGCAAAACAGTTCTAACCATATACGAGGAAATAACGCAACTTATCGGTTGTGTTTTATTCAGTGATGGTTTCGATTTTAAAAAATCATCATTGTATAATACAACAATATCATCAGACAATGACAGACGAACAAAACGTGACTGATATTTACTTTTTTATATTTCGGTAATCCCCTTAGGCACGGCGGTGGTTACGAGGGCGGAAAGTGCCGGATATATCGCCCCTTCACGGTCTCCTTGGACCATAGATTTATGAATTGAGATTTTTTCGGTTCCGCCACAAATTACCTATAATCATCTCGATACATCCATCCGTCGATTTGATATGATTACAATTTTTGAAGATTTTATCTCGAGTAAGTAACAACTTTTTAGTGAAATCATTGAATTAAAAATCAGTTTACACCGCGCATTTCGATCTCTGGGTTCGTTGTCACTTTTGCCAAGTCAAAGAGCAACGGTAATATCTCCAGTTTCTTTTTGCCGTCCATTCTTAATTTAATCCAAAAACTCGACATTTTACTGTTTTACTGTTAATATTATATTTATATGAGGAGCCGTGCGTGTATATTACTATTTTTTCACCCCTCCCCATTAATCATCAAGTATACCCGCTACTGCTTAAATAATTTTCGGTTATTTGTTATTTGAACATTTTAAATTTGCGTATAAAAGTAATGAAAAAAAATGCTAACACTTGTAATCCGAAATGTTTCAGCGATGCAGATGGGTCCCGCTGAATTTATAGGTTATAAGTTTTTGGTATGGTTTATATTGCGTATAATAACGAATTTGTAATAATCTAATAAATAAAAATGAATGATTGTCTGTCGGTGACTTATGGACTGCTCTACCGCTGAAAATATTTTGGTAAAATTTGTCAAGTTGATATATTGCATTCCGGGGATGAACATAGGCTACGTTTTATCCCGAAATTTATCCCTTTAAAGTTCGCTGACGCACGGTAGGTCGGTATTCCGGAATATTTTATTGTCGATTATGGTTACCTTAGCAACACCGATAAAAATGTATTGTAACAAAAGCTACTAAAAGCTAATAGTAAAATCGTAGCGACCGTAATATTTATTTGTCGACAAATCCGAAAAAAAAAAAAAAGGAACAAAAACACATTAATTCCTATATAATATTCGAAATAAACATATGAAAAAGAAGAAGAAGCGATGGTTAGGTTTAGTGTCTTATAGGAGGTCTGTCCTCGTGTAGGTCGAGTATTCGACTGCTTTATTCAAAAAATAAATGTAACATACGGGTAGGAATTTCATTTTTCCCAAAGTCCCAGAGACGTTTCCGATAAGAACACCAGTGTTGATGGATTGAACTTAAAAAGTAGATAACTTTTGAAATACTTTTGAGTATAACGATAACGATACAGTTTAACGATTAACAGTGCGTTGAACGCGATGTTTGTATGTTGGAGTTTCGTAATGTATATTGCGACGAGAAAAACGATTCCGTAGTGACGGGACGATACACTTGTACAATAATAATTTGTATTATCTATTTTAAATCTCAGGTTATTGTTACCGCGGGAAATAGTGTTCGCCATTCATCGAGAACGGCCCACCAACAGCATTTGCCTGCGCAAGTAAGGTGTTTTAAGCCGAATTTGCATAGATACTAGAATGTCGTGTTGTAATTTGTTTTTGGGGTTACGAATATATATATATAGGTTACTTCGTCCAGGATTCGCGGTACCTATACATACGAATATTATATATATATATACCGTCTTGGTAAATTCAGAGACCCAAATGAGTTCCGCGGGCTCGAATCACTCGGGCGATAACTGCTGCAGCGTGTCGGCAAGACACTATTACTATAATATTAACAATGGCATGCCAAAGAGGGAGCCGGCGAAGTTTTACACTCCGGGGACTTTGCGTATAAGAAACTTACAATACAATAATATAATTCGGTTTCATTTTTTTTTTTTTTTTTGCGTCCGTTTATACGGAGTTCCTGCCGGCGCACCGTATGGCTATGAGCATTTCAAAACGTATCGAACGCTATTCGAAAAAAAAAAAAAAAACGGCCGCCAGTTAATACGATAAAACACGCGCATAATATACTTACGTATCAGCTGGTATTAATAAATCACCTCGGCGCGTTATAAAATCATTTAACAAAAATAAGAAGCGCGTTTGCATATTGAGTACGCTTTTTTGTTTTAGCCCAAGAAACGCACAAAAAAACGAAATCATAATAACATAAACTACTTTAGTATGCGGTCGTAACCCCTATCGTTACGATATGCTTAACAATACCAATGGCAAATTTTATTGATAAAAAGTAAATTTTATCCGGATAAAGATATACGATAATTGTTCCGAAATCATTTAGATACAGATTTAGTTGACGAATATTCGGATTGTCGCGTATGAGAACATAAATCATTGGAATTTATATATCTAGAGAAAAATAGATTTTTTTTTTTAATTGTCTATTGTTGTCATTGTAAACAACTTTATAGTAGGGAGAAAAAATTGAAGACGGTTAAAATAATTTTGTATATTCAATGTGTTAAATTACTATAAACTATATAGCAAGTGATTTTTAATTTTTTTAGTAAAAGCAAAACATATAAGTAGTTTTCATTTATCTTAGATTAACTTCAAAAAGATATCAAAATTTTCATCTAAATAAATAAAAAAATTTTATCTAAATTAGTATCAACTACCTGGTTTCAGGTATAACATCATACGATTAAAATCAATGTAATTTGTAAGTACATAAATTATTGGAGAATAAAACTAGAACATCACGTGAAATTTTAATTTAAAATCCAAAATTTAATATTGAAATATAAAATGTTATAGGAGGTGGGAAAAATTCCCCGTTCTCGGTATACCCAACTTTCTGTGAGGAAGATCAGGCATTATTGGAATAAGTAGTCGGTATTTTTCAGACTTTCCATTCACGGTGGCAGGGGAGGGGGCATGGTTTTCGTCTTCGAGACGCCCTGTGTATTATTTTAAGGTAATTTAATTTATATTGAAATATTTTAGATTCAGAGCGAAGCGAAGAATATATTGGTTTTAATGTTTTTTTTTTTTTTTGTCTGTAAACATCTTTTCTATCAGAAATCCTGTTTCTTTATTCAAGTGTAGCGCCTTTTCGAAAATCATTTTGGATCTAGTTGGTACATTAAGGAAATAATTTTTTGAATTTTATCATAGTTTTCTTAATGTAAGTGGGGAAAACACAGGGAACCGAATTATAGAAAAAAAAAAAAAATCGAAAATAACAATAACTGCTATTCCGTAAATATTACCTTTTTTCTAAAGTTGTTCGTAATTTTCAAGAAAACGATAAGGAATATTAAAAAAATGATTTACTCGAAGCACCGATAAGAGACAATTGTCAACCAGGAATTACGTCTGAAATTAACGGTCGGAGCAATATGTCCGTTAACATACGGAAAAAAAAAAAAAAATGAAAACAAATATTAAAACCAATGCGTTCCTCACCGCGCTCGGAATCTATAAATGTGGCGCAAATGTTACGTATTTGGGATAACTTTTTTTTTTATAAACGATTTATATATATATATATATTACAGTATAGCAGTTCGATGTCTATAGTCGACTGTGAAAGAATGTCCACTTAAAAAGGTACCTAATGTCTTCGGCGAGTTCGGCGAGTAAATAGGCGGGTAGGGGGTAGTGAAAACGATTCGACGACGACGTCGTAGTCTGAGTGTTGTCGTACGTGCCGTCCGCAATCGTCTAAAGATTTAAAATCGATTGGATGTTCGAAAAATGGCACGTTTATTAATAACGCCAGCCGGATAACGTCACCGGGTTTCGGTGGGACGGCGGTAATTATTATTTTCCGCGAGCAAAGGCCAATAATAATAATTCGGTAAGATTCCATTATACCATACGCTTCTCAAGCGAATCGAATTAATCTATGGCGTTTGTTCTACTATATTCCGACAAATATTAATTATTTCCGAGAGCGAATTTTACGGTTAAAACGATTGCTGTTTACTATCGGCGACTGCGCTTAGCCGTAACACGGACCGGCATAGCGAATGTTTTTTGGACAGTATTTATAATATTTCGATTTATATGCATTACGCTACGTACGACATCAATCCCCGCAGACACGGATTCAAACGGACCGACGATACAAATTCCGAATCAACACTTAAGTGTTTGAGTTATTTCTGGTTCCTTAGATTCCGTTTACCTACGGAGCGAAATTCGCCAAACGCGTCGGAATCGTACCCCGAACGATGTATATACAGTTAAGCTTTCTTATTGCTATTTGGTGGGTATTATGTACGGGCACGGTAAACGCTACGAGAAAGAAAAAAAAAAAGAAAAAATATATACCACGCGATATGAATAAAAATTATTTGTCGAAAATTTAAATATAAAATATAATATAAAAATACAATAGTTTATTTACAGATCGGTAAAACTCCTCTATTTCTCCGTGGTGTATACACATCTGCGTAACATGTTTTGTTAACAAACGAGGTTTTTATTAATTCGTTTATTGAAATTCGAGGAGGCACGTCTCGTTTACATCTGTTTTGAACGGTACCGACAAAATATGGCAACAAGCCTCTACAATTACAACGACGGACGCGTTTTATCGTAATATGCGTATGTAGGTAGGTACTCGAATATAATTTCCGTCAAGTCCTCGCCGTTAATTCCGTATAACGCCAAAGTCAATATAACTGAAAATTAAGTCGATAGTCAACGAATTTTCTTGTACCGCCGGTCGCCGTGGAATCGCGTGAATTATTTTAAACGGCCCAGACCGCGGATGTCGAATTATAAGTAAACGGGCGTCAGTTACCGGTGCAGCCGAGAATTTCACCGGAGAGTATATTATATTGTATTGATAACAAAAGAAAAAGAAAGAGTACCTCTCCGTCAAATAAAATTCGTAGACGCGGCACACGGGTTTGCAGATTTCGTTGCGTTTTCGATGTGTCGCGATGATTTTAATCGGATATCGACGGAAGCTTAAAACAAAACCATAGAAACCGACGAACGGTGCGCGTTCGTTTTTTGATACCGTTGTGGACGTGACGACACTTTCCGATTAAAGCCGAAGTTTTACACGAGTCAATCTTTGATTAAACCCAACCAAAATACCTGCGTGATTGAAAATTTGAATTAAATGTATCGAATAATAATTAAACTGACGTTTAATCACGACGTCATTGGACATTGACCAAAATATAGATATTACAGCGTTACATACATTGAGTAAAAATAACTAAAAATGTATCTAGATAAAGACAAAAGGTAATTCAAAAAAATGTATTTAGAAAGATAATTCTAAATGTAAATTTACTTGATAAAGATTGATATACGTATTTTAAATAAAAATAATTTACCCGTGTATATATTCGTCGTCAATTTATTTTTATAAAAATATTATAAAAGAAAACTACGGCAATATGCTTTATGTTTTAACTACTAAGTACAACTTATGATGAACCTCGTGTAAAATGCGACTATTTAAGCCCGACTAAAACAATTTTAATAACATAAAACCAAATATAAACAACGTAGTAAGTTCAAATGGCTCTAAATTGCACAAAAACAGATCGTTATAAACATATTCCCCGCGTCTAGAGAGGACTAATATTAATTTTCTGTGGAAATTTCCGGTCTCTTATATTATTTTAATCGAGATACAACAAATTGAAAATATTGAAAATAGTGAAACTATTTTCGTAAATTCTTCTCGTTTTTTTCCTCCAAATTATTCAGAAAAAGAGACAACGAAAATAAAAAAAAATTACCTTATCAATACACCAGTTTGATCGAAATTGCTTTCAGACAAGACGCTATATTTGATGATTTCTGGTAAAAGAGTTGTTTAGAGACAGAGAAACAATAAAAGCGCACATAATATAACTAGTACACATAAAAAAAAATAAAAATGTATCCTAGGAGAGCAAATTTTAATTGTCTATTGTTGGCATTGTTAACAACATTATAGTAGGGCGAAAAAATTGAAGACGGTTAAAATAATTTTGTATATTCAATGTGTTAAATTACTATAAACTATATAGCAAGTGAGTTTTAATTTTTTTAGTAAAAGCAAAACATGTAAGTAGTTTTCTTTTATCTTAGATTAACTTTAAAAAGATATCAAAATTTTCATCTAAATAAATAAAAAAATATTATCTAAATTACTATCAACTACCTGGTTTCAGGTATAACATCATACGATTAAAATCAATGAAATTTGTAAGTACATAAATTATTAGAGAATAAAACTAGAACAGCACGTGAAATTTTAATTTCAAATCTAAAATTTAATATTGAAATATAAAATGTTATAGGAGTTGGGATAAATTCCCCGTTCTCGGTATACCCAACTTTCTGTGAGGAAGATCAGGCTTTATTGGAATAAGTAGTCGGTATTTTTCAGACTTTCCATTCACGGTGGAAGGGGAGGGGCATGGTTTTCGTCTTCGAGACGCCCTGTGTATAATTTTAAGGTAAATTAATTAATATTTCAATATATTTTAGATTCGGAGCGAAGCGAAGAATGTATTGGTTTTAATGTTTTTTTTTTTTTTTTTGTCTGTAAACATCTTTTCAATCAGAAATCCTGTTTCGTTATTCAAGTGTAGCGCCTTTTCGAAAATCATTTTGGACCTAGTTGGTGCATTAAGGAAATCATTTTTTGAATTTTATCATAGTTTTCTTAAAAGGTGTGAAAATGTTGTTAATTATCTGGATACGAGAAACGATGTATTTAATTACTACACTTGGGCGTTATCAATAGGAATGGTTTGTGGTATTAAGTGAATTTTTGTCGGGTTATTCGATTGTCGACCGTCGTCGGGTGTAGCGGACGGCGGCCGAGCCGGTTACGACATCCGAATGTGTCCCGTGTCGGATTTACGGTGACGGTGACCGGTGTTGGCGATTTCTTTGTTCGAGACGGCGGGAATCGCAATGTTTGCGCGCCACGAGGGCAGCCGCCGAAATGAAAACGTCGGGAATCCATCCCATCGGCGGCGGCGGCGGCGGCGCAATATTCGCGCGGACTAAATAATATTAATAAACGAAACCGTTTTTGTTGCGTTATACACGCACGGGGGCGGCGCAGCTGTTGCCGTCCAATGGAAATATAAACTCGCCCGGTCGCCGGACAACCGACTCCGGCACATTTTCCGCGGTATCGATGGCGTTATTATTATATTATATTGTCGGCCGGACGATTATCCGATAACTAATTATTTTACCATTTAGAAGCCCGGCCCAAATTGCCGACCGCCGCGTTTACTATCGTACATTGATTGGCACTCGTTTTTTGTTTTACATTCGGAGCGCGCCCAGTGAATTCAATATAAACATCATAATGGATTTTCTATGATGTGTGCCTTTTTTTTTTTTATTTATCTCTCCCCCCATTCCCCCCCCCCCCGGCGGTCCGCGAACAAATTTTCCACCAGATATCTTGTCCTAATCGAAAAACGACCGAGATAGTTTTTTTTTTTTTTTTTGTTGTATTTCCGACCATGCTGATACCATTGGAAAGGTATTTTTTCCCTTAATAACGAGGAAAATTAAACGCCATAACTGTTTTCTGTTGTTTTCGGTTTTGTTGTAATTCAGGTTAAAATCATCGTCGAGACTCGACATCTTTTTGCCGAATACTTTTGATATGTTTTACTAGACGCAGTAAAAATATATATGGATAATTGTTCAGCTGTTTTTTAATCGTTTCAAATGTTTCAGTAGTTTTTATTTCGTTTTGAAATTTCCAAATCGAATACAATTTGTTCGGGTTTTCATAAACGCTCGAACATTTGACAACGTCGACAAGCGTTTGATGTGCGAATTTCAATGAAAATCGCGCGGAAATGTCCCAGAATGTGCCCCCGATGTTGGCCGATTTGTGCGAATAAAACCTTTTTTGGTTTCATATTTAGCTTCGGAAACGGACACGTATATAATCGTAGTCTATCAAACATTTACAACATTCGGCAGAATGTACTGCATCATCTCGCACAATACGTACGTGCGACGAATCAATCGATAATCTATCGGTTTTAGGGTGGCGGGGCAACAAAAAAAAACGAAACGACAATTTTCGTTTATTCTCGACCGTCTGTCGACACACGTTCGAAAATAATTAATTATTATTCTTTACCCGCTCGTTTTTCCGTTATTTTTCGTAATAGTATTTGCTTGGCGTGATTACGCCGCGCTCTCCTCTAGGACACAAACGAACAAAAAACAACAACGCCGAAAACACTGACGCCGTTTTGAATATAATTTTTGCATTAATCGTGCCGTTTATGTAGCACAACACGCGTAAACTGCACGGGAAACACAAAAGAATAACAACACAATCGAATTAACAATATTATATCTGAATACCGGAGTTCCTCCACTATTATACGCTCAGCCGGCGCTACCGGAGCGGGTAGCCGTGTAGTTTTAAATTTTATAACAATATGCACTTTAAAAACGACTCGGTACCCTCGTCCGTATTGCCGCGCATAAAACACCGGTAACGGTCGTTCAGACTTACCGTAATACTATTATTATTAAAAATATAATATTTTAACGATTCCGTTTTGTATACACGTGTTAATGGATTACAAATAATAATAATAATAAAAAAAAAAAAACAAATATCTAATGTTAATCCCGCGGATATATATATCGTAATTGTATTACAATTATGATTTATCGCCGACGGTTTTCACGACAGTAATGCGTTTTCGTCGTGCACACGGGGATATCTCGTCCGGATACACAATAATCCAATAAAACAACTAGGTAACCGACCGAATACGACAGTGCGGATCTCCCGGAAGATACATAATATCTCTTTACGTTCGTCAACTATCACGTGGTGATATTGAAACCCAAGGTGAACTTGACAAAAAAAAAAAAAATCACGTATTTCCTTTTCCCGCAATATTATCACAATATTATTTATTGCACGGCGACATTTCTCACGGGTTAATCAATACGGTTTGGCTCTATCCAATATTTTGGCTGCCAGTACCTCTCAAGACGACCCATTCGGTCCGGTCGCTGTAATCTCTCGTCGGCTCGTTTGTTTATGGCCGGCATATTATTTATCGTTACTCGGCACGGCAGAAAGAACGCGACTATCGAATTTTCGCCAGTAAATTATTTTCATAGAAACTATCCTTGTCCAATTCACATTTCAATACAACAAAACAATCGGTTTAATTAGTGAAGTGACGCCAGTGTAAGGATTGAATTCAAGGTGTATTTCAGACGTTGGATGTAGACATAACGTGTTTTTAAATATTCAGCTTTTCATTACGATACAGTTCTTAAAAAACTATCAATCATCGCAATATTACTACTACTTGTAGGAGTACCAAACTCCAAACATAGATTCTTCACTGTCTTGTAACTGTCAGAGTTGCGGATATATAAAAATAATTTGGTGTTTTTTTTTTTTTTTTTGTTTTGGTACTCAAAAAATGTTCGTCTTGAAGATGACAAAAAAAAAAAAAAAATATTTATAAATGATAATGGGACGCCGTCGTACGAAATCGAGAAATATTCTGAAAGTTCAACGATTTTTAACCAGGTTTTTTTTTTACTTATCGACATGACGTGTTGACATAAACAAAGTATAATAATTTGATGCAATGATTACAATTTTACTATTTCTTCTTATTTTCGGCCATAATAGACATTTCCAGTATAACTTTTATTATTATTAAAAAGTATTATCAATGCATACAATTTTTTCTTAATTTCGATTGATCCTGATTTACTATTAAAGTACGTTGCAGCAACACTGCTTGTTAACAATGAATTTTATAAGAAAAAAATAAAAATAAAATTGTATTTTGAACATTTTTTTTTTTTTGGATTATGGCGTATTTATGAAGCGAAATTTTTACAAAACATGCTTTTAGAATGTATTGGTTTAACTATGATGTTTTTTTTTTTCTATTTTTAGGCATTTTATGTTTTTTTTTTTTGGAAAAATTAAATAAAACTATTTTGACCGAACAGAAATTCACGACAATTGGACACAAGGCTCACCATGGATTGTAACTCAATGGTGTAAAAATATTAATTAAAAATATATTAATAATTTGGTTTTGAAACCCTAAAGTATTAAAAAATATAGACCTGGCAAAATGCACGAAATTTTGCACAAGGTTCACCATAAGTTTAAATTTGATTGATCAAAATGTAAAAATTTGAAGGTTATTAAATCATTTTTAGTTTATAAGTTCAATGTTTGATGGAAATCGTAAATAAGCATAACATTTTTTATACAATTTTCCGAGATGTATGGCTTTGTTTATCCCTTACAAAATGCTCAACAATCTGAAACGAATAAATACGGATAATTTTTTTTTTTTTTTGTTGAAGTCGAAAATTAATATAATTTTAAATTAAAACTAATCAAAAAATTTTTTACCCAGTTATCCCTGGAAATCGTTTCTCGTTCGCAATGATTTATCGTTGCGTACGGATACAAATAAAATTCTCCTCTATATCTTGACTTGCCAACTATCCACCTATAACAGTGGTCCACCAATTAGCAGTAACATTTTTTTTTTTTTTTTTTTTTTACGACGTTCATAAACCATTATGAGACAATTTAAAAAAAAAAAAAAAAACGAGTATGTTTAGTTAATCGTCTCAGTGGTTAATTTGTTTAGGCTGTACGTATACCGACAAAAAGGTAAAATTGTTAATTTTATCATACCCCTGGTTAAGTTTCAAAAAAAAAAAAAAAAACAAATAAAAGTTCAACCGCCTAATGTATTAAAACGCATACCAGGTACCTACCTACCCACTGCTATTGATTCTTTTATACCTATCTTTTTAAAACAAACAATAATAAATTTATGGTTAGCAAACATTGACCTTTGTTAATGCAAAATAATTTTTAAAAACCATTAAACGACCGTTTTCTGTTCATATTGTTCGATCATAAATTTTAATCGAATTCACGTCGTACTTGTTTGCCGATCGTTGTCTGGCCGCATTGCAAACTCCCGTACGGTTATATATTTATAGATATTTTTTTTTATTTTCTACTAAGTTATCGATATAGATCGATAGAAAGCGAATATGAACACGTGGTATGTGTCCCGCGGGACGAATATTGCATTTACGATTAATATTGTATACGAGTATGTTAAATTCATTTTAGACGGTATTTTCACCGTACTAATTTCGTAAAAAAAAAAAAAAATATTAATTATATTATATGTATACGCGTAGTCCGTGCGAAGGGAAACGCATTGACATTTTTAATCAGTCGCGTAAATGATGGTCGGACGACGATGGTCGGCGAGTGACTTTTCCTCATTGACCTCGCCCCCACAACACGTCTATTTCAACGATCTCATAATCGTTTATACGTATAATTTTTAGGCCGAAACGCCGAGACTTGATCAAATAAAACGCCATCCTTCTCGAGTACCCAGTTGGATCGAAAAATACATTTGGCGTCCTCTAAATAATATCCGAATATTCCATACGAATGGACAAAGAACGAAAAATTTCGAAATAAATGTTTCACTTTTTAAAACGTCCGCTCAATAAACCAAATTATTCATTATAAAACAGCAGAAAAAAAAAAATGTACTTTGCATTAATGGGTTATATCGAATAATATTTGATAACAATAAATTATATTATTTTTTAGGGCAATGCTAAACCGATATTTTCTTTCGCTGTCCAATACACGCGGAGCATAACTAATTTAGATGCATTTTTCTTCAATCGGTCCCGTCGATGTAACGAAGCGACAATAAAAAAAAAAATCATAAAATAGATTTCCATTTTACGTGTAGTGTACACGATATCGTCCGGGTTCCGAATTTGTTCGGACCTTAATTTTCAAAAATTGAGTTTGAAGATTTATAAAAAAAAAAAACAAAATGAATTTAATTAAATTGGAGAAAAAAAAGTGGCCCGAACAATACCGTGCAACTTGTGTACTTTTTCGCAAATCTTTTTTCAGAATATGTTCGCGAATGTGTATAAAAAATAAGAGTGTATCCAATCTTAAAAATTGTTTCCAACCTTTTACTCCGAAACTGTTGTCGATATTTTCATCGTTTTTGAATGGTCTATTTAAAACGACGTTTTTACGGTATTTTATTTTCTGTTTCTAGTCTATTTGATTAGGTTTTCTACAGACAAAAAAAAAAAAACCAAACAATATTGCGACATTTACACGAGTAAAATAAAAAAAAACAAGAACATAGGACGTATTGTACACGTTGCGAATTTATGTTAACGTTTCGAACGATTCACGTTGGTAGAAAATAAGTATTCGAAAAACAATTACGATGTACGTACGCATTATAATGATATGTGAAACTTTCAATTGTTACTTTAACTTTAATGAAACAATAACTGCGTATGGTTTATGATAAATTTTTTTAAAAAAAAAAAAAAAGGGAAAAAATGTTTATCTCGTGAAATCCACAACAGATATAATAATAACAAGTTTTTTTTTTTTTGTAAAATCATTTTTATTATAATATAATTATAAACTTGTTTTTGTTTATTTTATTTTACTTTTTTTTTTTTTTTTTTTTTATAGTCAGTTTACCGAAATAAAGTTTGATAATAATGCGTCTATATTACGTTAAATTGTTGAAGCAAACCGTACGCGATATATTTTGTGCTTTAAAGTATTATAACGATTAACTTATTGCGGGCGTGGTGAGCGCCTAAATAACAAACGAATAATGTTAAAAACGGTAAAATTACAAATTCTATATTAATGAACCCTTTTTTTTTTTTTTTTTTTTACTATCCGGGGCGGTGAAACGATCAGCGAACGTTTAACGAAACGCACCCAACTATATTATACGTTTATAAACTAATTAAAAGAAATTTGTTTTTTTTTTTTTTTTTTTTAGAGCGATGGGCATTTTGAGAGTGACAATTCGTATAAATATGTAAGTACGCTGTTGTTTCGGATAAAATGTATTTCAATGCATTTAGTATACGCGATTATCAAAGCTGGACAAGATGATATTTTTAACCGGTTAATGTTTAATTATCCTTAAAAGTAAACAACTGAGCTAAGCTAAGTTACAGTTGATTATAAGTGAATTTGAATAACTAAGTAAAGTGAAAAATGTTCAATACAAATATAACTTGGGTTATGTTAAAAGTTTGAGTTACTTTTATCATTTCCCTCAACTACACTCGTAGGCATATCCGTTATGTTAAATATTAACGATATTCAAGTGAAAATTCGTAATTTTCGTCGGACGATAAATGCAAAAATAATAAGTGCACAGTTTTCTTTTGATAAAAATTCTAAAAGAACTTTTAGTAGAAACTAAGTAATTTTCTAATATTATAAATATATATATATATTTTTTTTTAACTTGTTAAGTTAAATATTATCAAAAACAGTAACTTAAAATTTTTAACTTCTAATCTCCGATTAGTATATTTTGCTAGATCCTGTTATTAAATATACATAATGAATTACATATTTTTTTTCGTTTTAGTGATTAGTTTAAACTATATTTCATAATGAAGTACTCGTATATAATAAAGTACCAAATAAAAAATCAATACTTTTTTTTTTATATATTACCTACAATATTGTAATTTATTGAAAATTTAAATATAAATGGAATACCTATAATACAAATTTGTATCGGGTTATATTATTGAGTTTGTAGTAAGAGGGCGACTTATATTTTTATTATTTTTTAAGTATATAAATTATAAAACTTCCGAAATTAAAAAAAAAAAAAAAAATATATTTCAAAATTGAAATGTGGCATCGTGACGTTATTAAAAAGGAAAATTCACGTTCAAGCGTAAAAAAATATTATAATAACGGGGTCCATATTGCTCTCTAAAACTACGAAGTGGTTTCAATTCGTTTTAATAAAATATTATTTCCATTTTTTTTTTTTTTTTTTTTTAGTTATTATACCTCTAAAGTTCTGACTCTATATAAATATTATACACCCCGGTCCCGATCGGGGTGCTAAGTCAGATTTACGGTGGCAATTTAAAACGCACTGCTCATGATTTTCATTTGGAATTTAGTACGTGACGATTTGCTCGATCCGCAGAGTATACCCTATTTTAGCTATTGAGTGCCGAATTATTTTTATCGGCGCCTACGTGGAACGAGTACAAGGGGTTTTAAAGCCTCGCGGTTCTAAATGAATCCCGAATTGATCGTGACACGAAAAAAAAAAAAAAATGGTAAAACAAATATAGTAAACGGATGTTAACCGTTTTACTTAATATAATAGTCACGTCATACTTACACGGGGTCAAGAGACATTTTTCGCAAACTTCCGCAAGCATAATATACCTAAACACTTTAAATCCCCGAATCCCTAGACGCCCATCATATCATCTCATCCCTGCACTATTCGTTCAGCCCACCGAAATCTATCGACAGCACGGCCTCTACAACTTAGACGTATAACTGACACTGGAAGTTGTGTAAAATACCATCAATAAACTAAGACGCTGTTGGCGAATCAATACGTGTTCAATTTATGACTTTTCAATTATTCTATTGGCCGTGATTTAAATATCACGTCAAAGGCGTAAACTGTATTCGAACATTAAAATTATCCGGTCGGCATACACTGACGCTGTCCCGGTTTTAACATCGGACTTTAAAAGACACTTCTTAAATGTATTCCAAGTGCAAATACAGATATATATATATATTTTTTTTTAAATTGAACTATTTAACCAATATTATTAACGAGTATAAAACCGTGTATGCGGTTAAAGACGGCTTAAATTATCGAAAATTTTTCGTTGAAAAAAATAAAAAATGTAATACCGGCCTTTTGAAAACATGCGCTTTAATTTTAAATAACGAAAAATTATTTAAAAAAAAATGATGATACTATTTAAAAAAAAATATTGGATTTTCAATAAAAATATTGTTTAAAGTATCACGTAAAAAGTTCTGTCTAATTATTTTAAAAAACGCGCAATCAAACATTTTACAGGTGTGGGATTTGTGCAGTCTCTCGACATAATATATTCGTTTCGCAGAATAACACGGCATTTTTTATTAATTTTTTATCATTAAATTCAGACGGCGGCGATTACAATTTCATTATTCCGTTTAATGTCATAGAGGTTAGCCTCCAGTTTTCTTATGCAGACATCACGGGCATTTTTTTTTAAATGTAATTATTGCGAACGTTTAGAAAATTTATACTATTCTTACCCGCTCGCTACCTATGCATTTATACTGCCAAATCGATTACTTCTATATTTTATGCCAATGACTGGCCCCGAAGGAAATTTGAGAATCGGAACCTTTATTGGAACCCGTATTTTTCGATTCGAAAAACCGGAACGGGAATCGGAACCTAGGAAATAAAATACAAACATTTTCGGTTCTAATAAATAACGGAACATTAAATTTTAACCGGTTTTTGTTTTATACGAGTAAACAGACTATTATCCATAGAAGTATAATTTTTTTTTTTTAATATATAATTTATTTATCTATGGTATTTTTAACTCGAAATAATCATATTATATACGATATACGTCAGCGATTTTTATCTACGTTTTTTCGACGAGAATACCTACGAATAGTAATATTTAGTAACTAAAAGTGAAGAGGATATTCCATACCGGATGTGTTATCTTTCGAAATTGACCTATATTATATCAATTTTACCGACTATCTTAGTAATCGGATAAAATTTCTGCAAAACATGCTTGAATTCGTCATGAACCTTACATAAATTTAAAGTACCGAATAAGCAAAATGTGTTCAGCAATCATTATGTTTTTAAAGTTATAATTTTAATAATTTTATTATTATTAAAAAAAAAAAAAAAAGTACCTATTACGCAATATGTAACGCTATTTGAAATTATGCGTTTTTAAGAACCGATATTAACCAGAACCGGAAGTGGAATCCTTGTTTTATAATATTAAGAATCTGAATTGGAACCGGAACCTTTTTTATTTTTTTATTTTAAGAACCAGACCGGAACCAGAACAGAACAAATCATTAGGATACCAGTCCCTGTACAATAACTTGGTAAAATGCGTATATGATTTTTGCGGACTTCAAAGGAATCGATATATTATTTTAGCCACAATTCTACTGTAGTTCGTGTATACTGGGTTTCTAATTAGCGAAAAGTATAAAAAAAAAAAATAAATAAAAACGACAAAAAAGGGAGGTGTAGTTAATACCGTCATTAATATTGCGCTCTGTTGATTTTAACTTAGTTTACCCACTTAAGTGACCTGAACGGTAATTTTGGTAGGGCATAGAAGGCAAAAAAAAAAATAAAAAAAAAAATAGGTAGTGGGTACCAACCTAATGTTTTACGTACACCCGAAGAACGTTTCAATCTCGCGGTTGTCAAGAAGTTACGGGAACGTAATAGTATAGTTCGGTATAAGTTGGTGCGCAGTCCCGTTATAATTTTGAGTAATAATTATAATATTGCCTAATAGGTACACGTGCCCGTTGTTATACGCACGTCGCATTATTATAATTTAGTCCATTCGGCCTTTGAATTTATAACGTCCTGTCCGGTAGTGGGCAGTAGTAAAAAAAATGGTGGCCGGTTTTTTGAAATTGTGTTTTATTTTCTATCGTACTCCCCGAAATATGTCTAAAAGTTTCGTACACGACTCGAGCCGCGTATTTACAATGATTACAGCTAATTAAACACGTTCGCGAAATTTTAAAAAAAAAAAAAAAAAAAACCGAAAGTACAGCCCCGTCAAAGTGCAGTTTTGCGTAATAAACAACGCGGATGACTTGACGGTTTTTAACACGCCCAGCAGTGGCTTTATTTCAATGTTACCGTAGTAAAAATTACATTATTGACAGCGAACCAACTAATAAACAAACGGCGCCATTTCAGAACTGCTTTTATAAAAAAAAAAAAAAAAAAAACACAAAAAACGCCGGTCTACAGAATAAACGGTACTAATAATAAAATCAAAAAAAAAAAAAATAATAATAATAATAATACCGTCAAACAAAGTCGAATCCCCAATTTATTCCGCGTGGGTTATTGTATAACGTAATATCAGTTTCCAGAGTAGTATTATATACGTCTATATGTACCGTTTACGCGAAAAGTAAATTGAATCCTTATTTTATTAAACGCTGGTAGTTTTTTTTTTTTAAATTTTTCTACCAGAAGTTTTGTTTCAATCGAAAACTTTACGGGCATTTTCTTGTAGGATTTCGGTGCATTGAGAGAGCACGCGGGAGTCATTTTTATTTTATTTCCCTTGAAGTTCTTTTACAATAATAATAATAATATATAAAACTAATATTTACATAATAAATATAATAATCGGGAATATTTAAGTGACATTCGCGCGACGTCTACGTTTTCTACTTATAGCTAATGCTTTTAGTTAGGTTCCTAATTGTCTTACACGTGCCGCTATGTCTACAGAACATTTCTCGCGCCGCCACTTCGGTCATAGTTTAATTTAAATATATTGATTTTTTTTTTTTTTGTATCTCTTTTGCCGCATTGCAAATAACTATAGGTGCATAATTTTTTTTATTTTTTTTTTTTTTTATCAAAAACTGATAGAAACGATTAATCGGTCCTATACAATTAGGTGTTCGAAGCCTATACGATAAAACCTCGGGCGAGCACGTGGGGTTCGTCACCGGTTTTTTCCGGTTTCGCTGTACGATAATTAGCTGTTATCGTCACGCCACCGAAGAGAAATAGAACTGTCCGTAATAGAAACGGACACGACGAAATATTCGAGAATACCTTTATTTTTGCCGGGGCTTTGACGTTTTGTCCGTCACTAGAGTTGCCATTTGTATACAGGCCTGTTAAGCTAGGTTTCGCTCTATTATCTAACGTTGAATTACGATTTTTTTATTATTATTATTATTATTATTATTATACCGAACACCGAAAAAAAGCCAACAACACAACAGTAATGGCCAAAAGTATTGTCGTGTCGACGAAAATATGTCAAAGTAGTTAAGGTATGGTGGGGGGAGGGAAAAGAAAATTTAAAAAAAAAAAAAAAAACATTATCAGATTAATATTATTGGTCCGGTGACGAAGCGGTGAATTGGGACGAAAACGAATAGGGACTGCTATTTTAGCTCGTAGGATTCGCATATTCGGATCGATCGATCCGATCGGAGGAATTTATCCGGCAAAGTGCCAAAAGATTTCTCGCGGCCGCAGAGTGTAAAAAACATCCGACGTTTTACCGTAAAAGAAATTTCGTTTGCGAGATAACTCCGAGTTTCAAAACATAATAGTTTATAAATTCAACTCCGCCCGAAACAGCGCAACATTACGATATGGTAATCGCATTTATTTGGGGCGATGTTAGAAGTTTTTGGTCGTAGACATACGGAATTCGTATCGTGTGGCTATATATTTATTTTTATTTTTTTTTTTTTATCAATAGCGAAATTCTGGTAAATAAATGTACGCATACATGAAGCCATAGTGTACAGTAGAGTTACGGTACGCATGCAGTTTTACAGAAAAATGATACGGGAATTGCAGGCCAAACAATATGAGGACGTTTCCCAAATCAAAATGATAACGAGTCCATTGATCTCCCTGTCGCATTGACATTTTTTAAATTGAATATATATATATTATTGGTAAGACAATTAGAGGTTTGATCTATATTATTAAGAAAATATATCATTAAATGATTAACTACTATATAGTAAATATATATATATAAAAAAAACAAAAATTAATTCAAAGACGTGTTTTACTATCAAATTGACGATTTACGTTTTGTTTTTGTGTTGGTAACACGTTATAGAATAGCTTGGGTTAGGTTAAGTGTGTAAACATTTGCATTTGTTTTAAAAAAAAAAAAACACGTTTTCATAAAATACGATATTATCGTCAGTGTTGAGACGCAAACAATTAAAATGAATCTAGATAAAGATATAAGAAAATCGTTCCAAAAGCACCTAGGTACAGATAAAGATAACAACCAATATGTAATTTATTTCAGATAAGATAATGGATTAACGGTGTTTGTTTAGATAATATAAAAATGATTTTTTTTTTATTTGTCTCTTTTTGTCATTGTTCAGAAAATTACAGTAGGGAGATAAAAGTTTAAACAGTTCAAATAAATAACTGCAAACGCACAGGGTGTAAATCACTTTATAGCTAGTAACTATTATTAACTTAAAGTAAAACAATCGAGTATATTTTATCTAGTTAAATACTAAAAAGATAATTATTTATTTATCTTGGATCAATTTCAGATAGATATCGAAATTCGTATCTAGATAAGGTAAAATATGATAAATATTTTCTAGACAATACTCAACAATGAATTTTATAGTATTTCACTCGAGCGCTCCATGAACAATTATAATTGTTTTACGTAATAAAAAATAATATTGCTCTCCGATATGCAACCCGGGTCACATCGGGCAAGTAAAAATTTTTATAATACAATTTGCGGTAAATTTTATGATATTTTAGCGTGGACCAGTGAACTGGAGAAAATAATATCACCATAAATCGTATTGTGCCCGTTGTCAATTTTCCGTCAGCCGTGTAACTCTCCGGCACTTGATGTTTAAAATTCAAAACGCATTCCGTCCACGTACAGACGAGACATTTGTAAAATTGTTGGAAATTCCCAACTGTCGGCGATCTACGAGTAAATCGTCTCGATTATAATAGTGCGATTTTCGAGAGAACAGAAAGAAAAAAAAAAAAAAAATAATATATCCCAAGACGACGACGGCGTTCCGCTACACTGCGATAATATGATGACATATTGCACGTGATTCGCGTCGATACGGTCAACCGCGTTTTTTTTTTTTTTTTTTTTCAACCATTTTTATTTATGAATCTCGCCCGACCATGACTGGTGTATGTGTCGTCACATTACGGGTTTGGCTTATTGATTTTCGCGTTTATTTTTGCGTCCTGTAACAATATGTCAAAAAAACGTCTCCGCCGTCGGCTTTATAATACAGCCGGCGGCGCCCATTTCCATAATACACGTCCAAAATAATATACTATATAATTGACCGTATCGAAATTCGGTTAGTCGAATTACGACGTTTTAAATATGTAAAAAATATATTTACATTCGACGCGTTTCCGTTGTTTATTTTCGTACCGATATTATATAAATCGATTTAACGTTGTTTTTTTTTTTCTTATAAAATTCCGAGCGTAGCGAAAAAGCTATTAGAATATAGTTTTACCAAGATGGTTATTTTTTCTTTTTTTTCTCTCCTCCTTCTTTCTCTCTCTCTCTCTCGGAAAAACGTATTTTCAGATTTTTCATAACTTTCTACATAAAAATTACTTTTGATTTTAGATTCCGAGCGTATGGTAATGTAGAATGTATTGGTTTAACTACGATCACGACGTGATGTGATATTTTTTTTGTCGACTCTAAACAACTAATCTACCAGACATTTTTTTTCCGACTATCAACATCAATCGGAGTCGATTTGTTTTAGCGAAATTCGTCTGGTCGGTTTATCGGAGGTGGGAGATAGATTTTATTGTCCTCGTATAGTTTTCATAATAATCGGGAAATGCTGTAAAACGGTTTCTGACGTATTCTAATTTTGTTTGTTTTTTTTTTTTTTTTTATTTGTTTTATTGTATTTCAGTTAAATAATTTGTAGAGACCTGCAATCCTTTACTTACTATTTTAGTATTTAAATTAATCCTTTCCGGACACGGTACGCTATTCAAAATATTCTCGCGTTTTGTGAGTTGTCCATTTAAAATTGTATAATAGTATTTATTTGATTTCATGAGAACGAAATTATTATGGGCCAGATAAACTCGAAATTTCGATACAAGTTTCATAGGCACTCAATTTTTTTTTATTTAATACGATAAAATTTCAAGTTTTGACGAAAATATTAAAAATCAATCAATTCGTTATCAAAATTCGTTAACCGTGTTAATATTTTAGCGATTATTCTTTCTCCAAAACGGTTTCAGATTTATGCTGCCGTGAGACGGTTATAAAAAAAAAAAAAAATAAAAAAAATGAATTAACAAATCCACACGAATTACGTCGCAAAAATAGTTGTATAAACGAAGACATCGAATATTCCACTTATAGTGACCTAAATGACCTAAATGAACTTTTTATTGCGAATTTAATCTTCTCGTGGTCGCAGTCCAACATAACTGCTGCGACCTCCTATTACCGGACTCTGAGCACCGCAAACATACGAGTTTTGTATTTGTGCACGTCCAGTGAAATAATAATTAATGGTGAACCGATAAGACTATTTTCAGATAGTTAAAAAAAAAAAGAACCAATATATGTTATACAGGACGGTGCAGTGTATCCCATTTTACAAATGCAATATAACCTTTATTGTATCCAGAGGGTATTCACAGACGTAGTTAGGGGGACTCTCTAGTTATTTAAGGGAGGCATTATTTTACATGACCAATCTTTTGTTAATAAATAATTAAGACCTTTTACGATTTAAAAAAAAAAAAAAATCGCATTGTCTAATTTAATACATTTTCGTATGGGGGACGGTCGAAAAGGTCGGATTAGCACACGGGCGCCAAATTTCTGAATACGTCACTGTTCAAAATATAGATATAAAATTTTACCGAAAAAAAATTGAGTTTTTTTTGAAATTTGAATTTTTTATAAAATATTTGCCGGCGATTATTATGGACGAAAATCTTCTGCCGAAAAAAATTGGCATTATAAAATATCGATACTGTAGCATAGGATCGCGT
Source organism: Tuberolachnus salignus (assembly GCA_956483605.1). Classification (NCBI taxonomy): domain Eukaryota; kingdom Metazoa; phylum Arthropoda; class Insecta; order Hemiptera; family Aphididae; genus Tuberolachnus; species Tuberolachnus salignus. The sequence continues at coordinate 27,954,346 of OY101430.1, read as the reverse complement.
GATGAAAAGAAGAAAAAAAAAGGAATATCATTAAAAATCATGCTTTTGGCGAGAGAGTTTCAGTGGGTGCAGAGTCTTGTTATTTTATTTATTTTTTTTTTTTTTTTGTGGAATAGATGAGATGCAAGTTTATTTAATGTCAGCGGTGAAATTTAATAAACGTGGTGCAACGGAGTCATTAGTAACTTACCAAGAAACTACCGTAATTAAACCTAGGCATATCGATTGGGGAATGCTCGGATGGTTTTCGTGTTTGATGGCTATGCTGAGCACCGCAGCTTCCAAACGGATTCCGGATAATCAACCCAAACGACTCAAAAGGAACTGGCGTAGGGACCTCTGTCTTTTCCATAAAAAAAAAAAAAAAAAAAAAAAACTGTCGTTCTAGAGTTACCGCCAACTCCTTCTATTCTAGCGCCTTTGACCTTGTATACAAGTGTATACCTATACATTATCGCGTTTGCATGTCTGAATGACTTAAAACTCACAAACTGTATGGTATGCTTTGATCAATATATGATAAAAATTACATTTAGTCAACGCGACGTCCTGTACAAAATATACAGCTATAATTACTATTTACGAATAGTTTTTTATACGAATGATAAATACCTATCTTCCCGTAAACACTCGTGTGTGTTTATGCATGCGCGTGTGTATTCTTATACGTTCCGTACGCGTTTCGAGCAAACGGCTAAACAAGGCGACGGACGAGATAAATGGGAAAAATGTAGGTTATTTTTTTTTTTTTTTTTTATAATATATATATATATGAATAATGTAACGGGAAATGCCTACTAAATCGTAGTAACACTTATATCTTTAACCGCAATAATAAAACGCGTTTATCATGGCAAATATTAATAATACGGCGGCTCAATCGCACGCCCTTTTTTTAGGCACGTTATCAGTGTTCGAATTGAAAAAAATAAATGTAAAAAACTGTGAGACATAAATCGTTGCTATCGAACAACGATTCTGAGCGAAGTTCAGTTAATCATGCTTTAGAATGTTTTGAATTTTCGGAATATGTATTAAAATTGGCATGTTTAACGCTCGTAAAACAGAATTATTACATACATTATCCTCGATGTATTCTTTTTCACCATTCAGTATACAATTTATGATAAAACTTAAGTTAAATTTTCGTGCGTTTCTGTTCAGTATAGTTCAATTAGTTCGATAAAAACATAAAATGCCTATTAATAGTTCAAAAAAAAAGACTATAATGTTTTGAAAATTTGTCCACACCTAGAAAATTCAAATATTAATATTCTGTGTAAAATTGCAGGTCCCTACGATCATTTATACCCGAGTTACAACAAAAATAAAAAAAAATCAACGATAATGATACGTACATTTTCCCGAGTTTTCTCGTTTATTAAGAAAACAATAACGAAAGGCATGATTTCTGGTAGAAATTTTGCCCGCTGACAATTTTAAACAATTTTTTTTTTAATATTTCTTTGAATACATAAAATCTGTAAATTAAAAATAAAAAAAATTCAGCGAGTTAATGGTATCGCGTTTTTTGGAAAACATCATTATTTGCAAAAGAAGACGGTATTATGCGGTGCTTACTAACAGGTACTGCTACTGACACGAAAACACCTCGACGTCACCACCACGGTATACTTGTAGACATACGTGTATAGAAAAATATTATTATTTATCGTCGTCATGCAAAACGTCCATATTTCGTCCTCGATACGAAAATTCGGAAAAAAAAAAACAATGGACGTGAAACAATAATTCGATTGGAATTGACTATTGAATAAATATTAAAACTGTCCCGTATCGTAAGCATTTAATTTATTGTTCGACGAAATCGTGGATTTCGTTCAAAAGCAACGTGCGCGCGCTAAACAGAAAACACTACATTTTTAAGAGTTTATTCATTTTGATTTTAAACCTGCCGATTGTTATTCGCGCTGGCCCTTCGAAATTAAAAAAAAAAAAATATCTAAAGTATTTCACACCCACCCTGGTCCCTGTTGCTGGTTTTTTACAGTTATTTCACGACTCAATGGTTTGGCACGTTAAATCCCGAGTGCAACGTGTACGACGATCGTTGTATTCCGCGTGCGGGTACGTGTTTGTTCGGCAAACGTCGTTTTCAGAAAAATATTCACATTGCCGGTGGTCTCGAGACATAATAAAATACAGTTAACGGACCTAATATGACGTGTTCGCATAATAATACCGTACGGCAACGGGAGTATAGTTTTGAAACGCACAAACGGTTAATAATATTCGAACACCTGTACGGGCGTTTTAACGGAAAAAACTCGCGCAAACACAGTGCGATTATTTTATCGCGGTCCGGCGATTTTCCCGTGCATTCGATTGTCGGATTTTCCACCGATTACAGATCCGGTTAAGCTTATATCAAATATTTACACGGACTCCGCGTACTGTTAATACGAGTGTACCCTGTGGATTTTCAAATAGCGGCCTCTCCTTTTAAATGCCGATTCAAATAGAGAATAGTTGTCTACAAATTTTGTTACCCGTAACAATTATATTGGATTTATCGGGTATAAGAGTTATAAAAAGTGGGTTGCTATTTGAGTTCACATAGTGTGTGCATATATATATATATATATATATTTACTCTAGTATATGAGCATTTAATCTTGGAGAAAGGGTTGAAATAAAGCTTAAACGATTCCATAGTGATTGTGAAAAACGGAAATTGAATTCACTTAAAATTCTCCGTGAACATCGCCGGATTACGATACAAGAATCACCACGCATAGCGATCTTTTGTTTTTTTTTTTTTTCCACAGAATTCGAGAATACCAATGACATATCAATGGTTTGACTCGACGGTTTTTTAACGGTTTTAAAATATAAATATAACGTTGGACGTTACGAAACTGGTAGGTCAGGGTGAAAAACGAAAATAAAGAGATATTAGGATTGAACGACTGTGATTCTACGTCAACGCCGATCGGCTACGGTTTTTGTATAATAACTGTATACGAATAGTCGAGTGCAGTTTTTTTGAAATCCGATAAGAGGGTTTTGGAAATAACCGCAATACATGGTATGCCAGTATACTCTAAAACTATCAATTGCATTGTCTGCTTGAAGCTCATGTCAGGATACCAATCGAAAAAAAAAACACCGATTGATTCGTCAATCGAATATCGGTGTAAACCGACGCAGTAGCGCGCAGAAACACGGGGTGAAACAAAGAGATTTTAAAGAACAAACACACGTCCACAACGAATAATCAAAATATAATTCATTTATATTTCACCGTTGGCAATAGTGTCGATTGTCGTTCAATTTGAAAATTAGAAGAACAAAAAACTGTTCTCGGCCGGTGCGAGCACGAAACGATACATTAGATTTGTGTAGAACGATTTTCACGGTCGACATTTTCGCACATTTTCAACATTCTCGGGCGACCCGAATGCCGTGTAATGAATGTATGTACACAGATCTAATCAGTATTCGCGAATTTCGCAATATATTATAGGTACACCGTTTAACTTGTACAAAAGCAGTCGAGTGAAAAGACGAGCTCTTTCGGTATTAACGTCTACTGAAAACACTCGACACTATAGCCACCGCCGACAATGTAAAACGCATAATAATCCTGAAAACTTGCGACGACATGAGTTTTGAAAAAAAAAAAAAAAAAACAAATAATTAACAAAATAACAATATCCTCTTGAGGTTATTCACGAAAACAGTGAAATGTTATTTGATTCCGTAATGATGGTCGCGACCCGGAAACTTTGACCCGAGTAAGTTATACGGGTTTAGCATAAATAGCAGTATAATAACAGAAACGTTAAAAACGCGAGCGCACCGATCAAAAAGCCAAAAGTTATGTCGGGTAAAATATTATGTTAAAGAAAAAAAAAATAAACAGAACGTAAAACTTTTGGGATAACAAAAAAAGAATATCGAGTGCGTACAATATTCTCACGGGACAATCAAGACGGTAAAAAATCAAAGAAGAATTTCGCCATAAATATGAGATCAACGGAACTTTCTCATCTTTTCATTTCAAGATTGTACGCGTACACTACCGACGGTATTTTTTTTTTTTTTTTTTTTTATTTTTAACTGAATATATTTTCGGATTATAACCTCCTAAACGAATTTTAACGTTTCGAATCCTTTTTTAATTACAAATCAGGATTTAACGTCTCGAGCATTAACTTATAAACTATAGTTTACGAAAATTGTAATTTAAATTAATAGTACGAACGAACGAGTACGCTGATAAAGAGTTTTATTCGTCGAAGACTCGCTGTAGAGAAATAGGGTTCTCAGGCGATTTACATGGTTCGGTGGATTTAGGGCAGTTGCCATAATAATATTATGCACGATTGATAGGTTTTGTCTGTGTATGTCACCGGGGCCAGACAGGGAGATTTCAGTCAATCGTGCTCAATATTTTACCTGTCAAGTGTCTGAAAAATAAATATCCCGAGAACAATAGATTATTGTAGGCCTGGTTCAGCCAATTCAATTCCAATTGTGAAATTGAACTAAAAGGACAAAAAAAAAAAAAAAAAAAGAGACATTTCAGCTTACTAGCACAAACTATTAAAATTCTAGCGACTCATCGAACTTAGCTCGATCATACGCTCGGCCTGTCCGGCCATGTGTGCACAAGTTTAGGTACTGCAGCGGCAAGTTCCTCTCTGATAAGGCAGGACATGTGTATAAAAGTGCGTACCATATAATCGTATTTTCAATTATCGTTCGAGTTAGCGGTTTTTTCATTTTCACATCGGGGCACAAATGTAAATCATCTTGCGTTGAACGTTACCCGTGTATAAGGTTATCAGAAACAGACACTTTACGGCAATTTTCGATAACTTTACGATGGTCCCGAGACGATGCGATCGAGTGAATTATCGCGGAACGGTATCCCTTGGCCGGTAGACCTTTATCATTTCCAGATATCCCAACGGATATTAATTCGAGTACCCCGGGTTTTAGCGCTAGGCACTAGTTACCGGGCCGTCGAGGTTCAAGAGAAGTCGGAGCGACTCTCGGGTCGCCATATGGACCGCCGGCACCGGGGAGGCGCCGGGACCCAAAGGGGACGGGCGCCACCCGTACCGGTCGTGTTTGGGTCTAGCACTGCCCGCACCCGCCACCGGTGGGGCTGTGGCCTATCCAACCACTGTCGCGTTTGTGGTTATGGACAACCTCCGGCGATATCTCCAACGATAGAGCGAGTACGAGGTGTCCGGGAGCGAACACACCAGCGACCGTCCCGTGGCCGAGGTTGACCTATAAACCGCAAAGTAACTCCTGCTACAGGCACCGCGAAACCAAACCGTCGACGGCGGACAATCGAACCGGGCGAAATGCGCCGCGGACTGGAGAGGGGACCTCGAGCCGGAGGAGCACCATAATAGGTGGGATGTGCGGGATCGTCGTAGGGCGGACTTCCAGCGGCCCTACCTGTGTTTGGCTGTGTACCGGATATTAAAAAAAAAGAGTTGTAAATTAGAACGACGGTCGTGTTGTGCGGCCGCGGCCCGTTCAGCACCGGAGTCTCGTCGGTATTATTTATGGAAAACATAAATTTCAAAATGGAATATCGGCGGCAAGCAAACGAGTTTGTCGCGACACGGAATCCACGGTGTCCGTTACCCGCCAGACGTACGGTGCCCGACGAATATTAATCGGCCGACGGTACGGTTGCGCGTTTTCGGGCGCGGAAAAATGACGCGAAAGTTTGCGGCGAGTGTCGGCGCGCGAACGGCGCCGATCGGGCGGCGACAGATGGCGGCGCGCGTCCGTTAGCCGCCCCGGGAACGTAGCGGCGGGCGTACCGGCGCACCGCACGGGATCGTATTGTACACTCGCTTGATAACGTTATTATTCTATCGGTAAGATAAACTTCGGTAGTATGGAGGGATTTGGCGGCGGCGCGATAAAATATTATACCGATAAGTCCGTAACGGTACTAACGCACGGGCGCCGGAAATTCGTCGGTCGCCGAGAAGAAAAAGACGACGACGACGACGACGACGCCGCCGTGTTGTGTTTACGACAAGTGGGCACGTGCCCGCCCGCCCGCGCGCGCACCACAGCCGCGGAGAAATTATTTATCCGCTCGCGTTGCGGTCGCGACCGCACATTTCGTGTACGGCGCGCGTGGTGCGGCTACGGGCACAATATCGTCCCTTTAATGCGAATTACATGTACCCGCGCCCGTACGCGAAACGGCCGACGACGAGAGCGTATAAGTACGGCGGTCGGTAGGTCGGCCCGCGACATTATCCCCCCGGTGTACGCATTAATATACCGGCGCTTAATTAACCCTCGAAAAAACTTCGGGCGAAACGGGGGGTTTTTTTTTTTTATTATTTTTATTGCGCGGTTCGCAGCGTCCGCGGAAACGGAAAAAAAAAAAAAAAAACAAATAAATAAATAATAATAATAATAATAAAAAACGGAATTGTCGGCGAGTTTTATATCGGACGTCCGGTCGCTGACGGATCGGACTTAATGACCGCCGCCGCCGTCGTCGCGGTCTAGGAACCGTTTTCAGTATTTTCGCCGGGCGGTCGCGACGCGCGCGTACGCTTACGGCGGACGTCCCCGAGAAGTTTTCTCCCCGGGGATGACAAATAGCCCACCCCGAAACCTAATTAAAAACTTTCCGCCGGACGAGAGTGCCCCCCCCCCCCGGTCGTCGGATCGTCACCGTTTTATGACGTGTGCCCGTATATACCGGGTGTGGACGGGCTATTAACATAACCCGGTCGCTCGTTATGCCCCACCCGATACGCAAGTGTGGTTTTAATACCCGACCCGCCTTGTCCCACCGTACCCACCGTTGCCCGACAATCCCGTTTCAACAATCCCCGACGGCGCGTTATCCCAGCGTCCGTCAATATAAATGTACAATAAGTAAACCCAACAAAACGTGTAATAAAACAAAATAAATGTGTTTTGCATAAAGGTTAAAAAAAAATTAAAACAAAAATGATGTAACTAAGACCCTCTACAGACGTTTTGACTTCAACCTACAAAACCATAAAAATCCTTTAATCAAATCGATCTTGCGTCTATAAATATACCCGGCAACCCACGAAAACGGTTGAAAAGGCGGTAGTGTAGGGACCTACTAGTCTAGACCAATCAAACACTCTTTGTTCTATCTTTCGATATCTATTTTTTTTGTTATTCTTATTTATCTTTCCTCTTCTAATACTTTCTAACATTTTTTTTTTTTTTTAACTCTAAAAGTGCCTTCACTGGAAGGTATCATTAATCCGTCCTTCACGCCATAAATATCAAATTCGTCAATTTCACTTATTGTTCAAATTATGTAACATATTGTGGAAATAAATACTAAGTAATAAAAAAAAAAATAAATAAATAAAATCATTTATTCATAAAGAACATTTTATTATTTCGACGATGATTTCTTTATCTGCTGTTTTTGCGTACTTTTTGTTCTGTACTAATTTGTATCGTGTAATTTATTGCCGTTCAATAAAATATTGTAAAACTCATTTACAACAATAGTCATTATAATTTGATTTCACATTTTCATTGCCTCGATTGTTTTAACAAAAAAAAACAATCTTTTCGTCTACATTAACGGTAGAAAAAAATCCTTCTTTCTACTGCAACATTTGTTCCCGAAATCACCAAAGAATATTTAACAATCGCTGTAATGTTAGTTATGGGCTTTATTGTACTAAAACATTCCACACCACTTAACTTCAAATTTAGTAACATTTGTTTTGCCGTTCGACCAGAACCCAGAAATATCATTGTAATGTAGAGATTTTATCGAACAATATCGTAAAGACACCAAATAAATTTCAAAAGCAATACATTACAACAGTAAACCTGGGAAAAAGTGCGTCCCGTACGACTATCTTCGGGACAACGGGACACAGAGTTGAAATACGAAACAATTTTACGAGACCTATGGCCGCCCCCTAATCGACGTTCCGGCGATTCCGGTAGGATTTGTTTGGTTAGGATTTTTTTTTTTTTTAAGATAACTTGACTGAAACCGGTTAAAAAAAAAAAAAAAAAATCGATTAAATCGCCTCGATTTGATCGGTTAGGTCATGTTAGACACCTATCATTATTTACGTCAGTGTTACCCAACTTTTTTACCATCACGGACGCAATTTTACGAAAACTAGGAATACCTTTTTTTTTTTTTTTTGCTCATTTACAAGAATACACACAATTTATCGTAAAATGTTAATTTGTATTATTTTACATTACATTTTACTACTATATTTCACTAATATAATATAATTACGCTTTACTATAGTACAGGGGTGGCCACTAACCTTAACTTTGGGAGCCGCAAAATTATAAAGCTAATTTGAGGTGAGCCACATTGTATAGCAATGTTTTTGAAATGAAGACACATTGAAAAATGAACTCAAATGAAGGAACGTTTATTTTTTACATTACATAAAACATTATTATTATTGACATAGTTATTAACATTATTATTGATTTATTTATGAGAAGTGCTTTTTCGACTGTTCATTTTTTCTGTGAGGTTTGTGAAATCTGATTGATAATTTGTAAGCGCAGTTCGCACAAGTTCACTTAAATGTTCATCAGTTAGTTCAGATCGATATTTAGATTTAATGAATTTAAGCGTTGAGTACAATGATTCACACACATACGTAGTGCCCAAGATTGAAATAAGTTTCATAGCACACATTTTTGTTTGTGGGTATTTTTCTTCTGGGACATTTTTCCAAAATTCTATGGTTGAATCGCCACTTCGTTTACGTCCTTTTAGTCCTTCGTCCTCTCGCAGTTCTAGTAACTCCAACTCTACAGCTGCTGTATCCTTTGTTATTGGTGATGAAATAGGACAGCCATCGCTCACAACATCAACAGCAAAAGGATTTTCCAGGAATGAAAATGAAGGTTTAAGTGATCTTAAATCATTAAATCTGCGATTGATTTCTTCAGCAAGGCCTGACATCTTCTTCATATATTCTTCAGTTTCCACCGGAATGTACCTATAGTATAGTAAATAATTTACTCAGTGTGATTTTTGTGACTGATACCTACACACTTGTAAAAGTGGAAAATACTTATCGGTCTACGGCAGCAACAACGATAACAGCAACCGTATAATATTATATATATATAAAAAAAAAAATAATTCATTTGTAATATAAATCGAAGAATAAATCTATGGGACCACTAGTGTGCTCCGCGGAAACACTGATTTACGTAGACTATAAAGGACAGAGGGGAATGAATTACTGGTACAGTTATTAAACAATCGTGCCGCGCAAAAGTAAAAAAAAAAAAAAAATAAAAACAAACAAACAAAATAAATACAAAGTCGTTACGACGGGCGTTATCGGCATAATCGCCGTCGGTGAATCCGGAAATCCTCGTCGATCGTCATCGGGTCACCGTGCCGGGTATCCGCGTACCGGGCGTGCAGTACCGACCGCTTTTGAACGGGTTAATCTGACATTTGGCCACCACCACGGCGACGAGATAAAATTATTACCACGGCACACCGGGCCGACGATTTTTGTACGCGGCGGTCGCGATCTGGAACGGGGCCAGGTCAACGCCGCCGCGGGGCACGGAAAGTTTTCCACAGGAAAGTATCAATTAAAATGCCGCCGGGAACGCGCGCTAGGCCAAATCGTTACGACGATAGAAATCGCCGTTTGCCCGAAAACGGCGCGCCGACGCAATTTTATTTCAATCTGATTACTGCCGAGCGTCTCTCTTGTATTAGGTTAGGTTTTTTTCTTTTTTTTTTTTTTTTGACTATGAAAATTAAAGAACGCGACTTTATCTAGACAATGACATATCCGTTATGTTAAATAATGTAAATTGAAAGAAAAAAATATAAATAAATAAATTACGGATTTTTTTTTTTTTTTACTTAAAAATATGCCACTTTTTAATATCGAATATATACGTACCGTCTCGTTCGAGTAAATTGAAATTCAATGTGACACCATGCCTATTAGATCATGTCGTTGTCTTTGCCTAACATCGTGTGTAAAAATTCTGAAATTTGGGTACATTTTTTTTCTGTTTAATCTAAACTCGTTTATCAAAATTAAAAAAAAATTAGTCACGATTACACAATTTACGCGCAATAATGACCCGGGAGGATTTTTAAATTTATATGATTGTGAATAATTTTTAAACGAAATAAATATGAAATTTCTTCACGGATTCCATTAAAATTGTCTATAATATGCAATTCCTGGATTATTGGATTCTGTCGTTTAACCTATCATTAAAACTCTCCGGGTATTTTGTTTTTTTTCTCTATAATTATGCGTTTTTTTATGCTCGCGCAAACGAAACTAATAAAAATAAAACAACCGACTTGCGTGTATTAGTTTAATATTGTAATACGCACAAACGACAAATAAAAAAAAAATATTTTTTTATAAATGGATAGCCGTACCGTTTTAAAATTGATATCCGTTCCATTTTTTTTTTTTTTCAATTATAAAAGTTTCGCCGGCAAAAGAGTAAAAATATTATACGGAATTAAATTATATTTAAGTGCTTATATTATACTGGCTGAGACTGACATTTGTTCTTCTGGAGGGGAAGGTTATTTACGAAATGAAAAATGAATTCTTAGTGCTGAGCACGGTTTGGGGTTTTTTTTTTTTTTTTACATGAGTTTGATGAATTGTATTTTTTTATTTATTTATTTTTTTTTTTTGTCAACGTAGATTATACGGTATTGTTGAAGTAATCGTTTGATAATTAGATCGTCGAAACACACGTACACAGTACTAAATTGTCGTTGTTTATTCAGCGACGTCGGACATGAAAAGAATTAAAAAAAAAAAAAAGAAACCAAAAACAGCAAAAAATGGTGGTTTTTTTTTTTAGAAAGGTTTTTCTCGTTATTTATTTTTTATATGTATATATATATATATATAAATATTTTTTTTTTTTAATCGAATAAACGAGTAAACAATTTAATTGCGTTGAAATATCATTTAGGTCGATAAAACGAAAAATGAAAAATACACGGACATCATATTTTGAACCACATATTAGTGGTTTCTCTGTTCTAGGTGGGAAGTTGCAAAGATAAGATATCTAGGGTAATTTAATGCACGTATATATCTGTATACGAAAAATGATTCTGACCGAAATTTGGTAAAAAATATTTCGATAAATTTAAATTTAAAATTACATTAATTTGTAACCAAAAAATGAAAAACAACTGTCCTTGTATTTTCGCCCAAATGTTATTCACGTACACGATTATTACGATTTTCGTCAAAATCAACACTTTTATTGCCTTTAAAAAAAAAATCATATCTCCGGATTTACGATATTTTTTTACATGACCATAATAACATTTTATATAATGAACCTCGTGGTAAAATGTTCGTACGGTCTTTAGTATCCAAATTCAATTGTATGCACATAAAACTAAATTATAACCAACAAATTTCGAATAGCTATGCCCTATTAATATTATAAATGCGAGAATATGTTTGGAGGTTTTTTTTACCTTTTTACGGAAAAACATTAAAATGAACGGATTGAGGTGACACTTTGCATAGATGTAGTTCTAGAAGGGGAATAACATATATAGGACACATTTCCCTCTTTCAAATTAAACCCTTAAAAGGGGCTGATACAGGGCTATTGGTATTTTTGGTACGAAAATATGATTTTTTTTTTTTTGTTGATTTATTCGTTACTTTGGTAATTCATTGACTTATCTATGTACAACCTTTGACTTATCGCGACAGATGTTGCATTGAGTGTATAGGAATTTCCAAGGGACAAGAAAAAAATTCAAGTTATCGAGACTCTACTGTACGGTTTAAAATTAAAAAAAGAAAAAAAATTAATCCTAGTCTAAATAATTAAAATTAACAATTAGCATCATATCCCGAGCGAACGTCTTCGTTGACTTGTTCCTGCCGATGGCCGGAACGCATTTTCGGTATTTCTGTTAAAGTAGTTTCACCTCATCAACCCCTGAAGTTGATGATAGACCATTAAAACAATTTATAAAAAAAAAAAAAAAAAAAACACACACACAACACATAATAAAATAAATACGCTCAGAGTATAAAAATACTGAGTTATATATTATATCAATTTCTCATCTTATAACGCTGCTGCCGCACCGCTATCTTGTAATTTCCCCCAGACAACGTACGTCACCTATATCTACAATCCGTAAATTTACATGCAAATGTTATTTGCCATATTGTTATCGGCGAATAAAAAATGCCACGCCGTTTGCCCGCGAGTAGCTAATATTATTTCACCGACAGTTTTTTTTACCACCGCGTCACGTCAATCGACAAAATCGTTTTCGATTATTTTCGGAATATTGTACATCTACGATTCGGCGGAATACTTTTTTTGCTTTTTATTTATTTATTTTTTTTTTTTTTTATAGCGGAATTGGGTTTTATTAGAATTTTTAAAAATACATTTGTTTTCCTATAATTGTAATTCTTCTAGCTATAATATTTATATATTATTACAAACGTATACGGTAAAATCAAATTGTCTGCGCTGAACCGTCGATGCGCTTCTTCCTCGGGTGATGTATTAAATGCATTTAAGGAATAATCAGTGTCAATTTGTCAGATTCAGATTTGTATATTCCGACTGTATAGTTAATTTATATTTGGCTAATGAAAAAAATAAAAAAATTATCAAGGGCAACATCACAGTATGTTTTATGCTCATTCGTAGTGTAGTTTATTAGATTCCGAGTGAAGCGAAGAAGGTATAAGTTTTAATATAAGTTGGTTTTTTTTTTTTTTTTCATTGAATTCACATTTTCAGTTAATGGCAATTCTCGGATTTTGTTCATTCTGTCCCATTAATGATGTGGGCTTGATGGGAATATCCCGAGTGTGTACAGCTTTTAATTTTTACCTCTTTCGTAGGTCGAGTGTTTGCGCGGTATTATGGACAAATTATATTGAATAGAACGAGGCCGTCTTCTGTCCTATTTCGGTTACCTATTTAAGATAAACCAATCGTCTAAAACCTTTAAAAATCAAATATCCGAACGTTCATGAAGATAACAAGAATACAAAAATTGAAGTACGTGAAAGAAAATTGAGTTTACCGATGAAAACATTGAAGAATTTCGGACTAAAGTCAGTGGATTTGATCAAAACAATGCAATTTAATCTCCAGTCAATAGGGGTATAGACACTAAATAAAAAAATTGTACGAAAAATAAAAAAAAAAAAACATTATATAAATTGAGTACACTAGCCCGTATTTAAAATGTGTAAAAATGGGCGTATGCCAGACCACGTTTTCGTGATGCACTCTGGGTAACTGAAATGAACTGAGACGAATTTTGGGCTACGTCAATAATATGATATTATATCTAGGGATACACACTTTTTGTTGTCTTATTTCGAACGAAGTTTTCACACCAAAAAAGAGTTATCAACTATATCCTTAAGAATATACCGAAATCCACTAAGAATATTTTTTTGATTGACATGAATTTCCATGGTTTATAACCATCCATTCAACCTCTCCCACTGTCCACCCACAACAAAAGCCAACACACGGTTTCAAGTATCTTTATCTTATCGTGAAGCTTTTTTTTTTGATCGTATTACTTATTCCGTATAGTTTTGTTAATACGCCGACAGAAAAGTGCTGAAAAGTGTCGAAAAAAAAAAAAAAAAGAGGATAAGAGGACATAATTATTGCGTTATAGGCCCATTTTCATTCGCGTCTTTTTGTTCCTCCGCTCGATTTTTGTAGAACGAATTACTATTGTAAAAAGGAACTCGTTATTCTATAATAATATATTGTACAGGGTGCGGCAGGGCTGACTGACAAGTTTAATGAGGTCATTAGCCTGTGATAAAATAAGAGCAGGCATTATTAAGTGGTATATTTTGAATTGTACGGTAATGCCGTTTTTATTCGTAATCACGGTCGGGACAGGTGTACATCGCGGTTTCGTCGTGCGTGCGTATTACTAAAATAATCATTCTGTGATCGCTACACAAAGGGCTTTTCGTATACACTTTGGCATTCCACGTGCTCATTCTGTTCCTTCTGCTAACACTATCAAATTGTGGATACGGCATTTGGAAGAAACTGCAAGTACCCTAAGTAGACTTGGACACGGAGCACCCAAAACGGTAAGAACCCCCGAAAATGTGCAGTTGGTTAGAGGGTCAATTGAGCAGTCACCAAGACGCTCAGCCCGGAAACACGCTGTAGCTTTGGGAATCTCAGATTGTTCTTTGAGGAGAATTCTTCACGAAGATTTCCATGGCTGAAGAACATGATTTGGGAGATGTATGGTTTCAGCAAGACGGAGCTACAGCGCACACGGCTAGAATTTCGCTTACTTTCTTGCGACAAATGTTTCCTGGGCGGTGAGTCTCTGTGAGATGTGACCTAGACTGGCCAGCATGGTCCCCAGATTTAAGTATGTGTGATTTTTTCCTCTTGGGATACCTTAAGGATAAGGTTTTCAGACATCACCCATATACCATAGAAGAAATTAAACAGAAAATCACCGTGGAAGTCGGGGCCATACCAGTCGAAATGTGCCGAAAATCATACTAGAGCTTCAGAGATCGTCTACAACAGTGTATCAGTGCTGACGGCCGCCGTCTTGGAGATATAATTTTCAAAAAATAATTTTTGAAAATGGAATTAAATACTGATTTAAATAATAAAAAAAAAAAACCTTTTCTCTAAGTTTTACTGTTCGTTATTTATAGCCCATCAAATCTCGTCAGTCGGCTCTCCCGCACCCTGTATTATGCATTTTACGACTGCACACGAAATGTATATCTAATACATACAATATTTAGGTATATTCGTACCGTATGAATTAACGTTAGTTTGACAGTCTTGTCTTGTCGAGGGAGTCTTTGATTTTGGTATTTCAGTAGAATATTGCGTGTCGACAGCACACTGTCCGCATACCAGATGCCGGGTAATGAATGATTTATTTCGGATATTAAAATGTATTATTATCACCGTCTGTAGGTTACGCCACCTGAAAACGTTTTACTGTTATACGTATATTATACAGTACGATTTCTTTTCACCGTGAACCGGCGATGATTTCGAGTAGATATTTATGAGTTTTGGGGGTTTTTTTTTTTTTAAATTTTTTTATTCCACCCATCGTAGAATGTTATGTTTAAAAAAAATGTTCAAACGGTGACCCTTATTGTGTATATACGATATCATATTATACACTGATAGTGTATTGATATTCAAATAGCAACACACACACACCTATTTTATAACTTTGATTCAAAATTAGCGTTTTTTTTTTTACAAACGTATTCGGTAGGCCTATCTATATTAATACATTTCAATTTATGATTCTATGAGGAATTTATACAAATTTACAAATATATATATATTTATAATTGATAATATGTGTTGATGTAGTGTACGAAAAAAGGGTACAATTTTTAAAATATGATTTATTGAATGTTATAAAATACGACTGAAAACAACCATAATCACACCGTGCCGAGATGCAGATTAGTAAAATTTATCTAGATATAATAATATAAGTTGATTTCTCTTTATTCATCTAGATACAGATAAATATCTCAATTAAATTATCTCATAAAAGATTATAGATATGATACGTGGAATTTATCAAGATAAAAAATATTTTTTTTGATTTTTAAAATGTTTATTGTTTAGATTAAATGTCAATAAAAATGTAAACGGTAAGGAAAATCCTGTTGATAACTCTATAGCTACTAAATAGTCACTTTGATTTTTGAACAAAAAGTAAAATATTGTTTAGTAAGTATTAACATTTTAATTTTTTGTAGGTATATTTTATTTAGATATATTAAAATAGATAATTATTTTTTTCTGAGAATAAACTTCAGCTAGATATCAAAATGTCCATCTAGATAAGAAAAACGATAAAAAAGTATTATCTAGATAAGTCTCAACACTGGTGATAAATATATTGAGATACGAGATATTGATGCATTTTTCATTTTTCCCCCTTTAGTCGTAATAGTATACAAATATTATATAAAAAATAATAATTATATTTTTAGTAATACTAAAAATCAAATCTGGTCAGTTAAAAAAAAAAAAAAAAAAACACTTTTAAAACATTTACGTTATCGTAATGAATTTGTCTATATATTAATATATTTTTAATTTTTATACTGTTGGGGCTTTACGGTCGGGATCGATAAAATTTCGACTTTTTTACAATACTATACCTATATTGCTGTAAATTTAAAAAATTGATTTTTTTTTTTTTTTTTTTTATCAGTATCACATTACAAATAGTCTAAATATATTATTATTTTTTAATCATCACCGTGGAACCCGTATATACATTAACGCAGTTACCCTTATATCGAGTTGAAAAGAACAATCCATTTGAGGGGGAAAAAAAAAAAATCTACATAATATTGTTGTTTTGTTTTCCGCAAAAGAGAGAATAATAATTAAAAAAAAAAAAAAAAAAGAAAAAAAAGAAATGTAAAACGAATTTTGTTTTGTATTTCAATTTACTGCCGCCGCCGTTGTTCAATTAGTTTGCATTTGGACGGTCGCCGTGCCCGATAAATAAAAAAAACAAATCAAAATGTACGCACGTAACTATATTAATATAATAAATAAGTAATAGATTTCAACGGTAAATAATTCAGTGGAATAAAATAGAAAAAAAAAAAAAGAGAGAGAGAGGATTCAATGGCGACACGAACAAATTTCGGCGTGCTGGAACATAGCCCTGGAAATCAAAGGGCGGAGACAAGTGTTAAAAAAACACATTTCGTTTCAATTAACACAATTTTAACCGTTAACGTGACCGATATAATTTGAATTTCCTCGAACGGAACATCCATTTTGAAAATTAATAAAAAACTTTTTTTATGGGGAAAAGCAAACGGCTTTTTTAAAAGAAAATTAATAACCCCACCGTTATCACGTTGGGACCGTGTTTACGATTGTTTTCACTAATAATTATTATTTTTTTTTTTCCCCCTTTTTACAATGGTTTCAGTTCGTCGTTTTTCGAAAGCCACGCGTGCTGCACGTGAACAGGAGAAAACGTACGATCACCATAAACCCCGTATTACAATCTAAATCCCGCTGATATGTTTCGTGTGACGATTTTAGTGAAACTACACGTTAAATACCCGTAAAATTGCAAATCTCATTTTATTCAATTATATGATATTTGTATCCGATCCGGCGGCCGACGATATTTAAAAAGTTACGAGATATTTAACCAGAGAGTAATTTTCCATCATTTCCACCATGGAAATTCTCAGCCGATTTGTATTACTATTTTTTATTGGCCTTGCCTAATCTGTAATGCCATCGAGGCAATAAATACAATTCACGGATCTGCGCGCTTGTTTTTTTTTTATTTGCATTTTAACACGATTTTATGACGGCACTGAAAATTATTTCGTCCATCATTACTGCCATACATAATCGCACGTGGGCGCATCGGGCCTGTATGCTTTACGGGGGTCATTTTTTATATATATATATATTAAACGCGCCAAAATGTACAATATATGATTTAATAAAATGTATAAATTTAGTCGAAAATCTAAAATGCCAAAGGATAAAGGATAAAAATACTATTTTTATTAATCGTATTAAAGCGTTATTCGAGAAGAAACAAAAAAAACCACATCATAGCAAATATAGTATTATAGTTTTAGTCGGTAAAAAGAACCACGTATCTCGTCGTAAACAATTTGTATTTGTCTATAATCTTCTGGTAGCGTGTGCCAATCAGAGGCACGTGAACAAAATAATAACAAATGAAAAGTAATAATTTTGAGTAAACTATCGAAAATATCCTCAATAACATCATTATGGACGACTTGGTCGTGTCTGGAGAAAACCCTAACAGAAAATCCGTAAATAATAGCTATTTCGTAAAAAAAAATAGTATATATATATATATTGTATATATTTTAGTAAATAAAATAATAACCACCCTGTACATTATTATGTTCTAGAGATAAAAGTATAATTTAAAATCGTGCGAGTTTGTATAGGATTAATAATTTCGGCGACAATTATATTATAATGTTATTTTATACGCCGGCAATTATTCGTTATCAGAATTATAGTGTTTTTGATTTACTTACGAATGAAAAATTAAAAAAAAAAAAAAAAAAGATCTAGTATTATTTTCAATGACGCGATTTGTTTGTTTTTACAAGCGGGTTAAATATTATAACAAGTATTGATTTCGTGCGGATTATATTAATAAAAACAATTAAAAAAAGAAAAAAAAAACATCGCAAAAATTCAAAATGCGACATATTGTATACAATCGTATGAAAAATTGCATATGTTTAATTTTGTGAGTATGCGGTAGTTTTTCTATAGTGTGTACTGATTTTATGTCTGTCTGTTTACAACTTTCGTACCAGTAATCGTAGCCCGATCATCAATTTTCGGTTGATACCAGTTCACCGTGGTGCACCCGAAATCGTTTTTCGATTGAAAATATTTATCGTTACTTCCGGTATTATCATAGGCGAATCTGCAGGGTGTTCTAGTTTTTTTAATGCATACTCTGCGAATCGCGTATGTCCATCGTGTAAAGACCCATAATACTCGTTTCAAGACTTCTGGTACAACGGGTATTAGGTTTAAGCGAATTCTAAATTGTAATACTTCTTTACAGATACAATCAATTGTCAATTGATATTGAATCGTGATAAGACTAGTTGATAACAGGTCAGCAGTGTACCCGTCATCTGTCGGTTAATTTTATTATTTTTTACCATTTAATCGATATTTGTACGTGCCTACAGTTAATCGCGTGAAACGTCAAACGGTCTATGCCAACTTCTGTTGGCCAAGAGGCATTTCGGACTACAGAGAGAATTTTAAATAAGACCGCACTTTGTAACGAATTCATAGATTCGCCTATGAATATTATACGACGAACGTATAATCCGAATTCCCGTATACCATCCCAACATCCCGCCTGCGACAGTCGTAGGTGGTCTCCACACGTTCAGCTTTTCAAATAATCATTTGACTACAACAATAACCGTAAGCCCCAACACGAGCTATAAACACCTAAACGAGAAAAAAAAAAAAAACGCCAGTAGTATTCAACCCGTTTAAGAGTGTTGTAATTTACAGTCTATAATTTTTATTTACTATTATTATTATTCTTTTTTTTTTTTTTTAAATTTCCATTTATATAATATATTTTTTGCACGAGTAACTTATATTATCTTAAAGTTTAACCGGGAAAAAAAAAAACATAATAAAACTAACGGCTCCCGTATTAATGTTCACATGTTAATTTATTAGATCGTTAATGTCGGCGGTTTTATAGTTTTTAACAATAAAAGTTAGATTATTTTTTAATTGTAGGACATTAAAACGACCGCGAAGCCGGTAGTTTTTGGCCAGCCAACGATAATTTAATCGCGTCTTATAGGTCAGTACAAGCTTTTTTTAAACACCTGTGGTATATTCTTGTCGATTAATTGTTCAAATCAAATCGATTACAACCATACGGTTGTTTCGGACAATGCTGTGAATAAAGTCACCAAATATTTTTTAATATTATTTTTTCTCTTCAGTTGAAATAATAACAAATCAATTGTTACATATTTCGTAATGTATTTAGAAGATCATAGACGTTAGATATGCGTAAAATTACTACGATTTTTTTTACAACCTACATAAAATCAAAAGGTAATAATTTCACGAGATATCTTAGTTTTCGTTCGTTTCACAATACGATTTCAATTGCTTAAAAATTAATAATCAATCTCCAGTTTTTTTTTTTTTTCAATTATGTCCTAAATGTCTAGACACGTGAGGAAGTGCTTATAGTTATCAAGTTAACAATTATCAACTGTTTGAAATTTATCAATTTATTAATTAACTTACCGAAGATAATAATATAATATTGCGATAACGTTAATTTACTTAAAGTGTATGATGTTTTTTGTAAACTTATAGAATCGAATTTTTTTTTTTTGATGCAAAGTAGGTGTGCAGTCGTTTGAGAATTGTTTAAAGTTTGATCACGAAAACGTTTGTGAAAGAAAAAAATTAAAATAATAACGACCCAGATCAATATGTATAGAGTTTAAATTGAAATGTTCAACTTCCATATGTAGTTGTACGATATTTAGAATGCAAGTAGGAATTTGAAATAAATAGCCGGATCTATTAAAATTCGTAGATCGCCATCCACGTTGGGTTTGTATAAAATCTTTTTGAGTACATTTTAAGCCGTCTCCGGGAAAAGCTCTGAAAACCACATATTGGAAAATCTACCCAAAAACCGTGTCTACAAAAATTGTAATAACATTTGTACAGGTTCATTTATATTTGTACAACCCGTCCTTCTAATCCTATTTGCAAATGTCGGGCGTCACATTATTCCAGCATTGCTTTTTGTAATACATTTTAATAAGTATTACCGCTTTAAACCCTGTACAATTATTTCGTTTGCTATTATACAGGATTAAAACTGCTTTATTTTTTTCAATTAATCTAAAAAATCAACATTTAATTTGCAGTGAATAATAATGATTTGTATCAGGGATGATAATGATTTTTTAACTCAACCTATCATATCATCCACAAAAAATTTAACCTAGACTACAAATTTTGATTATGCAATTTTGTGGGCCTGAACTGGTTTATAGTAAATTATTGGATTTTTTTTTTTTTTTTTTTTTATGAATGATATTCGCCATTTGAACCGATACAATATTGAGCCCCCTGGCCTAGGAGACGAATCAAATCCACCACTGGTTACCAATAGCTACTCAATTAATATTGGTACAATTACACAGTGTGTTTCTTCCTCGTTGTTTGCATAAAAATTAAATCAACTTCTGTCTATCGGAAAATTATTATATATTTTTACTCCTCGCCAGGGGTTAATTGTAGGCAAAATGATGGTTACACAACATCTACTTAAAATATTAAATGCAAAATAGATTTTAACTGTTTATACATAACGGTTGAAGTAAAATAAATGAATTGTATTTGAAAATCTAAATAAAAAAAACATATAATTATTATTGTTAATTTTTTTTTATGTACAACGTGTTTAAAATAATGCGTTACGTACTCTAGCAGTGGTATGTCGAAAAATCAGGCCAACAAAACCAATAAAAATAAATAAAAAACCAATTTCATTTTGCGGGTGTCATTTAAATTTGTCGCCGCCTACATTCTTTCAGGCCAATGTTGTAGGTGGAAAATTGGAAAGGCAGAACATAATGGTTAACTTAGTTAATATATTGCAAATAAAAAAACGATTCCGAACAGTCAAACAAATTATATTAATTTGTAACTAACAAAATAAATAACAATTGTTCGTGTTTTATAAACAAATTTCATAAATTTAAACATGCAAAGCTCATTAAAATATATTAATACAAAAATCCGTCCAACTTTTTTCTATACAACAAAGTACAATTACACTTACGGTGTACCGTGTTCATCCGAGATAAATTTGACAACATTTGTCTAGATAACGTAAAAGATAATTCAAAATGTGTCTAGATGAGTATCAATAGTGGACACACGTAAGCGGGAAAAATAATGATTTTGGCGGAAAAATTTGTTTTATCGGAACAAGCGGGGGGAGCTTTCTGTTTGCTACGACTACTCGTAAATCGATATTCTCGGCCAAAGTACGAGGTGTGACAATAAAATAACGAGACTTTCTAAATATAACCTAATAACTATTAACGTTATCTATAAAACGATTATTGAAATATGATTAGAAAACATTTATCTAAAAGTACTATGAACACTGATGCAGCATCGATTCATTTTCTTATACGTTAGTAGCCTTGTTATTAGTGCGAGTTCGACTATACTGCCGAAAAATGTTAGATATAAAAATCGAACAACATGTGTTAACATTAAATTTCTTGTTAAATTAAAAAAAACTGCCGCGGAACCGTTTCGTATGTTATGTGAAGTTTATGGTGAAGAATGTTTATCAAGAGCTCGTGTTTTTGAATGGCGCAAACGGTTTTGTAGTGGAAGGGAGGACGTCGAAGACGATGATTTGTTCTGGACGTCCTACCACGTCTTCAACAAACGGAAACGTTGAAAAAATCGACAAAATTAATTAATCAATATTATTATAAAGAGGTATTAATTAAATTAAGAGAACGTGTCAGAAAGAAGCGACCAGATCTATGGAAAAATGGCTGGGTTCTTCACCAAGACAATGCTCCAGCTCACAGTGCATTTTCAATTCAACGTTTTTTAACTGAAAAACAAATTTCTCTACTTCAACATCCCCCGTACTCGCCAGACCTTGCTCCTTGTGACTTCTTCTTATTTCCTTCTTATTTCTTTTCCCATTTTAAAAACAGTTGATGACGTAAAAATGAAAACGGCAAAACTTCTAAAAGGGCTGAATGAAAGCAATTGGCAACACTGTTTTCAAGAATGGCAGCGACATATGCAACAGTGTATTGATGCTGAGGGAAGGTACTTTGAAGGTGATAATCATTAAATTATAACATTTTTAAAATAAACAACTTTTATTCAAAAAGTCTCGTTATTTTATTGTCACACCTCGTATATACACAACGGTGTATGGTTTTTTTTTTTTTAATTTTTTTGTTTTCAAATATTTTTTTTATATATATATATATATATTATCCGCGATTTTGGCGCCCGGCAATTCCGCTATACGAAACGGTTGAAGAGCCCACGATCGCGGTGACCGTGTCCATCGGACGGGCCGACTAGTGCGCGGTAAAGGATCGCGTCTGGCGGCACGGCGGACATCGGGCCCCGGTACATCCGGCAAAACCAATTTCGGAAACGTTCGTCGGCACCGTCCCGGAATCGTTCGCTCTACTGTGAAATCGGATTTTTGGCTCCGGACGCCGCGCGCGCTCGCTGCCCCCTCCTCCCCCCCGCCCCGACACTGGCTCCCGTCCAACGGCGCGCCCGAAGTTTTCGCTTTCCTGTCCGTCTTTAGACTTCCTCGGCCCGCCCACCGCGATCCGTACGGATCCGTGAATAAATAAATGTATTGTATTGCCGTACCCCGGCCATCCTCCCCCCCACCCATCACGCAGAAAATACATTTTGAATCCCGATACCCGGCTCGCGGACCGGTCCGAAATGCACTTGAAATAATAAAAAGCACCGAAATACAATAAAAATGCGATATGGTTTATAATCGTAGTAAAGTGTTCAAAAAAAAAAAACAAAAAAAAATTATCAATCGTTTGATTACCATAAAATGCATTTAATGAAGAGCCTCGCCGTTTTACGAAGGAATTACATAAAAAAATTTAAGTATCGCGATGTATCAAAACCTAGTTGGTTTTCGCATATTGGCACAATAAGAAATGCGTACAACGAATACAATTTTATGTACGTTGGTGTTTTGTTAAAATGTGTTCTATTCACAGCCCTTACCGTCGTAAAAAACACAGTTCTCCGATTCAGTGGCGGAGAGATTGTACGGGGTCGGGCGTGGTTACTTCCCCATCCGAAACTCTCGCAACTGAGCGGCTATATTAATAGTAGAGCGTTGGTTTTTTGGCTTGTTCGAAAGAACGTTTTTTTTTTTAAGGTTTTTGCTATAACCAGATCAGTGTCAACAATGCGGTGGCTAAAGAAAGAGCGCGCTTTTGCCGTGGAGGCCTGCTTTTCTTTCAGCCGTTCGAACGTCGCAATCTCACCGTGCTTTCAGAAACCATTTCAACCATCGCACCTGCACGTCGTGTGCCTGATCGGAAATCGATTTGTTTGTGGGCGGACACGTTCGGGGATACCGGAAGTGTGCAGAAGAAACATAATGGACCTTCCAGAACCGTTAGGACCCCAGAAAACGTCGGAAGGGTAAGGGCGGCGATTTTGCCGAATCCCCTAGGCGATCTGCACACAAACATTCGGCTGCTTTAGGGATGTCTAGTCGCACAGTGAGACGAATTCTTCACGAGGAACTTAATTTTCACCCATACAAATTGTCAGTGGTGCAACAACTTAATCCACGCGATTATGTTGCGCGGAAAAATGCACGTGAAGCCTTCCTCGAAAACCTGCCTCAAAATGCCCTTGATTTCTTCAGTGACGAAGCACATTTTTCAGGATGTGTGTACAAACAAAATAAGCGATATTGGAGCCCCACTAACCCGAGAGAACCTCTTGAGCAGCCTCTGCATACAGAACGTGTGACTGCTTGGTGTGCAATATCCAGGATCGCCATTATTGGCCCATGGTTCTTTGAAGAGAAAAACGGAGCAGTTACGGTCAATTCTGAACGTTATGATTGTGCAGCATGATTGTGGATTTCTTTCTGCCCAAACTTAAAGAAATGCATGTAGGGGAAGTGTGGTTTCAACAGGATGGCGCCACGGTTCACACGGTGAGAAGGCCAATGAATATCTTGCGTGAACACTTTCCCGAACGGCTAATCTCTCTTAGAGGCCATCTTCAGTGGCCAGCACTGATCACCAGATTTAGCCCCATGTGATTTATTCCTGTGGGGCTACCTTAAATCGTTGGTACACACGTATCGACCAAAGATCCTTCGTCATCTCAAAAACAATATTTGTGTGGCTATTGCCGGCATAAGCGCACACATGCTGGAAAAAGTGGACAGAACATTCAAATTCCGACTAGCTCAGTGCATTGACGAGAACGGTGGCCCCCTTCGAGATACAGTAATAAAAAACCAAATAAAATAAAACTTTAAATGTATCTTGTACGAAGAAAAAATAATTAAATCAATATTGCCAATACTTTTTGTGTTATGATTTTTTAAAATAAGGAATAAATACCACCCCGCATTCTGAATTTTCATCGAATTAGGCTTTAGGTTGGACACTTATTGTCGGTTTAATCCGGCCGGTCCACGAGGAGAACAACTAACACACATATTTATACGGCCGACGGATATCGTCGGATAAATAAGTCAAACTTGTACAAAAAAAAAGAAAAATATGTGTTAAAAAATATCAATCTCTATCCGACTATTGCCGGCTAAACACGTGTTTCGAACCTTTTCTTTATATCAAACGGTTTTAACGTGCCCATTGTATTTCCACAGTCCGCATTTTTTAAGTACGAAAAACGATCTGTGTACGTATAACACACAGAGATGCGAATATAAAGTGTTTTTTTTTTTTTTTTTTACAGCCCTTTTTTCAATTACTCTACCTTATCAGTTAAAATTTAATTCGATTAATTGATTTACATAATAAAAAAATACATTTTTACATAATTGAATTATACGTTTGCTTACTAATAACAAATTGTCATGTATCCTGTACGTTATTATAAATACAATACAATTGATGAAAATCATTTCGGAGGATTCCATTGAAACCCAATTGTAAATATAAAACAAAATAAATAGTGTACACCATATGTAGAGATGTGTTAATCGGGTAAACGTTTTTTTTTTTTATATTGTGTCCAATCGAGTGGTGTTTGTCGGAACCGGTATCGTACTGGGATTAGGCTGTTCGGCTCGGATCGGAAATGGATCCAACGTAGCTTAAGACATACACTTAAAACACATATTTTATTGTTATATTACAATTGGGACGGGCGTTCGATTTAATCGTCTTAGGTCCACTTTTTATTTTTGTGTTTTTCAAACGTTACTTTTTTTCGTGCAAGACGCAAGACGGTCGCCGGATATAGTGTTCTCGTAATAAACTGTAATTCGCGTCTTTGATCTGCACAAGCTTCTTCGCCGTCCGAAGTTTTACAGACTATAAATCGTCGTCCTATAGATGGTAATTATTCGCTAATATCGAATCGACTTTACTCGATCAAAGATCACGATTCTGTTTGCATTATACAATCCCAATAAAAAACGAGAACATTAATTCTTATTAAATAATACACTTCCGGCCAACACCCAGCCTTGCTTGGATCAAGTTTGTCGGTCTAGCTAGCCTTTTTTTTTTTTTTTTTTCTGAACCGGCAATCTCCAGAGGCGGGTCTCCATTATTTATTAATAAAATGAAAAATACAATTAAATTATGGTAAAAATCCCGTTTTCCCCTAAGGCGGGGCGGGCTCACATGAATTACTGGACAACAATTCTTGCCCTACCGTGGGGATGGGCTGTAGCCAGGCCGGAGCCCGATTGCTGCCCTCACAGGTTTTAGGGGGGAGGACATCCTGCCGGCGGTCTAGCGACTACGGAGCCGCGGTCAACGACGGCGGCGATGCGCATGAAGAAGGCGCACGCCGGCGACGTCGAGGGCTCGGCTCTGCCGTTGCGCCGACTCCGTCTCCGCGATGACGGCCTCAGCGAAGTCGACCACGGCTTCCCAGTGGTCCGGGGACTCCGGCATGACCGACACCGAGTCGCCCGGTTCGAACGGACCGATCGTCCGGACCAGGCGCTCCCTATCGCCGTCAAACGCCTCGCCGCGCATCAGGGTATGACTTGTGTCGGACTTGTGACCCACCGCACCAGCGTGTCCGGCCGAATGAGCGTACTTGTTAACGCGCGCCCACTCTCCGCGGGCACTTCCGTGGTTCGGATCCGACGCGCCCGTCTGGATCTTCGTACGGAACGCTGACGGGCGGGGTACCGGACTAGCCACCCCGCACGGCTTTGTAGGCGCACAGTACGGAACGAAAATTATTTTTTATAATTCAGAGCGACGCGCGGAACGCATTGATTTTATTATGATGTGTGCTTCTTCTAAATTGTTTTATTTGTCTAAATGTAATTCAATTTTTTTTTTAAATCCAAATTACTTTTGAATTTTAAATTGTACGTTTCAATCGGCCTTGCGCGTTAAATATTACTGGATACACTACGTTCGTTGTAACTCAACGTTCGGGGCCATCACAAATACATTTCGTTTGCACGAGACACGTACAATTAACCAAATGAAAAAACATCGGACGGTTAGGTGTAAACCCGCTACTCTTATTTATGGTCATTGTAAAGCATAATTTTACGGGAAATTGGAACCGTCTAAACTAGAACGGTATGTATTTGCTCGGTCTGCGTATGTGTGCCGACCGGACTGAAATTGCAACAGTCTAAACTAAGTGTAGCTTTATATGTTATAGTATTATATTCATCACGGTAACCAAACTCCCGGTATTATTTTTTGTATACTATATTCGGTTTCCGTGGCAAATCAACAAATGGGTTTTTTCAAAAAAAAAAAAAAAAAAATGGGTTTCTAATTTCCGACTTTTCCGATGGTTTTTACAAAACATTTCATTCGTGCAAACTACGTACACACACACACACACACACACACACAAAATAGAAAAATAATAATATAGTCAAATCTGTCAAGTTGATTATCTTAATAACATGGGACATGATGATAAATAGATATATATATATATATTTAGATACTGAGTAAAGCGAAAACAAACTATTATTTGCAGCTTTTTTTTTTCTTCTAAAAATGTTGTTCTTATTTGTAAGGTATTCGTTTGTAGAACTTTGTATCTAGTCGTTGTATCAGGAAATTCATTTTTTTTTTTTTTTTTTTTTTTTAATGAAGAAAAACAGAGGAATAACGTCGGCAAACGGTAATATTTAGTATTAACA
Source organism: Tuberolachnus salignus (assembly GCA_956483605.1). Classification (NCBI taxonomy): domain Eukaryota; kingdom Metazoa; phylum Arthropoda; class Insecta; order Hemiptera; family Aphididae; genus Tuberolachnus; species Tuberolachnus salignus. Next base: position 27,926,802 of record OY101430.1, on the reverse strand, counting down.
CACTAACGGTTGCGGTTTTTTATGTTTTTTTTTTTTTTTTTTTTTGTAATTCAGTAAAAACAAACTAAAAGATCGAAACTTATGTTAGCACTTTCTAGACGAAGTACAATTTTGAAAATATTCTGGCATTTTTCGTGTTATTTATAGCTGGACCGGTTAAGTAATAAGTATACGAGAAGTCGTATTTGCCAAAGTTTCCCTACCCGTCTCTGGAAACATATTACGAGAAGGCCACGTCTTGATGGAGATGTGTCGCATTATAAATTAGGGTTCTAAAATGTCATGAAACTTATATTTTTGAAATATTTCATTTTGATGAAAACAGTGAAAGTTAATATAATTAAATACAACAACAAAAAATTGTTTAATATTGTATAAGTTATTTTTAAAATTGAATCTATAGCGGTAACTGCAGAAGACAATTACATGAGTGCTCTGCTCGTAATTTTTTTTTACAAATCGATAACGACTAACTGAAAATATTTCCAATGAACAGTACTTAACAAACGGTTAAATTCCGGTTTTCGGTTTTTGGCGTGCGAGTATTTTTTTTTTTTTTTTCCCCGTGAACCATATTTTGTTGATCATGAAATAAGTCGCGTCCTGGACTGTATGGCGAAAATTGATTATTGGAAAGGTTATTTATTTCGCGTATACGACGTGCGCGGTGCCCGGCGAAAAACTTCTTGGGCCGCGGTCACCGAATTATTTCGCTTTTGAATCTCGTATATCCATTTCGAAATTACCTACCGATCGGTCCCATTATCTTACCCATACCGACATTCTGGCCGGCGTCTTATTTCGGTCGACCGAACGACTTCAAAAGTAACAATATCTATTCCGCGTACGGCAGATTTCAAATCCCAAAAGTCCGGCCACGGAATCCGGTCGGGATCAACGGGAATCATATTATACTTAGTATTGGTACACGAGATTATATCTCCGGGTTCGTATATCCGGTTAAACCTCTGTGTTTGTCGACAGATGCTCTATACCTATAAAGAATTCATCGTTATACCGACATATATATATATATATATATATATATATATATATATATAAAATAATATAATTAGAAATCGGAGTAATATTCTCTACGGATCGCAATTGTAACGGTGTATACGACGATCGGCATTATAAGTCGTAGAAAATTCTAAATATTAGAAATGTATTGTTATTAATATTCGAATGTATTGTTCTTGGTAATTATTATGAAGTAAAAAAGTACCTATGTAAATCGTAATACAATATCGTCGCGGGGAAAAACAATATTTTTGCGGTTTTTTCGACGTTATTTCAAGGAAAGTCGTAATAGTAAAATATTGTTTAATCTCAAAATAAACAATTGCTTACGCAATAAAAAGAATCCGGCCTTAATCCTACGTGTTTCGCGTATCGTAAAGATTATATTTTAATTCCGTTCGATTGCGTAACGGAGTCGGGACGAATATGCAAAATCGTAAAATAACGACCTCAAATAATAATAATTATTATTACCATTTTCGCTGCGATTGCTACACCAGCACCAGTGCCACCAGTACTATATTAACCGATAATATTTTTTTTTTTTTAAATTACAAAACGATATTTAATGTATTTGCCAAGGATTACCGTAAGCCTATAAAATAATAATATCGCAGACGTAAAATACGACGACTACGGGAAATCATTGTTACGAGTATAATATTCTAGGTACCGATATATTATTATTACTATACAATGATTTTATGCAACAATGATTTTTTTCATTTTTTTCCACCGACGAGCATTTGTAATAATAATACTAGCGATTTACAGACCGAAAAGAAAAAAATCAAACTTATTTACAGTAAATTATGTAGAATTGCGTTTCTTGTAAATATTCCACATTTTGGTTTTTTTTTTTTTCATTTTGCCGTAGTGTGTATTGCAAAGTATGTACGTATTTTGCCAAGTACGTGTTCGCAAGACTTTAACAAATAAAATCGTTGAAAAATACGTACGAAACCTATCCGAACAATTTTATATTGGTTAGGTTAGGTCCGGTTAGTCGGGGGACGTCGGAGGGGAGCAACCGTTATTGAAAATATTACCACTATAGAGGAGTGCTGACCATTTCTGTAGAGTTCTTGTACAAGGACTGGTGTGCGGCAATATTGACCTACTGTCCGTCAACGTGTAAAAGTATATTACATTGTGTATATTATATTCAAAAGAATCAATGAAATATGATTTCGAAAAACGGTGGGGCGATTTTGATTTGAAAACTTTTCGCGGACGAAAAACTACAGCTGCTCGCGCGCGAGTAAAGAGTACGATTATTCACGGTATACCTACTGCTCTTTGTGTAAAAGAAACTTTTTTTTTTTTTTTTTTTTCTCTCGAAATTACCAAAGTTATATACTCGTACGTGTCACGTGCCATTTTAATCATTTTTATACATCGGCACACGCCTTGGTCTTGTTTTTATTTTTCTTTCTTAAAGTACTTTTTTTTTTTTTTAATTTAGTTTTTTTTTTTAAAAATATATAATAAAGCGTGACTGTCAAAGCATTTATGGTTAATAGGTAAAAACGATTCAACGTACGACTACTACGGGTGATAGGAAGGCAGGTATGGTTACGAGGTACTTAAACGCGATGATAAAGTGTTAATATTTTATAAAAATATTACCCCGTATAGTTTTTAGTAACGCGATAATATTATAATCGAAATCGACCTTTATAATTAAACGCGCAAGAGTAAAAATAATAATATTTTAAACCCAACGACATTATAATATTACGAGTGCATTAAAATACGACCGTGCAGCTATCCGTATACAGAGTGGTTACACTGCGAACGTATTATCTCCGCTAAAATAACGAATGCGAACAAATAAATAAACCGGGTGACGTTATAAATGTCACACAATTATTATTATTACACGTTTCGTATCTTTTTACTGGTTATACATTAGAAAATACAAATTAATTTTATTTAAATTTGCTTGATAACGTTTAGCTTCGTCATTTTTTTTTTTTTTTTTTGTGAAGGCTAGGGGACACTATGAAGTACACAGATGTGGAGCTCCGCCATTATCTTAAATGATAAAATGTTACCGTTGTAAAAAAAATAGTGCTGCTAGTTATACGTTTTTGAATTTAGGTTACGAGAATATTAAACGTAATTATAAATATGACAATAGGACATGAATTTTAATCGCGAATTAAACAATTTCGGGTAGATATTAATAAAGCGTAGTCAATTATATAGTTTAGTCGGTGCTCGAGTTGGATAAATCAATAAAGAGGAACTATGAGACTTAATAACGATTATCGTCCTTTGGAATTATTGAAATAAATCTGACCCGCTTACACCACTTTTCAAATATAATGCAAAAATAATTTATTGTTTCCAATAGCAAACACAATCTATTATACTCCACCGAGCTAAGTTTTTTTTTTTGTGGATTTATTAATGTTACTTGTAAATAATAGGATTTTTTTTTGATTTAAGTAAAAAAAAAAAAAAAAAACGGTAGGATTAGCACTTTATATTATAGTCAATTATATCTAGAAGCCAGACAATACCGTAGTAGTTGTATTTGACGGTTTTTATTATTGAAAACGAATTATGATTCTTTAGGTTCTCTCCTAAGATAGGTTGGAAATATAAATATAAATTATTTTTCCGTTCCATTATAACTAAAAAAAAAAAAAAAAAAATCATAATTTTCTCTTACTAGGTACTGTAATGTATAGCAGAAGGATTTGCGGTTCGTATGGTAAGAAAAACTTCCGGGGGGGGGGGTAAGAGGTTAAAATCCTTCCCAGTAAATACGCTACCGGCGAAAAAATGTTCGACCTCATTTTCCTAATACCGCCCAGGGTCTGTGATCGATAAATATTATAATAATTGCCTCCGCGCGAGTTTCTCTCGGTGAAGGCCTCGATACGTGCCAGTTGAACAGAGTCGAGGGACATGCAGAAATACGTGTTTTATAACGATTTTAACTTTTTACTATTTATTTTGTAACGTATAAATCTAAAACATCGCGTAGATTGCCGGTACGAGCCACCAAACCCGAGCCAATTCGTTTACCTTGGTAAAAAGATTCGACCGATTGGCTCGACGATTTCCTGAATTGCTCGAACTGCTCACTTTCCGAGCGCACTTTCGACTCCTCTCGGGTCCGAATCCGTGGCCTTTTTTTTTTATGTGCATTGGGCTTTATCGGCCTCTCGCGATTGTGGCCTGATGTGGTTAATCGGCGATTTCGCAAATCGTCCGGACGCACACTTTGTACTTTGTAAACCCCGGGTTAATCCATATCCGTACGTCTTAAAAATTGGTAAAATAATTATGGAAAAATCGTCGTTCCTTTTCACCGGGCACAACAATGACAGTATAGCGGTTGAGCGCATTGCGTGGGATTGCCCGGTCCGTTGGTTCGTTCAGAAAGATGCGAATAATTAACATCGCTAAATTATTAGTTCTTCGATATAAGGCGAGTGTGCGCACGGGTACAGTATTACGGGACAACCGAGGTGTCGTAACGTGTCGTATATTATTCAGCGAGACATTGAGTTGATCGAATTTTAATAAATGCAAAGTCGGTTGTTGCCTATTGACGCAAAACCATAAAATAAAAATCCATTGACGACAAACATAAAACAAAATGTGGTAAAACGTCAGATAAACATATAGAATATACGATTCCGTTCGGTGGGCGTACTTCGGATTTCGGGTATATTTTAATAATCCGCCCCACCCGGGCACCCCCTACAACATTTCTTCGACTACCAATACCATATTAACATCATTTTTGTACGAAATACAATATCTAAAAAATTGGCCTGTAAGCCCCCTACCCCTCTACTTCCTCCAAATAAATTCTTTGTGCGTTATGACTATAACATAAATCCGTGGAATGCTAATAAATACAAAAAAACAAAAAAAAAAAAAATAGATCGCCAGCAATCGATCTTTCACCCTATCGTAAATACACCACCGAATCCAATTGGTACCGTTATTTTGCACTATATAAAAACATCGTGTACGTTTTTAAACTTCCTCGTTCAAATAAAATAAAAATTTATTTAAAAAAAAATAGAAACAACTTTGCACAATAATTAAATTAAGTTAACAACGAGTGTACTATCACATGAACGATATACGGTTGGACGAGGCAATTAACCCGAACGTAGTCGAGTCTCGAGTACTGGGTTCGGAAATATTACCGTCGCGTCATCGTGTAAATCGTCTGCGGGGGTGGGTCACCGGGAATATTATTATAACATTCTACACGGAGGTAGTCGTCCAGCAAGTAGATTCGGGTAGTTATAGGAAGTTTAGAATAATATATAGAAACTTCTGTAATGGTCTCAAGCAGCCACCTCGGAGACTTTACCCAAGGTACTTTACTCGCGAATCCAAAGTTCACATGCGCACGATTAATTTGAATACTGATACGTCCGTCGTGCGCTCAATGAATAACAACAAGAGCGTACAATGTATTTTTTATTCATTTTGTTTAGTAACGAATTTTTTATGAAACGGTTTAACGCGATTATGACAATAAAAAAAAAAACTGTCCTCCATGGCGTTGCCCGTGGAATTAATCCATCTTATCCCTGGCCCTATCACGATTTTTTTTTATTTATTATTCTCGATAATATCTTCGAAACGAAGACTTTCGTGCCCGTATATAAAAATAACAACTGTTGATTTTTTTTTTTTTTTTTTGTCATCTGTTTCGCCGAGCTAATCCAGAAATTGAATTTTGCCAAAGTTCACGTGTGAGCACCCCTTTGGAGGTGATAAATCCTCAAAAGTTCTTTCATAGCTCACGTCTACACTATAAAAGATATATAACCACTAAAATGTCAATTTTTTAGGACTCAAGTCAACGGATTTGTATGGCCGTTGATCAGTGACAGATGGAAAAAGGCTTTTCTACGAGTACATTTATGTATATATAAATATAGATTTGCGATTTACAGCGAAAAAAAATGCAGATTTAATAAAAATAAAAAAAAATTTAATTTAAATTTAATTTTATAACATTATACGCATAAACCTACCTGGACATATGCCAATAAAACGAGTTATTTTTTTTTTTGTTGTTATGAAAAAATGTGAAATATGTCCTTTTTTTTTTTATACGGGCAATTAATGGTTGTTCAATTTTATTTTTTTTTTTATTTGATTTTCACAGTGAACAGTTTATTCTACCACTGTACGAGTAGGTAATAAAATAATAAAAAAAAAAAAAAAAAAAAAAAAAAAAATGTATATTTCTCTTGGCAATATATTCGATTCGGTTTTTATATTATGCGTACAGTCAGTACGGTTATTATTTTTTATTTTTTCCTGTAGCCGATAACTCGATGAGTTTCATAAAATATTATGTTTCTGACAGTTGTCGTATCAGTCAAGCACTACGACGACAACCTACATGCACATAAATAAATTATTATTATTTTATTTTTTTTTTTTTTTTTTTAACGCAATAGCCGTAGACATGAATTTAGAATAATATGATTGACATTAATATTATAATATTTTATTTGAAACGTGTTCGGCGGACCACTGTAACAGAATATTTTTACTTCAATAAATGTTACCCCTAACCCAAACCCGTCAGTAAAAATAGCCGAGAATATATTTACCCCAGTAAATATATACCAGCATATTTTACCAACCCTTCAATTTTTTTGGGAGGGGATTGATATATACTCGGTAAATATATACGATTAAAATCCTGGGTTTGTATTTAAGGTCATTATGAATTTTGTATTTAATGTTATATTTATCATACATTAGAATATTCCTTAAATTTTCAATGTATTAAGTTTTGAACACCTAATCCAATTGTCATTGCAATGAAATTGTAAATTCAAATAGAAATAGTTAAGTAATCAGATAAAAAACAACTATTTTTATAGATGGAGTTCATCTATGGGCAAAATGGGTAAAACAGTATACACATTGGACAATTTTCTTAAGGGACGGTTTTTTTTTTCGATAGAAGAGCTATATTATAAAATTTACTTTTTTTAAGAGTTTTATATCTGGTCACCACACGTATGACACGCTATAGGATAAAACATAAAATTATATACGTTATAGACCGTATACAAATGAAATCTTTATTTAATTTTATCATTAAAAACCTATCATTAATACTAACAATGAAATAAGTGAATATAAATTAAAAATTGACAATTGTGGTGCTATGATTATCTTATCGCGGTCGTATTTATGCGTCATTGTACTCGCGATATTTATAATATTTTTTTATTATTAAATTTTACACGAAAAATAACAGTACAATTATAGTATTAAATATCTAATAAAGACTAAAGATGTATCAAACGAAATATAAAAAGACATTTTGTTTTATTAAAAATTATTTGTTTACAAATTTTCCATTTGTTATCTTAGTAACGTTTAATATTTTCCTTACAATAAGGATATATTCTGTTGCTGTAGCAATTGTTTTCCATTCGAAAGAACGGGAGTAGAAAATTGCAAACAAATAGATTTTTTTTTTTTTTTTTTTTAATTTACAACTAATACATTTGTACGAAATATAAAATATATAAATCTAACTTAGTATCCGAAACGCGAAGTTTTTTTTTTAATACTTTTAATTTTTCAAGAATACATTTCAAAAACAAAAAAAAAAAAAACATAATACGTTTCATTTACATTTACGTTTTAGTGTAACGTATTACGTTGTTTACGTGTATATTATCGCCCGTGCTGTGAAACGAATAGCGAGAATTTAGTAGTTGTACCCCTGTCCCCGTGTCAGTACTGACGTCCACATAATATGTAATTTCGCCCTTTAATCCCAACCGTCCATTTTATCGTCTCAGTCTATTTATATCTATTATGGACTATCGATTTATTTTACTAGACCGATGTGACGACTTTCGTATTGGATAATACAATACGGGAGACGTATCAATTATAAGTGAATGCCGACTAGCCCAACCGGATTCGGGAGAGGCAGTTCGTGTGTACTGCATTATTCTCTATACTGCAATTCGATTAAAAACTAAAAAAAAAAAAACCAAATAAATCACACCAGTCGTCGAACATAGAATTAGAAACGATATATTTTTATTATAATTAATAGACGACAGACAGACGAGGAACTTTTTTTTTTTTTTTCTAAATAATTATTATTCGACGAATTTAATTTAAACATTTTACCGAAAACTACTACAGTTGCATAATAATATATATTATTTAATGGATTTTTTTTATTTTTTTTTTTTATCGATTACAATGGCCACCGAATGACCGATTATATATCATAATAATATTGTACTTGCGGTTTAGATTTAGCACAAACGGACGTTGCAATTAAATGGAAACGAAAACCTATACGGCCGTGGGGCCGTATAAATTATAATTGTATCGTAACTATATGAACGAAAAAAAAAAAAAAAAAAAATGAAAACAATTTGCGGTAAATTTTTTTTTACTATATGAAAGGCTGTACATAAAAATTGTATTTAACGATTCGGCGAGCATATCGAAATATTAAGGTCAATACAATTGCGAAACTATGGAATTTTAACGGGAAATTGGATACGCGAACGATATTTGATAACGTTTGGATATCCAACGGAAGTCTGCGTACAAACGCATAAGATTTCCACGGTCAGATGTATGGGGAGGGCGGGAGAGAGACAATCTAAAAATGAAGGTTAACAGATGGTTTTCCGGTTGTCCGTAATTTCGGGTTTACAACAATAAATGGAAAATAAGTATTTTATTTTTTTTTTTGTTTTCTCGGCTGTTTTTCACACAAAATCGAATACTTTAAATAGTCAAAAGTTTGTTGTATTTCGTTTCGTTAAATAATCGCACTTCCGGGCGTAGGTCGTTCCCGTATAACGGTTTTCGTGTATAATAAAACCGACGGTGTTGTTGTTACAAAAGTTTGGCGCATCCACCAAACTATAACGTAATAGTAGCCGCGTACATGCGAAAACCAATATCGTCCTGACGATTTTAAACCTCGTTCGGTATCATACTTATAATAAAATACGTGTGTGTACATAATATTGTTGATTCGCGCGGTACACGCGTAAGTCAGTATATTTACGGTCGTGTTTGTTCGTGAAATTATACGACGCGGACGCGGGTGAAACTTTTCGTATCCGCCCGATTCGCTGTAAATTTACGATAAAAGACGCGATTTCGCACGACGCGTGTTCTCGCGCCGAGTTTAGCGGACGGGGATATATATTTGGACAGCCGGTCTAATACAAAAAACAGGGGGTGGAAAAAAAAAAAAAAAAATAAATGTAAATCTCTTTTTTTTTTATACCGATTTTTTTTTTATTTTAACCTACCCGAAATCAATATAATACGAGTACGGCGTGCCGCGAATTAGCGTTGACAGCTCGACTACACGCGCGGTTTTAAAATTCAAAACCGATTGCCTAGAGCTCCGCAACAGATCTGTCAATTTGTGTCGAGTTTTGAAATTCCGCCATCTATTGTTGCGGTTATTTCGTAAGTTTATCGTAATATTTTTTATCGATCTCATCCCCGACCACCGCTGCAGTAACAATAATATTCATTTGACGCGGAGAACATTATTGACTGCGGATACCTTTTTCCGTGTTGATCGTAGTGCAAAAGTAATTGAAAAACAAAAAAAAAAAAATAAAGAGAGTAGGGAGACACGCTGTTCTGTAGTCAATGTTGAGACGTATCTTGACAAATTGGTAATTATCTATTATCCTATATAAATAAACACTGCCAAGGTTATCGAAATATTTATTATAGATAAAAATGTCACAAAGTAAATAATTTTTCTGTATTATGTACTTAAAAATCTAGTAAAAATATTCGGTTATTTTCAACCGAATCATATACTGATTCCGGCGGCGAGCCCGAATTCGACAGCATGATTTTGCCCGTGTACGGGGCACCACACAACTCCATAGTCAATATGAATTTAATTTATATAAATCGAACGAATTTTAGTTTCATTTTTATATGTAGTAACAAGTACTACAAGTTGGTAAATAATAATTTCACGTTAAACTAATATACAAAAAGTGATAACCGTTATTGACAAATTATAAAAAGATTATTATCATACTTAATAAGCAAAAGGATTATATTTTTTTATCAACTATCAAGTTATTTTTAGTTAAGTCGATAATTTATCTTTATCTAAATAGATTTTTGGTATTTTGTCGTTATATTTAGATCTAAATAAATTGTAATTATCTGTGTCATAACACTGGTTGTAGGTGGAACGTTAGCAAGTTAGGACATGTAGAGGGAAATTTAATTTTGATCATTACGCAACGGTAAATCATTGCTTAAACATTTGTTTAAAACCTAAGCAATTCCGTCCGCATGAATCGTAAAATAGAACGTTCGACTATTATTTTTTATACACTATAATATTTTCTGAGTCATTTTGCTGAGCCGAAGATAATTGTAATTACATAAAACCAAATAAAATTTAACATAACTAGTATAGTCCGAACTATTATAATGGAATGAAGGCGCCTAATGGTATTTAATGTTTCAATACTAGAGACAGTTATTGTATATAAAATTCAATGTTAGGTTTTGTAATCGATATTGGTATTCTCCATTACAAGTGTAAAACCTCTATACTTTATCCTGACAAAGATACAAAAACATAACCACATTTAAACATACGACAATTCAAGAACGGGCAAATAGGAAAACTTCGAGAAACAACAAATTAAACACAATTTACTTAACAATAATATCCACGATATAAACTTGAGAAATTATCGAAATAAAATCGGTAACCGGTAATGAAATCGAAATTTTTTGTATGTATTGCTAGTGAATCGAATAAAAAGTTTGACTTGACATATTTTAACTGCGAAATATTGTTTTTTTTAGTGCGCAGTACAAACTGCTGCTGATTTTATGTTGAAAATCGATTGGGGAAAAACAAATTTTGACCAGGGCCTAAAGTAGTTGGTTTGTAGCGCAACCGATGATTTAAATTATATTTTAAAAACCACCGCTAACAGCTCGATAGTTGTAAGTTTTATTTTTTACGCAAAAAACGTATTACATTGTGTAGCTCCCAACGATTTTTATCGATGCGTCGAATATATCGATTGTTTTAAAGAGGGGGTAGGAGTTTTAATAAAAACCAACAAATTTATCCGGTCATCCGCAGTATCCTCGAAATCATTTGCATGTTATATTTCTGTTTTACACCCCACCATGTTTACAAACCAGGAAAATATTCACGTTTTCGGATGTTTTCCCACGGTTATTTCAAATATCCTATAAAATTAAACTACAAGGAATACGTGAATCAAGTGCCCAAATACCGACTACAAAACATATCCGGTGGTAGACATAGAAAAGTACAATTTATCTAGTGAAGAATGAAAGATGATTGCTCTGAAATCGTCTAGAAACAGATGAAAATGACAAATATATACATTATCTTAGATATAAGAACAAATATATGTAGAATTTATTTAGATATAAACCAAAAAAAATTATCTATTTTTATGATACATTATAGTAGGGAGATAAAAATGTAAACGGTTAAAATAATTCTGCAAACGCAATGGCGGTAATAATATAAATCATTAGGTAGTAATTTCGAATTATAAACCAAAAGTAAAACAATACAGTTGGTTGTTTAATATTTTCTACTATGAGTTTTTACTACATTAAATCTTTTTTTTTTTAGTTTTATTTTGGATTAACTTCAGATAGATCCGAAAATTGTCATCAAGACAAAATAAAAGAGAAACAAATATTGCCACGATGCATTAATATAGATAGATTTGTTAAGACGAGTCTCACTACTTCAGTGAACACCACCCTGCCAAAGCATTGGTCGCAAAATACACCTCGGTGTGCATACGTTTCGGCGTCACTGGTCATGGATGTCTCGCGTATAAAAATAAACTGACTCCTCGTTTATTTCGACGTCGAGTTTTATTACGTCTTTGTAGTTTACGAGACGAAAATCCAAAATCATTAAACTATTACTCGCCAAACTCGAAACCTACCAGCGCGTGTGTGGTTATCAAACTATTCGTTTTTTTTTTTTTTTTCAATTTCGTAAGAGCCCTTAGGCGCTTGAGCGTGTTACCATATAGGAAATAATAATAATATTTTGTCTTTGATGTTTTCAATCCCCCGTGCACCCGTTTTTTTGTATATATAAATAAAATAATATTTACGAGGATTTGTATTTTTATCGAATAATAGCCGATAGTAGTTAAATAAAAAATGAACCTTATAACGTATGTTTTTCTATAGATGGAAACACATTGCACGCGTTACCCACTATGTCTTAGAACTGAAATTATGTATTATAACGCCCGTACACGGTTTAAATATTAAAATAGTATTTCTAGTCTTCTGTTCGGGCGATCGCCGATTTAGTTATTTTCTGTAAAATATGTACATTTGTTGACTGCAATACAAAAATAATTATATTTTTTTATTTATTTATTGGCAATTTTCACATACTACTGAGGGTTAAATTACTTATTTATGTTTTTTTTTTTAAAAAATACAAATATAATATAGGTAATTTTTATTATTTAACTGTTATTAATGGTTTCGGAACGAAGAGAACTATACATAGTATATCTATATAATGAGTTGTTTTTTTTTGTCTCTCAAAAATTGCTTCTTCAATTGTGAAAATTAAGGACGGTTCTGGTATTAAATTTATATTTGCAAGTAAAACGGGGATTTTTGATTTTCTTTAGTGTTTTTTTTTTTGTTAAATAACTGAAAAAAACGGCAAAAACCATCGGAAAACCTGAGTATTAACGAACTATATGCTGTTTTTGAATTATTTATAAGTTTTATTTTAGAATTTTTTTTTTGTTTTGCCTATGAAAATTATGTTTGTGATTATTAAAAGAAAATGTATGAAACAATTTGTAAAATAACGAACAATAATTGTAATTTAATTTCAAGTTACAAATTAATATGATTTTCAATTGAAATTCGTAATTAGAATATATAACCGAATTCGGCCCAAAACATTATCTGTTTTTCCTCCCTCCTCAAATTCTCACCTACAACCGGTGGCCTACATAATCGCTGCTCTGGCACTATCTAAAATACTATCCTGTACGACGAGCGTGATGAAAATGTATCTTAAAATATCAGCAATTTTTTTCTAAATAGATGTAGTAAAAAAATATATATATTTATATATTTTCGTAATTCCCGTCGTTAAAATTGTTTTCTCTCTTATGTCGGATTTTCAAATATACAACTCAGTTAGTAGAGGTAACTGTATTATTATAAACGTTGGACGAAAGTACGATATTTACCTATACGATACGATAAATAATATATTTTCCTACACAAAAGACCGACGCCGTCGATAAAATGCGGACGGGATTACTAGGAGTTTCCGAATTCCAAACTCCCGATGGGAAGCACACGACTACCTACCTATACTTGCGTGGGTATATTGATTATAACCACACCATAAGATATTTTTCGAGCGTCAACGATAAAACATCATAAGAATGTCATAATTATAGTGATTATTATCGTTCGGTCTATCCCAGAAAACGACATTGTCGAATCCGTATTGTTTTTAACGAATTTTAATATTATATTGTTGAAGAAGCAAGTTGCCCGAGACGACTATATCCTTCACGGTTTCATTGTTCAGCGACACGTTATATATTTATTTTTTATATAAATCTATACGTAGAAAAATGGATGTCTGTCTGTCTTTATAAGATCAATAGACTCAAAAACTACTGGAGCGAGTTTATTGCAAAATGTTTTACGTTGTCCGGAACAAGATTATGACTATTGAAATCCGCCCTCTATTGATTACTGTCCCCTGAAATTCGGTTTTTAGTAGTTTTTAGTACTTAAATCGAATTATATTTGTTGATTTATTTTGGTTACCTTGGTTCACGAATAAAAAAAAAAAAAAAAGAAGAAAACAATTATTAGTTATTGTAGTGCAATCCCAGTGATGTGCAGGTATCCATGGTATTAAGTGAAAACACGTAAAACCATCAGGTTTGCTTGTTCCGCGCCAGAACACAACAAAATAAAACATATCGTTTATCATAATGCATTGCCACGAACGAAATGCATAAGCCACAGCAAAAAAAAAAAAATACATATTTGTTCGGCATGAATTTCTAACTTAATTCAATTATGACTCAAATTTGTTTTGTTGATAAGTGGTCGAAGATATTTTTTAGTCTGCCTAAAGTGGACTAAATACACTTTCCATCGATTTTTTTTTTTTTTAAAGCGATATGGGTAGGACAATGATCTTGTAAAAGCAATATCTAGCAATAGCAAAGCACCCTGCAGGTTATCTAGTATATATATATATATATAAAATCAACAATTTATTTTTCGATACACACGTGACTATCGATGTCACGATAGTCGACACTGTTACTAAAAATCGCATAGATATATAAAACGACTAGGTGGCTGTGTAATAGTCCAGTTATAGGTATTAAGCCAACAGCCATATGTATCCGTCGTGGTCTAAGATGGAAAATTCTATTCATCGACCCACAAAATATTTGTTAGTGACAAGAAATACGTAATGATACATAAACGACTTACTATTATCTATTTCAAATGTGTTTCAATGTTTAGCACAAAATGCACGGGTCAATCAAATAAATTTCCTCCCCCGTGGTCCCTTCCTTGACCGTCCCCAGATGTGTTTTATATCTGTGAGAAAACTCGAATTATTAATTAAAATATTTACTATTTTTTTTTTTTTTCCTGCGGGTGAAACGAACAATATTTATAATAATTTATATACTATTGTTTCTCGTTGACGATAATAATTGTGGATAGATCACGCGGCGGTTGTATTGCATTTTGGTTTTCGCACAAAACACTCAATGGCGATTATTTACGACGTGGTAAACACATAATTAAATAAAATGTACGAGTACCTATGTATTCTTATTTACTGATGTGTAGACGTTAATATTGCGAATGCAATTGTTGGACCATATCCAACACGTTTGTGTAGGACACGAATACAATATTCAAGTATAATTTTGTAAAATGTTGCCAAGCAGGATTATAATTTTATAACCAGGTCCCCGTGAATGTACTCGTGTATAATATTATATTGTAGTAAACGAAGACGGATAAACTTAATATTATAATATTGCAAAAGAAAATATCTATATTTTAGGTTGGACAACAGCCAAAACAATAGTTTTTGAATGAAAATATTATAAGACAACGGTGAAATGTTTCCTTTCTAAATCTGTTGTGAACACAATATTATAACAACCGAATTTATATGTTTGTATATATATATATATATATATATATAATTCGTCTACAACCATTTTTATAGCAATCTGGATGGTTTAAAGCATTCGTTTAATGTTTTTTTTTATTTTTTCTTTTGTTACAAATGCAAAACTATAGTATTAAAAATAGTTTTAAGTAGAGACAAATTTCAAACCCTGTTCACTGTAATATTATTCGCATTTCGAACGCAAACGGTTCAATTGGCACAATAATTATAAGTAGGTGTTAAATTCTGTCAGTTTGTATACGTCAGATGTAAACGTTTTGTTATAATTCTAAAAACGAATACGAACATAACGATTAAATCGAAAATGAAATAATGTAAACAACTCACCGAAAACAAAAGTAGAAATATAATTGTATTAAATTTTTTATAAAGGGAAAGAAAACCTGACAAAACAGGTACGTGCTGATTCCCTGTCATACTTTCGATTTAACATTGTGTCGAAACGCTCGCATTCGTTTTGTAGTCAATTTGTTTTTTTTTTTTTTTTTTTTATAGTCTATTTTTTGATTTGATCAACAATGGTGTACCTTAAAAACTTTGCGAAAAGTTCGGATCGTTATAGTTTATTCTCGGTAAGAGTGAACCATTCGGATTGGAAAAACAATGTTCGAAAAGTCTACCGAGTCTTGTAGTTTTTGATATTTTATGCGCAATAGTTATTGTAAATCGTTTCGATAGAATAATACAAATAACGCGGAACATTGATTAAACCTCGGTAAAAAAAAAACAAACCCCCCCCCCGTTACGCCATGTCACTGGAGCTGATATTTCAGATTTGATGGCATTAAAAAAGTTTATATTATGTGATTGACCGTTTCCCACAATAACACTTTTACCGTTTATACGAGTCTGCATTTCATGTTTTTAGTTGCAAGCACGCCGTTTTGAAACGAAATTCGATTTTACAATAACAATTATGTGCCTTTGTGCATTCATCAAATTTTTACGAAGTTTTTTTACATTTTATATTTCACTATTTAGCAGATTGATTAATTGATAAATAATAAAGTTTGGTGTTGATTATTATCCGTGCGTATACGCCTGTAATAATGTTATTTTTGTATGTTTACCAATTTATGTACGCAGTGTTGGTGAAAATATTAACATATTATTATTGAAACGCTATATCTTTTGAGACTTTAGTGAAGAGAAAATTATAATACCGCAAAAAAAAAAAATAAATAAAAAAAAAAAAAAAACTCGAACAGCTTGGGCGAGTTTGCTTAATATATCGATCGTATTTTAAACGAAAATAAAATATGAAAAAAAAATATTATTGTAGCACTTTAAATACGCGTAATAACACTAAAACACCGTTCGATCAGTAAAGTTATGATAATATTATAACGTTCTATTAATTCTCAAAAACGAATTTTCTTTAAAACCAAATCGTTATAAATAATCGTATTTAATATCGGTTTCTTAATAGGAAATAATAATACGCTTTGGTTTGTTTTGCAGTTATACGAGTAAGTACCTAAAAAAAAAATTACTTTCATTATTGAAAATCGACGAGAAATTGTTGGTGTTTTTTTTTTTTTTTTTTTTTTTTTTTTTTTTTTTTTTTTTTTTTTTAATGACATATTTACATAACTCGTGTCAATACTTCAACTTCACATTTTGTCAAAACGCTCTCACTCGGTATGTACTTATGTTTTTTTTTTTTTTTTTATAGCCCATTATTTGGTTTAAGCCACTCATTTGTTGTTAAAAACTCATTAAAAAATGCGTGTCTTTATAGTTTATGCTCGGTAAGAGTGATCCATTCGAAATTTTATAACTATGTTAAAAATGAATTCCGAGATTTGTAGTTTTGATATTCTATGTTCACTTATTGCAAATCGATTGATTGATCCACGGTGAAGAACTGTCACACCAAATCGTTTGGGCTGAATTATAAGATTTTGTGCCAAAAAAAAAAAATAACATAAGCATAATAATATTATAGAAGATACGACTTTTATAATTCTTTATTTATTTTATGTTTTAACTCGCAGAATACAAGTATTAAGCTTAAACAATTGGTAAAAAAATAACACCTGAATACTATATACATTACGATCAGTTGTTAGGCAAATATAACTAAACATGTATCTAGATACAAAATAAAACACTAAAAAAATAAATAAAAAAGATAACAAATTAAAATTATAATAATTTACCTATGTATATTACTTCATAAATTGATTGATATTTAAAAAAAAATCCGTTTTTCCAGTATTTGCTCAGTAATTAAGAAAAAATACAAAAAATAAAAAACGACTTCATTGCCTCCATTTTATCCAAATTTTTTCATATTAGATGCTACACCGGAAAATTGGTTTGAAATTTTGGTAGCAAAGTTGTTTACGTACGCGGAAAAATGCAAACCTATAGTACCTCAAACTAATTCCTACACATTCTAGATAATTCAATTATTCATCATAAATATAAGATATCAAATTGTTTTAATTATCTATTCTAGATAGGACATAAGATAACTAATTTTTTATCCAGATAATGATGCAACAACACCGACTACGTGGTTATTATAAAATATTATCAGGCGCACAGACATTTGCTACTACGTTCATTCGTCGACAGTTAGTTTTATTATAGATGAACATTTTTTATTATCGTCGACCACCGAACGGGACAGATTTTTTGGATCCCTGCACCGTGCAGTCGACTCGTCCAAAGTCATAGTACGGTATGATCGATTCATCATTTTCCGTCTTCCGGCTTTTCCCCTAGCTAAATGGCCGTTCACCGGACGAGCTGACGGTTCCTAACCTTTTATTCTTTTTTTTTTTTTTTTTTTATTTTTTTTCTCGGGTCGCGAACCCCTTGTAGCCGTGAAATATAGCCAACCCGAAAAATAATAAAACAAATTAAAAAACGATTCGCGACAGAGTTAAACGCAGTAGTTGGACCGATTCGTAATGGGGGGATTGTAAAAAACACACCGAGTACAAAAGTATGTTTTTGATTTTGTTCCATTAAATTATTAGTAAATTATTCAAACGATATTGAGGTCGAAGGGTACCCCGGTCACTATAATACCATCGCCAATTTCTCCGCCTCTCTCGAATACACACTTGCGTGATTCCAATTTGGGGGTTAACAACTACAACCGGTATACTACATTATGCGTGCGTATTTTTTTTTTATTTCATTACGAAAATTTATCGGTTTTACGCAAAAATAAAACATTTAATTGGTTTTGCTGAAAATGCACATTTAAAAATCGTAGATATGACAAAAAAAAAAAAAAAAAAACCGATAGCCGAATTTATGAATAAATATGAATCTTGGTAATCGTATTATACCCAATGGCTTAAAATTACATCATTTGTTCAGTATTTATTAAGTTATTTAATCTTAAAATGTATATATTTCAGTCAAGTTCTAAAAAAAAGGTTGATTTTTTTAAATAAAAGTTGTCGTTTTTGAATCCGTTTTTAAAATTCAAATTGTCCGATTAGAATAAAAGAAAATTCTACGATATATACCTGATTATTATTCCGGTACCTAGGTGCTACATACCCTCCCATTCGAAATTCTTGGGCACGTCGCTGTTAATAGGGCAAACATTGTCGACTTACCCGTGAAATGTTTTATCACGAGAAATGTGGGATAATATTCGATTAGTAAGGGCTGTTTCGTCCTGAAAAAAATAAAAATTTTAATCATATAAAAAGGTTTTGTTAGCTCATTAAATTTTCTACAAACCTATTTCACATTTCGCGTATTGCTGCATCAGCTTCCTTAACCCCCTGCGCATAAAAGCTCTCTGCCCGTGAGTCGAACCTGTGAGTTGACAACGGTGTTCTTGAATTCCTCGTCGTTTTCAAATCGTTGTCCACCGAGCCATCGCCTGAAGTGCGTGAAAAGAAAGTAATCGGTTGTTGCTAGGTCGGGTTTGTACAGTGGGTGATAAAAAAAGTTCCCAGCGTGAGTCTTGAATTTTCTCCTCGGTATTGGCAGCGGTGCGAGGACGCGCGTTGTCGCAGAAGTGGATTTCGCCGGACGACAGTTTCCCGTGCCGTCGGTTTTTGTAATCGGGACATCGCAGTCTGACCAATCCTGGTTTAGGACCAGAAATTAGGCACAACTCCCGGCGAATTTCAGCACAGCAGAAGATCGTTTTGCACGCAAAAATCTTATCGCAGCTCGACAGCCGCTGGGAGCAACCTATTTCCACGGACATTGTTGTCCGCATGCAAGAACGGGCAAAAAACTACCGAAACAAAACAAACACTAGCAATAGCTGAATAAGTAGTGCACGTACGCACCTACACGAGTTCCACTGCGTACCGACTATTGAAATATAAGCAAACGGCTCATAGTTTTCTAATAGTATTTTTGTTTTTTTTTTAGTATATAATATTTGCATATTATTATTCAGGGCATTGATTTATACAATTTGTACTTCTTGCCCGATTAGCCCGTTGAAAACCGTTTCGCTTTCGCCGTGTCGAAATATTACGTTTTAAAAAATAAATATATATATATATATATATTTACTCTCATCTCTGGTGCAGTCAAACTATCAGTGCTTCAATATTATTTTTGGAATGCTGGCAGGTACGTAATTATATTTAAATTGACTTATTTGATTGCACGATGTCAAAACGACGCACATTAATTGATATTTATTACATTTCGCGTATACGATGCGTGTACATATTAATGTGTCTCGAACATATTAATGTTTAAAGTTGACTTTCGAAACGTGTATACGATATACAAATAAGAAAAATTTAATTTAGTATATATTCCCTTCGGTTTTTTTATGAAAATATTCATGGTTTGTATTTATTATTCAATAGTAATTTTATTCGTCAACGGTTAACGACGACAAAACCGGTCAAAACGGTAGCTGAGCATTTCGGTTGGATTTGCGTTTCATAACGGACCCGAAATTAATGAAACCGACCGACCGAAATACGAACGTCAGAGACTGAATGCGAATTCGCCGTCGATAGCTGTTTTTATTCATTCGGTTTTCACGGTAAAACTTTAAAGCGCACGTACGGCTATCCAAAAACATTTTCTTAAGGGCTTTTTCCTTCTCCCCCACGGTCCAAGATACCAAGACATATTGATTATTTAGCGGCACGATTCGCTAGTTTTAAGCACACACAATAATAATAATAATAATAACAATAATCGTTGTCGTCGATTTATAAAATCGCGTTAGACAGGTACCTCTTGCCGGTGTAAAACCTGCAACGAGTGTTGTTTACTCGGCGAGTTTCGTTCTAGCGGCCGCACGGCGGTAAAAATCCCGATTTCTATAGGAAATCTAAGTGAATGAGTACGAGTATATATAATTATTTTGACGATAAATCGAATGGGTTGGTTTTTTTTTTTTTTTTTTTTTATTAATATTTTCTATGTGAACGGCGCCGGTGTTTACTTTAGTTATTATAGAAAACCTTTCGATCGCGGTGAAATGTTTACGTTCGATAACTCGATTTAATTGTACGAAAACACCGAGCATCGACGACTACAAGACGAATATAATGTTGTCGCCACGAACGCGCGCGATTGCACTGGGTTTCGAAAAAAAAAAAATCGTTTTTCTTCTCTCGTGTTATTAGTTTTCCGCACGTTCAATTTAATAATCGCCCCGGGAGCCCATATATAATAAAAGCCCGTTTTCGTCCAACCAAGATAAATGCGTTTATACGCAAAAAAAAAAAAAAAATATATATATATAAAATAAAATACCACGAGGTGTCCTATAATAATAATAATAATAATAATAATAATAATAATAATAATAGGTACCTGTAAATATTTTCCGCCGCGATAAAACCACATTGTGATAAGTGCTCGGAAAGGCGCCTACTTTGTCCGCGAAAGATTAATTTTATATTTCTTATGCTTGTGTATACCGACTATCGTAGGGTTTTTCTGAATCCGTCGCGGTATATAAAATTCTGTCACGTTCGATGCGATTAAACCCATCGTTTTATTATTATAATATTTACGAGATTTGAACGTTTGCGCGCCAAGACCGCGGAGACGGCCGCATTTTCGATGGGCGATTTTTATTGTTTTCTTAATTTTTTTTTTTTTTTTTTAATAAACTAGTATTTCAGCGATATTATATATGATTAAAATATTAATGTACGCGATTCTCGTACGAATAAACGATCGAACTTATTATAATTATTTTTTACCGCCATTGTTATTTTGTAATAAAATTGAAAACTACATTTGTACAATTCGAGTTTACGTACTACAGGGCGCGGCGAGGCAGACGGTTTGCAGATTTGCAAGGCTATTAAAAAGGAACGGCGCAACTTACAGAAATGAGATTTATTCTATTCGGTATATCATGCCGCTTTATGCGTTAGGTTTTGGAAATAACACCAGAAAGATGATGGCGCCCAGCAGTGAAGGCAATTCTTGAAGTTTCAATTGCTTCCAATAAATGTCGAATCGGGATCCATATGAGGACAACTTTTTTCAGTAGTGGCGGAGCCCACTTTGATCTCAGTGAAACGGTGAATAAACAAAATGTTTGATACCGGGCTAATAACAGGCCAAAGAAAATTTATGAGGGACCACATCACTCCCCCCCCAAAAAAATGGTCTTATGGTTTGCGATTTCCAAATTTGGGGTGATCGGGCCTTATTTTTTATAGACAATTTTAATAGACAAACCGTGACTATCACCGCTCAATGATATCTTTCCGTATTGGACAATTTATTTGCACATCAATTGGACGAACTAAGTGATAAAACAGATTTAAATTCAACTGGATGGGGCTTTTGTCCATTCTGCTCGAGTTTCAACGACGAAACTACGACCGATGTACCTTGAACGCCTCGTCACTGCGAGGGGTAAAGTGAGATGGCCCGCGCTGAGTATTTGCGACTTCTTTCTGCGGGGCTACCCGAAGGATAAAATGTTTTTTTTTTAAAATCAGCCTCGTACCATGGAAGAACTCAAAGAACGAATTCGAGAGGAAATCGCCGATATACCCGTCGAGATGTGATAAAAGCGTCCGAAACATCAAAAATCGCCTTCATGCCTTAATGTATCGCTGTTGGGGGCCATCATCTTTTTGATAGTATATTCATAACTTGACGCATAAAGCGGGAAAATGTAACGAATAAAAATAAAAATCTCATTTCTGTAAGTTGCGTCAGGTTTTTTTTTTTTTTTTTTTTTTAATAACCTTTCAATACTACTCCGTCCGTCTCGCCGCACCTTTTTTATGCATTGCATACATTTACTAAATGGTTCGGCTATATGAAAGAGTTGAGTCACATAAGACATAAAAAGTATAGTAGCCGAATATTATATTACATTAATGGGTCGAATTGTGTTGATTGACTGTGTGCAATATATTATTTGTTGATGTAAAAATTACGTGATGGTATAGAAACCAGTGTAGAGTTAATAGAACAAATTGAAAATATTTTTTTTTGTTCGTCGTAATGTTATCGCGTGTTTTTATCAAATAAAAAAAATCATCTCATAAACGAAATATATTTCGCGGAGTAATCAATAAAAATGTGTGCCCTCTCGGTAATGTATTTACGGCCGCCAAGCTTACCGTTTTACTCATAGGGTCAGAAATTTGGATTTTCACATGAAATATGTCTGTTACGATCGAACCGTGTAATAAACGTTAAAATATTTGTAAACGATTTGTATTTATTTATAATGACGTATGCATAAAAATCGTATCATATTATTATTCTTATTATTATAATTATATAATATGTTTTGATCGAATCAACGAGAGAAAAAAATATCGATAAACGAAAAAATCGAATAAATGCACAATATTCGGCGTTGAACTATTAAAATAATTGCAGTGAATTTAACGGCAAATAAAATAAATATTTTTTTATATTATTAAAAGGCGATTTTAAACGGTTTTTGACAATTTGAACACCGTCAATTTAATACGGTGGTATAAAGTACTCCGGAGAAGGGTTCACTGTATTGCGATAAAAATTAATATTCTTATAAGTGTCGGCGAAGCGGAAAAAGCTTTTATTCGCCAAATCGTGGTCACCGATTCAAAAAATAAAGTAAGGGTTTTTTTTTCTCTTTTTTTTCTTTCTCCATTTTCTATTTTGATTTTTATTACATCGTCGCGGAGGTTCAATCGTATTTTGCGCGTATTATATTATTTAATTGTACGCCTCGAACGAATCAAGGCGAATCAATAATAATCAAAATGCGAGATTTTGTCACTGTACACAGTGAATATTTATTGGTACAAAACTAGTAAATTTCGCCGTCAAAACAATATAATAAAATAAAAAAAAAAAATAACATTATTTTTATTGCTATACGCCGTAACGACGCGTACAGATAAAGCCAATGTCTGCTGCTCTGCGAAACATTTTTATATCGACCGTCCCATCTCGGCACGATAGTGGTTTTGTCTATATATTATTTATAATATCGTCGGCTTGCAGCGAAAACTCACTAACTGCAAATATAACGAATTCCAGATTTAAGTTCTAACTAGTATAAAAATGTTTGCTCTACAATTTTAAAGAAGACAATGAAATTAGATTTTCCGATGGTTATACCGTTTTACTCGCTATTTGAAAAATGCACGAAGTGTTCAACAGTAACCAGTTCGCCGTCACGTTAATAAAATAACATTATTTCCAAAATAAAAAATAAATTTAAAAAAATATATTAAAATCGAAGATCCGACGTGTATAAAATGTAAATGCATACATTAAAAAAAATAATAAAAAATTGAAACGTTTCTATTTTTGTTGCAAGCCGACGATATATATGCGATGCTCGTTTTATCACTTTAGCGATTGGATGTCGAAGACAATTAATTTTGGAAAACATTTAAGCACGTTCGAAGATAATATTTAAGTAATTTGAAATATGTATTAAACAATTAATATCATATATATATATATATATTTTAAAATTATCGACAAATATAAATATGAAATTAATAAGGAGAAACGATCCCTGCACTAATGTAACAATAAAAATGTTAAAATTTCATTGAAATTCTAAAATTGAATGATTATTACTAACTGCACGCAATGCATACAAAAATTTCGTTGAAATGTAAGTAAATGACGTGAAAAAAAAAATCGAGGTAAAAAAACTACCCAATAACGCAAAACAAAACGTATAAACAATATTCTGAATCGATAAAAGTTAGGCACGGAAACGAGGTTTAAGCTAAGATTGCGTCGTGTTGTATAAAATGAGGAGAGAGGGAGGTTGGCGAGGAAACAAAACGTAAAAATTATTTTCGGTAACTATTTAATTGGCAATATTTTATTTTGCGGGACATTTTATTCCCGATTGTCAACAATCGTCTTATTGAAAACGGCCGTGGTCCATCGAGCGGACAAAACGCCGGCATAAATCATTCCGCCAACTCGGTAAATCCATCAACTCACTCGTACCTACGGCCGCGACAAAATTATGAAATAAAAACGAGTGTGCAGTTGTCGTCGTATTAATATTTATGTGCGGAGACGTCAGATAAAAGAAATAACGATCCATTTTAAGTAAAAAAAAATAAAAAAAATTTAAAAGAATACGGTTTTAAGAATTATAGCCACCTATATAAATAATCCTATAAATCCTATATTTATTCTATAAATTATGTTCTATCGTTTATATTCAATTAGAGTGACGGATACATAAATATTTCAGACAAATCGGAGTATAAATATCTCAAAAATAATGCGTGCGACAGATATCAGAATAAAATCCTATTCTTATGTATAAACAGTACGGTAACGACTTTTTTTTTTTTTATAATCAACTTTCCGTTTGTTTGTATACCCGTGTCTGCGTCACTTTGCAACAACACGAGAAATCGTTTGACGGATTTTCCGTTTTCATTTTTAAATATAGCGAAACTCAAACTTAAATTAACACGGAATTGCGTCGTCCGACGTAACTTTTGTTATATAAACATCAATAAAAGACTAAAATCATTTTTAACGATTATTTTGTTTTAAACCTATAAAGAAATAATTTCGATACACCTTTTATTGAATACTACAACACCATTCGGCTATGCGTTTATATATTTTTATTTTATTATTTATAGATAAAACCCGGTTTTATAATGCAATCCGTTTTTATTGTCAATTGTTGTTGTTGTTATTATTATTATTATTTTTTATATAAGGAAATAAACGTTGATCGATTTTTATGTAATTTTGCTTTTGTTGACGTGGTTTGGTATTCCAAATAGTCGGTACCTAACTTTAAGTTTTCGATTTCTCGACGGAAACAATGTCCCCCGTCCAGGGAAAACTGTTTATGTTTTTTTTCATTAATGTTTTTCGTTTATCCGCCCGTAAAAAAATATAAAAAATAATTCACTAGCTCAAGAGAATTCGAAATTTATTCGTATAACCGAATGACTTAAGCTATATATATATATATATATATATTTACTATACACTTTGGCCGGGTAATATAACCGCGTGAAAATCTTCAGAGATTTAATAAAACGAACAAAAAACTCAATAATTAAAAAGGATCAGTGTTATATCCGCAGACTTCTACGAAGATACGAGACGTCGGCTTTAATTTTCCGATTAATTTGTTCGCGGAGCTAGTGTTATGGTAGGTATGTTTTTTTAAGTGGCAACGGGCCCTACACCGTCACGGTTTTTACATTTTTTTTTTTACTAAAATGATTGCACGCGAACCGGTCGAATCGTCTTACGCGTTTCTGATGTTTCGACGAATAACCGTGATTGTTTTATGTGCCAATTTATAAATTCCGAAATAATAACATTAATTTTGTTTTTTTTGATTATTGTGTTTCAGGGCGAACGACTAAATAAAAAACGATACAACCGCACATATACAACGATTAACACAAAATGGTAAGCATATGTGTAGCTAAAATATTTACATTATAAATCATTAGATTATTGTAAGACGTTGATGACGTAAAAAAGTACCAGAGATAACTAAACGTACAAAAAAAAAAAAAAATAAAAAATAACAAAATCGCTTAAAATAAACCCGCAAAAATTGTAGGTGACAAGTCAAGATGATAGTATACGAATAGGAATGCAATTTATATCTGTATGTATCGACGATTCGAAGCGATGAATCGTATTTTTCATTGTTACTATGTTAACCAAGAAATCAACGTAAATAACAAAAAAAAAAAAAAAAAAAAGAAGAACTCGAGTTTGACAAAAATCGTGTTTTTGCCGGTGGTTTTTTTCTACCGCGTTAATAACTCGAAAAACGACCCGTTGATAATACCGACTAGACAAACTGTGCTACTGGAAACCGTGTACGGATGGAGTGTATAGATCGGCCGAAGTCTTCTGGTAGAAAAAGTGTTTGCACAAGAAGAAAAAATTGTAGTACCACGAAACTTCCGGTTCCGCTCAGAATCGAATACATACCGGAAACTCTTGACGGCTATCGAGAATATAACCACTCGTATACGATTTACACCGTGTACGTCGTAAATTATGAATTCCCGGGCTTATATCAACGGGCGTATTATTAATCACTTTACATACCTATTCGCTGGCTCGTCCTTGCGATAATATTCCGTGTGACTGTGACCCAGCCCGCCGTACCATTCCGTCCGCCGTCGCCCGGGTGCTTTTGGAATTATGCCACCGTGCATGTTCCTCCACAACAATATTACGGTTTGTACGCCAAACGCCACAGTTATCTCGCATTAACATAACCTATATTGACGGCGGCAACGATGACAATGACAATGACGATAACACGATAATACCTAATCCCCGTCGCGGTATGTATTTAATAGCCGTCGATTGTAACCGATATTCAACATCGTACGTTCTCCCGGGCATCGTGTCCGCCGGACCCGGCCCGGGCTTTCGACACTCCGAAATAATGTCTGGACAATGAATTAGAAGCACGTACGAAAACGCCGAGAAAAATTTACCGGGCAACGCGAACGACCTACCGGTCGGAAATTCCGTCGAAATCCGTACAATACCGGGGCCTGACGTATGCCGCAGCCAATTCTGACGACCTAGACGCAATGTTATCACATCTCACCTTTGTCGATTACGTTTTATATTGCTAAACACGTCACTCGCACGAACAGTATCAAAATCAACTCCAATACTAACCAATTACCAAACTCGTCTAAAAATTGTACTACCCTCTGGCAAAATGCCTGGTTCTGATACGGAATACACCATGCAATCATTTTCGTTTCACAATTCTGGATCAAACGGCTAAAACAATAACTGAACTAAAAATCCGCAATGCATTCCATCGATTTCTGAAATTCCGGAAACAATACTGAGAGAAATAGTTCAAAAGGAGACAGAAATAAATGTCTTGTTAAATTAAAAAAAAAAAAAAAATACACATATCACATATATTCTATGGCTTGTGTGCACATGGCGAAAATTAAATTAAAAAAAAAAAAAAGATCGTCGAAACAATTTGAAGTTTAATACCTCTCAATATGTGAAAGTAATCGATAAACCGCAGAAAACAACGAGTTAATTTGAAAAAGAAGTGGCGAAAAGCTTGAAATCGGGTAAAATAATAACAATTTTGACCGGCAGTCAAAAAAAAAAAAAAAAAATCAATTTCAATATATAATAATTTATCAAACATTAGTACAGAAAACAAATCCGCGTTCTCCTCTTGTGCAGCAGTTTCTTTACAATACAGTCGAATGTATTGTGCACAGCGATGAACAGTTTTGATTACTAAACAACACTGCCTAGACGAAAATCATTGTTAATAAATATTATTATGGGTCATTTCCCGTGCACGAACTCCGGAAAATCATAATTGTCTGTCGGTAAAATAGACGACCTATAATATCGTCTACGGCAATAATATTGTTGTACGAGTACGGAACAGTTTGGCCAAAGCCAACGGTAATGTTAAAAACAAACTACTATAGATAATTACATTATAAGGTGTATCCGACAGCGATTACTACATTTTAATGTATGAGGGTAACCTCCTTCAAGTAACGGTGTAATTTTTGACGAAAAAAACATGATAAAATCATAAAAATTGTTTGAATAAAAAAAAAAAAAATCCATTTTATACGATAACCATTATTATTAATAAAAATAATATTTGGGAAAAATTTGAAATCGGTTGGCCGAATAAAATAGGCGCGAGAAAACGCGTCATTTTACAAATTAGTTTTAAACGTACAACACAAAAAAAAATATTCACACTGCATCAACAACTATATACACAACGGTCGGGTACTGAATTTTCAAAATTAATATTCACATTTCATTGCATAACGAATAAAATCAATATTATACATAACGCTCGACAAAAAAAAAAAAAAAAAAACAAGCCTCCCTTTTGCAGATCTATCGGAAATCAGTATTTAGCATATATATATATATATATAAAGAACTTAAAATTAATACTTTTTTCGGTGATGATTATTTTAATTGGTACGGTTATGAATAGTAAACGACGAATTCGGAATTCCAAAACGCGACTTCGTGCCCGCGTGTCGAGCAGCATTTCCAAAAACCGTTATTTTTACGTTTCGGTATGTCCGTGGACGATTTAAATCGGACCAATCGTCGGTGCCGCGATTTTTCGAGCCCTACACACCTGCGTGTAGGTTAGGTAAGGTTAGGTTAGGTGTTATGAATCGTTTTTTATTATCGGTATATTATCGATACGAACGGAATCGCCACGGTGTACAGTTTGGACGAGCGGGCGCCCCGGAGACCCATCGCCGGGATTCCTGCGTATAAATTACGAACGCGATTAATACGAGTCGGACGACGGTTTTCGGTCGGCGTTTCGACGACGGTTTACGCCAACCGGCCCGAAGTTTCCCGCGGTTAAGGCGAACGGTTAAATAATCCGATTTTTTCGGTTTTTTTTTTTTTTTTTATTATTATTCGCCGCGGTTGTCCGCACGCCGTTATATAAAACGACGGGCCCGCGTTGCGTGTGCCGACGTTTCCGACGGTATACGACCGGAAACAACTCAATATTCGGCATTCAACCGTACCGTATTATTACGGTTTGCGGATATTGCCGGTGCCGGCGGAAAATCAGTCTTATTATTATCGCACAACACGCGTAATTATTGTTGTCGGACCGTGTTTTTTATTTTTTTTTTTTTTTTTTTTTTAATAACAAGTTTCCCGGTGCCCGGACGCCGGGGAAAAACGAAAAGACAAAAACACACACAAAAACAATTATAATCCCTACCCACTGCGATTTAGTATAACACTATCATACCACGGGTCCCGCCGTCGACAATATATTATTATTATTATTGTTATTATGTACCGCCAACTATACTAAATTTTAAATGTTACACGTCCGCCTTCCGCGGGCCTCGTGATTAATTATCATCGAACAAAACGCACTATTATTATCGTTGTTCCAGTGCGATTGATACTTTTGCCAAAACCTTCACGCCGTCGGTGGCGTGCCGTGGTAAATTCAAATCGACGGTCAATCGTAGATATATGTTACTATATTTCACACTCGACAACGGGATTTTCAAAAAAAAAATGAAAAAAAACTGGACCCCGTGTTCGCCATTTGTATTTAACTAATAAAGCATTTCCCTGCGATTAGACTATTTAATTTGATAAAAAAATCAATGTAACATTCCGAACATACATATCTTTAAACCCAGATATTTCGAATACGAGACTGGTAGGTATATTGAGTCGGAGGAGAATATAATTGTCCAAATCTAATTTCTGATTTCGAATTAACACAAATCGTTTATTCTCCATTTTAATCTACATAAGAATAATTAGAACAGGGTTAAGTTAGGCCCAAAAGACTAACCTATCCTGACATTTATATCCACTATGAAATTAGTTCAACACTCGAAAGAGTCATTAATAATTCAAGTTATTCAAAAGTCGGACGGTTGCATTCCGTTCTATAAACTGTTGTTCACTAACATTGTAAAAATATTTCATTTTACATTACGAATAACATTTACATAAATTTGTTTAATATACAAAAATTAATATTTAATTAAATGATTTACGTTAACAAAAATCGTTACGGTCTTTAGGTTTCCGTGTCTCCTTCCCTGGAAAAAAAATATCCTAGTCGCGCCACTCACGGGACGAGCTTGTGGCTAGAACAAAACAAAGTTTTTCCGGGCCGACAAGCGTGTCGATCAGTTGGGTGCATACCGGGCTATAACAATAATACCAACGGAAAAATGTACGGCCTGGATGTCAGCCCTCGTCTAGTAAATTTTTATATTTTTTCTTTTATTTTTTCTGACGTTTCCATTTAAACATCCCTAGTAGAGACAAGTAAATGCATTCGTTTGGTCACTATTTATGGCATAATAACATAGTTTATCGGGTGGTCGTGTCCAAGAATTTAAAATGCACAACGGCGTTGCCACAATTCACCGTCACAAATTTTGCATTCCGGTATTCGAGTTATTGCAGTTTCATACGTTTGCCGTAGTCGTGTCCGTTAAATTCCGCTGACGGCTTTCGTCCGTGTCCATAGTGTAAGGACGTAGAATTGCAATAATACGAGGCTAAAATAACGAGACTTTTTGAATAAAAGTTGTTTATTTTAAAAATGTTATAATTTAATGATTATCACCTTCAAAGTACCTTCTCTCAGCATCAATACACTGTTGTATACGTCGCTGCCATTCTTGAAAACAGTGTTGCCAATTGCTTTCATTCAGCCCTTTTAGAAGTTCTGCCGTTTTCATTTTTACGTCATCAACTGTTTGAAAATGGGAAAAGAAATAAGAAGGAAATAAGAAGAAGTCACAAGGAGCAAGGTCTGACGAGTACGGGGGATTTTGAAGTACAGAAATTTTTTTTTTAGTTAAAAAACGTTGAATTGAAAATGCACTGTGAGCTGGAGCATTGTCTTGGTGAAGAACCCAGCCATTTTTCCATAGATCTGGTCGCTTCTTTCTGACACGTTCTCTTAATTTAATTAATACCTCTTTATAATAATATTGATTAATTAATTTTGTCGATTTTTTCAACGTTTCCGTTTGTTGAAGACGTGGTAGGACGTCCAGAACAAATCATCGTCTTCGACGTCCTCCCTTCCACTACAAAACCGTTTGTGCCATTCAAAAACACGAGCTCTTGATAAACATTCTTCACCATAAACTTCACATAACATACAAAACGATTCCGCGGCAGTTTTTTTTAATTTAACAAGAAATTTAATGTTAACACATGTTGTTCGATTTTTATATCTAACATTTTTCGGCAGTATAGTCGAACTCGCACTAATAACAAGGCTACTAACGTATAAGAAAATGAATCGATGCCATCAGTGTTCATAGTACTTTTAGATAAGTGTTTTCTAATCATATTTCAATAATCGTTTTATAGATAACGTTAATAGCTGAGGTTATATTTAGAAAGTCTCGTTATTTTATTGACACACCTCGTATAGTAGTGGTTTGGCTGAAAAAAAAATAATAAAAACAAAAAAAAAGTGTAAAGAAAGGAATTGGTCGAAAATCACGTTTAAAACTTTCGTTATTTCGAGCGAAAGAGAATTTAGACAAACACGTGATTGGTTTTGTTTACTTCGTTCACACCTGTACGCAGTGTGCCCGTGTACGGTGGCAACGGTGCCATTAATCCCGATTTAGTCAGATTACGACAAATGGTGTTTTAAAAGTATCGTACA
This sequence comes from Tuberolachnus salignus, assembly GCA_956483605.1. Lineage (NCBI taxonomy): Eukaryota > Metazoa > Arthropoda > Insecta > Hemiptera > Aphididae > Tuberolachnus > Tuberolachnus salignus. Next base: position 27,894,865 of record OY101430.1, on the reverse strand, counting down.
CGAACCCGCAGATTACTGCGCTAGAGGATTGGGAACCGAATCCAATATCTCAATCCGGATTGATTAATCTTGAAAAATATAGGTACGTAGGTGTACGGTTTACATTGTATTGGCGTAAACGTCGCGACATCACGATTACAGCGGAAAACAGTTCGTTGCTACTCAATGTTGTATGTTCTAATTAATATTCGTCTTGAACGTTAAGTACGAAAATCGGGAAGTAACGACGAGAACGGAGACGGTTTAGACAAAAATCCCGGATTTTAATTGACGTTGTACGCCCGAATGCGTAAATGAAAATCCTAATACAGGGTGCGGCGTGGCCGACTGACGGGTTTCATGAGGTCATTAGCCTGTGATAAGATAAGAGCAGGCCCCATAAAAAGTGGTATATTTTGAATTGTACGGTATTGCCGTTTTGACATGTACATGTCTTATGGCTGGGGGTCGTTCTGTTAATTTGTCCGACACCGAGAATGTTACCGCGACGCTCGTTTAAAGAACAAGCTCAAAATCGTCATTCCGATAACCGAACCGCCGCGAAATGTCTGTATTGACGAATTTCCCGTCGCTGATAACGAATTCAATTTTCGTTTTATCCAAAACAAATTCGGTGTTTCCTGCGCTGTGTGCGATCGCCTTTGGTTCGAGAAAGATATGAAGCACGTTCCCCAGAAAGCCGTAGATTTTTTGCTCGAAAAATACCCCGACTTACATTCTCATAATATGAGCGTGTGCAATACTTGTTATAAAAACTCTGCTCAGTAACAAAGTTCCCCGTTTTGCTACGATTAACGGTTTTTGTTATCCTCCATTTCCGTCTGATTTACCGCCTCCCGATCCTATCTCTGAACGATTAGTGTCACCGCGACAACCATTTAAAAATTTAGAAAAATCTATACTCAATAAAAATAATTCCTGTCCTTGAAACTTGTTTATTTTTTACACGTGTTAAAAAAGTTACCTACAGTTTAATCCTCGTCTCCTCTAATACCAAATTGACATCGACATTCTTATGTCAACTATATTCAGTAGAAACAAGACATATACATGTACCGATGTATCTGTATGTAGTGTAGATACTCTTAGTTTATTTCTTCGTAATCACGGTCGATGGACAGGTGTACATCGTGGTTTCGTCGTCCGTGCGTATTACGAAAATAATCATTCTGTGATCGCTACACAAAGGGCTTTTCGTATACACTTCGGCGACATTCCACGTGCTGAATCTGTTCCTTCTGCTAACACTATCAAACTGTGGATACGTCGTTTGGAAGAAACTGCAAGTGCCCTAAGTAGACTAGGACACGGTGCACCCAGAACGGTAAGAACCCCCGAAAACGGGCAGTTGGTTAGAGAGTCAATTGAGCAGTCACCAAGACGCTCAGCCCGGACACACGCTGTAGCTTCGGGAATCACAGACCGTTCTTTGAGGAGAATTCTTCACGAAGATTTTCCATTCCATCGCTATAAATTAACGCTTGTCCAAGAGTTAAATGCTACGACATCCGTAGAAATCTCAGTCAGCAAATTCTTCTGCAAATTCCTCCGATATAAACTTTTTTCTGTAGCGATAAGGCCCATTTTCATCTTTCTGGAACTGTAAATAAACAAAATTTTCGATATTGGGCTACAAATAACCTACGGCAGCTCCATGAAAGACCACTCCGCATGGAAGTCGAGGCCATACCAATCGAAATGTGCCGAAAATCATATGAGAGCTTCAGAGATCGTCTACAACTGTGTATCAATGCTGACGGCCGCCAACTTGGAGATATAATTTTCAAAAAATAATTCTTAAAAATGGGATTGAAATAACTGATTTAAATAAAAAGAAAAACCTTTTCTCTATGTTTCACTGTTCGTTATTTATAGCCCATCAAAACTCGTCAGTCGGCTCTGCCGGACCATGTATAAGTGTTAAGAATTTAACTCCGTTATTATTTCGACTATAAATATTATAATATTAAATATTTGCGTAGTTATCAAAGAGAAAAACGTAACTAACTACAATAAGTTTTACAAATATATTGTCGTCGCACACAAAAAGTGAAACTCGAAAACTCCGGTACACTTGAAATACCACCAAAAATAGTACGGTGATATAATTTGTCGGAGTTATAAATCCGGTAGAAAGAAATTTCCAATTTTAAATTATATCAGTCTCGTTACGAACGTCGCCCACACGCACGTGCCATAAACTGTCCTCCGTATATTAATATGCTTTCAGTATGAATTAAATTGCTCTTCTTTTACTTTATACTGTCGTAACAGTAAAGAAAAAAACCACAATACGTGACAATCAACTATAACAAAATAATTACAAAAATCTCGCACCTATATATAAAAAACCTAAAAATTAAATTAACAACCACATAATACGGTCGTTAATAATAATAATAATAATAATAAAAATACGATTTTATAATATTTGACGAATTAATTCGAATGTAACGTAAAATGCGTTTTAAAAAATATTAAAAATTTCAATTATTCTTGTGATTAAAATAAATCGTGGTAAAAAAAAAAAAAAACTTAAAATAACATTTGAGAACAGACAACTTCGTAGGTCCTTAATTTGTAAATTATAGAATTTAGGAGCGATGAAAACGTTGATAGAAATATTTTTTTTTTTTTTTGTGTGTGTGTGTGTAAATAATTGTCGAAACATAAATTATCGGATAGCGATATCCGCGATAAATTATCATCGGCGGAACCCTATGTAATTATGATTAATATCTACAAACAAGAACATGATAACACCGCCGAACGGTAAACGCAATATCGATTTTGAATATTAAGTATATTACTGCTGTGTAATATATGGTTTTGCGTCATATTCGTCTGCAAAACGAGCGACTTCCCGAAATAATAATTAGAATATGTTGTTAAATATTTTGCAAACAGTTCTCATTGCGGCCGGATTCGAAAATTTCGATCGTGTACTAATTTGCGTCTCTCGGGTGTTTTTTTAATTTTTTTTTTTTTTTTTTTTTAACACCACCACTGCACCGGAATGAATTAGTAATAGATTAACATATTCGCTTTTTGAAAAAAAAAAAAAAATGTCGTCCGATAAGGAGCTAAAACCTTATACTCTAAGCGTATAGTGCAATACACTTTTTACCGTTACTGTACCCAGTGGCGCGAAAATACGCATTTTACCAACTTTTTTTCCTGGGAGTCTAACAAATTATTGAGAATTCCTACACACACATATATAGAGACTGATATTAGAAAATAGTTATTTACTATCTGTACGACTAGAAAATAGTATTTATAATGAATAATACAAATAGCATGAATTTAACATAATATAATTTGTTTGGAAGGTATATTTTATTTAAAATCATATTTTACAAACTCAAAGTACAAAGTCAAAAAGTATTTTTTCTTTATTAAGTAAACCCGACATTTCACGAGGCGAGAGAAAAATCGTACTGTAAATAAAAAGCCTTAAGTACATTCTAAAAAAAAAAAAAAAAGAAATCTTACATTTTACTCGAACAAAAAAAATGAATATGTTTGATGTTTTTTTTTTTTTTTTTTGTTCTGAAAGAGAGGGGAGGAATCCAGTTCTCCTGGCTCCCTATAAATACACCACTGAATGAACCGTTACCATAACTACCACCAGATTAGGCGTCTTTTTTATTTCTACACTTTCACTTTCAGCTTTCACGCGATACGCTATGCGAAAATATATTTTTTTGATTTTAATTTGTAAGTTTTGGTGAAAGACGTTGCGCACAGGTAGTTAGTTAATATTGTATTACGCCTTGCATATATAATTTTACTGCAAGCCTAATTTGTCCGGTCTTTAAACTGACTTTTTAACTTACTTTTAATGCGCATTTAAACTGTTGGTTCAATAATTGATAGGCAGATTTCTAAACTTGAACACAACCCAATGCATAATTTACCAGAATATTATATTTTCACCGTGACCGTAATAAGTTGTAGATAATAAATTTAAAAAAAATTGTTCATATGGAAAATTGTATTACGTTATAAACATAAGCGATTAACGGAACGAAATGCCGGGGCACAACGAAGACGGGGAAAAATGTAAAATGTTTTTTTTTTAATCGGACAAAACTAAAAGTAAAACGCCCACGTCCGAAACGTTTACTGCGGACGTTTTTATCGAGGTCCATTATTATCCTTTGTGTCGTTTTATATACGTTGTATTTCTGTGTATAAAATTATTGTTTGAAAAAAAAAATCTATGTACGAATACCTCCGAGAAAACGAAGTAAAGAATTTCTTATAAAATACAGAATTTGACGGGTTTTTTTTTTTTTTTTTTTGTTATGTAAAGGTCGGCATGGATTTTCAAACAGTAAATACAATATAAACGAAGAACTACACATAATGGCGGAAAGGCCGTGATATGTTACGACCCAGTTTCCTTATAGATTTTCGAATTGCTTAATTCAAATGACAATAATATTTCTGCGAACGGTTGTTTCCTTCACGTTTAAAAAATTCGGCAGTAGTTTCAGGCTATAGAGTTAATATAATATAGAGAGTGGGCACCTCTGTGTATTACCGAATTATCAAAAGTGATATCACCCTGGCATAGGTAAAAAACCTGGCAGTGTTACGATAATTAGTTACGGTACCTAACGTGAAATACCCGATGATAGAACCGTTCTTTACGCGATAGTATTACCCAATGTGTTGTGCAGATAAATTATATTCCACTTTCGGTTTGTGTTTTATGCATTTTTTATTGAAATATTCATTGTTATTGTACGTGCGGGGCGTACTTTGTTGTATTTTTGTGTGGGCGGCGGTCCCGGGTTTTGACCTATAGCCCCGAAAAAATCGAAAAGAAAAAAGTTTTATGTGTAAACGGTGAATTTATTCGAATATATTTAAACTTCTTCAAATCGCAATCACATTTATCCCGTTTCATCTGCAACAAATGAAAGAACATTTTCAAATTTAAAACGAATAAAATCATATTGAAGGAATCCCATTTCAAAGGTAAATAATAAACTTTAATTAATTTTTCTTGATATCAGCAATATTTTATATAATTCGTGGTTTATATGGATGATTGAACGGTTAACGGTGTTTTCAATAAAAACAAATCGTTCAATAACACCTGAAGAAATCATAGACCAAGTGGCAAAAAAAAAAAGAAGAAAAAAAAAGACGTTTACCTTTATTAGTGTAAAAAAAAACTCAATAATACACACCTAACTATTTATTTGTGTTTATTAAAAAATGTTTAACAGTAGCAAGACATAAATGGTCATTTTTTAATTCGAATATTATAGTTATGAACTAATTGCCATGTATAATAATATTATAAACTTACTTATTTTTTTAGAAAAATTTGAAGCCGGGAACCGAGAAAAAATTTGTAAATATGTCACTGTTTAACAAGTCAATTATACACAATTATTCGTTCAATAAATTACAATTGCGTTTGTGGCCCTACAGCGACCCAACACGTACATTGATAACTTTTACGGCGTCACTATTCGGTACGGACGCCCCTCTTGTTTCGGCCGTTTCGGCGATAAACTGAGCATTTTTTAATTTTATTTCGGATTCCCCTATCGCCGGTTCGGCTATTTTTTCGGATAAACTCTCCCCTTTGAATGATAGTGCTCAGCCGCCGTACGTTTTATTTATTATAGTGTTGTCATCGTGATGTCTCGACGATAAAACACAAGCAAATATATATTATTCGCTACATATTCCTATCACAGAATCGCCAAAAGAAATATTCACCGGATAACTGACAGTATTAATTATATAGATGACTTGACCGCTTCGACAACTGCCGTGTTTGTTTATTAAAAAAATTTTAATTGTATTTTCACTACTACCGCTCGCGGTTCGTTTCTTCGACCCGGTGACAGGAATACCGAGCGAAAACACCGAAACATCCGGCGCGACTCGGCAAACTTTATTGGTAAATATCGCAAAAAAATAAAAAAATAACTAAAGTTCGACAATTAGGTTTGAGCAGTGTAGCCCGGTCTCGTCTTTGAAATATTCACCTCGCGGGCACTGCCGGTTACAGGCTAATACTTTGTTCTTGATGATAATACGTTGTACCGGAAGAAAACATAAAAAGTATTCATTTTTTTTTTTTTTTATCGGGAAATTTACAATTTGTAATAACGGTTACAACGAGCGTATGACCGTAGTTTTTTTATATATATATATATATAAAAGTGATGGATTTTTGAGGAGAGTTATCCACAACAGTATCACTCAGAAGATTAAATTGAACAAAACAAAAAAACAACATTATTTTACATTTTATCCAGTAAAATCGATATTCATACCTCATACGATATTACACTGGACAGTTCGGTTATTGAAATGTATTCACCTTGTGATAACGGCTGAGTTTTAAATCTTTATACATAATATATTACATTTTTTTATAATTATTGTATTTTACAAGCGGTCCGTGGATGGAACTTCCGGTTTAAATGTTGTAGTTTTTTTTTTTTTTTTTGCGAAAGAATAGAATTAACATTAGCCGTTGTTGTGTTAAATATAATTCAATTTTCCCCAAAACTATAAGGTATTTCAATAGATTACTTTTTCAATACGTTTATATTTGTAATCCGAAATGCTACAACTCCTGTATCAAGTCTGTGTTTGTAAAACACAATATAGCATGTAGCAAAATCAATAAATTCCTCATTTTGTGCTAAACTTATGTAGGTTAACATGCGGACAAATGTACTTATCTATTGGCTATTATATCAATGTAGAAAATATAAAAACAATTATTTCGTCTTACTCCGAATTCCATTTTCGTGAACAATTTTTTTATTTTTTTGATTGGTGTACATAAAGTTTTCTGTTCCATGGATGGGCTATTTTAAGAGATGGTGAGGTATGAGGGAGTTGATGTCGACCGAAATCGAGTTGGTGTTAAGTTATTTTAGTCAAAATCAAAGATCTATACAATACTACTAGATAAGCCAGTGTATTACATTCAAATTGGCCGGTATATGCTCAGTTGGGTTTGTTTACATCCATTGTCACATTTTACGAAACATAATGTTGAATGATGATTAAATTTTTCAAACTTTTTGTAATAATTGCTGACGTAATTATAACAGTTAACAAAGAGTGAAATCTAACAAAATGTAAATCGCAACACGACTGGAATGGAATAATAAAATTTACGAATTGTTCGTAAAAAACAAAATTCAAACAACTTGTAGGTATTGCGAGTACAAGTACTACAAATTAACCGTACAATTTTTATAACGAAATACATGTAATATAATTAAACAAATAACACCGCAATAGCCTACGGTCACACAATTTCAAATATTAACATTCTACAGTTCTTGACAGCCCACAACTCCGGATATCAAAATATCATTGATATGGATCGGTCGGCCATCTAGGTGGATATTTAAATATCTATGGATAAAACTGATTGGTCTGTTTTTAAATGTGTTTGTGTGAGTGGAGTGTTTATCAATATTATAAATCGTGCGGAATGAGAGCGACGAAGACTTGATTTTTTGAGGTCGATTGTAGCTGTATTGTGAAAGCCATGGACTAGAGTACCATGGAGACCTATATGTCGCCTCTAGTGATCCGGTTGCTAACATAGCACGGTAGGTTTTGACTGTTCTGAAGATATTGGTCTAGGCTCAGGGATGTGATCACGGGGGGAGGGGTAGATGAGGGTGTCATACGCATTTTTTTTTTTTTTTTTTTTTTGAACGTCGTTTGGTAGAAACGCAAGTTATTCGACGATTAAAGTTCACTCGAATTTTTCAGCTACCTGTGTTAAATGTTATCATGAATAGAAAATATTTATAGTAAACACGACTTAAGGTATATCTTATTCCGTGATAGTAAGTAACGGGTAATTTTAAGAACAGGGCCCACAAATGTATCGGTGCTTTAAAAAACAATGGACTATGGATAATATTTCAAATATTATCTTCTCTAATAAATAAATAAAATATAGTTACGTAAATTCGGACATAAAATTATACCTAACCTACTCTTCGAACACTATCCTACCCCTAATGTGTACTATGTACACTGTACACATAGACGGAAATCCAATTCGATTTCTGATGAGGCCTATCGTTTTTAATATCATACAACGGAAGAGGAATAATTTTTTTTTTTTTACGGGGGATGCTATGAAATGATTGGGGGGGACTTAGCCGTTCCCCTCATGTTTCCGCCTTTGTGCGTACATATAAATAAGTACATTATGTAAATTTGTGTTTATGGCTATCAACGAAACAAAATACAGTTGCCCGCCCCGGCGGCATAGGACAAATCTGAGCACGCCACTGGCCGGTCAGTTAGTAAATACGAGAGACGTCCGACGTCTATACGGCGGGACCCGGCATTAGTCGTGATTGGTCGCATATATAATAATTAGTAAATGATTAAATCGGTGTTAATTGGCAGGGGACACGGCCCCCGGGGGACGGGATACGACCGTAGAAGCGTTTGATGGCGCACTTGATGACCCCGGTCGGAAAACCCGAGACGGCCGTCGACATATTACGGTAAACCCGAGGTGCTTAAAGGAAGACGGCCGATTAATGGCCGAGGGGGGTGGGCTGGCGGTCGATCCCGCGTTCTGCCGAGTAACACGCGCGGACCTATTGGACAACACCGCCGTGGAGGTTTCCGAAATGTTCACGGGTATCGGTATTAATGAGCTGGCCACCGCCGATATTACGGCAGTCCGGCGCTGTTCGCCGGCACCGCGGGAAATACGGACGTTCCGCGGTCCATTTTCATTAATCATCGTCGTAAAACCGCTCGTTGATTATAATAATATATTATTGTTTCGCCCTCTCGGCGGACACCACTCCCGGAGTAATATGTCAAAAGCCGCACCACCGTCAACACCGTCGCTGCCGGTATATTTCGCGCGTACGTCGGCCGCCGATGTTTAGTCATTTTTCTAACGGTGTGTAGGGCACAGGGGTGTTTGTTGTTCCTCCACAACACTTGCCCAAAGATAATCGCGATTGATGAATTTTCGGAGTATTCGAGCGAAAATGCACGGGAATCCGTATGGTAAAATAATCGATAAACAAATAAATTATACTACGGTGAATTGTCCCAAAAATAATGCACGATCCGCTCTGTATATACAAGTTATTTATTTTAGACAAAATACAATATTATAGACCTTCGATATCCTAATCTCCCCCTGCTTGTCTATACTCGATTGCCATCGTTTCGGGAGCGCTTGTAAAGCCGCATAGGACTCGCCATCTTTGTCGAGCTCACCAATCATTCGGCTCAATTCTTCATTTAGTATATTCAAGTGGGAAAATCAGATTTCTCTAAGTGGTTTCTTCAGTCCAGAGGGCTTAAGTCCGGCGAATACGGTGGGTGTTTGTGGAGTTCCTATCCACATTTCCGAGCGACGACTGGTGCTGCAAAATACGGCCGCACGTTTTCTTGCGGTTCCCGTCACGCCGCGTTGCAACATTTCCCGGTCGCTTTTTACGGATTTCTGGTCGGAATTTCTCGGCGAGAAATGTTTGTAGCGTTCCCCGGCGACACTACTGCGCGTTGGCACTCGATCAGTGACAATTGTTCCCAAGTTTATCGTAAGCAATAACCATCATCATTCGAGTAACCGCAGAGGGTCGGCCAGAGCCAGGGTTGGTACTTAAACAACAGTCACCGAATCGGTGAAAAGTTATATTATAATATTTATAATTAAATAAACGGCGAACATTTGACGATATCATTGTTGTTAGTTTAATACGCTGTCTCGTGGTTGAACACGAGTGGTACCTCTCGTGAGTTCGTGTTATATGATAAAAACAAACCAAATATGTTTTAAACCACGGTATTCTGATAATGAATAAAATTGCATAAAAACGCAATTTTTTTTTTTCGAGCCAAATCTATGAAGATCAATTTGTAAATCGTATTATTTCATTATATCGTAATAAGTAACCGCATCTAAAATATGCCTCCGGAGTACATATAGTGTATTTTGCAGACGGCGTTACAACTGTTTCCGTTTATTACACCGTACGAACGCTTTTTCGGTTTTTCATTCATTTAGAGTTATTATTATTATATAATAACCAAATAACCAAAGTTCCCTACTATGTATCTAACAACACTCTACATAGAGACCTAGCCGTCCCAACAGTCCAAAACATCGCAAAAAAATTTCTACAAACGCACACACTCTAAATTCCACAGTCATCGTAATCTCTTGATTTCTGAGCTATCCTCCAACGCTATTCCTGGTGACCCCAGAAGGCGTCTTAAATGTACCTGGTGTCGTGACCTTCTAATCTAAAATTGTATATACCTCTACCTCCCCATAATTTGTAATACCACTCTCTCTTGCTAGCACACTAAAACCTTAGCCTAAAATCTTGACCTTAAGTGCCTCCAATGGGCGACTTTTTATCTCCAGCCTCTCAAGCCATGTTTCCTCCATCACATGCACTTATTGTAAAACAACACTTACAGATTGTGTATAATAAAAAAAAATAAAAGAATAATTATTATTTACAATTTTCGGGCCAAAGTGAATTTTTTGTCGGGTAAAAAACCCGACTACGCAACTAACCGGATGACGCGATTAGAATGCTCAGTCGTGCCTGTCCAATAATATTTCGTAATATTATTTGTCCGTATATTTTTAAGACGATTTATCATACACATATTTTTGCGTACCGTGTCCCGTTTTGCGTACGGTAAGTAATTACGCATTTTGTTTTGCGAAATTGAATACTAATGGACCGCTGCCACCGGGCCCCGTCATGGGTTTCGCAGAAAAATATTCACATTCAGTAACCCAAACATTCTGCAGAAAGAAACAAAAAATGAGTTAATAGCGTTCGTCCAGTCGTACGAATATATTGACCAACTTATATGACATTCTGGAATTGACTTGGTACAAAATTCTATCCTAATAACCCCTCTCTCGTACACGACGTATAATATTGTAATATTACAAGACTTGGGGGAGGAGGGTGGCCAACCGATTTACTCGAACTCTCTCGACTTTTATTTTTTTTTTTTTAATATACGCAGTCGGAAAATTCGCTCTTTTATTAAAACGGTTAAACGCGCCTTTAAACGTACTATTAAAAAATGCGTCTGAAGAAGGCGCGAGTGAATGTTTTTTGGTGGTATATCTACCGAATACAATGTTAATATTATATTTACACGTATTACGTGTTTACAGTGACGTTTTCACAGCATAATTTCCGTTGCTCCTAATTGAGATCGTACGGTAGTAGTATATTTTCCCATAAGGATACATTACACTTTTATTTAAAAAAAAATGTATATATATATATTATAAAATAGGAGACTTACACGTGGGGAAAGAATAAATTCCGTCGTGGGCTATACGTTACACTGTAATTTATACCGCAGCTATAAAGTTACATAATACACACCTATACTTTTCAACGCAAGTCCAATTTTCGTAATCGTAACTGCGACCGCCATTCGGGTATTATACCGCGTTTCGGATCGATATGCGCAGATGGAAAAAAGAAATATCCCTCGATCGGCGCGTGTGGTAAGCCGGCAAAGCGTTGATTACTATAAATTTGATATACGGTACGCGCGCCGATGTCCGTCTGAAATTTCTATACAGGAACGACCTCTAACCCCCGGGGCAGTCGGGCCCGGTGCCAACTCAAATATATATATAAAATAAACACTAGTCACAAAAACTATACAATAATAATATAAATATATACCGACAAGCGGTGTTGGTTATTCCGTCTTCTTTTTTTTCGCTCTCTCGTTTCTCCCTTTTTACAAAAGATTATAATATTCGGGCGTAAACGCTACGGCGCATACCGATTTCCAATTATTGTAGTTTTCTCGACCGTGCGATTTGATGGTTTTCCATTCCGATATATACAATCGCGGACGTGCAAACGGGTATCGTGCGTATTTGCGCGTACACGCCGGCCAAACTAATCATTAAGCGTGGGGTTAAGGGGCCGACGGGTCCCGCAATCGCGGTTCTCGCGGCGCGGTTCGCGGCCGTTTACCGGTAAAGTATCCGGACACGGCGCACAATCGGCCGCGCCGGCCGTAAGCAAATCACGTCTAAACAAAAAAAAAAACTTACAATCGATCGTCTTGGGAAACATCAAAAAGTGAAAAACTCGTTTTCACGGTGCCCGGGCGTTGCGACCGTTACGATAAATTACGGCGCCCGCCGCCACCGCGAGCGTATCATACGATACGCGGCGTTCTTTTTATTTCGCCGCCGCCGCCGCCGCCGCCGCCGCCGCCTGTCCTACTGAGGAGAGCACAAGGCGAAACGCGTAGACTTCGGAAAATATATTTTTAAAAAGCGTATTTCTTTACGTGTCCGGGAAATCGAATTTTCGTTTTACGCAACACAATAATCGTACGTTTATCAAACGAATATACGTACAATTAATAACAATACGAAACGTCGTTTTTATACTAAATACCATGACGTTTGAATTTTTTTTTTTTTTTTTATACAGTCGAGTCGTGATAACTCGAAGTTGAAGGGGGATAAAAATTCACCTCGAGATATGTATTATTCGAGATGCATAACCCGAATTTATCAAAATAAAATAAATACTTCGAGTTACCTATGTAATGAAATATAATTTTAAAATTTTACGATAAAAACGTTATGACAAATATAATACATTTATGTTTATACATAAATGCTATAGAAAAACTAAATATGAGCTAACAATGAGCTGTGTATGTACAGTTATCAATAAATAATAAAACGTTTCTTTGATTGATACGACAGGTAGAGTGTAGACACATACTAACCAACCGTACTTATTATTATTGTGTGTGCGCTAATAATCAGTAATCTTTATTATACAGTACTGAAGTAGATAAAACATAATATATAATAATGATCACGAAATACCCAGAATATCCAGATGCAGCAGATATAAAAATATACTTCGACTAAGCTATTTTATATTTAATATACAATAATACAATAATACAATTTTATATTCGAATTAACAAGACTTATAATACATTGAGTGTAATTATTATAATTTCTAGGGGAATTAAAAAAAAATCCAGTTGTCGAGTTCTGCGAGTTATCGCGACTCGAATGTATATATATAAACCGTCGGATTGATGTTTACGAAATTTTAACCGAATCCTGTTGTACCACTCGTACGTTTTACTTTTTTTTTTTTTCCAATCACTATACCACTACGTTATATGATAAATTATGCCAAATATCGGCGAGATTAAAAAGCGGTCATTTTTTTTAAATATATATATATTTGACTTTTAAACGTATTAGTTTAATAAAATAGACAATTTTTGATTTACACATTTACCGTTGGTAAATATTAACAGGACATGAGACCCGCACTGAATCATTCGTAATTACACGTTTACAAATGATATTGTTGTATTCCGCTTGAAATTTGAATTTTTAACACGAGTAATACCATATAAAAAGAAGATAAATTCAAGGAAATCGTCTTGCTTTTTTTCTAAAATATTTTCAAACAAAAGAGTTATGGATATTAGACATGGTCTAGTCTTGGGTTTATACAAACTGCTGTACCATTTTTATTTGAAAATATATTAAATAAATAGATGGAAAGATGAGAGGGTAGGATACATAGGGAAATTCAATGTATATTTGTATTCAATGATGAATCATCGTTGCTAAAGAAATACGTTTTGAGTGCATTTCGGTTAATCGTGTTTTCAAGTGATTTTTATGATTTTTGTCAAAATATGAACATAAAACGCTTATAAGAAAAAAAAAAAAAAAAAAACTATTAAATTACATTCGACATATTTTTTCAACTCAAATTTGGTTTTTCGATCGATATTTAAAACAGTTTATAGCCAATGCGTTTTTAACAATTTCGTTCTCCATTAATTCACAAATAGTTTTGTAAGTATAACATTATCATATGTAATGGTACAAACTATAAATTACGATATTAACAGTTAATATATTTTTATATTTTGGTTTTTTTTATAATTTTTTTTTTATAAAATTATATAAAAAAAACATATAAACCATCACCACCCCGCCATTCACACAAACGATACGCGTGTATACGAAACCGATGCGTACGAAAACCCTGCCAATTGTATAGTGTACATTATTATAATATATTAGGCCAATATTACTTTACAGGGGTGAATTATATTATTACTTTTTTTCCCCCTCCGACACGACGACGTGCCAAATACATAATAATATTTCATACCCAGATTTCGCATCCTCAAACAGGATCGTCCGTTTGCGTTTGTCGGGTTCGCGCGAGGAAAATTATTTGGACCGAATAAGCTCAGTTGAAATCGGCGTAGGAAATCGCGTAGTATATTATCAATGGCCTCTATAACCAAAAAAAAAAAAAAAACTCTAATCAGAACGATAACAGACCAGGCGGCGGACGAAAACACGCGATTATAAACGCCATACATCCATTCGTAGGGCTGCCTTCGCAAATATTCGCCCCACGAATCCGCCACCGGGTGGTCCGGCAGCGACGAGAGTTCAGATGCGACGCGCCGAATAGAGTAGCGTAATACGGTCTTTTTTTTTTTTTTTCGCAATATATTTCGATTCAAAATATGTTTAACTCCTGCAAAACGTATCGTGCTAATATCGTTTCGGACTATTGCACAGGTGCCGTTTACCAACTACAGGGTGCGGCAAAGCCGACTGACGAGTTTAATGAGGTCATTAGCCTGTGATAAGATTTTTAGCAGGCCTAAATAAGTGGTAAATTATGAGTTGTACAGTAATGCCGGTTTTATTCGTAATCACGGTCGATGGACAGGTGTACATCGTTGTTTCGTCGTGCGTGCGTATTACGAAAATAATCATTCTGTGATCGCTACACAAAGGGCTTTCCGTATACACTTCGGCATTCCACGTGCTCAATCTGTTCCTTCTGATAACACTATCAAATTGTGGATACGGCGTTTGGATGAAACTGCAAGTACCCTAAGTGCCCTTGGACACGGAATGTTAAGTTGGAGAACAGGACCGTCACTGTCACGTCCGTTCGTTATGTTGTGATGTTGGAAACTTATCTGCAGCATAGGTTGGAGGAAATGGCTGAAGAACATGATTTGGGAGATGTATGGTATCAGCAAGACGGAGCTACAGCGCACACAGCTAGAATTTCACTTGCTGTCTTGCGACAAATGTTCCCTGGGCGGTTAGTCTCTCTGAGAGGAGACATAAGCTGGCCAACACGGTCCCCGGATTTAAACATGTGTGATTTTTTTCCTCTGGGGCTACCTTAAGGATACGGTTTTTAGGCATCGCCTACATACCATAGAAGAAATTAAACAGAAAATCACCGTGGAAGTCGAGGCCATATACCAGTCGAAATGTGCCGAAAATCATATGAGAGCTTCAGAGATCGTTTACAACTGTGTATCAATACTGACGGCCGCCACCTTGGAGATATAATTTTCAAAAAATAATTTTTAAAAATGTGGTTGAATACTGATTTAAATAAAAGACATTTTTTCTCTAAGTTTTACTGTTAGTTATTTATAGCCCATCAAAACTCGTCAGTCGGCTCTGCCGCACTCTGTTTTAGCGTTTTTTCGCGACCGTTGTCCACATATTATGTTTTCAATGTAATACAAAGTGAACAACTTCTCACTTGTTTCGCCAAAACCGAGATCTCGTTCAAGTTTAAATAGTGATTCATTGGGCCGGCGTTTGTTCGGCACTGTCTTATACGTCGGGCAGGTAGTCATATGAACGATCGGTTATTAAGTATGTTTCCCGAACAATTCCCCGGGCAAAATTCAAAGCATTCGGAAACTTTTCGATCCGCACCAGAGACCATCTATACTAATATATAAAATGATAGCGTTTGTTTGTATGTTCGGGGTGACCTCCGAAACTACTTATTGGATCGTCTTACGGTTTTTTTTTTTTAAAAATAATGAGGACGTCACAGAGAAGGTTTCGGGCATAAATTTAGTCCGATAAAGTTAATTAATAATTGGTTATTATCTATATAATAATATATAAAACCATAGCGTTTGTTTGTATGTTCGGGGTAAACTCCGAAACTATTAAACCGATTTGACGGAAATTCGTATTTTTATTAGCCTGTTTATGACGCGAGAAATGACATGGGCTGTTCAACAGTTTAAAACTGTTAATAATAAAACACCGATAAACAATTTTTAAATTCAGAGCGACTGCTGCGAGTTGTAATGAGTTATGCCTCCTTAATGATCATATCTTGCTGTTGCACCCTACAATTCATACCGGTCTAGCCGCCGGGGAGCTTGCTTTTATTCCAATAATTCCTTTGATTCCGTCAGACTTGACGATCGAGTTCAAAAGAGTGCGATTTCCAGTTAGAGTTTCTTTTGTGGTCGTCATCAATAAGTGGCAAGGGCAGACATTGGACATGTGTGGGAGTTGATCAGGGCGCGAAGATCGTTTTTCGCACGGTCAGCTATACGTAGCTCTCCCCAGAGCGGGAAATCCCGTGAATCGATTTATTTTACAGCCGACCACGGATACAACAAAAAATATTGTGTATACCGAAATTTTGAACATTTCTTTTTTTTTTTTTTTGAATAAGGTGAACTTTTTTTTTTTTTGCTCAAGATACAGTACATTAATACAATTTTTTTCCGAATAATTTCTACGTGTTCTAGATTTATTTGCAACCTACTCCTGCCTGTGATTGCTCACACTCACGCTCGGTCGGAGCCGAGACGGTTATGCTAGTAGATAAATATATAAAAAAATATGATTAATGACGACCACGGGAAATTTTTAGGAACTATTAACACAATACACAATAACATTAGAAATACGACTTGATCGCATTATGCTTCTAAACACGAATCAATAGTTGTACAGTGTTGCTTGTGTTTGTGCCTTTTTAGTCGTTTGTCCGAATCGACAAACAGTCCGAAACACTGTATAAATAAAATCGTCACTCGTCGCAGTCTCGTTATTATAGTAATACTATTTTCTGGATTTTATTCTATTTTACCGCTTCCCTATGTTTCGTTATAACCATTTCACTAGTCGTAGTGTACATAGATATGTTTTTATACATACGACTCACGTGGCTGACGACTAGTAATATTCAATTTGATTAATTTTATACGTTTTGATTAAAAAAAAAAAAAAAAAGAAACAATAATAATAATAACATTTAATTTTTTTTTCAAACAATTCGAAGATAGCCATTTTACTGAGTTTATTCATCGGAAAATGTTGATGTTTTCACTCTTTATTTCCGTTGTCCTCGTGATTTTTAATATATATATATATATATTTTAATAAACTGAAATTTATTGTACAATTTAATTTAATAATTTTGTTTCAATTCAAACTCCATATTATTGCTTATCTTCAAATATTCCCGAAATAACAAAATAAAGACTTATATTTTTAAATTTGTTACCAAAACAAAACGTTTTAATTAAAATATGAATATTTGTAGTCCACATCCCGCGGGTCATATAAAAAAAAAAAAATAAAACACAAATTTAATTATTTTCATTATCTCAGGAGATATAGTAACGTGGGTATACCTTTGTGGGACACTCTGTATTGAAACTCTCGGGTCATATTCTTGACGATATAAGATACAAACCATTTTAAGCGTTTTTTTTTTTTTTATTATTATAATAAATACACGGTGCAGACACACGACGACAATGAACTATTATTACTGTCGGTGTTCGGCGTCTGATTACGCGCCCTTTAACTAGACTACTATTTGAATACACACAGACCAACCTAATAATAATATTAATATTACCGTTGTTGTACTAATGCGTTTGTAATAAATGGATCATGAGAACGTGGACAAGTCAAAAACAGCTACTTATCACGAGACACAAAAACATAACGAAAGGTTTTTAAACGCTTTACGATTAATTTCGTGTTAACATGGTTATAATTAATAGTTTTAAATTTTTTTTTTTTTCTTGTTTAGTCTGGTATCGATAGTTTCAATGATTCGAGCGCTAAAAATCTATTATAATATTATGACTTATCCCCTATCTCGTACTATGGAACTTGTTGTCAATATCTGTAATACGATATTAAAATCACGACTCGTGTCACGATCTCTAAAAGATTATTAATTTATAAAACAAAAAAATGGAAAGAAAGAAATTAATAAACCAGCTTCGACTCTCCAACTACCGTTAACAATTATTTGACCACCATAACAGTGTCAAGTTTAAATTTTATAATCATTATAATTGTTTTTATTTGATTTTGTCATCTTATTCAACAAATTCAAGTAGTCTTAAACGAATGTAGAAACTGATGCAAAAAACTTAAGGTATTAGTGATAATAAGGATATGATATAATTTTTTTTATTTTTTTAATATTTATATTGTTATCTGTGATATTGTTTTATGACTCGTCGCTTTTCTCGTGGACTCCGTCCATTTTATACAAGGCACACGTGCGACGACCGATTTTTTTAATTTTTTTTTTACGATTTATACGAATTTAAATACAATTATTATTAGCAAACGCTAATTGTTATTATATTTAGTATCAAACGATTAGTTGGAAATTCAAAAATTGTTTTTCATGCGGTTTTACGACGCGAATAACAATAATTATAATATTGGTATGTACCTAAAAAAAATAAAAAAATAATGACTGCGCTGAAAACTAATCAGGGGGCCGTGATTAATAATTTATATAAATTTATATACACAGAGACACACATACACACGCAGGGGTTTTATCGTTATATTTACAACGTCCGCTTGTATAAATATAATCCGCGTGTAAATATACGGACACGCTCGACGCCTGTGTTTTTTATATATATTTTTTTTTTTTTTTTGTTACCTTTATTCGTATTTATCGGATTTGCATTATAACCACGTAGTATTCCGTCGGTTCCGTGTCCTCCGGGCGCTTCGCCACACAAGCACGAAAAACGTTTTACCCTACCGCCCCCCCCGCCCCCCCGGGCAGCCGACACTTGTGCGTCTCTTGGTGCCTAACCCGCCCCT
This sequence comes from Tuberolachnus salignus, assembly GCA_956483605.1. Classification (NCBI taxonomy): domain Eukaryota; kingdom Metazoa; phylum Arthropoda; class Insecta; order Hemiptera; family Aphididae; genus Tuberolachnus; species Tuberolachnus salignus. The sequence continues at coordinate 27,875,865 of OY101430.1, read as the reverse complement.
TAAGCTCGGCAACGTGCACCGTGTGCCGCGTCGCTATAAAACTTTCTTGAGGCCCGTGACGGTGCACGACTTACACCGTACATCACCGCGAGATAACGAGACGTTTTTAATTTTTTTTTTTTTTTTTTTCAATTTTTAATAACTCCAAAAGTTACGCGGCACTAGATGTTTTTCAATAAACGCGCGGTGCGTACAATTCACCGTACAATATACATGTATATATATATATATATATATATTTAACGCTGGTCATCTAATCTTTCGCAACGTATTTAAAACGATTATTGTTTCATATCGATCGAAAATATTTCATCATGGACGTGTTCCGTTAGGGGGGCTGGGAGCAAAATTTCAAAAATTTTATTTATTTTTTTGTAAAATTTTAATATTTTTTTTCTTCTAATTTTATTTTTGTACTTTATAACGAACCTTAACGATTATACCTGTCCGCTGATCTAGTGTACGTGTACCAATTAACACGTTCATTTTTGCGAACAATAAAAACCGCCAAGATCCGAGTTTCCTTGGAAACTCGAACACGATATCAAATCTGTTTTAAAAATTCGAATTCGTCGATCCCAAGTCTCTCACTTGGTCGGGGTTTTGGCTTTTAGGTCGTTTCGCGTGTTTTTATTGAATTTGCCCCAACCCCCTTTAAATTATATTTCGTTTCGTGCGAAACTAGAACCACTGCAGATATGTTAAGTCACTCCACCGTCGTTTTCATATGTATAGGATTGTGACAGTTTTTGCACTGTCGATTTCTTATGTTCTAAGTGAAAAGTCCGCGAGAACTATTGGCGGTAGAAATTCAATAACACCGAAATCACTTATTGTCTCTCGACACGTGAAGGGTATAAGTAGATGAGTTCAGGTACGGGAAATAACAAAACCATTCGACAATGAAACAGAAACCACATATAAAATAGTTTTTAAACAACTCGATGGCAGATTCAATGAGTTAACTGGAGCTTGGCAGTCATTGTCCAGAGAGGGCGAATTCGATTCGACTAACCCGTGTCGTAATGATGATAATAATATAGACAAAAAAAAGAAATAAAAAATTAAATTAAATGATCTTTTTTACAAATGAAATTAATCACGGACCGTTTCTACGCCATCACATAATTCATGGCATATACAAATATTTCACGGGCTAATCACGAATCGTAATATTAATCAATACAATAAATTTGCTCTCTCGGCTAATATGGCTGCTGATTTCCTACCTCTCGTGGGAGATGGTACATTGTGACAATTTCCAGAGCGACAATAATACAAGAGGTAACAATGCCGTATTGTATACATTTTACGCCCACAATCTCAAATAAGTCGAAAATGAACGATTTTCGGCGAAGAGGGCTGGTGAAAAATTGGTTTAAAATAACTAACAATATACGACGATAGTCGTAATCATTTTAATCCGCATCACGATTAGGTACTATTATTATTTGTCCCGCGTTGGTATAGATGCAAAATAGCGTTTGGGGGGGCTATTACCGCAGTATACTCAATGTTTATTAAAAATATTTAAAAAAAAAAAAAAAAAAAAACCATTCACGAGTCGTCATTTAACTTTGACCGAGCAAATTGGTTTATGAGCAAAACATTATTGTTTCAGACAAAAATTATAATTAAATTCAGGCACACACACACACACACGTGTATTATTATTTCTTTAGTACATAATTTAGTATAATAGGCACCTACGGTTTTCCACGGGTTGTTATTCGACCAAACAAATAAAAAGAATAGGAAAGAAAAAAAAAACATAAAGTGAGAAAACTTGTTTTATGTTTTTTTTTTTTTTTTTTTTTTTTTTTTTTTTTTTTTTTTTTTTTTTTTTTTTTTTTTTTTTTTTTTATATAATCCATTAACCGTATACTTATTCATAAATATCAAGCTATACTACGCGTATAGCTTGAACGCACAACAGTTATTGTAGCCCATTTCGTCGACATTTTAATTAAAACAAAAATATATTATAATTTAATTTTTTTTTTTCGAATTTCATTGTATTCAAACTTAATCTCGTTTCACAATCCGACAATTGGGTTGATGATATTTCAAATCTAACAGGTATATTAATTTTTAAGGTTTTTTTTGTTTTTTTTTTTAATTGCTATCCCTTATTAAAGGGCTTTTTAATTATTTTCCGTTCTTTATTCGTTTTGCACGAGTGTTTTACCTAAATATGACTGTGTATTTAATTTAATCTTAAAATCATTTATTTTAATCGAGTTATGAGGGAAAACTTGATTTATTGAATAGAATTTGCATGTTTTTTTTTTTTTTTTTTTTTTTTTTTTGGATTAAATTCTCATTGTCGGGTCGAGTGCATAAGAAAAAAGGTTCAACGATTTATTCGTGATTTTCATTTTCTACACATTCCATTCCGTCGGAAGTTCTTGACTGAAGTAGGTAATGATATATTACGATACCATAATTAATATAATATTTCATACGCATGCGTACAAAACTGTTCACAAGGGTTTACTCCATAAAATATAATAATTGAATCGACTCCGGACACATATATATATATATATATATATATATATGGACTTTGGGTTCGTTCAAAACGTACATAGACTTTTAATAAAAAAAAAAAACAATAAAAAATTGGTCAATCTATCGAGCTGTGTTGCGTATATAAATCTGTGTATATTTTCGTTTTTTATTATCGATATAATTTTATTATTAATGTCGTTTTTCTAAACATATAATTTATATCAAAGTTCTAAAAAAATCTTTTCGATTTTTACGACTGGACAACGTATTCATTCGAAGTATCCGTATGTGCGCGTGGGCCTACGATTACAATAATATTTTATGTCACTATACCAAAACTAAAAAAACCGCGTTTGCCGCCAATAAGATAATATAAGCAATGTAATACCGAACAAAATCGTAAACACTCGTACCAGAAGCGGTTTTGCCCGGGCAGCCAAGGGGAGCACCGCAAAGAAACGAACGCCTATATTACATCTAGTACAAGTTGTAATTAAATTATAAATTATTCTTTATTCGATATATATTTTGGAAAGGTACAATGAAAATTTAAATGCTTCGTAAAAAAAAAAAAAAAAAATAGGAAACGTGGAATATTTTAAATTAACGGTTTTCCATTTTCATTGGCTACTCGGAAAACGATTGCCAAAACCGCCACTGGTAGGTGTACACGCGTACAAAATAAAAATATCCGATACGTGCGTTTCATCTAAAACGCACCTGTCGACCACTGCGACGGCGGCAAAAGTCTTCGTGTGATCACGTTCGATACCGCAATATCTCTGCGCCTTTCTGAAACGTCGTCTATACGTCAAGAGTCGCATATTTTGCATCTAGAACACCGGTAATGTATGCCGAAAGACTCGGCGGAAAGGCCGGGCTTACAAATTCCACTCTGCGATATTCTGATGGAAATTTCCGGGGTCCGCCTGATGACATCGGAAACCGAATAACCTCGCACATTGACTCCGACGGGACAAAGTATTTATTGAGTATTTTGATTTTATTACATTCGTGGTCTATGACCGTTTTGGAAACACATCCGTCGCGTTGGTTTATTGGCAAACCACGAGTTCGCCCAGCCAAAACCACGACACTAGTAACGGATAAGCCGCCCATTAAAATAACTAAACACTTGCACTTTGTGTGTACAGTGTATAATCTTAAAATCTTAAGTCTTATTTGCGGCTGAAAGTCAAAACGCTGGTATTTTTTCTAGAGTGTATACATGCATAACACAGAAAACTCCAGGATATGTCGAAAACAATACCACGTCTAGAAAACACTAATAAAGTATTTAGTGATAAATTCAGGGCTCGACGATACCAACGAATTACTGGAAAAAAAAAAAAAAAGAATTCGAAATCAACAGAAACATTGTTATTACGTGAATATTTCTGTTTTTCAAACTTTTTTTCGTCATCTGGTTTTCCTCAATTATTAAAAAAAATTGCAAGGAAAATCAAGACAATAACCTAGCCAGTGATAGAAATGACATTCTATTAGAAGACCTCGAAGTCAAAAAATAGAAAGTATTCCGGTCGGCAACCACAGACGGATGACATAAAAAATAATGAAATAAATCACACACATTGCTGTAAAAAAAATAATACATTAGTTGGTTGGTTATAAAGTGAAATAAAATTGTTTTGCAAGTAAAACGTTTGGTCCAACGAAAATGCACGAGTTGGGGAATCAATTGTCCCGAGTTGCATAATAAATTATACTAATTCGCCACACTCCGTCGCCGCAGCGCTGCTAAATATTATTCGCCGGCGAGCGGTGTCATTATAATAAATTTAAACAATCGATACGGAAAACATACGTAGTATATGCGTGCCCGTAAAAATTATTGTGTGTCCGCTTAAAAAAACGTTTCGTACAATTATTCAATATTACATAAATGAATATTAAACAATTCAACAACATTGTTTCGAGATTTCGGGCCGGAGAATGGACCCCGAAACCTCGTTTAGTTTCCGTTTTCGCTAAACGGCCGATCATCGTCCTATACCGAAATCACTTGGACAACGATATATCGCAATACTACGACCGGTCACTGTCCGTGATAAAAGTCCAGTCCATTTCCGGGTGTTTTTTTTTTTTTATATCTGTAACGCAACGATAAATCACTGCCAACGAAACACAATTCTAAGCGAAGTGCGGTCAATCCAAATTAATGTTTTGAAAATTTGACTACGTCCAGAAATGGATAATATAAGTGTTATGTGAAAATTTCAAATCTCTAGCATTTGAAGTTAATTGAAAAACCAAACCTTAAATAACAAAAACCGTTGTTATGTGTTTATTCCCTGTGTTTCGTCTCCAAAATACAAAAAAAAAAAAAAAAATGACCTCCGCAGCGATAAAACAACGAAATCCAAAATTCAACAATATATCTCTACGGTCGTTTTTATTTTTTTTTTTTTTCTTATTGGAGCATATTTTCCGGTAGAGTAGTCGTTCAGACGAAAAAAGAACGCACATCATACGAAACCATTATTACATTGTTCGCTACGCTCAAAATCTAAATATACAGGGTTTTCGGGGTATTTTTTTATGTAAAATTACGATCCACATCGCCGGCCCGCTTGGTCTTAATATCGTGTTTTAGAGTGCACTCGAATATACCGTAACGGACAACTAAAAAAATATAATCAAATTTGTGCACACACACACACACACGTGCGTGTATGTGTATTATACGTGACGTGTCTACGACTACAAAGATATTTGAATAACATTGTAAATAACATAGAAATAAAGCGCTAACCTATTGTATACTCGTAGGTCACGAGAAGGTCTTGAATTCGCCCGGACTTAATGCGACCACAGCCGTGAAGGACACGTCTGTATTGACGATATGCGATCCGAAAGGAGGAAATTAAATTTTCAAATAGAATCTACCGAGGGCCCGAATAGTCAGGTTTAAGAGAGAGTAAAAAATTCCTCCGTGTTTTACATATACAAATATATAGATCAAACGGCTAAACCGCAACGTTAAACATTTTGGTTACCTACTTTTGGTTGCTGTTTTCGTCGGGCCCGGCTCTATATCTACATTCCTAGTGGTGCATCAAAGTCGCTGTAATACCAGCCGATCGAACAAACGGAATTTTCAATGTACGGGTCGCATATAACCGTACCTTATGTTAAATAAGATTTATTCGGAATTTATTTCTCGATAATTTATCATTGTTCGTATATACTATTTTTTTTTCTAATAGTGTCTTATTTTTTTTTTTTTTGGAGGAATTTTTTTCTTCACAACTAACTCTTTAGGATAATACACGACATGCTGATTGCTTAACAAATATATTTGTACCGAATTGAATGGGTTATAGGTAAATCTAGTACTTTGCGGGAATTCAAGTTTATCAGAATCGCTTAAATCTGAAAGAGGATAAGCTCTTATTGTAGGCGAGAGGTCGGGTAGGGTGTAGGATTTTTAGGATAACTATTTTATATCTATACGCAACGGTACAACAACGATAAATCGTCTCTAATGAAAAACCGATTCCAAGCAAGGTTCGGATAAACATGAATATTTTAAAAACGTTACCACATTTATAAAGTGGTGATTTAAGTTTTTGGTGAAAATGTCAAGTCTCTACGATTGAATGAATCGCAATAAAAAAATAAAAAAAAAAAACGAAATTAAAACCTATTGACAAAACTGTGTTACCTTTTTTTTTTGTTACAATTTCCCCCAAAATATGAACTTATCAGATATAAAAAAAAAAAAATTAAAAAAAAACTTTAGACGAATAATGCCACATTTTGTCATATTGAAGCATTCAATAAACAAAGTTCGCTGCTTTATATTAAAATCCGATAACACGACAATAAAAACGACAACGGCATGTTTATAGTATTTACAACACTAAAACACGATACGTTAAAATAATATATTTCCAATGATATCACATACATTTCAATTTTAAAACATTCAATGGTTTACTGATCCAGTCGGCTTGTCATACCGTACAGTTTACATGATCTGGGTTTCAAATTTTTTATTTTCCTTCTCTTAATCCCAAAACCCATATAAATACTATTACGCGCATGGCCTTTATGTTAATAGGCTTTTGTTTTTTTATAAGAATCAATTTTTTTAAGAATTGTTTATACTAGAACACAGGTGGGATATTTGGGAACCTCTAAAAGCTGCAAATAGGTACGTATAGGAACGATTTCAACGGGAAAATTTATCCTTGAACAAGCTTCAAGTTATATGATCTCCATATTTCTAACTCAAGTATCCTTGGTAGTTCGAAGACACACTCACTTCATTTGACACCTCTAAATACTCATGTTTGGTTCCATTGATTCTCCCTCCCTCTTCCCACTGATTACCTTTAAAGTACCGACCCGGGGCACTAGTAACTCAAAATCCCGTTTTTATTCATTTTCGTTCGGCTAATTATCATAATAACGAACCTTTAAGCCGCTTAACCGAACTTGTCGATGACGAACTTTGTTTGAATCTTAGTTTTTAGTTAACTGTACACATGCCAAAATGCACAATTTAACTGTTGAACGCAATGCCGTTATTAAAATAAACAAAAATATTCTCCATACATAAATGTTGGTATCAGTCGCTACCGTTATGATAATGCGTTATTGATTACAAATTAATTTTTTTAAAAAAATTAGTATTTCATGTTTCAACTTGGTCATTTATTGAACTAATATTATTGTTGTGCGCCGATAATTGTTGAGAAACCCTGACTGTACAAATAAAAAATTCTCTTTGACTTATTAGGAAATTTATTGAAATGGTTGAAACAAATATCAAAATATAACAAAAAAAAAGTCGAGTTGGCTTGGGAATATGCAATAGTTCAAAAGTACATGCCAACAACAAGGTTGAATAAGGCTTTTGATAAAGGTTGCATTTTTGAGAACACACCAAATCATATATTAACCTTAGAATCCGACAATTTCGAATAGTTATGAAAAACCCAAATCGTTTTGAAAACCGCACCACGTTTAGAATGCGCAAATATAAGTATTCGGGTATTGACGATTATGATGCGCCAACCGGGTTAGGTTAGGTTAGATGTCCGGTAGAAAAGTTTTCCCAGGCGCACACACTTTACAACAAAACCAAAACGTTCCTAATATGCGTAGAAGCCAATCGAAATATTAACCGAGGTGTGGACATTTTAAAATTAAGCCACTTTGAGTATAGTGTTTTTCAGATACAATTGTTACGAAAAAAAAAAAAAAAAATAATAATAATAATAATATAAACGACAATACACTACTACACGAGACAAATATATCGTACATAAAACCGGAATTACGTTGTACAGACAATAAATTATATCGGAAACTTAGGTAAACGTATCTTTGTTTTTCGTATACAATTTATTATCCTATTGTTCACCGAACTGGTAACTTTCAATTTTAAGTACAACCAAATAGTGATTAATAAATACATTTAAAACGTTCCAGTGATGTAGAGAGTAAGTACTGTAAATAGACCATTTGGAAAATTACCAGCACGACTCTACATTGCGTTGTGACATTAAATGAAAAAAAAAAAAAAACGTTTGTGCACGGGAATTATATAACAGTTTGAGGTTTACATCACATAATTTATGTAAATTCGTATTCCTCCTAGAAAAAAAAAAAAAAAAAAAAAAAACGATTGCATTAATGTCAAATCTTATTTTTGTCTTTTTTTTCTATCCATAATTGAATTTTAATCTAATCCCTAACCAGAAACTTAACACGAGAAAGCGATATAGATTCTCAAATAATATTCAACAATCATAAATTAAATAAAACCGAAATATTCGTAGGCGGTCGGCTATATACTATCAACTTGTTGCCTATAGGGACGTCACTGTGTTGAATCGAAAAATCTGGTGTCAAAATAACAATTGTTTATAGGCTTTGTTCTATTCCGTCGTCGTTAAAATGTCACGACAAATCTCCTCCTCCCAAGACATACGAACAAACATCATCAATAAAAACGAATGTTAAACTCTGGAATCCCATGAATGTTTTTTTTTTTTTTTTCCTCTAGTCCTCTGAACATAATTTATTTTCATATTGACTTGACACGTACCCGGTTTGTTTACACCAACTATAACAAACTGTAGATTATTGCAACCGACACGATATTCTATATCGAAATGGCAAAATGTCCATATGCTCCGGATTCGGAAAAATATAACTTCGAAAATTACTTATTCAATCCCATAATTTAACTATTTGTCCGAATTTCGACTGGAGCGTTGCCGATAGATATTTTTTTCGTTAAAGCTATATTAAAATAATATTAATAAAATTAATATTAAACACATTTTAAAAAAAAATTACTAATTCCTCGAAAATTAATTATTATTTTTAAAATTCTAATATAATGGTAAAACCACAAAAAAAACCTATACGCAAGTACGGTAGCTGTTTGTGATTTTGAAACTTTTAGGCTCGTTCGGCATAAAGCACTTACGACTTACCTAAACTTCGTTAAACTTTCGCCTAAGACTTTACTGATATTTTACTAATCGCAATGATCTCGTACTTTTATACAATGAAATTTGAATGTTCAGAAACTTATTCAACGCGATTTTTTAATTATAGATTTCAAAGAATAATAATTTTTTCGTTCCTAATGTTGATACACATAAAAAAAAAAAATTAAATGCTTAAGATAAAACATTAAATCTTATTAAATTATATTCCGTAGTATTTAGACGGTTAAATAGTTTTTAATTGAAAAGTCGTAGACGATTATTTTTCTGGTTCAGGACTCATAAAAACAATAATTTAAAGTCCGTTACTCGACTTACATCGTCCATTGATTAATGATCCTAGTTATCTTTAAAGAAATAGAGTTAAAATCTTATTCAATGATCTATTTGATATTTTTTGTCTACGTTTAGACATTCTTAAGTGCGTTGACTGTAATACAAAATAAAAAACTATCGTTATTTACTTTAAAAATAATCAAACCATAATAAATAATTAATAAACCTCAGTTAAACATTTTTCTAAATTCGAAAAAAAAAATAAAACTACAAATGCTAGTATAAAGGATTTTCTTTTGATTTCAAATTCAACGCCAAATTAATTTTATTATTAATTTAAAACGCAGTGTTGTATGTTTTAATAAATATTATTTAAACTTTTATTTCAAGTTGAATCATATTACGATCTTTGCGTTTAATTACATTTTTTATTTGTTTAAATAAAAAGTTTATACGTATGATCAAAACGCAATATAACAAGCATTTCCACTTAGACTAGAAACTTTGTTTATAAATATTATTGGATATTTTTGATTTCATAACATATAATATGATTTATTAAATAACACGTAGGTATTAACGTACTTACCTATTTATTTTTTTTCCTAGTGTGACTTCGACCTTTACGACTAGCATTTTCAGTCGAGCTCAATCCAACTGTCCCTTAATAGTATAAAATCTCTCGCTCCTGGCATTATTTTGTCCGTATCTTCTTTAACCTTATATTCCCGTCTTAAGCTGGGGCGCTCACTAGCCTACTAAGTCTATTCCGTCACGGGATGTTTTCTAGCACAGCTCTCAATATCTATCCGCCTTCAAGCACTACTACCACCAGGGGTGGACTGGAGCGTTTTCTGCTCAAAAAAATAACCGGAAAAAGACCTAGGTCTAATTATGACATGACTAGTTGAAAAATTAATCAATGGAGGTACACCATCATTCTAATAACGTTATTTTAGGAATTTAATAAAATTGTTTTATTTTGAACAATAGTACAGACAGTGGCCAGTTCGCCTCTGACTACAACATTATGTTTTATGGATTCGAACTTTAAGTTTTACAACATTGTGTTTTTTTCTTTGTCCTAAAACCCCATTTTTGGGGAATCCAACTCGTTCAAAAAGTACCATTTAGTAACTTCGAGTACTAATATAGATAATCAGGTGGTACGTTTTATAGACGTTATTCTCATTCTTGTTTCCAATATTACTGTAGTTCTGATGATTACGGACATATCCGAGAACCGAGAATTTCTAAGGCGTGAATTATACATTTTAAATTACAGTTAAATGAACAACATTTTTTTTTTTTTTTTAGAGTAGTTGTATAGGTAGTACTTTTTCGTCCGGACACAAAAACGAGTGCCTCGCACTTAATCTCTATTAAAACCCACCTTTTAAAATTATTATCATTTCTTAGTCACTGTTATTTTTTAATGTATTATATTTTAGCTTTAGGTTTTTAAATGAATAATAATTTCAAGAATATTAATTTCGTGCCGATAAAGTAAAATACAATTTAATAATAATATTATCGTAGTATTATACTTGAAAGTTTATTCAAAATAATATATTATAATCGGTTTACCATAAACTTATTTGTTTTAATATGTTGTTATTACACCACCGTACGCGTAATGTAATATTATTGTGATAAAAAGTTTTTTATAAGCCCAATAGAATATAGGATTTTTAAACAAATAATTTTATACTTACTATTGTTGATGTCAAGTTTCTTTTGTTTTTCAGAAATGTTTTTCGAAATCCCAGCACGGCTCGATTGACATTTCCAATACAAGCCTTTTAATGCTGTTTATGTTTAACCTTTGTTTTTTTTTTTTAAATTGATTTTAATCCCAAAGAAACACCGAACAACTTTCGCCGAGCTCCGCACAATACCGTCAAATTAATTGAGGAGTCGTTAGTTTAAGAACGTTAACTGTTACTATTCGCTTTCCGATGTTCATTAATGATTCGAACGTTATTTACTAAGGAGTCGAGGGTTAGGTATATTCTTTTAAAGTTCTATAAAATTACTCGCGTTTTTTTTAAGTTATTGACTAGGCGTATAATTCGTTCGGCGTACTGTAAAACGTTGAAACACAACTGTTCGATAACTATTAATACGTGTAAATTATTAAGTTGATGATATTAAATATATACCTAGGTATTCAACGAACACATTGGGTTACAATTGATAGTAGTTATATTGGTGGTGAAAGAATTATCGGGCATACATAAAAAAAAAAAAAAAGGAAAAAACCAACAAAAAATCAATGGTGGAGGTGGGGGGAGGTTGAATCTGTTGAGAATTGAAAAAATAAAAACAGTATAAATAAAGTTGTTATCATCATAATTAGATATAATTGTCGAAATAATATATCTGATAAATTGGAAAATATTCTAAACACTATAATGTAGTAATAATTTAGTTAAACGAATTAATTATAGCGTTAAGGACTTTACAAGAATGTTTCCTACTATCGATAATGTTGGCGTATATATATATATATACTTAAATGTAATTGTTATAAACGGTTTTATTGTCAAGACAAATAGGAACTTTTAAACTATACAAATCACGATCATAGTTATAAAATTAAATTAAAGAAAACTTTTCCTAGCTTAACATTTATCAATAAAATAATTGTAACGTTGATTTCATTATATAAAAAATGATTTAGAGATTTTGAATGGCCGAGAAAACGTTTAGTTAAGTACAAACGTTCTGTATTGGAAGAATTGCATATTTATAATGAGCTTAAAGAAAATCGTTTTGAAAACATCTTGAAGGTATTGAACGGTTTTAATAATATTATTCTTTACCAATGTATTATAAATAAAAATAATAAAACGTCTTTACTACAAAACATCATATATTTTTGAAATCCCTTCAAACCATAACTTGTTTATTCATTATGTTAAAATGGTAATATTCTCCTATGGTTTCCTCATTTTGATTTTATATTCAGTCGCTGTCTTCCAAAACTCAACGATGTTTACTCATAATTACAATATTCATTCGAAAACCCAACAATTTGATAATATATAATTTTCGGATCATGTTCCCAAATGCAGCGCGTTCAACTAAATTTCTCTCGAATTCGGCGTTGAATTGTACCGATCGTCCTGATTGATATTTCTCATTAGTTCGCATGCGATTTTATTTATGCCTCGGTAAAAACCGTATTCGATATCGTAGAAAAAACCGTTTGCAATCGTATGATTTACGTTCCAGCGAATATTTCGGTATCCAACAGACCACCGTCCAGTCGGATTTCGGAGGGCAATATTATTTATTCGCTTTTGTGTGTTCACGATGGTTGTGGTTTTTTTTTTTTTAAATAGAAATCGGTCGAACAGACACGCACAGTCAGTTATAATAATCCGAGCTGAGTTTTTTTTTGTTCTTAAAATTCAGTTGAAGTTTTATTATACAAAAATATATACAGGGTGCGGCGGAGTCGGCTGGTGTGTTTTGAGGAGTTACAAATAACGGACATTAAAACTCAGAGAAAAACGGTTTGTTTTGTTAAAATAATTAGGAAATCCCATTTTTTTTTCAATTATGTTTGTGAAAATGAGATCGTCGAGATGGCGGCCGTCAGCAACAATACATTGCTGTAGGCAATCTCTGAAGTTTTGATAAGATTTTCGGCACGTTTCAATTGGTACGGCCGCGATTACTTCAGTGATTCTCTCCGTCAGGTCATCTATCGTATGGGAGTGACGTTTAAAAACCGTATTCTTAAGCAAACACCGGAGAAAAAAATCGCACACGCTTAAATCGGGAGAGCGTGCCGGCCAGCCTACGTCACCCTTCAGTAAGACCAACCGCGTTTGTCGCGAAACAGCAAGCGAAATTCGAGCTGTGTGCGCTTGAGCCCCGAATTGTTAAAACCGCACGTCTCCCAAGTCATTTTCTTCAGCCCATTTCCTCCAATCTGCGATGCAAATAAATTTCCGACATCATAACATTCCCTAAGCAACCGCGTGTTTCCGGGCAAAGCGACTTGGTGACCGCTCAATTGCCTCTCTAACCTACTGCACATTTTCGGTGGTTCTTACCGTTCCAGATGCTCCGCGTCCACGTCCGCTTAGGGTACATCCAGACTTTCTCGATTTTCGAATCCAAAATTTAATAGCATTAGGGACAGATTCGTTGCGTGTAATGCCGAGATGTAGACGAGAATCCTTTTGTGTAACAATAATTATTTTCAAAATAAGCGCGAACGACACCTGTCCAGACCATGATTTTGTCTAAGAACAGCATAACCGTGTATTTCGAAATTGACCACAAATATAGGCGTGGGTTTATCCTATCATAAACTAATGATTTCATTTAACTCGTCAGTCGGCTCTGCCGCACCCTGTATATACGAGGCGTGTCCCAAATGTATGGTCTCCATGCACCTTGAAGCCAGAAATAAATAAATTTTTCAAAATTTAGTAACACCGTTGTATAGTGTCCGCCGTACCCTTTCCAACGAGAGGCGGCTCAACTAGATCCGACATTTAGTTTGCGTCTGCCACGCGTTTAAGGCGGACGTTTCTACGTCGGCCGCCGCCACCTCTATTCCCGTATACGCTCAATGCGCGAAGTTCGCGCCGTTATTCGTTTTTTGCATTCAACGGGTGAAACACCAATATCCATTAATCGAAAACTTTGTCAAACATATGGTACGGGTTGCACGTCTTTGGAAAATGTTAGAAAGTGGTGTGGAGAATTTTCATGAGGTCGGACGGAAGTTCATGATGAACAATGAAGTGGGAGACCTTCGATTTAAGACGAGTTGAAAGTACCAATTGAAAGAGATTTTCGTGAAGATCGACGAGTGACGGTTCGAGATCTCGAACAAAGATTTGAGTTGTCAAAAAGCACCATTCAATGGTTTTTTTTAATGAAATGGGCTATCTCGAATGTTGTGCTCGGCGGGTGCCTAAAATGTTGACCGAGGACCATAAGCGCCAACGCATTGAGACTTCTCGAGAATTTTTGTCTCGTTGTGCCGAACAAGGAGAGGTTTTTTTGGACTCCGTAGTAACGGGTGACGAGACATGGGTCCGACTAACATTTGTTCTTGAACTTAAAGAAACATTTGGAAGGGAAACGGTTAGAGACAGATGAAGAAGTGAAGACAGAAGTCACCCAATATCTAAACGAGGAGCTGGCGGCGAGTTTCTATGAGGCTGGGCATACAAACACTTCCAGTGCGCCTTGAAAAATGCATCTAAATAAATAGTGATATCACCTTCCAATGATGGGAAATTTCCGTCTCCTATTTTAAGTAACATCTCAGCGAAAATCCCAGCAGATGTGTCACCTTTCACATGAACCCTCATATTTTTACGAAATGCAACTTTCTGGATATGTGGCCACAAATACGAAGCTATTAGACATGACTTTACTTCATCAGCCCTTGTACCCCTAGGTATAACTAAAATGCGAATTTCGAAAAATCCTTTCTTAGTGCGCCTATACATAGTAATAAGTACATTTACTGAAAATTGCATGTCCATAGCTTCAGCAGTTCCGGCTAGGCGATAATGAATCACCCAGGACAAGTCTTTTTATATATACAGATATACCCATGTAAAACATATTTCGAATAAAGCTTATTTCGATTATTGTAACCATGGAGACGTTACTTTTGGGACACGGCTCGTATATATATATATATCCGTTGTAATTATAAACTCGTGTATATAATATTTATAAAGAACTCGCGGGAGACCCCCCCCCCCCCGTTTTATCGTATATTATAATTTATTTACGTGTAACGACACAATTTAATTAACAGAAGTTGTCTATATTGCACGCGTACGCATTCGTACTCCCGGGCCTGGCGAGCGCGAAATAATGTATTTCGGAAGGAACGATTATTGTTTTAATTACTACGCGCGGTAATATTGCCGAGCTGCAGCTACGGGTTTTTCGCGCTTATTGCAAGTTTTACTCGGTCCGTCTCGTACGGTAACCGTAAAAATAATAACAGTATAATACGTTTGCCCGAACGTACGCGCGAATTACCATCCGGATATTATTATGGTTTTTTTTTTTTTTTTACAGTCCCGTAGATATTTTTTTTAATATATTTCCAAGTTACTAAGTATAGATTTTCGCGTGGCAATACGGGTATGGGATTCGATAAAAAAAAAAAAAAAAACCCCGATAACGGGATGATTGCGAGTGCGAGACCGGGACGGTCCTCGGAGGCCTGGAAACCCCGGAAACAAGGAAATAAGAGGATGATATTTTTTTTATTTTTTTTTTTTGATTACGATCGTAAAGGGAGAAATATCTATTTCGTATGATTACGTCTCATATAAATACCTATTGTAAAGGTGAAATATACTATAATATCACATATCGTACGCATATAATATCCTAAAGCACGGACAGTTGATTTAGTTTATGTGTACAACAATGCGACCCACGAGATATCGCAGTATTATTATTATACCAATTGAATATTATTGTTATTATTATTATTATTAATGTCCATTTGTATAATATTTCAATAATCAATAATCTTTTTACGTTTAACGGTGTTACGTCATGATTCCGGTCGGACAGAGCGCCTCGCCAACGATTTTCAGCGAAAAAAAAAAAAAAAATGTAAACGAAATAATAGATTTTAGAAAATAAAACTATTTTTAAAAGACAAAAAAACCCATTGCGAAAAGTAATATTTTAAATGGAAACATATTAGGGCAATATTTTTACCTATCAAATCGGTTACATATGATCTAAATATGCATTCAGTCAAAACACAAATCAGAAAAATAGTTAATGACGTTTTAAAAAAAAAAAATCAAATGTATTCTTCCATTCGTGATATCATCTTACGTAAATACATATATTTAATCATTTTAAAATTATAGAAAACAAAAAAAAAAAATATTTGGATCTGAAAATGATTTTCTATTTCAAATTATAATTTATATTTTATTTTAATGTTTTATCTCGAAAGTCACTTTTAACTTCTCAAGGACAATCATTTTTCTGTTTTGGATGATTTTCGAACAAATGATAACACAGTAGGCAGCGGCACGTACCTACTTGTAAATTTATATAAAGTTAAACTAGACATTTTTTTTTGAAGTGATACATTTTTATTTTGTTCAAAAATATCATTTGAATGGCTTATATGCGACTTTTTAACTGGCGTGGCTTTATAGACATTCGAAATCCTATTAGAATGATGATAATTTCGTTATAAAAAATGTTTAATCAATGATGTTAATCAAGGAATGCCGCTAAACGAATTTGGTAAAATATCGAAAAAAATAAATTACATATTGGTTTTGTTTTTTATTTTTTTATTTTTTTATTGAACATAACTGCTTCGGTAACACGGGCCATTAGGTTCTATAACATCGGATACATTATGTACATATTTACACGTTTTTAATGATATACATGAACGGACAAAGTAAAAAAGATATTATAGGGGGGTTGGGGAGTTGATGATTGTGCTCGATTTCTTCTCTATTCGATTTGGCCGACATGGGGCAGTACGTATATAAGGTCTTCAATTTGAAAGGCAGGGCTGCCAACAACTTCGTATAGAGGCTATCAGTACGTGTTTTTCGGACAACTGGACACAACAAATAGCACACAAATAATGAGTTTTTTGTTTCCCATTAGGTAACCGGGCGTAAGACGGGCGTGATCGATTTTCAGACTACAAATTGTGGTTTATATTTCGCTCGTTTTTCCAATGAGCGGCCACGGGTTTTGTTGTTAGATTTGGCCAGTGTATTCGGCAGGTGTTGTGTTGGGAGTGCAGTTTAATAGTTCATTTGATATATCGATAATTGTCGATAATTTACGAATATTAGTCGTTATAAATGTCGCTGGTTCTTTTTGTATGACTACCATTTCATTTCTCCATATAGAGCATTGCCCAATGCCGCACACGCATCTCTTTATTTTAAAATTCTAATTTTTCAACTAAAACTTTATCGGATAATTTACTTCTGTAATTCTTCTTATATCGAACCATTATGTTTCTCGTAGCAAATATTATTATTTTCGTACACGTATAACACCGTTTGCAATAGGATGAGCACAAAAAAATGACGCCAGTTGTAATTGTAAATGTACATAATAGTAGAAAACTGTTAATTGTTATAAAAAATACACTGCAACAGAAAAACGAACGTATTGAATTCATCGATATTTCATTAAGTGATACTTTGTTCGTTGCAAAAAAATCGTCCGATGTGTCTTAATATGACAGTCATTATGTGTTATTTTTTTTGTTCGACAAAATTAAAAACACGAAATATTCCAAGTAATTGGAGTAGTTATTGGTTGTTAAAATTCAACGTACAAAAAATAAAAAAATTAACATTTAAAAAAAGACTCGTTTGATTGATAATAAACGTTTACTATTTGTTATTTTTTCTTTTTTAGATTTCATCAACAATGTTAAACATTTATATACTTTTAATTAAATTATTCCATATTAATTATTGTGGTTTTTTTTTTTTTTTTTTATCATAATCCAGCATTTAACAATCTACGAAGTTTCAGAGTAAAATAGATTTTAGTTTTCTGCAGGTCTATAATATGTTCCTATAGAATCGATTTTAATGATCTTATTTACAATTTTTTCTATAGTTTAATTATATTCCGGACACCGTATCAAAATTAGATTTTGAAATATGAACTCCTTTCCTCCCACTTTCCAATACAACTTCGAATACACCATTATTAGGAACTAACGTTGATGAGTTATAACAATTTGAAGTTTTGATTGGAGTAGTAGGGAAGGATAATATCATTTCAAAACAGATATGAAGTTTATACTGTTCCCTACGCCTCCGGTTTAAATTTTCGATAAAAGTGAAAATTAAACAAATATTCTCTATTCGAAACTGTGTTCGAGAGGCCTGATTTTTATTAATTTTCATCATTTGAAAATTCAAAGCGCATACGATGTGTTTATGACGCGAAGTGTAAAAATGTTAAAATAATTGTTAAAAAAAAACAAAAATCAAATTATCTTCAAATCTTCTGAGAAAATCGAGGGATCGTGATAGAAGAAAAATATTTAAAAAAATCTAGCCTGTTATAATAAATACAGGCACCGCGGTACAAATGTTATCGTTATTATCGTTCGAATTTTCCGGTCATAACAAAATCGTTTGATTACATTATAATATTCGACGTCATTTATATGATTTAATAATATCATTTTTTTTTTTTTTTTTTTTCTCTCCATTTACTTTAAATCGTTTGCGTCAGATAAGTCTGTACACAAAATGTAATAATAGCGCCGTGTGCGAAAAGACCGCATTATTATGTTTGAACACTCCTCTAATCATATTTATAGGTTCAAAAATAAAGACGAGGTTCGACATAATGTTGATATCGTTTGGTTCCGATTAAGCGTGCGGCTAACGAGAAAATAAACGTCGCCGCATACGTATAAAAAAAAAAATCATATTTTAAAATGACGCGATAACCACATGTGCCGGCACCGTCCAAACAAACGCACGGCATAACATTGATGTTTGCGTATTTCCACAGGACCTAACCAATATTGTGCAGTTCGTTTTTAATATTACCGTGCATTGGCTCGTTATCGAACTGAAATGTTCGAACGTCACCTATGTTCGTAATTTTTTTACGGAAATTATAATTTTCAAGCGAGATATGATTATGTGATGTGACACGACTTAAAAGCCAATATCGTCTTATATCACCCGGAGAAAATCTCGCGTACCTAACGATATAATCTGCCCACAAAAAAATGCCGAAAACAAAATTGTACATTATATTCACAAAAATACCTATACAGCTGCTTTCCATACTAATGACTATCCGATATAAGCTATTTATCCGAAATCCCCAAACTTGTAAGCATCTCGTACGTATACCGTAAGGCTTTCACCGTAATAACCCCGATAAAGTATGTACACTGCGCGGTAATCAAATTTTATTCGGCTACCGTAGCAAACCCACGTCGTAGACGTTACTCGTGAGTAGTCAATAAGAAATCTGTTCAAAACCTGTCGAAAAATCGAACACGCCAGTATCCGAACAAGGGCTGTATAGAATTGGAAGAAAAAAAAAATAATACTTTCACCACAAACATTCGATAAAAAATTCGTTATTTAGGACTTAAATTTTTGCATTGTTTCTCTTCGTGATATCGTTCGTTCTAATTTAGTCAATACATATTATGGCTAGTGCAATTATATTACGTATATTTTGTCTAAAAAATTAACACGTATTATTATTATGTAATCCTACCGAAAGTACACGTGCATAACTAATAATGTAAAAATGCAATATTATTGAAACTGGTAAAATTATAAAAAAAAAAATTACATTATAATTCTTTCAACATTTGTCCGCTTAACGATAGTCTTCAAAAGTAATTTCGAAACCATTTTTGAATTATAACTGACAATGCGGGGATATCGCTACGATGGTGATATTCCGTAGGCTTTTATTTTTTCGAATTACTCAATACTGGTTCATACTCAGTACTGTACATCGAATTGTGTATTTAACGGATGAAGTTCAAACAAAATTATTTAAAGCCGACTTCAAATCGTGTGCGGGCCACTGCTTTGGTGGGATATTGGGAAGGTTAGGGAAAGTTAGGAAGGCTCAATAATGATTTTTTTTTTTTTATAAAGAGAGAGGATCTAAAAACTACAAACTGTTATTATTTCACCAAGACAAATTTTATTTAAAATTATGTTTATTAAATTGAAAAAATAATGCGAATATTGTTGGTCTTTCTCTGCAACAACGACTTTCTAATTCAAGTTCTCGAGTGATTTTTTTCTCTTTTATTTTTATGCGTTTTTAAATTATTAGGTAGATAAGTCACGGTCAAGACCCGGAGATCGGCCACACGTAGTTGTGCCACTGAGGTGGATAAACAATTGCAAACGAAATTTTATACGAAATTCAATTGAAAATATTATGTTTTGTTAAATTAAAATCAAATATTTTATTCATTTCGTGTTTGAAACTTATTTTAACATAAATTTGAACATTTTCTCTTTCTTTTTGACATACCATATGGATTTACTTAACAGTATTATCTTGATATATATATATATATATCGTTTCATTCTTGGTCGTGATTTGTCTGGTGGTCAGGCAGTTAAGAAAATATGCCATCGTGGAAGCTGCCTTTACACCGTTGGATTTCGATATTTTTTAAACCCGTAATCACATTTATGTTACGATCGAATATTGTCGATAGATTGTGTTTTCAAACACTGCACGCTCGATCAAATTCCAACTATAATGAACTTTCAAACCGGGGCCCGGTGGGAGTCGAGAGGTTCTGGGCATGCCTCCGGTGTGCGTTCAATACACGCGGACGTACCTACGCCGTCTTTGGTTGGGAATCTCCGATACAAGCGGCACAAATTAATAATGTACCGTATTCATCGAAATGCAATTATATCGTTTGCGCAGTACGCGTTTGTTTCGATTATAAAAGGATAATGAAAAAAACTACAAACGTTTTGAATTCAAAAAAAAACGAACAAACATTTAACTGACAAATGTATTATTGTTATACTTTTTCCTATAGTGGATAAAGTCGAATAATTATAACCAATACCAGTGTAACAATAAAAACGTCCCGGTAGACGAAAATACCGAGAGAAAAAAAAATGAAAAGTTACTTACCGGCGGACGGCGAAGACCAAATATTAATAATTATTACTGATAAACACGCAACGATACGTTTTACACGTTTTTAACCGTCACGGATAAATTTCAATTATGTTTAATACTAAACAACTATTATTGACAATGCCAGTAAAATTTACATACATTGTGCATTAGCCACGAAATACGTGCAACGTCGAACGGATTTGACGGTACGCCGGTGCCGTATCCACGGTGTAGGGGCGTTTGGGGTGAACATACCCATCTTTCCGAAATCATTTTTGTGTTACATACCGTTGGTGATTTTCACGTGAATAAAAAGATATATAGCTAACACGTTATCTGTATCGAAAAAAAAATTAAAAAAAATTGTAAACAATACGAATCGATCGGTGTATTTTACCATTCTAAAAAATAGTAAATAACAATAAAAAAAAAAAAGAAAAAAAAGTGCCCCCATCCTTTCTGGACTTTTTTTTTTTTCTGACAACGACATTGCGGAAAATCCATAATAATAAAAAAAAAAAAAAAACGAGATCGAGGATATAGTTAATGTAATTGTTTATCTACCAAATCCCACTGATTAAATTATTATATTTGTCAGTAATATTAATTGAAAAAAAAAATAAAAATATATGTTTGCGTAATTCAAATAGTATTATAAAAAATATCAATTTAAAAAATAAAACCACGATCTATATCTGTTTAGCTTCCAGACAAATTTTTTTGTCCATAGTTTGTATTTTATTTGTATTATAAGTAATAAGTATATAAGGTATGGCATATAAGTTACAAATAAATCTAACCAATAACCCGTACATTTGTTTTATAATAAAAAAAAAATCATTAACAATAATCGTAGTAAAGATTTAATTTTTGAGTTTTCTTTGCCCGCGCTACTGGTGCAAAACGAGTAGCATATACCCGAAAGGGGTTGGTTCAACGAATCGCAAAATGTCCGGTAACAATGCCCGTAGCCTATACACGAAAAATAAAAAAATGTTAAAAAATAAAAACAATATCAAACACGAAACATACTAGAACGCAATATACTACTATGTACTGTAGATACTACCTAATAGTAATATATTTTTTTCTCCTAGGGGACTACAGAAGTAGGACGCCACAGTCGATAAAATTATTATTATAACCGATAAATCATTGGCGTCAAGTAGCTTTTTGTCGGGAACCCCAAACACACACCGCCAAGTCCTTTTTTAGCCGGGGAGAGAGTGAGAGAGAGAAATAAATAAAATGTATACATATAGGTGCACACAGCATATTATATAGGACCCGTTTAGGTTATTTTTCCTATAACATGGACATTCCCATCAAAACTTTTTTTTTTTCCCATATTGATAGCGACTACTGGTCATGAATATTTTATATGTACACGTGCGTATTAAGATTGAGACGATAATTTTTTTTTTTTTTTTTTTTTTTTTCGTTGGATATAATATCATGCGAATCGTCTCTTCCGCGGGTATAAATTTTTCGGCCGGTTTAATTTATTAATACTATTAAACGAAAGAAAACGGTACGAACATTAAACTCCATGGGTATACATATTTTTCCTTTTAAATTCTAAACTCACTAACTCGTGTTTTTTTTTTTTTTTTTTTTTTTTTCGGTATTTTATGTTGCCAGACCGTGACGTCTTTATTTATTTGTTTTCCCTTTATGTTCGTGGTTTCCGCAATGTGTTGTGCGTGTATGGAACAAACGACTTGTCGTTATTCGGTCGAATTTTTCGATAAAAAAATATATAAATAAATAAAACAAATGGACGGTAAATCGAAAATGATAAAATATGTCAGAAATGTCAAGTAATGCGGTTTTGCGATAATGGCTGCAGTATTGTTGGGGTTCACGAATGAAAATTCGAATAAAAACGAATTCACTTCTAGTAGACACAATCGTTTTTCTATAGGTCGTCAAATGCCGATAATATTTTCTTAAATCCAATGCAATAGTAAATTGCTTGGTTTTTTGTTAATTGTTTCTTAATGAATCAAACAAACGGTTGGTCGTATTGATTATTATAATATTGTGTTATGTTTTCAATTGTGTGCGTGCGTGTGTATGTGTGTGTACTAATTGTTTTTTTTTGTGCAAAAAAAGCGTCTCCTAAATATCACGAATCGCTAACCATACGTACAAGTGTATCGGGTTCCGTGCAGAATTATTTTTTGACTGCAATAATTTGTTGTTATTTTTTCGGAATATTTACTAAATTATCCTTTACCATTCAAATTTCTCACTTACAACAGTGTCCCATCCGTGGTGCTATGTATATGTCCGGATGATTGTTTTTTTTTTTAAATTTGTAATTTTAGATTCTGAGCGGTCGAAGGTAAGTACGAGTTTTAAGATGAATGGTCTTTTTTTTTTTTTTTTTCTTCGCGGAAAACGCTTTTAGAAGCTCTAGACAGTAGACGTACTCAAAAGTTTCGCAAAGCAACTATGTAGATGAAAACAAATGGTACTTTAAAAACGTAATTTCTCGCATTTCCCGGTTCAACGTGCGGGAAATTAAAAAAAATCGGAATAAAATGCCATAAAAAAATAAAAATAATAAATAATATAAGTGCGGGGTACGCAATCATTAGAATAATATTAATTTCGATCTACGTTCAGAATAAAATATGGTTTTTTCTTCCTCGAATGCGATAGCTGATTTCTAGTTCAAATAATATTATACGTCACTTGTTTGAAACGAGGCAGTAAGCGAAACAATAGGAATGCCCGATAGCCAGTTAATGTGCACCTTTGTCCTATACATTTATATATATATATTTTATTTTTTTACAATGATTGTTAATACTGAGCAAAAAACTCAATCAATAACCGGAAATTCATTTCTCGAAAATATAACGATAAATTAATAAAATGTGATAAGATCGATAGGAGTTTCTTGGGAACTATCGACGATTTGACTGCCGATGAACGCGTTCGTTTTCCATATAAATATATAAATTTTTTTTTAAAAAGATTTTCCAATAAAACAACATAATTATTATTTATCACATCCGCGATATTACGACATTAATCATTATTTTATCTTTGTTATAATGGATCGACATTTTCGAGAGAAAAGAGATGTGTCCAAAAAAAGCTGGGTAATTATTTATAAGTAAAAATGTCCTGAAACATTGATTATTGAACGAGAAATTGTGAAAAACACAGTATTTCCGAACAAATTGATCTATTTATTTTATTTTCTCCGAAAAATTAAAAACTACAAAACTTAAAAGATTCTAAAAAACGTTAAGAAATAATATTTCAACATTTTTAAATGTCTGTGACTTCTTAGAAGTATAATTTGAATAAAAAACAGATCGGCTTGCCGTACAGAATATTGTATTATTTTAATTTTATAATAGGTGCAACTACATTAAAACCAAAATTAATCGAGTTCTATTTAGTCGTAGGCATGTTAAAACGGAGACAGTAAATGCGAGTATCGAGTCCTCTTAGGAGTGTACTGTGTCTTCACAGTGATATTTGCCATCTATTTTAATCTAACGGATATTAAAAAAAAAAAAAAAAATGTGTTATCGTATTTCCTATAATATTTAGACGCTATTAGACTTGAACAAAAAAGATTTTGCCAAATTAAAGATGACAAGATTTGCGATGTTTTCAAAGAGAGATTTTTTTCGATATTTTAAATCTCCAACGGGTTTATCAAAATTCTTCAAAGACATTTTTCCCGTATCATATATAGATCTGCCTGAGAGAGAGGAAATACATTTTTATTTCATTATTTTAAGGACTTACGATTTTGAACAAATTCTAATTCTAAAAGATCGGTTTTGACACTAATTCAAATGTGTTTAACCAATTATCAGGTATACTAGAACAAGGTTACCATACTGATAAAGATACCACGACATCGTGGTTACATTGATTTCTGCTTGATATCATTTTACGACTACACAAGAAACAGCACCATGTGTTAACAATGTTATCGATCTAAGATCAGTGATAAGGAGTGATTCCAGTCAAAGTGGTAACCCACTAGACCAGAAATCGGGTAAGACACATTTGATTCCTGCTAAAGCCGATCGATTTTTTTTTTTCTTCATTTTGTCGGTTTATAAACGCAATTTGTATAGAATTAAAACATCGGAATACCGAGTTCATTACAATAGGATTCGTGTTATTAATAAAACGCTTTTTTTTCTTCTTTTTCGTAAAAACCGTCAATTGCGCGAATAAATTGTCCGGGAAATAGATGGAAAAAATCAAAAAAAAAACCTACCTTGAACAATTATTATAGTAAATGTATTTAATTTGGTAAAATAATTATTGTTTTAAATCGTCATAGAAACAGTGTTCCAGTACTATTCTAGTCGGAACTGTGAAAACGAATTTGCGCTACAAACGCCCGTCGGGAAGACAAGAGACGGAAAATGTTACTGTGACGTCTCCTATTCAATGCACGGGTATTTTATTATAAAAAAAAAAATGCGTACGCCGAAAACGGATGAAACCCCGACACTATCATTTATAATATGCGTGCCGTTTTTTTTTTTTTTATCCCGGACGAAATGAACGGGAGGCGTATAAGATATTGTAATACATAGTAACAACGCCGGAGAAACAAAATACTATACGAACGCGGATTATATAAATTTATAAATATTATAAAATATACGGAAGTTCTAGCGAAATTCGACGAAGAAACAAACTGATGCGCGCATTATAATAATAAGAGTATTATGTTCGCCTTCGAAATTCTGTCCGTCGCCGCGAACGACGCGTCGTTCGGCCTGGCCTGAATAACACGCGCCGTTATATAATAATCACGTTTAAATTTACCGACTTTAATTTCCTATATAAATATATTCCCACGTAAACTTTGAACAAGGTTATAAATCAAATTTTTAGCGCACGGTTAATTACGCGCGGGCAACGTCAAGTTACCCCGAGAAACGTTTAAAAAAAAAAAAAAAAATTTAAACCTCGAATTGGTAGGTTTAAGTTTTTCTTTTTTTTAAATGTTTATTTACACCATTATTATTATTGTTACATATTTATAATAAATGTTCAACATAAATTATTCGAATAATTAATACTCGGTCATGGTTATTGTAATAGAATACTGGAAATCGAACAGAGATTACGGTGTTTTTTTTTTTTTTTTCAAATAAAAAACCGTTAATTTATACGATAATCGTGCGTTTTGTTGCCACTAAACAAATACTAAATAGAAAATAATAATTTCATTGAAATGTGGTTTTTTATTATTTTTTTTTTTTGGAATTTCCAAGTGCGTTTTAAACAGTTTATTTCGTAGGAATTCCGGTGCGTTAAATTCGCGGTCTCCGTTATAAATTATTATTGAACTCGAAAATTGAAAAGTCTAACAAAATAATAACATCGATACAGTCCTATTCAAGCAATCTATTTCTATTCTAACCATTTCCATAACGGCCATAACTGAGGAATTTCCCGTTGTCCACATTCTGGAAATGTCTAGACTAATATATGATTGTTATTATCGCGATATATTTGTAATAACCGTATTCGCCGTCGCCACGAACAATAATAATAATATTATAATATTTATGTGAATTTTATCGATTTAAACCGAATATTGTGCGAAACAAAATATTATTTGTCATTCCGTAACAATTATAAAAATAAATAAATTTGTTAATGATAAAAATATCATTGAACTGTGGATTAATTTCACCGCATATTTATTATCACTGTCGACATGCTCCACTCTCGGATATAATAACACCAAACGCCCGATAATTCCGAGTTTTCCTTCCAACTTCCAATATTGCCAAGGGAAGGTTTAGTTTATTTTATTTATATTTTATACGAACATTTTATTGATGGTTAATATTATTTTTATCGAACACTTTGGAAATATATACATTGCGATTGGTATATTTGTATTGCATTTCCGATCGAAAATAATCGAACACAATTGAGGCATAACGAATAATAAAAGTAGAATAATTAATAAATTATATCGTAGTTGAATTGTACGAGGTTTTTTGTTTTTTTTTTTTAATTTGTAACAATTTTAAAACAATATTATTAAAGGTCAAACATACATTGTACAGTGGGTAGGCCACTGTTGTATGCGATAAGTTTAGTTAGTTTAGTTATATACTGTAAGTAACGATGAACCACTGCGACGGAAAACGATTCTGCGATTATTTGTCTAAATATTATAATCGGGTTTTTTTTTTTTTTTTTTTACTTGTAGCCAAAGTAATCCGGAAACCGACAAATATGAAACCTATGTGTACACATTTGTTGGCAGCTGATTTCATTGTTTAGAAACACCGTTTGGTAGCCTTTATTTTTATTTTTCAGTTAAAGAATCGGGGAGCGAAAAATCTTAATTTTTCAATGCAAAATCGAATATTTACTGTCAATAAAGAACAATGTTCATAACACAATATTGTGATCAATAGTGAAATATTTTAAAATACCAACACACTCAACGGTGATATAGATGTTATTATAACGTAGTGCATCAACGTAAATTTTCGAAAATACGTTCATTATATTACAATATTAAATTTAGTAAAGCAAAGTAAGTAATATTTAAGATTATTATTGTCTTTCGCGCCTGCGCATGAATTAACTTAAAACGAAATAGTTTTTATTCGACAGGATTTCATAAGAACGAATTATTAAATTCCGTTATTCCGTGTATATTTTATTACGTTTAATAAACAGAGCAAATAATATTATTTTCATATCAAGTATAACGCCATAATAAAAATAAGAGTAAATAGTTTCTTATTTGTACAGTTTGTTATTATCAACTTAATATCGTGACTTTGAATTTTGTTTTAATCTCGGTATAGTATTCCTTTGAAAACACATCGATATGCGTCGCACCCGGACACAGTAGCGTAGACGGGAGCATAGGAAAATGCGCCCACTACCGACCCGCCGAAACTTCTGGATAATTTGAAACGTATTGCATTAATTCGGGTAACGATAACCGTAGATAGAGGTAACGATGCATTTTCGAGAAAACGATGGATTTAGACTTGCGGAATACTAAAACAGAAGCAATGGCGAATTAGGAGGACTAGCGTTGTTAAACG
Source organism: Tuberolachnus salignus (assembly GCA_956483605.1). Lineage (NCBI taxonomy): Eukaryota > Metazoa > Arthropoda > Insecta > Hemiptera > Aphididae > Tuberolachnus > Tuberolachnus salignus. The sequence goes on along the minus strand of OY101430.1, from coordinate 27,847,853 downwards.
TTTGCCGTATTACAAACCCGACGATATGGTACTTTCGTACAACGAAAAGCTAGAAGACATAAACTTATAATCAAATCATTTACAATATTAATAATTTTAATTCCATATCCAATTGTTACTTCTACAATTTAGTTTATTGGTAAGTACTTCATTTGCATTGAAATGTATTTATCCAGAGAACCTACCTCATAACTAATAAAAAAAAAAATGTATTCTATAGGTATTACGTTTTATATTCACAAGGTGATCTTATGCATTTTCGCCATATTCATAAAAAAAAAAAAAAAACCATTCTATTAAGGCAACATCGCCAGAATAAAACGGGTAGTGTATAATTTGACGCGTGAAAGAGGTTTTCGAATAAAGATATTCCGAGTTTAAAATTAATGGTCAGATTTACAACTATTAGTTGTTCTAAATACCCCCAACCCGGCTGAAAAAAAATAATCCTTTAGTTACGCCAACTGCACTCGGTACTGCGGACAAACAGCGGATTTCGCATTATGTAAACGAAACGGAATAAAATTATTGTCGATCACCCTTTATTAATGGTCTGTGACGGTCGAACAGGGGCGCAGGCTGCTAGGTATCGTTTAGTGCGCGTTCATTAAAAATTTCAAAACACGTAGCCGGTGTTTGAACAATGGTTTTTGTCCGTTAAGCCGTTCGCGAAAGTTTTTAGGCGTATAATGAATTTCGAAATTAATAAAGATTAAAACCGTGTAATATTTTAACCAAACACAATTGGCGGGGGGGTCATCTGACCTTTTGTGTTTCTGCGTCCGGCCCAAGTGGACGGAACGTCGGGCCTCGGACGGGCGAGCAGTCAGTCAGTCAGGCAGGCAGGGGCACTGCGCAGCAACGCACTCGGGGCATCACCCCATTATTTTGCCGACTTAACAAGATTACCCGGAAACATTGTGTTTTTACGCATTCTCAAAACCCCTTTTAACGTGATTGCTCGTTATCTACAGCAGTGGCCGTACGAGACGTACCCGGGACGCCGTTCCCGCCGTATTATCAAATGGCGCTATGGAATGCCGGGGCACCGCACAATCCCGTGCGCCGGGGGTCCGCGCGCAGTAAAATAATATTATGCCGATTGAAACCGCCGCCGACCAAGACGGCGGTGAAACGGCTAGACACACGTAGTCGAGACGAACGCCGGAATTCGAAAGTCACGATAAACGGAAAAAGAAAACGCCAGTCCATTACTGCCGTACAGGAAATCTAGGCGAATTTAATTTATATATGTACGCGACGATAAATCATTACGAACGAATAGCGATTCTAAGCGAAGTTCGTGTTTGAAAATTGCGTGGTTCGTACAATTTCCATCAAAATCTAAACATTAAACGATTATAAAAAAAAAAAAAGAAGAAAAATTACGTGCCATGAGAATTTTCAATATCTTTGTACGGCCAAAATAGCAACTTATGATTAACCGTTTTTCAATTTTTCGAATAGTTTTGAGATACAAAAAAGAAAGATAAACCAAATATTATCTAAAATTTACTCGAAAATTTCAAACAGCTATAACTAGCTGAACAATTTCCAAAATATTTTCTAAATTTCACCACGTCTAAAACAAGGGAAACATAAGTATTCGGTGGCGAATGTCTTCGATAAATAATTTTTAACTGGATTACAACAAAAAAACAAATCGAAATAACAGAAAACCGTTAATGCGTAAGTATTCCTGTTTTTCTCTATTATATTTAAGAAACTACAAGAAAAATCTAAACAAAAAAAACCTCCTCAATACACCAATTAGATCCAAATTGCAACAAAAATTAAGCTTCTGGTATACACGTTGTTAACAGTCATAATAGCAAATCCAATATATTCCTCGCTTTGCTCAAAATCTATAACAGCGGTAAACAGGGGTAGAGATTATTTCTACAAAATCCTGTATATAAAATTCGAATGATTACTATTTTGCGCGTTTTTGGATAAGGTTTACAAAAAAAAAAAAAAAATATATATATATATATATAGGTATTCCATGACGACAATATCGGTTGATCGCAAGACTATGAACAACTTATGCGGTTGTTGGACAGTTTTTGTCTTAACAAACTTCAAAATAAGTTGCTTACTTCAGTTGCAGATGGATCTCATTATTATATAATTTCACGTAGCGATCATAAAAAACTATTTTCTATATGCCTGTAAAAAAAACGACAATCATAGTATATAAAATATTTATGTAAATCATTAAATATGTAAGTATATTTAAATTTCAATGACAAACATCAGTTAGTAATGTCGAAATTATTTTAATTGTGCGTTTATTCTATTCAAGACAAAAAAAAAAAAAAACCATATTTCTTCGAGTGTTCGGAATACATTAAAAAAAAAAAAAAAAAAAAATACATTTATTAGGCCGGCGAATGACGAATTCCACACAATGCACCTGTCAATAATACGTCAGCATTGTGAACGCAAGAAGTGAATTATTATTCTTTTCGTGAATTTTCGTTTGATACCGTTGGGGTTGGTCGATATTCTTAAACAGCGTAAATTATCGTGAGAACTCAAGCATTTGTTGAACAACGACAGGTATTCACTATTCATACTGAAATTCACGGGTATTTGGTCAACATTAGAGACTTATCGAACTCGATAAGTTTCTACCAACGTCTCCTTCCTGTATTGCATACGATAATATTGTTTTCGGTACGTTCCCCGAGGTACAGTATCAGCCTCATATTATGTTGTCACGGACAAATGGATTAGAAGAAGAGTAAAGAAGAAACGCAAAACACATTACAGCCGAATCGAATTATATTATAAAACAATCCGCCTGTTTATGATTCGTCTACCGTGACTGATAGCAATTGATGAATTAACAATAATATGTATTTGACTGTAACAATAATATTATTTTTTGCACGGTTTTGCGGAGGGAACGATACGATTTCACTGTCTAAAAATCAAAATATCCGACAAGTTTACCGGGAAGTAATGTAAAATTAAAAAAAAAAAAATACTTTTCATATTAAATAAAAATAATGTGTAATACAAATTAATTATTACTATACAAGGATAGAAGCCGTGAACAGTTTTTTTTTTTTTTTTTAAGCTACAAGTATAAATATTATATTTACCAATTAATTTCCACGGTGAACTAAGTAAAAATGTATAAATATTCAAACAACAAAATTAGGATAAAATATTTATTTTTTTTTTTTTTTAAACCTATTGCACAAAATCGCAAGACGTTTTTATAGTTCTTACATAAATAATAATATATAAGCACTGTTTTTTTTTTTTTTTTTTTTTTTCAATGATTAGATTTATGATCGGTTTTGTTTCTAAAAACATTATCTAAATAAAAACTGTCTTCTTCTTATATAAAAATCGTAAAGTTAAACGCAAAAATACATAAATATTACCTATACACAATTTAAATTTACTATAACCGTAAATTCTGTTTGTAATTTAAATCCAAAACTTATGAAATATAATGAGTTCACATAAAACTTAATTTTGTAGTAGAAAAAAAAACACATTTACTTAAAAAAAAAAAAAAAAAAAATCCTTAATTCTATCTTATGTTTCAGAATAGATGTTTTAAATAAAAAACAGTATGATGTTTATAATTTATCACACTATAATAGAAATTAACGATTAATATAATATTATTGTGTTTACATTCGAAAACCGGAGAAAATCTATAATATTTTTTACCGTATGCAATATTTATTTTATAAAAAATACAATTAAAAATGAATATAATTTAAATTTGTCAAATAAATCAATATTTTAAAACTATAAGATTTTGATCCTGAGTCCAGCGAAGAAGTTATTTTCAAACTAAAAAGGTGTATTTGTTCCGGAGAAAACATTTTTCGGTTGGTAAAAATGAATCAATATTTCCATTAATCCAATATTATAACATTCGATCAGTTATTAAAATAATGTATTTACATTACAGTTTTTTGAAAAAAAAAAAAATGTAATAATCAACAGGGTTATATTTGCCTAGAGTGAGTCTGTGTTAATTAATTAAAAACCACCGCAATGTAAAATATTATTATTCGTTTTGTATTAAAAAATAATATTAAAACGTTTACAATTATTTCATTATTCAATGGAGGTGTTCTGTTAGGTATACCGAAACAATAATAATATGGAATCGCGTTATCTTTCATTTTATTTCATTTCGCGGGTTATTTTAGACATTGATTCTTCGCGTTCGTTTTGAGTTCGAGAAAATATAGAAAAACTTTAAAAGGCACTGGGTGATTAATGAACGTGAATTGTAGCAGTCGTCGAAATTACACGGAGCGTTAAAATGTTTGTAACTTTGTTATTTGTATGTTCGTTTTTCTTGCTGGAAACGTATACTTGTTGACTTACAGGCGACGAGACCTTTCTCGACGAGTTTTTGTCTAAGGTCTTAAAGCGACTCGGCGCTTTTACGCCGAGTGCTCGTTACATCGTTCTTACTTACGGGCTTAAATTGTTTTAATTACTAAACCTATATGCAATGAAAAAAAAAAAAAAAAAAAAAAAACATATTTTCTGTGCGAATATCGGATAGCTTGTTAACGAAATATTGTTTGAACCAAAGATGCACGAATGTTCACACAATAACTCAAATGTCAGGGTTTTTTTTTTTTTTAATTTTTTTATTATTTCCTCGCTGATCAATACATCTCAATGAGATTCGCAGATGAAAGCCCTAATGGTAATCCTCCCGTCTCACATTTGTCTAATAACACAACAATTACGTGAGATTAATTACTATTCAATTCAATCATGAAACGTATATTTCAGCCGAGTATCAAAGTTGACCTAAAAGTTTGATTTATCAAATAAAAAATTAACATCCTTCGATTCGAATTGAGCAAACTGACTGCACATTTCACGGATAAAACAAAAAAAATTACACATTTTGTGTATATGCAAACATTTTTTACACATATCAGAAAAAATTCAAGCAACGACTAATTTCTTTATACATAGAACGTGTATTTTAATGCAATTATATATTTTTTCATTTTCATAGTTTTGGATTTAAAACTAAATTTAACAAATACAATTTAGAGATTTATTTCTAAGCCGAGAGAGCGTTTATGGGTACATTAGTTTTGTGTTGGACAAAATTGTGAAAAAAGGTCAAGGGAAAACCTATGTTAAAAACATCGTGAATGTACAGATTATATTTTAGACATAATATCAAGTCAACAGTAATCGTCATTGAGTTTATATTCCCGTTTTTTCCCATTATCAATTAAAAATTATAAAAATAATATAAAACCAGCAGGTTATTTTTAACAATGCCACAAACTAGACAATATTTTTTACGAAAAATCTCGTCTGGAATCGATGATTAGACCATGATTTCCGGTCGAAAAATTGTTTACAGACAGAAAGAAAACAAGCTTACACATCACAATAAAACCAATACCTCGGAAAAGAATAATAATAATAACTCAGAAATAGGGAAAACATCAAAATAAAAGTTTCAAAACCTTGTTTGTCGTCAAATAAATTTCCCCGGTAGTCGGTACTAAAAAATCTATGTTTTATGATAACCTAAAAAAAAAAAAAAATAAAAAGTGCCTTTTACTACAAATGCACAGTCCTATTTCATAACAATAAGTGCGTGTTTCAAATTACTCCCGAATATTATAATAACCGTGACGTGATTCGGATTTCGAAGAACGTTTAAGAATTATTATTATTATTATTTTTTTTTTTTTTAGGGGGGGTGGGGAAATCAATTATTCTTGTGTTACAGTAATTGAATTCGGTTACTTATTGGGTTTAAACGATTTTTCCTCGAGGCCGAAGTTTCCGAATCCCCAAAGTACCCGGATTCGATTTCTGTTGCAACAATAATTTCCCGCACTACCGCCGTGGGCGTATAAAATAATTCGGAACGGGATTTGTCGACATTATTATATATTATTATATTATATCTTTAGACAGATTTTTTTTTTTTTTTTTTTTTATGTCATTCGTATTGTGAAGTTGTCGTATTTATAATATATAATATGATCGTATCTTTATAGAAAATCAGTGAAAACAATAGAAATCAAATACGGATATAGATATAAAAAAAAAAAAAAAAACTAGATTTCAAACTATAATGCATTAACAGAACCAGCCGGGTGACGCTGCTATTCCGTATTTTTCAATTGTTATCATTGCGATATTATTACAGTTATTGTAATATTAAACTGTTAGTATTATTTCTAACCTTTAAGTTTATTAGTATTAAAATGTGTAATAAGAAATGTTAACTTATAATGTTGACGTAAGAAGCGTAACAATGTAATAGTATAAAAATATTGTTAATGTTAAAAGAAATATTTCAGTACGAAGTTATAATATGCATAATACTAATAAATTATGTCAAAAACGTACTTCAAGAAAAAAATAAAAAATAAAAACTGTTTTATCACTACCGGAATGGTTTGTGCATGCAGGCTTTGAGGCATTTTAAACTGTAATTAATTTTACTAATTACAAATACTATATATTTTTACTTTTAATAATATTATTAGAGTATTTTTTTTTTTTTTTTTTTTTTTTTTTTTTTTTTACAATAATCAACGATGCATTTTCATCGCGTTTAATGGATATCAAACAAGTCACCCTTTGAAAAAAGTATTCCACTGTTCAAAACAGAGGCGGAAAATGTTACGGTTTTTTTTTTTTTTATTTCTTACGATTATATTTTAATCAGACTGAAAACAGTGGCACAAAGTCTGTACAGAGCCCACACCAGCCATGTCGGTTTTTTGGCGTTAGCAGTTATCACCAGTTAGGAATCTAGTTTATTAGTCTATATCTGTGATAACAAATTAATTCTGTTTTACACACGGATGATACAAATAAATATATTGTTTAACGAAATTTAATTAAATTTGAAATATAAAAAAAAATACGTTTTTTACCAAGGGAATATATTAATTTTATTAATGGAGCGTGCAAAAAAAATATCAGACGACATAGACCTAAGAAGTATTGTTTTTTATCTAAAAAGAATTTATATACAATATTATTTTTATTAATCTGTCCGTATATTTTATACGTTTTTAAATTTATATTCCTTAACTTCATCATAGATCCGAAACTCTTCTTCCAATACAAAACTAAAATTCATAAGTACGAAATTTATATAAATCTATTATGATTTTTAATGCACATAAAGAAAAATTTCGAAATATTAAAAAACACGACTGTTACTTGCACTAGAGAAAACTAATTAAATTTTATAGTACTTACAGTACCTAGCTCACTCTGTTTTGAATTTTTTTTTTTTTTTAATTTAAAATTTCTATGACTTTTACCGTATAATAATTCGCGTAATTTGAACACATCTGAAATTCCACAATTAAAATATACATACTTATATACGTGTTTTCAAGTGGAGTATAATACGTTTTATATTATTTCATTTCATATACTTGTTTTACCATTGTACCGGGTACCTATTTAAAAACAAGTGCACCAACTTATCATTATTTTCTACATAATTTAATCACTAAAAACCACTCGAATAATTTAGGAACTTTGTATTGAATTTGATCAACGAAAGTTTAAATTAAAAAAAAAAAAAAAAAGTAGTGGAATCATATAAACCTAACAGTAAAATCATCAGCTATCATCGGTATGTATGTACAAATTTAAATTTAAAACATTTTATATCCAAACTCATATAAAATATACGAATTATTTAATCGAAAAAATATTACATAATATTGAAGTAGTGGCTCCAATACGAGGTAGCAAAGGATAAATCAAGGGGTTACCACAATCCTACCTTTTTTATGGTGTAGAAAATTCATGTTTTTGCTCTGCTATAAAAAAGAAAAGAAAAAAAACCGTGATTTTGTTACCAGAAAAATAATATAAAAGCATTTATCAAATCGCAATTCGTGAACATCTAGATTATCGATGATTTTTGCAGTTGGAATTTTAAAAATATTATTAATCGTGATTACGTAGTAATTTATTTATAACTAGTATTTTTAAAGATCAGCACTAAAATCATGTTACAAGTATTATTTTGCTGAAGTTTTGAAGTATACTGTTATTTTCTCATATAAAAAAAAAAAAAATGTGTTAAAATTATTTGATTCTTGGGATATTTTTTTTTTTTTTTTTTTCTTGAACAATTTGCTACACCAGTGATTTTTTCGGAAACTGAGCCGCAGTATTTACGTACCGACGGGATATTTTCCATTCGATTATCTGTCTGAACAAATATGTTTAAAAATGTTACACATAATCCGCGAAAAACCGAATAAACACGCGCGTCGATGACAGTGTATTGATTTTCCAAAAATAAAATCCGCGTATTGAAATCAGGATTCGAAAACCTAACCTAACAGAATATTATTCTCTATACAAAAACCGCAAAAATTTTCTCAGGATAATCGAACTCACTGAACGTTATTGTGTGGATAATCGTTCGTTATCTTTACGTGTAGATAATTATCACCGGAATAACAAATCACAATCATGCAACCGTTTATCAACACGTAAACCGTTGAGCGTTGATGTGTGTTCGCCAAAATAGGCGTGCAATGCCAAAGTCTAAAAAAAACCGTCTCTGTTGTTTTACGGCCAGTAAACTGCTAAACGGTTCGTTCGTTATTAATTATCCGCGATGAACCTCGTGTATAATACTGACCGATTGTCTACGCACAGTGTTTCGGGCCGTATCTTCTCGATTCGAGTATCTTGTCGCGATACGGTGCCGGAAAATGTAAAATCGTTAAGATCCTAAAATTGAGGGTATGTAAAATTAAAAAGAAATTAAAAATCTCTAGCTTTATTATATCCATGACACTAAACATTTATATATATATCCGAGACCACCCATATATACGAGGCCTGTTCAAAAACTTTCCGAATTTTTCAATTTTTCATTTATAGTGCTTACCTACAAGCTATTGAGACTTTTAACCCTCGATGTATTCTCCCTCTTGGTTTATACACATTTACCAACGACATTTCCATTGTTGAAGCTAACCATCCTGGAAAGCAGTTTCTGGAATAGCTCGTAGCTCTGTTAGCGAATTTTCATTTATTTCGTCTATCGTAGAAATTCATTGTCCTTTTAACGAAGATTTTAGTTTTGGAAATAAAATAATGTGTGCTGGTGCCAAGTCGGGAGAATATGGTGGATGAAGAAGCACGGTCATGTGATTTTTCACGCAAAAATCCCGAATTAACAGGGAAGTGTGTGCCGGAGCATTGACGTGATGGAGAAACCATGAGTTTTTCTTCCACACTTCAGGCCTTTTCCTCCGCACTTTTTCTCGAAGAAGTTTTAATACTTCTAGATAGTACCATCGGTTGACAGTTTGTCCTGCAGGTCGAAATTCGTGATGAATAACTCCCAGGTTGTCAAAAAAAAACCGTTAGCAGTACTTTGACGTTTGATCTGACCTGACGAGCTATTTTTGCTCTTGGGGAAATTTTACCAACCCACTGTGATGATTGGACTTTTGTCTCAATATCATAGCCATAAACTTATATCTCAACACCCGTTTTAATTTGCTCCGTGAATATACTCGTATCATCATTTGCGCGATCTAAAAATTCTTGGCAAATGGTTACGCGGTTGTCTTTCTGATCTTGCGACATCAACCGAGGAACAAATTTTGCTGCGACGCGGTGCATTCCAAGTTTTTCTACCGGGATTTCATGACATGAACCAACCGATATGTTACAATCTTCCGGAATTTATCGAACAGTTAAACGTCTATTAGACCGCACAATTTCATTGACTTTTGTCACATGAGCATCGTCTGTCGATGTCGACGGACGTCCTGAACGCGTGGGTCGTCATCAACTGATTCCCGACCGTTTTTAAAACGTCTAAACCAGTCGTAACACTGAGTACGTCCTAAACAATGATCACCATAAGCATTTTGCAACATTTAATGTGTCTCAGTAAAAGATTTACAAAGTTTAACATAAAATTTAATATTAACACGTTGTTCGTGAATAAAAATTCATCTAAAAAATCACACAATACACACGACTTGTGCCTATTTTGAACGCGCACAGTTAATGGTTAGATAACAATAATCATTTGAGATTCATTTGAAAAGATAGCTGCATATATCTATTATATTTTAATCTGATAACATTGACGATACTATAAATTTTCTATTTTTAGGAATTATAGTTCGGGAACTTTTTGAACAGACCTAGTATATATGTGTATATATATATTAAACTAGTGGTAAATACTAATTTTTTTGTTTTTTTTTTATTTTTTGGCGAGTTTAATTAAAATTTAAAATTCTCTATGTATAATAATACGAGTAGATATAGTGAGGTGTATTTTATTAAGTTTTAACTACTATTTGAAGCCACTGTTATATAATATATATTTATAAGAATACGAATTTTAACTACATGCATGGGGTATAGTGAGGTTGAATAAAAACGTTATTACGGTCGTAGAGAATAAACCGTTTCTAGTTCGGCACCGCAGAAACTCATATGCACACCGAAAATTATTAAAATGTTACGATTTATTTTGCTCGTTAAATGAAAATAGACTGCCGAAAGTTAAAATAGAAAATATTTTGTTTTGTAATAATGAGATTATATGTTCGTTTTCATATTATTACACTGTAATCATTATAATATAGATTTACGTTACAATTTTAACGTCTAAATGTTATCATCGGGGTTCGAGATGATAGGCACTAAAAAAAAAAAAAAAGCATATATGCATTTAAATATGTACTAAACAAATTTTAAATATGCAAGTAAATATTCGTTGTCGTCAAAATATGCATTAAAAATAAAGTTTAAACAGTCATAAACGAAGATACATGCGACAATAACATTATTAAAATAAACCAAAATGCTTAAAGGTAATTTCAAAAAATACAATACAAACCATTATATGTTTAAAATATGCATTTGTTGTGAAAAAAAAAAAAATCACAAATATGCAATAATGTGCTGACAATTTTTAAGTTTTAAAACCTCACCATCCCAAAACGAATTCTTATTTTTCTTAATTTTTTTCCAAACGAATATGCTATTGCAAGCATGTCTCGAGCCCTGATTATCATTGTACAGAAATGTATGTACTTTACACACGTATGTGTAATATTGTTTATTTATGCAACACGTTATCGTTAATTCAATAATTAAAAAATAATTTTACTTATTTAACGTGTTAAAATGCTAAAAAAATGTAGTACTATGTAATTGATATATATATACAAAATGTATCGAGGGGTAATTTTTATATTAGGGCGTTAATTTCCTTAAATAAAAGTATACTCTACGGAGCGGTGACATGTCGAAAATGTCACCAAACACAATAGGTATAAGCATTGATAGCAAATATAAATAATAAATAATAAAAGTGGCCCAATGTAGAGGCCATAGGCGTTCGAGTAGATAAGAAATAGGCATTTCTGAGATTTATATTTCAAATACTCAAAAAGTTCTGCACTTTGCTCATCGTTTTATTTATTTGTTTTTGTGTATGTGTTTTTGGACCATTTCGATATTCCTCGTGAAATCCTGTAAGAAATTCCAGTTCCGTATGAAATTACCAAGGAATTTAGAGTTATGGTTATAAAAACCAAGACAAAATATTATTCTTAAAACGCGGTAGAGAACAATGGTATTGTGGCCAAAAAATAATTTACTAAAATATTATTATAACAATTTTGTACTCAATTTGTAACGAATAAATTATCACTAAATAATATTAGTCAATACAAGTAAAATGTTATAATAACGTTATTATATTGCTATCGGGGATGTTCAATAATAATAATAACAATACAAAAAATAAAAAAAAAACAATATTTTTATTTTAATTATATTCGTGTCTGATAGTGTTCTATCTCGAGAGCACGCTGCCAAAACCACGGGACTAAATTTCTAAAATTGTCCAGGAGAGATAAAAAAAAAATAAAAAATTGATTGTAAAAACCAAACGAGCAATAGATTTAAAGAAGAAACTATATTTTCAACATTTAAATGATCTAAAATCAAAAAATTTTATCTTTTTCAAACTCGAATAACTGCAGTAGTTTAACAGTAATGACATCGAAAAATAATAACTGGGCGTACCACAATGGCAAAATCCCATTTTTTTATTTTTTTTTTATTTTATGGTGAAAATTTCTTTTTTAAATTATAGCTGGAGTATAGTTTTTTTTTTTTTTTTTTTTATCCCGCAGCGAAATGTATTGTTTAATTCACGAATACACGATAAATACTAGAGATTTTACGATACGCGACTATTTGTAATCGTATATTTGAATATATTGAAGCGAATTTGAATATTTCCGAGTTGATAAATTTTTGTTTTTTTTTTTTTCAATAATTACAAGAACAAAAAAAAAAAAAAATAAAACTCCCATACGCAACCTCACAGTTCCGGGAGATAAGCATGGGAAAACATTCCGTCCGTCTGTTGTTTAAATAAAGTTACACGTCTCTTCTAACTTCCACACCCCTCGCTGAAACCGTGGCACGTATATAATGATAATAATAATATAATATTATAAAGTCTCCGGGTTAGCAGAAAGTAAGCGTTCGTCTGTTGTGGCCATTATTCGGAACAATCGCGAGTTTTCGGTGAGAAACGCGCGCAGGGGAAACAATTTTAGGGTAATGCTCGTCCCGCGGCGTACAGTCGTAAAAGAATTTTCTGCTCTTTAGGAAAAAGTTTTTTTTTTTTTTTTTTTTTTTTCTCACACCGACCCGGACCTTTTCATTATTACTGCGCGTCACCTTCTCGACCTCCTCCTCAGACCCCCGCGACCACCACGGCCGCCCAAATACTCCGCCCGGTCGTCCCAAAGTGTTTACATCGCCTCACCGCACTTGATAATATAATATTATAAAGGCCCCACACAATATTTTTTTTTTTTTTTATCCACCGCTATTAAACGTCCGTTTTTTTTTTTTTAAATATTCTCTGGCGATCGAATATAAAATATAATATTGTTAATCGATGACAGACCGCCACCGCAGACGAACATACGTCGTCGATACATACGGACGTGCAATATTCAGTTATATCCAATATATGTTGTCGACAAAAAAAAAAAAATATTGATTATATACAGAAATCTCATTCGTTGTGAACACGGCGAGTTTGGAAATTAAATTAGTATTTTTATTTGCTGTCTATTTACACCGCAATTTATAATTACAAATCAATAAGTTCACAAATATATATACGATCGGTTTTGGCGAGAATCAAACACGTGTCTTACCAGATACTTGGATTTGTAGCTTGACATTGTGACATGGATCACGACTTATCAAGGATCATAGATCGGTAACCTAATAATATGCTACTAAGATCGGAGTAGTGTAGTCATGACGAGGAAATTATCAATATGGAACCATACCTGGGGGTTTTGGAATAAACGCATTTTATTTCGCGCCAAAAACCGTTCGTTATGAACTAGTTAAATTACTAAAAAAAAAATAAATCGCAATTCCTGAAACGATGAACTGAACGATTTTACGATGACTGGGGGGAGGGAAAGTAATTGGAAAATGACGATAAACCTCATTGGCCGAATTGTCGAAGTTTCACGATTATCTCCACACAAGGGCACTTATTATATTTTCCAGGCGTATATTATTATTATTGTACTTTTTTTCTTTTTTCCATCGCTTTCGATAAACTTTTACTCAGAGTTTTCCCACAGTATATAACACAGTTTGAAATTATCGAAAAAGTTTCTTTTTTTTTTTTTTTTTTTTGATTATACAGTAATACAGTATTACTGTATTATCCACACCCTTCTATGTTTTATTAGTCATAGTTGATATTATTAAATTTTATATTAATATACCCGGAATAATACGAACAAAATGGTCACAGAAAAGTTATAAAAATAAATCACAATTAATTTATCACCAACCTACTCGTATTGTAGTCAACGTTTTAATACCGGAAACTTAATAATACAATATTATACGGTTGTACAAGTAAATTTTTCGCCGATTACGTTCCTACAAATAAAACATTTTACAACGAAATAATATATCTGTTATTTAATGACGAAAAATATGGCGTATGCGGATTCTTTCTGTGTATAAGTGACACTAGGCAATAGCTGTGTGTTTTAAAATGTAATAAAGGAAATAAACAGGGCTTCAATCGATTTAAAATATAGTAAATTATCCTTAAAAACCTTTTGAAATATCGAAAGTAATATAAAAATAAATATTGTTTGTTAATGATATTCGAAATTTATACGAATTTAAATAGATCGTTTATATCAAAGTCATAATCGTTTTATATTTGAATCCAAAAACAAAGGATCCGCACTCTGGCGGCAGTGTATTGCACCAGATTAAGGGGACGAGCTCTGCGTAATCCGGACCGTACACAAACAATTATACAGGGTACGTCAGAAATAACTCCCTAGTTTGATAAGGTTGTAATCTGGGTTCGGATTGAGATAAACCAATGGAGTTTACGTCGTCAGGAAGCTTTATTTAAGCCATTATTAGTAATTATCATGGCTTGGTATGGAGAACCAATCGTGAGATTGTTGTCGAAGAATTTATTTAAAACGGCGGTTCACTGATATCGACCCAGCGTGCGTTTCGTGTTCGGATCGCGTTTGGTCGACATGATCCCGTCCACGACCGCAAAACTTTTCAAAATTGGGTTTCAAATTTTAGACAAACAGGTTAACCACTAAAAACGTAGCCCACTGGTCGACCTATGACCGTGACAAGACTGGAAAATGTGTACTTCTTTGAAGATGACGGCGTTACGGCAACGGTGACCTCTAACCGTTATTGTGTGATGCTTGAAAACTTTCTTCGACCGAAATTTAACGATTTTTTTAATTAGTTGTATGTACAAGATAATGTGTGGTTTCACCGCACACACAGCTCATCGGTCACTCAGAATTTTGCGAGAAATGTTTCCCGGGCATATAGTCTCTTTACGCGGTGACATTGGATGGCCACCGCGTTCACCAGATTTGAGCGCATGCGATTTTTTCCTTGAGGCTGTCTCAAAAGCCAAATGTGCCAACATCGTCCCCGAACTGTGGAAGCCCTGAAGGAGGAGATAACTCAGGAAATCGCTGTTATCTCGGCCGAAATGACCCGTAGAGTCATTGATAACTACCGAAAAAGGCTCAATCAGTGTATTGAAAACGAGAGCCGCCACTTAAGTGATATCATTTTTAAAAATAGTTTTAAAAAAATGGCATTATATGTACAATTTAAAAATAAAACATAATTTTTGATATTTGACTTGGTTTGGTATTTATAAGTTTCATAAATCAGGGACGTTTTTCTGACACACCCTGTATATGGCTTACAATAAATATAATTAAAAATTAATTTGAATAATTTGAACAGTGTACAGCTAACGGGTTTATTAATATCGTCCATCAGTCGGTAAAAATGGATAATGAGTAAAAATGACTAATAACAGAAGTAACTATGGAATGGATTTTAATTTAAATAAATATTTTAAGGTGGTTTGAACACTGAAAAGTGTTTGACAGACGATGAATAAATTTTATTAAACAAGAATTCTGTACAAGAAATAATTTCCTTTTTTTTTTTTTTTTTACAAAATATGAATATTATATATCATAATGTTTATTATTGTAGATTTAAATTCGTTCGATTAATAATCTTTTTGATTTCACTTATGAAAACGAAACATAGAATTTTTAAACAGGTGCCCCAAAAAATTGGCTATGGGCCGCTGCCCACCCTGCCCATACGTTATGACCGCCACTGGGCAAAACGATTAGATCTTGACAAAACATCAAACAATAGATTATGACACTTTATTGTTACAAAAACACGAGTCAATAAAACGTTATTGCCTTTATACAACAAACGTTAAATCCAGATATATACAACTGTGTACCCCATCCGTTACGCGCCATTAAATATATTTTCTGGCCACCATTAGCAAAATATATTGTTTATAAAAAATAAAAAATTTAGACTTTATCGTGGTTATAAATATAATATCTTGAACTCGTGAAAACAAGCCGGGAGCCATTTTCGAGAGAGAGAGAAAAAACAAAATGTTTATTTTCACAACAAAAAATGTTAATAATAGTTGCGGCGTAATATATTATTTAGTACCGTTTGTCTCGGTGAATAATAGTGAAAATTCCAAATTGCACCGATTTATACCGACCGACTACTGGTATAGTATTAATGAATATTAGAAAATAATATGATCAATATTATAATATTAAAAATATAATATTATGTATAATGAAATAACATGCAAATTAAAAAACGACTAAAAATACATAAAATATTTTGTACAAAGTTATTTTTTAAATTCATTAGAGTAATTAAATTCACTAGAAGATTAATAATAGTAGTGAACATTTGTATATTATAATTTAGATAAAATAAGTAAAACTTGATCTAAAATTAATATCCAAGTGTACAAATAAACGTGTTTTGTCCTTTCCGCCTAACTTTGTAGATACGTCTTGATACGGCCAGTGATTTCTGAATACGTAAAATAGTAGGCAACAACAACCTATTAGGTACTCGAAATAATTAACAAAAACACCTTTTATTTTAAAAATATTTCAAATAACGCAAATTTTTTTTCTTCCAAAAAGAGCCTCCGTGTTGTAATAATGTGTGGTTAAACTTTGGAAATTTTCTCAATATTTTCAAGGGAATCAAGATCATCAACCATATATACCAAAACTGTATATGAATTAGTTACGAAATGTTTAAACTGAATAAAATAAAGTTGTTTATGTTAACCGTATATTTTTATTATAACTATAAACAAATACCAAAGTGTAGATAAATAAAAAAAAAAAAAGCCTATAATATTATACCATAGATTATGTATAAAAACGACCGGTTTCTATTAAAAAAAAAAAAAAAAAAAAAAAATCATCAGAACAAATGCGATAATATAGTAAACGACCGAATAGAAAATCAAAATAAGGACTACATGGAGCGAACTACTATTTTGTATAGGTACGGGGAGCTAATTAAATTCAATATAAAGTATTGTAAAAAAAGAAATAGGTTTAAAATGTTTTATTTATTATCTGAAAAATATTTGTATAAAATATTATTTTTAATACTGTCCGTAGTACATTGTTCGTGATGTTTTAAAAATTATTTTTTTTTTTAACCTCATTATAACTCGTCCGATATAAAACTAATGTAAACTTTTTCTTGGCTATTCATCTCCGATGGCTGGTTTTTTCAGTTGTACTTCTTACTCGCAGATGGTTATCTTCCGCGAGTCAGAGTCATACATAAATTTTTATATTTACCAACCTAATTGTACATTAAAAATAAATTAATATTAAACTACAACCGCAGTCATGTAATCATCGCGGGGTGTAATCGTAATTTTAATGTTCATATTCCAGTTTAATGTTTAACCGGATGAAAAGTACAGAATATCTCAATCACCATTTTATCTTTTATTATCCAGTTAATGGATTAGGGCAATGACTGATAAACTGAAGAGCTGCGGATAACTTTCAGTTGAAAGTCATTATCTAGCAGTTAAATATGAATTAGAAACAGGCCCAAAGTCACCAAAGGTTTTTTTTTTTTTTGTATTTTTTGTATTAAAGGAATATGTAGTGTAAATAATATAAATATAAATTGCATCGTAAAAAACAATACTTACCAGTGACATTTTCGTCATAATTATCGAAGAGAAAAAAAAAAGAAATAATCATTCGTGTTCTTATTTTGAATTTAATTAAATTACCTGTATGTATAGTATATAATTCATCGTTTTAAAATTCATGTTGTAAACACTATTTCATTTCACAAAAAAAAAAAGAATTCTTAATTACAAAGTTGTATTAATTGTCAACAATGAATTACAACACAATGTATTTAATATTACAATCAGTCAGTTGTATTGAACAAAGAATTAAAATTAAAAAAAAATTAAAAAATTTATACATTTGTCATTATAGCTAAATGGCAAATGAAAATATGATATTCAATTTTAACAGGCGAGATACTTATTTTACAGAACAGTAAATATCATATTCTATTTGTGATTATTTTCGCCTCGAGGGCGGCACCTCACATCATTACTGTATATTTTTCGCGCCAAATCTGGCCGTGTATGCAGTTACCAATTATTTAAATTATTTGAGCAATAAAAACAAAACAATATTGCGTATATGATGCAATATCCAGTATAAGGTTAATTTATAGATAATAAATTAAAATTGTATTTAATTTAAATGTAATTCGTTTAAATATTAGAAAAGTGATTTAATTTTAATTTAAATAAAAAACACTAATACCTTAGACACATTCATATTTTTTTTAGTATAATATTGTTCTTGGCAATTGTATAATCTCCACTCATTTTTTAGAAACAATAAAATTATTTAAATACGCCATTGGATACTCCAACGCTATAATCTACCGTAATTAATAATTAACTTTAAGTGTTTTAAATGCAGTACATTACGTTGATAATATATTAATACATTTTATTTAAATAGGTACTGCTGATTTGAAAAAAAAAAAAAAAAATGTTATATTCGAATGGGCTAAGCAATTGGTTTACATTAAAAAAAACAACAATCAGTTTTGTCAACTATTCAATTTAAACAAAATCGGAACTATTTTTTTAATTTTTTTTTTTTTTTTGGTTTTCCAATTTAGAGGCACTGTAATACATTTTCGTCCTCGGGCCGATCCCGCAACGTAATCTAAAGATATTTAGTATTTATATTTATAGGTATTTGTACTCTATGTGTGTACCTACTCGATTTACAATTTAACGGTGATGAATATGATAATAATAAGCCCGACAATCGAGATTGTTGATTTTAACGAAATGTTTTATTGTTCGCACAAACGTAGACACGAATAATATTCGGAAATTGCCTATTGTCCCGCGTCGACATTGATTGGGGAAAAATCCACGTTTACCATCGTGGATTTTCCGTAAAAATCGTTATAGTTGGCCACCTGGACAATGGTCCAGAGTATTCTGTGGCCCGCACTTTGGGGGGTTTAGGCATGTTTGTCGGTCGCATTAGTTTTACGCGCACTCTTATATAGTACTCGGCCCTCCATAAATATATATCCCGAGATACATCCTAAAATATTATATTACCAGGCGTAACCCGCGTAACACGCGTATATCGTGAGATATTTTTTTAAAATTCCCGCGGGAGTGAAATAATAATAATAATAATAAAAAAAAAACTAAAATCCCGGGTCGTTTTTACAGCTGGCTATAAAAATAATAATATATTGTGGGTAGGTAATATACTAACGGGATATTTTATGCGTTGCACGCGGAGACGGTAAAAGAGTATTTAGTCGGCGTGTGGGTGTAAGGGTCAATATATCCCGTATTGGTGAGGGCTCTGCGTTAACCTCTTTTCTAATCGTCACCGTGTGTAGAGGCCGCGTATTAATTATTGCGAGTTTTTCGATTTTTACCTAACAGTTTTGATGCGATATCAACTATACGACAACATCCCGTCGGACGGACATTTAAAATGTTCCGGAATATAAACGGCCATCTGGCCGTGGTTTGACAGTATGCGGGGATCCGGAAAACGATTCGCACAGAATTTAAAGATTCCGGGGGACGGATATTCAACACACAAGATTAAGATTACGACCAGAATGTATAATCACGAGAACTAGTCGCCCGCGGCGAGAAATAATTGATAACGGGAAAAACTACGGTCTGCGATTATCGTACTTTCTGTCATGTGGTACTACATTGTGTTTCGATAATTTCTAGATTTTTTACCTATTGTCAATTTGATTTTCTGCATTCCTAACGTCCCGGCAAATTGTTTTCTGGAAATTTACGAGGCCCCGTGTCCTGGTGCCGTCGTCGTGTTTGTTAAACATTTCAACACACCCGCCTGTAGCCGGCCGACCAAGTACGAAATCTGTCAAATCTGCTGCGACCGCGAGGGACACGACCCGCTGTCGTATCGCGCGTCGTTCGATAGCGACTCGTACAAGTTCAAGTAGCATTAAGTTATTTCGTTAATCCGACCGGCGATCATACGATTATCACGACTATAACTGAAAATAATTTACCCGGTATTAATTGTGATGACTTGGCCGCGTGGTCGTGGTGCTCTCCGGGTAACGGTAAACGACTTTATTGAAACATTTTGAAACGCGGGAGACCGCGGTGGTCAATACGAGGAGGTCGATACTAGTGTATCGTCCGTTGGTGAATTAGTGGACGCGGCGGAGAAAAGAGATTGATCGTTTTCGGGCGCGAACCGCGACGCCCGCGAATATTATACTACGCGGAAAGTTTACCGGAAAACCCCCCGGGGTTGAAGTTTTCACAAAAATAAAACACGGCCATTAAGTAAGTAGGTGTAATATGTGTCGTGCGTCTATGTGTGTATACCGTAAACGGTGATAAAACAACTTCTAATAGGTAGACAGATAACTGCTTTTATAGAAATAAAATTCAATTCGTGTTTGTCGGTTCGAATGTACGCGTAGATATACTACACCCACGCCCGTAATAGAAACTTCCTCTCCGGGACTCGGTATTTCTTTTCCGACATTTTACAAACGACAATACAAGCACCGGCGGGTGCTGTATCGTTGTTAAATTATTATATAGCCCGGATATACGATTGCCGGCGTTGTACGCGGGCTAAAATCGATATCGATCGTCTAGACGGGTACGAGAATCGTATTTCGTCCGTTTATAACCCACATGTTGAAATCGCGTAAAAATCTCGCGCGAACTCTTGTAAAACACAATGTGTATTTAAAATTGTGTTATTGTTAATTGTAATTTCGATTAATACCAACGGCCGTGCCGCAGTACTACTGACCGACCGGCCGCGGTCGCGTAATTCACGAACAATTTAGTCCGGACACAATATCGAAACGTGCCGTCGTTTTGTCTTTGTTACGCGATTTTTTTTCTTTTAATTTCAAAATTCGTATTTATATAGATTACGAATTACGATCTATTACTATTTGACCTACGCGAAATTATTCAAAACTAATTACGCGCATGGTGGTATTTCAAAGCAATAGTTGAACGTTTAATAATGGAACTTTGATTGATTTTCTTAGCGAAGCAGAAATGTCACCGATACGCCAGTAACGCGTGTCAGACACACGTTTACTGATATACTATAGAAACCGCGGCTAAACAGCCCAAGTACGAAATTGTATTTTTTTTTTTTTTTTTTTTTATCGACGCGTAAAAAATGTTATGCGACAAAAAAAAAAAAAAATAAAAAAAATTTCATCGTTCGATTGCATTACATTCGACGGTGATAATACCAGTTAACTACATACGAACAACACTTTGCACAACGATTAGGCCGATGTTATTTATTTATTTATGCGTATGATGACGCTCGGGAAAAAAAAAAAACAGAATTATAAGTAGTATTAACAGTAAATATATATGTAAAATAATATAACGTAAAACAAAATGTACACGCATAAGAATAATAAAATAGGAACTTTGATAAATTTTTTTTTTTTCTGGGTTTGGGGGAATATGCTGTATCCTCCTGTCAGTAGTGTAATATCCAAGGTGTGTCTTGGTCCATGCGATCGAAACTTATCTAAATATTTCACGAAACCGTACAGCACAACACCGACGGCCAGACGCCTCCAAACCTCCTGGCCTACTCGGCAAAAATTGCACTTCTTAGGGCTACTCAAACTCCAACTTCAACTCGCACGACCCATGTCGTGACTCATGTGACTTATGCGACTTATGCGACCCATGTGACACTCGCGCGAACCACAATACGACTTAAAATCAACACACTAAACAAAGCCTGATAACAAACGTATCATCCAGAGGCCGATGTTGTAGACGGAGGATTTGCAATACATTCCGATATACTGAGAGCAAAGATTCATTTTTGCGATCGAAAAACGATTCCTAGCGGATTACGGTGAACCAGTTATATACATGCATTTCGATGATTTATTTCCCGACGGTTATTGTTGTTTCGCAAATAATATTACTATTAATGTCAACACAACCGATATAATTTTGCAATATCGCTAGAATACGAGGTTATTCTTTTTTTTGTTTATTTTTTTTCTCGAAATCGATACTAGACGAAGTACCGCACTATTATTATATTGAATTAACACCACCAAGCCGAATAGTGAGCCCTTAATCAAATATATAAAATATAGTTGTTTTTTTTTTTTTTTGTTTCGTTATTGTGTCCCTATATATGCGAATAAACCATTTTAATATCCGGTCGTAAAAATACTCTACAACGCGATACTTTGTAACTGCAGTCGGACAATATAAAATACAATTTCATTGTTATTGCGGTATGCTGAGTGTGTAAACACACTCCCGACAATATTCTTATACCGGAAAAATAACTGACCGGCTGTATATATATATATATATATATATATATATACGGCGTTGATCGAAAATGTACATCTTTCTTAAAATATATATATATATATATATATAATCGTACATTAATTTCCTATTTTTTATTTTCCCACTGGTTGACAGACCGGCTGTTACTGTATAATATTCGTGTTATTGTATCCCGAATTCCCGAGATTTTAATCGCTACGTCAACGCGGAACCGAAAAGAAAAAGGAAGCGAGAACCCTTTGAACACGACGGTTTTCGTCATACGAGAATGTATTGAAAATGAAAAAAATTACATAATATATGTATAATGAAATAAAAACTCACCAAGAGCAGCAATTTTCAATCCGTTGAATTCGATACTCGACCCCGACGTCGTATTCGTCGCTATATTTTCAATACAGAATTAGTGTTCAAATATAAAACATCGAAAATGTCACCAACAAAACAAAAAAAAAAAAAAAATAAAGAAAGATTAGTGTTGTACCTTGTGATTTTGCCACATTTTACGTTTTAATCGTCGTTACATTATTATTATTATGCCTAGGAATTTGTTATATATGCATTTTATTTGTACTCCAGCACATCACGGAGTATAAATATACAATTTAACGTGCGATTTTGTGGCCTCGGCGAATGTCTACATTTTCCAAGAACGAAATGCATATCCGTTAATTGTATATCAGATAACAACAATATTACGTGTAGGAGCAAGTTCAACAAAAATTTATTGAAGTTCACACGGATGGCCCCAGTTATAAGCTTCATAAGTAGTCTTATTCTTACTCTTATCTGGCTGGAGCATATAATTCGTGAAAACTATAATAGCACAACCAAAGCGGCAATGTCTTGGAAACTAACAGGGAAAAAGCAGTAAAGAGGAGCCAAGAAAAAGTTGGAAGAATGTGGTTGAGAAGGATTTGAAAATTTATGAGAGTGAACAACTGGAGATAACTGGAATTCAGCATCGGGATAAGTAGTGAGAAATTTTGACGGCAGCATGAACCCTCGTTAGAGTAGTATAAGCCAGAAGCACAATGACAGTTTATTTTATATTCTATTTCATATCAATATTCGAGCTTTTTAATGTATATTTAAACGTTTTTTTTTTATAATTAACTACTGAAATGTTGATTACAAATATTTGTATTTATTTATTTTTTATCGAAGGAAGTGCAACTTATCAAATATATTTATATATTAATATAACAATACCAGTTGATAAAAGTAAAATTAATTATTTAACACATACCACGTGGAACAGTAAAACATTATCGATTGATTGTATTTTCGAGTCACTTTTTTGTAGCATTAAAATCTTTCTTTTTCTTTTTTAATGCGTATATTGTAGATTTCCATTTTTTTAGCCCTGACTATTATTGATGTGAAACGGGTCGAGAACCTTCGTGTACTCTCCTAAAAACGTTTATTACCAAAAAAAAAAAAAAAAAAAATAACATAATATATGTAATGTATATAAGACGGATATAATACGTGTCTTACCACATCCGTAGTAAGTATAGGCGATTTCACGGTAGTTAAACTCGATGGTTCTTTTTTATTTTTATTTTTATTTTTTTTTTTTTTTTTTTTATCGGACCCACACGGAATTGCCGCGCAATTGGCCATCGAGCCTATGGGTACGCCAACGTGTGTAAGGACGGAAGCCGCATTGAAACGAAACACTTTTGACCGTACTACGTAACAGTAATCCCGAATCCCTTATAAATATCACCGGATGTCCTGTCGGCTCTATACCTAAACTCATTTGGTCCATAATAACCGTACTTTTATTCGCGGGCGATATACCTCGGAACAATGGCGTATCCGGTGGTTATAACTACATCCCGAAATGTCTTCGATAAACTTTTCATCTTTTTTTTTTCAAATGACGATTTATTTAATTTAACCAATAAAAATTAATTCCCATTAAGAGTGATAATGCCGCACGTTACCCCACTCCCATCGGTTATTTTCCCGGCTACGCCACTGCCTCGGAAATACATCACCCCCGGTGGCCGTCATGCTCGACTCGCGGGAGAAATACGTACATTCCTCATATTATTAATACGCTAAGCGTAATAGGTTTTTTTTTTTTTTTTAAATTTAAACTTAGAATTTTCGTTGTTTCCACCGTTGAAACCTAACAAAAACAACGAAAAAAAAAAAAAAAAAAAATTACTCGCCGTTATTATGATCATCACGTACAAGTTCGAATTCGATGTCCAAAGGTCGTAGTTATATATATATATATATATATATATATATATATGTGTGTGTGTGTGTGTCGAGAAATAGTATGTAATTGGATACCTTTACTGTTGGATCTATATTTTCTAATACATTATTTATTTATTTTTTTTTTTTTTTTTTTATACACGAAACGTTTCCGGCAGATCAATACCGCAAAATATATAACGTCAGAATTATATTATTTCCCAGAAGAATATCGATCGAATAATAATAATAATAATAATAATGCATTTTACGGTTTTATATATAATTTCATTACGGCCGCCCGCGATATTATACGGAAATACCGACAGATTATGAATACGCCGACCCGGGGGAAAACTTGTGTTTTTTTTAACTGATTATCATCTACAATTTGTTTGGCGTACTTGGGCCAATACGTTTATAAAAATTTTCGCAGCGCGTACGCGTATTTAACACTTGTATTTACCGTAGTGCACTAAGCCCATTGTTCGTGCGATTAACATAATACCGATAAAACAGTTGTAATACAATTTTATTTTAAAATATTTACGCAAGTGGAACGTGATTTCGCGGTACGAACCTGCACTGGTGTCGAATGCTGTAGTCCCGGCTATTCTCCAGCACATTTCCAATTTAAATTAACAATAGATCCATCCATTGTCACCTACTAGATAGTATGGAAAAATAGGGTCGGTGAAAGGATGGGAGGGATTAAGAGAGAGATAGTGGGCGAAATAGAGATAACAAACGGGTGGCAGCCGTGAGGCGATATATTCTATGTAAATTGTTTAGGCTGAAAACAGACCGAAAGGGGGAGGGGAGGGAATTAAAGCGTATAGAAATAATATTTTAATACCTGAATATTTCCAAACGACATTGTTTGTACACAATATTGTTATATAGAAAAAAAAATTATAAAATAATAATAATAATATGTCGTTTATTGTTTGAATAAAGAGTATTCGTAAAAAATATACGATTTCCGATGATTTCGCTTTGCCGCGCCTTGATCGGGGGTATTCTGTTCCAAACGCGCGCTTCATCTAGCGAAAATAATGTTTAAGAGACTGTGGTTTCCGCTTGCAGTAGCATTATGTACCTACTTTTATCAAATTTAAGCGAAAAAATGTTGGTTGCTCATTGGGTGCGTCGCATAATTTCATCGCTCGGTCAGGGAGTTGCAGCCGTAGAAATAATATTGTAAAAATCAGTAAAATACCGATCCAAGAACTAGACAATAATTTTGCATGGTTATAATAATTAAATTGCACGTTTCGAAAAAGGCTTATGTCTCAAAATACAAAATATTCGGGGGGGGGGGGGGAATCGAGTGTATTTCGTCACAATAACAGTCAATTTCGTAAATAATCGAGATTGGCCGTTTTCGAAATTCACAATTCTCAATCGATATATTTTTATAAAATAATTATACTTATTAATACGTAGATACTTACTGTTGTTCTTATTTCTAATTATGATGTAATTACATATTTATATTGCGTAAAACTTGTAAAAATAATTATGAAGACCGGTATAATTTTTTTATACTTACCGGTTTTTTTTTTTTTTTTTTTTTTTTTATAGTTTATACATAGTTATTAAAAACTTATCAACAGCATTAAATAGGGAAGAAAGACGTCTGTTTGATGAACATTTTTTTCCTTTAAAATTCTAGTACTTTAATAAGGTACCTTGTAATAAAATTACTACATAGTTCGAAAAATAGTGTAATAAAAGATGTTTGTATAAAATCAGGTTCAAAATACACTTTAATAAATTAAATTTTAAATTTATCAACGTTTTTAAAATTATATATTATGAACCCTGTTAAAAACTTTTCTTTATAACCTAATGAAAATATAAAATACGACCTACGACCAAAATAGTTCTAAGGTCTAACTATAATGTACTATATATTATTATAGTAATTATATCTTTTTAAAGCGTACCTATAACACAGACATACATAATATTCAACGCTTTTAATGAAAAAGAGATTTATTTATTTTGTGCATTACGGGTTATGAATACAGGTTATTTTAAATGTTTTTTTTTTTTTTTTTTTTTCGTTAATTGCTGGTGATGATGTAAGTTTCTCTTTTGCGGATATCATTTCGACTGATTGGCAACATTTTATATGCAATTAAATCTCGGTATTTGTTATATTTTAGGCTTATAATAACTCAAATTTGAATTTCGCGATAATGCTCGGTAGGCACCTGCATAAAAAAATGTATTGAAGATTATTTTTATTTTAAGAAACATAATAAAACACTGATGCAAAATAGTAAAAAAAAAAAAAATACATATTATTTTACATTAACAAATGAAAATACGAAAAATAGGATACGATATGTTCAGACATTATTGACAAACAGTACGACAAATGTAAATTAGGGACGAATTGTGTTATATTTTTTTTATATGTAGATAATATATCTTATACTATTATATTCTTATTTTATTCGTATAGATACATTTACATTTTCTTTTTTTACATTCGTCAATACATTTTTAACTATGTACATTATTGGATAATCGTTTCAATTACATCATCGAATTTTTAGATAAAAATTGATTACCTATAGTTAATAAATAAAGGTTAAGAATGGATGATATGCTCATTACTAAAAAATGTATATTATTAATCGAGCTTCATGTTAGTCTAATCATTTTTTTTTTTTTTAGGTATTTTGGAATATTAAACTAGATACTATACGCATTATTCGGTTACATGTTTTAATGTTAGAAAACGATAACGTAAAATTAAAAAAAACGTGTTTAATATTATCCTAAATAGAACAAGAAATGCATTTTTATTTTTAGATTTTCGATTCTGAGCGTAGTTATTTTTTTAATGGTACAATAAACAATTTTTTTTTTGTGTTGTAAATATATTATTTTTTTTCTCGGACTAAACAAAATCTTTGAGGTGAGATGTGGTTTTGTTGCTTGTCACTCGTTACACCTTTCTCGCGGTATTATAAGATCTCGGCGGTTTATTATCTAAGTTTCAAACACATAAGATGTTATGTCACTTTATGGCGAACATGTTTTTGAGTTATACTTAGAATTTGAACTAGAATTCTTGATTATTGTGATTCGCATTGTATTTTTCTAATAAACATTTTTCTTACTGATTACATTTGTTAGGTATTAGACAAACAAGTTGATAAATTTCATTTGCATTCAGTAAATTACGTGTACAGGGTATTGCCTTAAAACGATCCGATACCGGGTCAATCAAAATTTATCAATCAAATTAAATCTATACTATGCCTATTGTAACAATTCTCCTAGAAACCAGATAAATTGGTCATGAAGTCTACTTGAAAACGACTTTTCCACTTTTTTTTTTTTGTAATTGAATCGTTAAAAATTCGATTTTTTATTTAGAAATTTAAAATTTGAATAATATTATACAACGAAATTAAATTAAAATATGTACAATTGTAGATATCAAGTTATCTTAAAGACTAGTTCAATTATGTTTTTAGAACACTAGGACAATCGGTCCAGTTCGCAAAATATTCATATTTGTTGGCAAAATAATATCCTTCTCGGCAGTAACATTTGCTCTTAAAGAAGAGGGCATTAGATTACTAGAAAAGTCGTACGATTAAAGTTGTCGTTTAAATGTTAAAAAATGAATTTTCATATTTTACAACATATGAGAACATTTAGAAAACCAGGTTGTCGTTTAAATGTTAAAAATAAATTTCGGATTTTACCACATTTTGAAAATCAATCATCATAAATCATATGGTACGTACTCACTATAATAAAATATGCATTTTGGTCTGTCTTTATAACTTGTTAAGCGGCAAGGTTAACCTCAGTAAATAAATTGTCAAGCATTTGTAAGCTAATAATATATCGATAATTTTGTTGCATTCGGTTGAGTTTTGTCTATATATATTTTTAGAAAAATTTAACGGTGTATAATATAAGTGTACAACCAAAATTGGATCGATATGTGTATAATAAACTTAGTGCTTGGAGTATTTAGGAGAAGGGAGTCTCATTAAAATTCTAGGAGATGCAATTTCACTAAAACTAATCTACCTTTTAACCTAGTTCACCTACTTATGGCCGTTGGTCGTCGTTTGAGATTTAAAACAATAATATTGCAATTTTTTACATAATTGTTTATGCAAACACAAATATAATAGGGAATATTATATCGATACTAAATAATATACCAGTAGATATGCTCCAACTAATAGGAACGATAAGATAATATATATTATGTAAACTTTAAAATGGTATAATATTTTATCGATTCCCCTAGACAAATAATAAAAAAAAAAAAACCACAATAAAATACAATTTTTATAATAATTTGTTCATTTTTACTAAACTAGCACTTTTTTTTTTTTATGATATAACTGATTTACTAAAGTTCTTATCCTATGTACATTTTTTTTTATATTCCTACAGTATATATCATATCAGTTGTTCGAAAAAATTATATTATACTCGTGTGACATCATCTATTTCACTCTAAGCTGAAGTAACTTGGGCGAACAGGCACGTCATAGGCAACCCAATCGCACAAAATAATCTGACACAGTAAATTATATTAACTCAGTTTATTAGAGTATAGTTTTAGAAATATTGTTCCTACAAACCCCTTGGGTTTAATGGACATGATTGAAACTAACCAAGTACAAATATAATATTTTCCCCCAAAAAATGTATCATAAAGGGTGTTATATACAATCAGGTAGGCTCAACATTAGATCCTCGGTATTATATTTTTATATTAGACTTTGAACGGATCTCAAAAGCTATTGGTTTTATTCTTATTTTTTTATTATTGTTTTTTATGTACACATTTTTACCAACATAAGGAGTGCTTCGAAAGTTGTATAATATTCGTTGGAAAATAAAGCATAGCAGATAGCATTGGCATTTCCCATTATGCGTTTTTATTGAGCATATCCTTGTAATTTTCTAAAAAATACGATATGCAAATACTGAAATGTTCCATAAAAAACCAATTGAATATACGCAACATATTGCAGTAATAATCGTTATTTTCATTTCGAAATAGTCAAAGCTATTTCGAGAATTTTCACAATTTAATGAATCAATATATTTTCTTCGCAAACACTTACAATTATTTGAATAATCGCGACTAAACGTTATTCTGGTAAGAAATGTAGAAATGTATCCCCATGTGAACGTGTCATTTTAGTACTTTATTAATTTGCTTTGTGTCCGGTACGCCGTAATAACTTTGCGTACACCTAAACAATATTATCGTATTATTTAAACATGCATAAAAAACAATAAACCATAAATCGTCTAATAAGTAATAACATATACCAAATATTTGATAATCGTAGACAATTATCACGATAACAACTAAAACTATGGTACTGACAAAATACTAATCTATTAAAATCGTCTTTAGAATGCATTTTTCAATAGTGAAAAGCATAATGTACGGTGAAAAGTTTCAAAACTTTTCATTTCAAATTTTATGAAAAGTTTTAAAACATTTTCAATCTCACATCTCTAATTCTGAGTCGCGGAAAGTTTTGATTTTCAGTTGCCTGTGCAAAGCAACCACTACCACCAGCATATTTTTTTTTTTTTTTTATGTTTGTGAATATCTTTTAGGCTCTTAATATTGCTCATATCATTGACTTCAGTGATGGTCTTTGGTAGAACCTTTTATAAATTGGTGAATTGAGGTGGTCAATTTTTTGATCATTAGTAAATTTCTAAAAAAGACATTTGAGTAACGAAAAAATTTATAGAATAACGGTTTCTGATGATTTTGATGTTGTTTTTCTTTGTTGCATTTCGGTCAAAATTTAACTTTAAAAACAAAATTATAAATTTCTAAATGGTGTGTTAAGTTTGAATTCACATTAATTTTCCTTGTTAAACACGAACAATTAAAATGCAATTCATACTTGAATTTTATAGTTCAGTATATATTTATTAAAACACGTTAAACTGAACATCGCTCAAAATCGCTGTTCGTTGTCGACGATTAATCGTTGCGTACAGATAAAAATTAAATTCGTTCTTATTGTACTTTCTAAAATTTACACCAACAGCAGTTAATGCACAGAATGTTAGTCTATTTATTATACAGGGTGCAGCAGAGCCGACTGACGAGTTTAATGAGGTCATAGCCTGCGATAAGACAAGAGCAGGCCTTAATAAATCGTATATTTTGAATTGTACGGTAATGCCGGTTTTATTCGTTATCATGGTCTGGACAGGTGTACTTCGTAGTTCTGTCGTGCGTGCGTATTACGAAAATAATCATTTTGTGATCGCTACACAAAGGGCTTTTCGTATACACTTCGGCATTCCACGTGCTCAATCTGTTCCTTCTGCTAACACTATAAAATTGTGGATACAGCGTTTGGAAGAAACTGGAAGTACCCTAAGTAGACTTGGACACGGAGCACCCAGAGCGGTAAGAACCCCCGAAAATGTGCAGTTGGAAAACAGGACCGTCACTGTCACGTCCGCTCGTTATGTTGTGATGGAAACTTATCAGCAGCATAGGTTGATGGAAATGGCTGAAGAACATGATTTGGGAGATGTATGGTTTCAGCAAGACAGAGCTCCAGCGCACACTGGTAGAATTTCACTTACTGTCTTGCGAAAAATGTTTCCTGGGCGGTTAGTCTCTGTGAGAGATGACATAGGCTGGCCAGCACGGTCCCCAGATTTAAGCATGTGTGATTTTTCCCTCTGGGGCTACCTTAAGGATAAGGTTTTCAGACATCGCCCACATACCTTAGAAAAAATTAAACAGAAAATCACCGTGGAAGTCGAGGCCATACCAGTCGAAATGTGCGGAAAATCATATGATAGCTTCAGAGATCGTCTACAACAGTGTATCAACGCTGACGGCCGCCATCTTGGAGATATAATTTTCAAAAAATAATTTTTAAACATGGGATTGAATATTGATTTAAATTTAAAAAAAAACCTTTTCTCTAAGTTTTACCGTTCGTTATTTATAGCCCATCAAAACTCGTCAGTCGGCTCTGCCGCACCCTGTAGATTAATTATAAGCAATTGTAATAATTTCAATTTTTTCCATCGGTGTTTTTTTATCCGTCGATAAATTATTACGTCGAAATTTTTTTTATGAAAAATGACAAACACTACAAACCGCCATACAATTGATTGGTTCTATGTAATTGTCTGAATTTCCAAAACGACTCTACTAAGATTCACCTGTACAATAATTATATCAAAGTGCAAATAGTACGAACGAACAAATAATTTAATTAACATAATGGTACCATTCTGTTTGCATTTAAAATTACCTATTTATAATTGATTAGTTAATAATTAACAACCAGTTATTACTTCCGCATCGTATTACTTATACATAAATGGTTAATTAATTATTACAACACAATGAATTATTTATAAAATCATTGACACAAATGAATGGAGTCCAATGGCACGTGCTGTAGTGGTTGGTACTATAAAATACACTCAAACTAGATAAATGGCCGCTATATGATTTTTAAACAAGTTTTGTTTTTTTGTGATCGTTCCGGTGATATTTTAAATTCCCTTTGCAGATTAAACTTCGGGTGTTATTTCATACTTTAAACACATGGGCAATACATATTGTACACAGATTAATGGAGAAATAACTTTAACAATATATTTGATTAAAAATTGTCAAATAACGCGGAAATAATGAATCTTTTAGTTTCCCAGTGTAGCGAAAAATCTATTAATTTTAATAAAATGTGTTATTTTTTTTTTTTATATATATATATATATATATATATATATAAAACAATGGTTCGGTGAGTATATAAATACTCTAAATTTTTCAAATCTTACTTCGAAAGTTTTTTCTTTATTTCCGGTGATAATTTATTTGTAACATTTTTCTAGATTCCGCACGGTTTATCTAAGAAAATATAATAACTAAGGTTAGGATGTTTATGACTTTTTCATATATTTCTTTTTTATTTTAGTCTTGCACATATCTGACCAAGTTATAAATTCATTTCGTATATTTTGGAATCAGATGCATTAAATGTTATTTTGCATACTTTTGCATACCAAGGGATTTTGGTGAATATATGCATATTAAAAAAAAAAAAAAAAAAAACAAACTGTAAATAAATGCATATTTTGATGACAAAAATCAATAAATATACTGGTAATCAGAAACTGGTATTTATATATTATATAAACCTATAGGCAGCCAATGTTAATTTCAAATATAATAATCTTATCTTTACTACTTACTTATCTTAATTCTTATCTTTAACCTAACCTATACGTTTATTAATCGTTTTTAAGACTGATATTCGAGAATAATTAACGATGTCTGTCAGACAGAATGATTATAAAACCTTTAGTTAGTGTTTGGTGTGATAATGGTAGACTGAAGTGTGTATTATTTTAATTTTAAACCGTGTTTTATTTACACTGAAAATTCCCAAAGTGAATAGTTCCGACGATGTTCGAATACGTAAAATTGTTTTAGAGTTCGGAGAGAATGTATTTTTAACAGACGATTTAGTGCTATTGTGTAAAGTATGCGGAGTAAAAATTGCATCTGAACAAAAATTTACTTTACAATAGCATATTGCAAGTGCAAAACATTTAAGTGCGTTACAACGCAAGGAGACTTAAGATAAAGCAACAGGACAAATCTCTGACACAATATAAAAATTGTATATTAATATTTGGAGTATATTTTTGACTAATAATGAAAAATTTAATTTTGTCGAGGGCAAATTTATTGAGTAAAAAAAAAAAAAAAATAATACAAATATAAAATGCATGAATAAATAAAAATAAATATTCACGCTTTTTTTAGTATTTTTAATGTCATAAACATCGTAACCCTAATAATAACAGTCAATAATAGTCATTTACATAAAGTCAGTTACATGGATATTTTTGTGTAGAATTCTTATTAACATTAGCTACAAGGATGAATCATGACTAACACTCAGATTAATGTTCTCAATAATTCTATATCTTATTTATTCCCAATTCCCGATCTACTATATACATATTAAGATTTGTTTATAATTTTATTTATTTCCTTTTCATATTATATTTAAAAATCGCACGTTAACTATTCATTTACAGATATATTTTCCAACTTAATATTTATATATTTATTAGTTTAGTATATATATATTATATTATAAATTATATCAAATAATTAACTATTATCCAGTGATTTTCCTGTTATCTTACCGTAACTCATGATTTAGTATTAATAATAATAAACTGTGACATATTTTTAACTATAGAATGTTTTGGTTTTCTTTTTGCAGGTAAGAATATTTCATTTAAAATTATACAAATGTGAAAAACGTCAAATTGGTAAGTATTTAAATATGTAAATGCGAATTTACTTGAACTTTTGTATTGAGACGAGGTGATAAAGTTTTTGGTGATTATTGCTTTATTAGAAAAAATCCAAACACCGTCTATCACTTTGCATTGATTCTAACCTATTGATAATATTAAATTTTGAAATAACTGAAAATGATTTTTTTTTTTTTTTTTATATAGTATAACCCCGAAACACACAAACAATGTGCATTATTTATAATTAAAAATTATATTGGTATTGTTCCAAAGTTAAAATTAATACAATTATTATGCCGTTTAAGCGTCCGATTGATTTGTTAATCGATTAAAAATATATATATTTTTTACAGTATGTCTAGTGTTAATAAAATTATTGAACCGACAA
Source organism: Tuberolachnus salignus (assembly GCA_956483605.1). Taxonomy (NCBI): domain Eukaryota; kingdom Metazoa; phylum Arthropoda; class Insecta; order Hemiptera; family Aphididae; genus Tuberolachnus; species Tuberolachnus salignus. The sequence continues at coordinate 27,813,546 of OY101430.1, read as the reverse complement.
AAATCTATGAAAGTGCTCCTGCCCAATATTAAAAAAGATCATTTCTAAAAATGCCCTAGAACAGATATATTACTCTTGAAATATGATTTGTATGCGTGCAGTATATTCATTTAAGGTACACACAATTATTTACGATGTGGCAGGTTAAAGTCCACTTCTTATGAGTTACCTGATCATTTATATAGACTTAATGGTGGATGTGAAAACAACAAAAAAAAACCAAAAAAAATAACGCTGGTTTTTATTTATTCTTTTCGAAGACATTTAAAATTCAAACACGTAACATTCGACGGAGTAGGAAAAGTATGACCATTTAAAGGGAAAAATCCAATTTTTCAACACAAGCTTTCTTGAAAAAATAAAAAAAAAATATAAAAATGTAATTTAAAAATATCGTCACGAATTTGTTATTTTTTCGAGTGTTTAACGAAGTATCATACTCACGTTCGTTTCGAAAAGAATGAAAAAAAAAAATAAATGGAAAATTGGTCGTGAAAAATGATTATATTATTGTAATATGATAAATCCAGTCTGTTTTTTATCTTGTTGACGGTATGACCAAGAATTATATAAATCATAATAATATTCCGGTTGATCACATTCGGATGCGTCCGTTTATATCCAAAACGTTACCGCATAATTCCCGTGAGCCACAACAATAATTTCAATTTAATTTCTTCAGAACAAACTAATCTAAATATATTATAATACATTTAGCATTTTAATAAAATAACTCGGATCTAGTTTTTTTTTTTTTAATACATAACACCATAATTTAATGTTCTCGAAGCTTTGCGTAAGTATTAAATTATTTTTAAAAGACATTTAGACTATATCTCGTAGTAGTGTATATATATATATATTCGTATAATAATAATTATGAAAAAAAGTATTTTTTTTTTTCCCATTCCGTTTCGTAGGGATTTCAATTTCTCGTGACCGTATAGCGACTGTTCGCTAAGAAAATCTCGTCAAAACTTTTGTATTATTACCACGTCACGGTCAATGGATATATATATATATATATATATGTTTTTTTTATTATTTTTTTCCGCGTCATTCATCACGGCGTCCGCTTTTATTGTTGTTTTAAACGAAAAGCACGCGACGAGGATTACGAGAAATATCGTTCGGTATAATATTGTTATTGCGTAGGACGAGCGTTTGCGAGTAGATTCGCTTGCGAAATGTTCAACACGATAACAATATACCTATGCAGTTGTACATAAAAAAAAAAATTAAAAAAAAAAAACAACCTAACCAACAGCGTTGCGGTGGCGACTATGGGGGATGATCCAATAAATCCCGTACGGATAATAGTATTATTATAACGGGAGAAAATGTAAAGTGTCACGGCCGCATTATAATATACGCGTATATATTGCACTTTTTTTTTTCTCGGTCCGCGATAGCTTTTCTGCCGTTCTAATGCGCGCCTCGGTAGACGGAACACGCCCGTTTTCTGACGATTAAATATTTACAAACCGAACACCGGGATTTACCGTAAGAATATTAATTTTTTTCAACGCGTCTGCGGCGGTACGCGCTTTTAGTGTCACCGTTGTTCGTCGTCCCGCAGCGCCGATCGGTTCGATTACAATTACAAACGATCGCAAGAGTGCCGCGCAAAAAAAAAAAAAGTGCCAAACCGTCGCCTGCGGGCACATTACCGCACATTGACACCCGATGGCGCTCGGCGATTTTTCCGAAGCCGGGGCAGCATATATTTATTGAAATCCAAACTTCCGACCGCTGTGGTTCAATTTCGTTTTATTTTCCTTCGGAATGGCCGGGAGAGTGTCGTTGAAATTATATTCGGTAAGTCGTATATATATATATATTTTTTTTTTTATTACTATTATTGGTTCCGGAGGACGTTGAGACCTGAGACCACTTCCCTACCGTAAATAAAACACTGATAAAGTTAAAAAAAAAAAAAAAAAAAGAACAACAACAATACTTAATCGTAAAGGCTAGATAAATGACTTAACATTCTACTTTTACAACTACCACTTTCAGTATGGATTATAGGTATAGTCGGAATAGACCAATCTAAACCACATACATTATTTACTGATTTATTCATTTGATTTGTTTTTATAATTTTATTCAATTTTAATATACGAAATATCTTAGATGTCACCCCCCCCCTCCTAACCATGTTGCCGATCTATAAATATCATCTTAAGAGCTTATGCACGTCTGTTGAAAATAATTTAACAATTTTAAGTAAACCGCATTTTTTAAATTGACATGCACCAAAAACAATGGGAAAAATGTTAATAAATTGCATACAAAACAAATAATGATCGTCCATCTCGAAATAACGGCGGAGGAACAATTTACAAAAAAAAAAACAAATTAACTACGACGGCACGCACAGCTTGACCGTGTGGCGAGTAATGGTGCACGATGGCCGACAGCGGACGCCGACGTCATCATCGCAAAAATAATAACTTTTTTAACTATTATAATAATAATATGGTAATTTACAGCGGAAAATAATACCACAATAAAATAATAGCTTCACGACAATGTCTTGGCAAGTCGTATTCTCAATCCTACCATCGGTCTATCCGGAAATACGCTCAGAATCGTTTTTCATTACCCGTCAGCAATGACATATCGTACAGATATAAATTAAATTTCCCCCTACCTACCTTTACCAATTGTTTTCGGCGTTTAATATTCATATATATATATATATATATATATATATATATATATAAATTCGTTAACAACACGAACATTTATATAAATCTGTAATTTGTTTTATGGTTAAAAACTAATGAAATATTCAATTTAAATCTATTAATAACCGTTCAACCAAACTCCGTTCAGAATCATTTTTCATTTTCTCAGATACGGCCCCGGTTTTATTGATTTATCGTTGCATACGGTATATAAACTAAATTATCTTATACATCCAGTAGTCGGGACGTTACACTTTTTTTTTTTTTTTTTTTTTTTTTTTTTTCGTAGCACGCTATCGCTACAGCTACTTGCAAAAAAAAAAAAAAAATGTTGCTGCTATCTCTACCGCTATTTTATTTTCATTGTAGAGAACTACTTTCAACGCTACGCTTAGAATGTGGCACGATATTTTATCGCTATAATTGCAGGAAAAAATGAATTATGTAGTATATCTTCGGCGAGGCTGACAAACTTATTCTTGGCACCGAATTTCGGCCATTTTTTCACATTTTTGTTCTCGGTGGGAACAATATACTCCCGGATCATTGATCGGCAAGAGCACCGACATTCTCGGTGTGGTAATTGGAAACTATCGTGCGTCGATGTTTATGATTCGATGCATGCAATTAATGTAGTAGACAAAATATAGTCGAGTTTTTAGGTTTTCTAACTGATAATTTAGGAGATTTGAATTCATAGTGCTAAAATAGGAAAAAGGTGTTTTATATTCAGATTTAAAAATCTTCAACATGCATTGACATTATCGTATTCATAGGCGTAACTAGGTTTGTTAATATTAAGTAACTGCGGTTTGAGCCCACGGTAGAGGGGCAACTGGTACATCTGTTGTACTGTTACGTAGTCAAAAATGTTACATACAAGTTACCTGTGCGGATAAATTTCCCGACACTCGCGGTAATCATAATTTTAAATCTAACTAATAATAGTCAAAAAAATTAGTAAGGTATGATCTAGAATACATTCTACCTTCCGAATATTCCACTTACAACAGTGGTCTACTCGAGGTGCGAAATATGTCCGGCGTTTTTTTTTATTATAATAATCATTAACTCACTGGATTACGCGAGAGACATGCTAAACCGAAAAAAAATTATTATAATGTGGCCCTCGGTTTAATACAATTTATATTGGAATTTAATTGTTTGCTCTCGGGTATTATGATAAAATAATATAACAGCGTAAAAAAGATTATCCGTCGAATTTTATATAAAAAAAAAAAGAAATAAAAATATAGGTAAGTACGTAATGTAATAATAACAACCGCGATAACCGATTATGTCATGCGTACAATTTTCATTTTCTGCACATGACGTATTACGAGTTACGTACGAGAGGTTATTAAGTGACGTATAATAATATTAAAACGTTTTTCGAGATTTTCCGTTCTAGTAAAATGATTACGAAAGTATTATTATCTTTAAAAAAAAAAAAACATTATTATCTAAACACCGATATCGTTTACAGAGTGCACGGAAACCGCGCATGGAGGTTAACAGAAAAGCGTTCTCGTATAGGGTAGAGCATATTATATGATTACGTACAGTAAAGGCCGGTTCGTGTTTCAATCATGGCAGAAACGTCGTCGTGTAAACCGTTGGTGTAATAATTGAAATTATACATGTTTTTTTTTTTTAATGTATAACAATTACGAGAACAAATTGTATTCGTTAATCTAATTTGATTGAACGTGTGTTTACCGATTAAGACTTTTGTTTAACGACTAGCTGCCGTGACTCGGCCTTGCTTAGGGTCAAGTTCGATTATCCAGAATCGTTGCTAAAAACGGCCCAAAAGTTTTTTTTTTATCATTTTTAATCTTTTTAATATATTTCAGAAACGGCAATCTCTTCCCGGTGACAACTTAATCGAATAGGTAACAACGACTGTTATTTATTCATCCGAAACACCGAGAAAATCCATAAATCAACAAAAAACAACTAGATTCCCGTGCCAAAATTACTAATAACCCCGTGTTGGCTCCCCTTGAATTGTTTTTATCAAATCAAAATGTAGCCCATGTTAATCGTGTAGCTGTCTACGAGTAAAAGAATTTTTAGAATAGGCGAAGCAGTTCAAGAGATTTTCCCCTGTACACACGAACAAACGAATTTTACCTCCTTATAATATAAGTATAGAACAATCGCGCAATCGAAAATCCTGAGCGTTTTTACGAAATTATTAATATTATTATTGTTTTTTTTTTTTCCAAACAATGGTCTGACCGTGCATTTAAGCGACATCAACGACGATATAGGTCAACGGCGGGGCCCATACCTCTTCGCCGATTCATAATCCGTGCGGTTAGGTACACGGTTAGGGATGTTCTACACACATCCCTTGTTTAAACATCAGAACGGATTCCCGTACGCAAAATCGAGACTAAACGCTAAAAAATTAATATTTATGTGCCGAAATTGGCGGTGACGTTTAACTGTACACTGCACGTGGGTCCCGGCACCGATTGAGTTATACGCCCGCGGCCGTCTCTTCTATAACGACACTGGGACGGTAACCGCACTGCAATAATAATAATAATAATAATAATACAGTTTCCCCTCATGGTTGCATCAATTTTTGTAAGCACGTTATATATTATTATTTCTCGAGTGCATAAATATCTGTCCGGTCACCTGTATAGGTGATCGATTCATTTATACCGGTGGGAATTATCGGGTTCCGCGTGAGTTTATGCTTAGGGTCTATTTCAAATTTATGTTACGGTACTGAGACTAGGGAAGGCTTGTTACAAATACGCAAAATCTATTTAATTATCAATTCTCTGCGTTTTAAATTGTCATAACTCGTTAACGGTGTAGATAGGTCTGTCGATATCAGTGCTGTAAATATAAAAATTTCTTCATAAAATAGTCGTAATTCGAATCTGTGCTTCGTAGAGGGCTATATGCCGTGTGGAAATCCAAAATATAAATACTGATTTGATGTTTAACAAGTGGAAAGTGAAAATTTGAAAATAGTTTTAAAATAATACTTAGACGGTTCCGTTATGATTGAAAAAAAAAAAAAAAAAAATTAGAAAATAAATACACTAGAAATCGCCCGAGAAAATCGCCTGATTCATGATAAACAGATCACTCTGTATAATACGGAAGATCTTGTATATGTTTACGAGTTTGATAAAACAAACGAATAATGCACAGTTTTAAAACTTTATAGGTTTTCTATTATTTTAGTTTTTATTATTTTTTTAATTAAATCTTATATATTTATAATACAATACAGTTTACAGCCCGACATTGACAATGGCATATTTTAAAACAAGACAATACTCGCGTATATATTAGTGTATAGACTAGTTAAAATGCACAATAAAAAATCACACGACGGTAAAAAGGCCAACAACATTTCTATTTATATACACAATAAAAACCAAACTAATTTGGATATTTAAATGAAAAGAAAAAAAAAATATATATAATTTTAAAGATAAATATTAGAATATTTATATTTTAAAAAAAAAAAAAAGACCGCGACCGGAACGTATTTAAGTAAATAGAAGACTTGATTGGACTAGACTAAACCGAATACGGACTTTTTTTTTATTATTTTTACCGTTTTACGTTTATAGGACATTCCACGCGTTCTCCGTATCAATGATATTTAAATTAATTGATTTATAGTTTTTTTTTTTTGTATTCAGCTTGGGATTTTTGAAATAAATAGTTTATTAATTTTAAAGGTACAACAGTAATAGTTATACATAGAAATACAAATTCTATAAAATTTTAAGCGGTTGTAATGTGATTACATAGATGAAACGAAGAACCGTAGAAAACTGATAGTCTGATTAACTGGAAACAAACTGTTCATTCATCCAGTAGCACTTAATTAAAATGTATAACTGAACCTAAAACAATAAAAAAAATGTTGTGATAATACAATATTTTTTAGCTATAATGAATACAGTAGGTATCCAGTAAAATATGTTTGGTTATTAAACCTGTATCGGCACACATATTTTAAAAGACCAATGAAAAGTGGTAAATTAATGGGTGGTAAATTATCATTGTTTTTTACATACATTGAAGTAATAATTGTGTGTTAATTGATACATTTTATCCACGCCAACGTTTTTATAACACACCTCTAACCACATATTTCTCAATGCGAAATTGGAAATTGGTAACATTTACTCCGATAATATAATTTGTTCTTCTACGTGTTAAGCAAAATTAAAACTATAATGGTCAGTCGGCACTTTTTTTTTTTACATTTAAACCAGCCAAAACCGGGCCGTGCAGAGCACTAACCCGGGTAAATCATATCAAAATAAAAAAATCGAACAAATTACTTTCGTATTTTCCATCCATAGGGAAGGCAAATATTTTTCATAAAAATCAATTAGAACCAACACATAGACACTGTTTTATTGTTTAAATAAATATTTATTTTTACACAAAAAAATAAATACAATTTTGTGATTAATTTTGAATGCAGACAACTCGAGTTACTTTAAGGATTTATTAATGCGCAGTAGTTATGTAATGTACGTATGTAATTGTAGATAATGATCCTAAAAAACAAAACCTTAGGATTACAAAACTTCAGCATTTTTAATTTACTTTCATTTTTTTGCACATCTTTTTTTTTATTTCTATACATTATTTTAAATCTGGAAAACGCTAATCTTTGTGGTAATTTGGTTTTTGTAACATCGTTGACCCTCGTTAACTTTTTATGGATTCTGTCTTACAAAATAAAAAATAACTAATACAATGTTACGTACATAAATATATCATACGAAAATAATGCACTACTTCATATATTTTTTTTGTATTACATTATCTATATATATATATATATCATTGTTCTACCTTTATTGTGTTGTTATTTTTTTATGTTGAGTATGTACGTAGTATTTTGAACAACGTAAAATATCGTTTGTGCTTGTATTGTGTTAAAAATTCATTTTTTTTTTTTTTTACTATAATATATTTTAACATTTTTACAATATTTTTTACATCGACATATAATTTTCTTTTCTACTTTCCGTTTTTTTACTCACAATCAACCGTCTCAAAGACATCAAATAACTCGTATACATAGAGATTCTGAAAATCTCGAATAAAATTTATATCGATTTATTCCAATGTTATTTCTTTTTATCCCTTTGGGTTTCGGTTTTTTTTTTTTTTTACGTGAAATACAATTACTTCCAACATAATATATACCTACTATAATATAAGTCTTTTTTTTTTTTTGTAATGTTTAGCGCATGGGAATCTCGATTTTTAAAAATATAATATTATTTGTATACCTCTAGTAATATAAATTGGACCGTCATTTAATATATTAGCCATACAAGTATATACTGCAGACACGAATATAAATTTTAAAAAATTGACAAACTTTTGTCATTGTAAACCTATCACAGACGAAAATTAATTAACTGTACGCGATTGTATCTATCTGATACTTTTGATGTTATTCGTAAAACTTTTTACATGTTAAACATTCTATTCGGTTTAAACAAGACGACCGGAGAGAACGTACCTATTTTCATTATTACATTTTTTGCTCGTACATTTTACTTTGGTACGTACTAAGTAGGCAATAGTAGTAATGCACCGAGACATAAATTTCACAGTATCGAAATAGACTTGTCTACAATAACAGTAATAATTTTTGCAACTTTGTGATTACTCACCGGACGATGTATTATATTATCGTATCTACATTAATGGGTAATATATTATTATAATAAAAGAAAAATATATTCCAATAAAATCGTTTCGTCGTGTTTTTCCCGCCCCCGCTTATAATAAAAAAAAAACTACAACCGTTACGAAATACAATAACGCGGGTGAAAAAAAAAAAAAAAATAAACAAAACATAAAATATAGATCCGACCGTATACATTTTCTATCAAATCTCTGAATTTATACGCGATCAGTTATGTATTTAGTCAGTGGTTTCCCCAAAGCGCGCACCCCGGTGTCCCAGTACAGGGACGCCGCGCTGCCGCGAAATATAATATTTTTCATAATAGTTGTCTCGCGAAAATAGTTTGTAAGCGAATTTCGGCAGTTGGAAATTTCCACCGAATTTTTGAATTTCAATAAAAGATAAACATTCCACGCTATAAGTAATTCTCCTAGAGCTAACCGCATTTTAATTCGTATTTGCTCGATGCTGGGTCGTCAACGGTCTTTGTGATAAAGCACATGCAACGAACGCACATTGGACGTGGCGTAGCATACGGGAAACGAGATAGGCAGTTTGTAGTCAGCTCGTTCGTCCCATTCGTTTAATGTTAAGAACTAATATAATGCAATCACACGCATTTCGCCAATACAATCCGTTTCCGACTATTATCACTTTTTATCGGTCCGTTATGTACGATTGACACGGCACGCGGTCAAGTCATGACTCCGGGGGTGCAGGGTGCCACGAGAACACTCATTTAGTCATTTAGTCCCGCCACGAGTCGAAAAATGTTCGGAATCACCGTATTCTATGATAGCGCGGATGCCTAGGTATTGGTTTGTGTGAAATACTATGAACCCTACCGGAGCTAAACAGGTACGGGACCGGATAGATACAATAATTGATTTACAGAGTAATCATAGTAATAGGTCCTTTGGGATTTAGCCGTGTAACGAGGTACAAAATAATAATAATGTATCGACGATACGCAGTAAACCGTAGACAACTTCCATGTTATTTGCGACCGTTTTATGGCCATGGAAATAGTACGTACGCGGAACACCGGCGGCAAATAATATTAGATTTTATATAATAATTTCGTATAATGTGAGTTTATAATTTTCTACGTAAAAACATCATTAGTAGAACAACAGAGGCAAACAAATTATTTACATATAGGAATTATTCCCATTCCTATTTATTTTTTTCCTTTTTCCTTGTACCTCTATAACGAGCTGTAAATATTGCCCGGACAATGTCACGTTAACCACGATATAAATGACACGTCTGAAATATACACACAATGCACTACTACTTGTGTGCATACATTTAATGATTATTTTTGAGACCGAAATTTACGTGCCGTATAACTAATATGATTCATAAATGTCAGGAAAAACTTTTCAGATAAAATCGTTATCAAAGTTACTAACTACTGTTACCATTGTCCGTTGGAATATAAAACATATTTTTTACCCATTTACGACCAAATTGAACCGAGTGAACTCAGCAATAAACATAAAAAAAATAAATAATAATATATTCGATTTTTAATGCAAATGTATGTTTTGTTTCTGTTTACCTATTTTAATTTTTTTTCATTTGTGTCACTAGGGCAACCCAGAAATAAACAAACATAAATTTTCAATTCTCGAATCGAATGTAAATTACCATTTAGGGGTTGAACTGCGTGATAAAATGTTGCGAAAAACCTTTCTCGAAGATCATTACAGCGAAAACCGCATACAAATCCATTCGGGGTTTCCAGAGCGAATTGATCACAAAGACAGAGGGCACTTATTTTTATTATAAAAGACATAATAAAAATGATAAATTTATAACTATTTCATAGTAATTTAATGTGAACGTTGTTTTTTCTTATTAAATAAAAAATTGCGCAGTAATGAATTATTTTCTACGGTAGTTATAAAAAATATAACTAAACAACAGCGCCGTATTTGGATATTATACATCCAGGGGTTATATAATATATTATCCTCCCCCCCAAAAAAAAAATATGTTTTCAAAGTAAAAAATCACTTAACTATAAAAGTTTGCCATTAATAGTGCTAATCAAATATATGGCATAATATTATTTATTATTTGTAGCTTATCAATACATATTATCACCCTCTAAATGATCTAACAAAATTCCCGATACGAGCAACAAGTTCACATCCAATTACCTTTAATACGTATCTCCCAATATGCATCATAAGTATTTTAATGGTCTGGGTTTCTTGATGATCCGAATGAAATTAAATAATTTGAACACGATAAAGAAGAAATAATCGTACATAAAACAAATTTATGCTTCATAGTAAAGCCCGAAAGGGGTCCAGGACTTCAAGATTACCCTAGTTTTGTTCAAAATAGAAAATGTTTAGCGAAAAATTCGTTATATTTTTTGGTTTCGCGTATTTTTTTTTTTTTTTTTTAGATTCGGCATTGAAGCAGGATATTTTAAAACGTTACCAGTGCAAACTTTACATCGCAAACCATAATGTACAGTTCAATACCATCCGCCCCTGTTAGATTTATTGTAAGTCCTGCGAGTCCACATCCGGTCATACTGTGTTATAAATTTTACATTAAAGTTTCGACCGCTCTAAAGTTCCATCAGTTCCGTGTATGTGCTGTTCGTATTATATTAGGTAGCATCTATTGCGTCAGGGAGCGAAATTTCCAAGGTTTTTTTTTATAATGAAGAAAATTAACCATTGTTAACTTGAATATTAAATAAAATAGTAATAAAAAATATTATTATTAACATAAATAAAACAAAAAATGTCTGAATTAATCGATTTATAGATAATGTGTTTTGGTATTTATAATGTCACTGAATTGAGAGATAAGTGGATTATAAGAGGGGTTAACGACGGAGGCCCTCTTGAATAAGTGATCACTTGATAGATATTTATCCCCCGTCCAGAGAAATCTCTCAATATGCCACTGAACGCAATTAAAATGACTATAGTAAAATATCACTCGGTTGATAATGATAATTTAATGACGAGCCCACGTACGCTCTCGATATTGTTATTTCTGTAAATTATGAACTAACGGAATTGTAACATTTCCCCTTACTATGTATCGTAATGTAATATAGTGAATTATTGGCAATCGATATATTGGACAACGATTTTATTTCTGTGCCATTTTTTGAAATCTCCGCGATCTTGGATAGTTGCGCTTGGGACCTGCGCACAATTCACCCCTCCTCCTTTCACCGTTTCTGTATATCACCGTTAGAATATAATACGGATTTCCATAAATGCTGGCTGGCAGCGAAATGCCTCCAAAGCAGCCAATATAGAATTTACATGAAAAAGTATTTTAAAGTTCTGCGATCTCTTATATTACTATTGTTTCAACTGGAAATCCTACGAAAAAATGCTCCCAGCACTTGCGCTTATGGCCGATCATATCGTCGCTCTTATGTGCAATTTACAACAGTCTTGGTTTAATACTGTCCGTACATGTAATGAAATAACTTAAAAAACTTAAAAGAAATCTGATAAGAAATAAACATTCAATGTAATATACTCAGAAAGAATATTTCATTCTAAACTTAGTCCTATAATTGTATAATATAATAAATAATAAGTGTTTTTTTTTTTTGTGTGCGTGTGTTTGATCATTACAATAGTAATGTAATTACTATGCAATAGTAAAATAATAAAATAATAGTTTTCCACATCTAAAATCAAATTGTTGTAGGTCTATAAACTGGGTGTCGTGTGATGGGGTAAAATAGCACACGCAAAAAATTAAACAATCAGTGTAGGGTTTTATACGAATAAACTTTTCCGTTCACGTGATTTCGTTAATAGATTTTAAACATGGAGTTTATATGATTCGAAAAATAATTAAATCGTCGCATCTATGCGAATAGTTAAAATATATCGATGACTTAAACTTTCGGATTTTTAAATTATTCAACGTTTCAGCAGCATTGAATTCAAATTCAAATGTATTTTCTTAACAGCTTTTAATATTTAATAATTATAATTATTATTTAATGGAATCTTGAATATTAAAGTAAATGTGTCGTTATTTTTTTTAACGATATAGTTAATACCGAAACAAAAATAAAACATCAAGTGCAAGGAATAAAAAATAAAATCGCATGTATAAGTTATTATATTAATATGGATGTTCTGAATTTGTGAAGCGTGAATATTTTACTACAATGCTAATGTCGAAACGGAAGATCATTATACAATGGCTTTTTCACTATAAATAAGATTAATGAAAATCGCGAATAACAATATATTATATTATATAGTGTTTAAAGCAATGATAATATTTCTTTGTAATCTGTGGTAATAATATCGAAGATAACTATATTTTAGTAATAAATATTTAAAAAAAATACCTATCAAAAATATGTAAATCGTAATAATTATTTTACCAAATATTTCATATAGTAAATCCCGACACTATATACAAAAAAATTAATACTTGAAAAATGTTTATGCATTCCTCACGTTCAAATCGTTAAATAAAATATTTGATTAGTTTAACTATTATTATTTATTATTCAATCTGTTTGTATTTGACCTTTTTCCGAAATATTTAATTATTTTTTATTTTATTGTTTTTTTTTTTTTTTTTATTTGATTAATTTAGATTTCGTATGTGCATAAAATATTGCGTAAATATCTTATTTTAATTTTATTCCGTAAATTAATTACAATTACATGTAAAAAAAGAAAATCTCTTATTGCGTAAATAATCAAGGTTTTCAAGATTTTTAAGAAAACTAAATGGGAAAATCATTAGATCCTTAATGCTACAAGAAATTTCCTTTGATGCAAAAACTTTATTCGATTTCTGGTCGTAAAATGGTTTTCAGGAAAAAAAAGCGCACGTCATAGTAAAACCAACTTTTATCGTTACGCCCGGAATCTAAAACAGAAATTAATTTCGACTGAAAATCGCTAGTACACGATAAATGAATCACCATGTGTGGAAAGAAAATTATTTCATTATATTGTGAGTGTTTGTTTGAAAAATACAAACGTGATTACTTATTGGATAAGTCGTTAACGGACTTCGGACGGTTTTAGTCGAAACGAAACCTAGTTGGTTTTAGGAGTTTTGAAAGTTTTACAAAAAACAATCCGATTTTGTTAGTCCCCAACTTATACTGCTCTAGGAGAGTTAACGGCCGAAATTTATACCAAAAACCTACTATAGTCGATGAAAAGCCAACACGGGTTTGTAGATATTACTCGGGGAGAGGGAAAATGAGAAATCTTAATTTACTTGTTTGTTATGTAATGCTCCCAAGTAAATAGCTTCCAAAGCAGTGTTTCATTTAGGGCTTATGCGCCTTGGCGCTTCATTTTACTTCCCTCCCATACCACGTGAGATTGATGTTACACTTCTATCCATGGGAGTATAGTGGAACAGCAGTCACCAAAACAAACATTGTTATATCTCAAATTCGACGACTTTAATTTGTTTGATATAACAAGAAATTGACTAATGAAATTGTTGTAGTAAAATTATGTCAACGGCTATGGTTAGGTTAAATATGATTATATGATTTTTTTCATGTTTTTAAAAAAAAAAAACCCAAATAGGCGATACGGGATAAAATCAAATATGTGCAATGATAGTCTTAATATAATATTTAAGACCAATAATAATTACCGAGGACAAAACTCTAATAGGAAATTTACTGGTTATTAATATTTTATTTCGTTTTTCTTATTCTATCAAATTGACCGAGTGCACATTTTTCCAGTGGGTTAATCAGTATTTTCTGTTTGCCAATTTTAGTTTGTATTTGCTGATAAAATGTCACGATGTCCCATTAACCCATAGGTCGCATGAAGACTAAAAACAATCTTTTCTCTCAGAGGAAATAGAAAATGTTTTCTTTTGTTTCGTGAATTGTAATCAATTTACTACAGAATTTCGTGGTTTTTTCAAAAAAATTTATCATTTTTCCCATCCCTAAAATTTATCGCCTTGGTTGTTTTACCCGGTCCTACACCTATTATGTGCCATTGGTCCAAAGTATAAACCTAAAACATACATTCGATGAAATACTATTACTGGTCTGTAAATATGCCTTGGCAAATTTCGTTATTAGTGCTGTAAAATCCAAGTGTGCAGAGTGTGTACATCGCATTACAAAACTGTTAGTCACCGAGACACGACCAGATTTTTTTCGTTTGGTAGTCAAATACAATAATAAATTAAATTCCAGATTAATTAAACAATTTGTTAATATAAAGGTTTATTATATATATATATATATATATATATATATATATATATATATATAGGAGCATCTGGGATCCAAATTTGTACTTTCAAGATTTGTTCGGTCCATATTCGTACGTTCCAAGATTTTAAAGGTGCCCAACGTTGGCCTTTCATTGACTAATCTCCGGTAAAAATCCTGGCCACCGCACACGGACCTCTAGCAACGGTGCTGGTCGTAATATTTTAACGATACGACAATATTATTCGCGTGCCATTGCCGAGACGATAAATTTCATCTCGCCTAGTAACTAAAAGGATATATAAAAACTTCTCGGAGAATGCTTCGGTGCAGGTCGATGAACTCGGAGCAGCTTCGACAGGCGGACACTCGGTTTCGATTGTTCGTGATAACTATGCGTAATAAACCGATTGTGTTTCGTCGTTTAAGGTTTTAAAATATTAAATCACGATATTACACTAGACAACCGAGAATTCGCGGTGTCGCATTACACGTTCCTGAAAATAGTTTCGGTTCCTTCTTGAAAATGTGTCCCGGGGTCGTCGTTGGCTATGCGGGGCAATGGCCAGTAGTATTCGATCCTATCGATATTAATTGATAAAAAAAAACACCATATTATTATACTATAATCGATATCGGGCGACTTAAAATGAATTCAATAATTTTACGTCTCGGAAATAATGTCCGCGGTGGTGTTCAATACCGAGTCCGGTTTACTTTATACCGTCTCGATTTTTTAAATTTTTTTTTATCAGTTAAATCTATTAATTTGTACCCGCAAAATAAATTACGATTTTGTTCGTGTTTTTGAACGAATCGTATGATAAATTTGAACTTTAAATCCTCAAAAAAATAAATTACGACATTACGCTCAACATTATTATTTTTATTATTATCAAGTAAAACTTTTGACGAGGAAGAAAAGTGGTGTATAAAATGTTTAAATATTTTTATGGAACAAAAGAAGTTTTATTCGTATAAATGGAAAATATACGAGTAGTAAAAGTAGTAGAAATTCCGTGTATATTACGATTTTCAACAAAATTTGAAAATTTGAAGCTAATAAAAAAAACAAACAATAAAGAGACACTTGAAAATATATATTATTTTTTTCTACGGTATAACATAATTATTCTGGTCGGAAAGTTGTTCACGGGCATGAAAAAAAAAATTGCACGTCTTAGTAAAAGCAATACATTTCTCGTTTCACTCGGAATCTAAAAAGAACTAGCTGAGAAATAAATTAATAATCATATTTGAAAACGCATATGTATGCATGTACAAAACAACTATAAAGCCGTGAATTATATTTTATTTGTACGCTTTCATCGTTTAAACCGATGAGTTAAACATCAATATATCAATATAATTAGATACTTTGAATGTAATTCCAAATTTTTGTAACTGCGTTTTATAAACGTCCAATTTTAATTCGGTAATTATTCCATTATATTCGAGTATATACATTTCTTTTTTAAAAATAATAATATACCTATAGTAGTAATGTTAATTGTGCGAGCAAAAAAATAGATCGTCATTATTTATTTATTTAATATTTTACTCGTTCCAAGAATATAAGTAGAATTTATATAACTTCTTCTATTGTATATTTTATTATATTCATCCACGTATATTGGCATTAAAATATATATTGTTTGATGTAATTCTAATATAGTATACGTAGTACCAACAATTATCCCCTATATTTTTATATCCTTCAGAGGACGCGATACCACTAGTAATGCGAGTGTAAAATCTATTATGCCCGGGCAATAAAAACTGGGGCCATAGACATAGACAAAAAATAAATAAAAACTAAATTTTCACCTAACCCTAGACTACCCATTATGTACAAACGTACATTTAAATACTTAATTTCGTATCGTTTAATCATATTGTGATCGTAGCTTTCATTTAATTTCCATCACTTCCCGACGGGGTTTTTGGCTCATCGTCATGAGTTATTATAAATTAGTTGTCACAACTAAATTCGGATTTTTATCACACCCACGTTTATGCCGTTCTGTTTCTATCCTCCTTAACATTTAGTTAAATTTAATACTTTCGGTCATAACATAGCGTTCCAAAGTGACAATGACAAATGGCTTGATGGACAGAGACTAAATATTTTTGAACCGTAGTGGTTGAATTCGTCCCGAGACTATTTTTTTTTTCTGTTGAAATCAAGAAAGAAGGTTTTTTTTCTTCTGTTATAATTTTTTTGTTTTTATAATTTATTATTATATATTTTAGACGTTAATTTTTAAAAAAAAATAAACTGCAATGATATGATCGAAATTATAGTAATTACAATAACTTAATAAGCTGAACACGAACTAATTATACAAAATATTGATAAGAAGTAAAACGTGCACAATATTAAAAGATACAACTAAATCTAAAAATGTCACAATATTTCATCGTGAGTTTCAAAAAGTATACACATCGGAGAAGCGTCTTGTATATATTTATATTTTTACTTTTAAAATTTAGATATCATCTATTGATTATTTCAAAGATAGAAATAGAATAATAATATCTATGAACTAAACATAAGGTTAAACTAACACCCGATTCTCATAATAAAGTAAATTAAAATAAAGTACTTGCATATTTGTTTGTTTATTTTTATGTGATTTATATAAAGAACTAAGGGCTTTCGTTTAAACTGTATATTAAAAGCTACCGACAATATTTTTTGAGCCTTCGAAATGTGTTTTTTAAAGTTATTTAGTTTTGAGAGACCTTTGGAATTCTCCCTGCAGTTGTATACTTAGGATAAAAAACACAGAAAGGTGGCCAACTTATTCTACTTTACCACTGACAGGTAAATCCTCGCAAATGTTACTGCTTCCTGGATAGACGATCACGTGGGACTTTTAGTAATCAGCCAGTCTTTTATGACTTACATTAAGTTAATCTTTGTTTAGTAGCTATAGGTGTATAAATAAAAGTAAAATAAAATATAAATAATGTATCAAATGACAAAAAAAAAATAATAATATATATAAAGTAATAATTGAAATATTTTTATACTAATATATAAGTTTCGAAAACAAAGGACGAGTCGCAAGGAAATGGTTCTTCTCGTTGTATATATCACTGATATATAATATCGTAAGACAATTTTTAAGAATTGAAAAAATATAAGAAACAAATAGAAATTTGGTATAACTACAAAACAAATATTACAGTATTTCCCATCCCCCCCCCCGTCGCAATAAATAATATTTGTTGTTTCAAGATTCAATATGATTTTTTTGTTTACAAATACACATATACGATAGACACCGTACCTATTTTCTAATTTTGGAAAAAATAATATTATACAAACCAATACACTGTAAACACTACATGTACACCTACGCCTACTCCACCACTCGATATAAACTTGAAAGCACAACAAAAAAAATTTCAATTTTGTATATTTTTTTTTGATTATATACCTACTATTCTTATTTTTCTTCTTTATGAGTTTAACGATCCATCAGGATCAGCGGCTGCAAACAAAATAGCTCCTCGTCTATCATTCTGATACGCCGTCTGCGAGGAAACGTTCTGGTCAATCATTGATAAATCTCTGGTAACTACGTCAATCAATCGGGTTTTAAGTCGTCCAAGAGGTCCGTTTTATTCGTTTTCTTGATTAGTATATTTTAAATTAACTGACCATCCGCACGCTATCCGTGCACGGTCAAACCGTTTGATCCTAAAAAAAAAAAGAGAAAAAAAAATTATATTTGACCTATTTTATAGTGTCATTATATTGTTATTGCATCATCTCATATCGTGTATCTGCGAATTTCGGTTGAAACTTGGTTCACAAAGTTTTTTCTACGAACGCGATTTATCTTCTTTAGAACTAACGCCTTTGGTCAATGGCCAAGTTTCACGAGCATGTGTTGTTACATGTCGAAGGTGACTACAGTCCAATAGTATCTAACGGTAAGATATTATTATACTATTTCTATTGTATATCATATAATATTTCGTCTGAGGTCTTATGTGCTGAAATATACGCGTACAGCATAAAAAAAAAAAAAAAAAAACCGTACTGGGAAATCTGGCGAACCGTCCCGGTTCCTACGCGTAACCCCGAGCGAATAACCCGCAGTGACCTCGCGGATATTTTCTTAAAACGTTTATTTTTTATTATAATTTTTTTATTACTACGTGCGCAGTAGTATACCGAGTTTACGATATCCGAGTGACTTTTGAAAAATAACACCGACTACACACAATCCGACTCGCGCTCGGACGTGACACGACGTTAGGGCCAAAAATCCTCGTACCGGGTACCCGCATAATGAAATACGAGTATTCCGTCGTATACTAAACGTCGAACGGTTCCCGAAAACAAACGTAGGCAAACAGCGATAATATCGTCGAGAATAGACCGTGGAAATACGTACCAATCGAGGCCCGTAACGATAACTGTCGGTTACTCACTTTTTACAATATGTTAGAAGAGCACGATTAAAAAAATTCTACAAGCGTTTGAAGTTCAAATTTAACGGAAAGCGTACAAAAATCATTTTCTTTTGGTTTTGTTTTTTGTTGCAATTCATTTAAACATAATCGTAACGACTTAAAACATTCTCCAAATACTTTTATTAACCATCTATATATACGTAGTAAAATTTTCAAAATATTCTGCCCAATGAAATTTAACGGACGCCGTATTTAATTTTATAGTTAAATGGGCCACAAAACATAACAATAAAATCACCAAACATTTTTCCATCTAACGTACACACGTTATCTATGTGACACTTAAATCGAAAAATAGAATAATATACAGATAACAAATAAACGTCTTAGTGTAGTTTTTGTACTGTATTTTTATATACAAATATAATTTAATTTCGTATAAATAAATAAATATTAAACAGTAAATAATATTTTATCGTTACCGATTATAAAAATATTTACGTGTTTACAAAAGCAATAACTAAACATTTGTCTTTAATATTGTATCGTTTTTATTACACGTAGGATGTATCAACAATAGCACGCAATAACCAATTATTTGAACTCTCCGGAGATTATTTGAACTGGATAATAGATACATTTGAATACGATTGTTGTACAAAGTAGATAAATTAGCCGTTCTCTATGTAATTGTTTTGGTATCCTTAAACATTGAACACTATAATTATTTCAAATGTCCCATAATAATACTATTATCAATATAAAACCAAGTTGGAAAGGTACATCCTAAATACACCAACTTTAAAAATTCTTTCAGGAAAGGCGCAACACTTATAAATCCGAGCAAGACGTCTGGTAAAAAACATAACAAAAATACCACTGTTTTTATTATAACTATTTGAGGTATTGATTATCTTGCGCAGTCTAACCTTCCCATGTTATAAATAATATCCTGCAGCTAGTCGATTCCATTACCCGTGTCTGGATTGCTAACATAATTCATACCTAAACGTTTTATTAGACGACGGTCGTAATTTTTACAAAACAATATTTTCATTAATGCACAAGTCGTTGTGATGTTTATTTATTCGTGTACGCAATTTTGGTTACCGTAAATGTAAATATTCGTGTAGATGTTTTATGAACGATATTTTATTTTATCTATTGCTAAGTATTGTAAGGGATCATATTTGGAAAAATATTGAAAACAATTTTAATCGGCAGCCGGTAAAGCTTACCGAAAAATTAGACACAGAAAACGATATCTTCAGACGATGTTAAAATATGTTATATCATAAAACGTTGAACGAATGTAAACGAAACAAAATAAACTAATATATAAAAATAAATGTATGTCTGTTAGTAACTCAATGACTCTTCAATCGTTGAATAAATTTCTATACAATTTGGCAAGGAGATATATGTAATTCGGAGGAAGAACAAAAAATAAAAATCCATTAAACCCCGAAATTCAGCACTTCAAGGTTAGCTGACACAGGTATTTTAATATTTTGAAAAGATTTAATGTTAATTATGGTTACCTTAGCGTCACCGATAAAAAAAAATGATTGTAAATAGCTAGAAAAAAGCTACTGTAAGCTAATACTAAACGTTTTGTGACAGTAATATTTATTAGTTGACAATTTCAAAAAAATAGACATTCATTTGTATATATTAAAAATAAATATAAGAAGAGGAATATTGCTGCGTGTTCTATGCGTTGGATTTAATGTTGGCGTTTCGTTCTATCCGTGGCCAAATTCGGTTTTTTTGTCCGTTTCATTTACACAAATTCATTGCATATTCGCATTTATTAACTATTTATTCGTTTGTGATATTGTTACGGACTCTGTCCTTTAACGTGTCCATGGCCGAGTACGGATTACGCAATGTTCGGCAATAGTAATACTGCCTAATATAAATATTGCGTAAATACACAACTTTGGAAATTTTATAACGATTTGAATGATTTATGATAGGGATTAACCCGGGACTTAAAGACCATTGTGTGGGTCCGGACGAATTGCGAAATCGCCGATTAAGCTTCACGCCACATCACGCCACAATCGCGAGAGACCGATAAAGCCTAGTGCCGGGTAAACGCATATAAATAGGCCGCGGATTCGGACCCGAGTCAGAGTAGAAGGAGTACCGAGAGAAAGAGAGGAGTTCGGGCAATTTTAGAAGTCGGAAGTGACGTTCCCGTCGGGCCAACCCGTCCGTGTCGTACGAATTTCTTTACAAGATAAACGAATTGGCCCGAGTTTTGGTAGCCCGTACTAGTAATTTATACAATGTTCTAGATTTTGTACCTTGTACAACAAACGGTTAGACGTTGAAATTATTATCCGATCACGTATTGCTACCTGTTCCTTGACTGCGTTCGACCGGCACGTAACGATATCCGGCAATAGCAAATCATTTCCGGGTCAAGCCAATATAATATAATATTTTCCGATTATAATGAACATCTCGGTGCAAACCGTTACTGTACGCCAACATATTATTACGATTAGTTTCAACCGTAATTTCATTATTGTATATTTAGGCCCGACATATTGCGAGATAACGCGCGAAATCGTGATAATAGACTGTGGATAGACTTGTTGTTTGAAATATCCCGCGGACGTACCGTCACCGCGAGTCCGGAAACCAACGCGTATTTCCGGTCGTGTGATGTTTCCGACGGCGGATGTGCATTTGATTCTGATGGGACGATATGGACAACAAACACGCACGGGCAGTATGGACACGTGTTTTAATTAATCCGGATCCTAGGCAAAGGCTTACACGTTTCCATCAGTGTTATCCATGGCGATTTGCATTGTCCACTATTTTTTTTTTTTTTAACAAGTTTAAATTATGTTATTCAAAACGTTAATTTTTAAAATATAAATAAATTCTAGTTAACTCTCAGTTAAAATATGTAGACCATCCGGGAAAATAATACTAACTCGAGTTTAGTTAAAAGTTACTTTTTTTAATGTCCCCTCAACTGACTACACTCATACACGTATTTTGTAGGTACTCTGTATTTAAACTTTTTAGACTTGGTACTAATGAGACAATACATGTTTAAAGTTTAATAAGTAATAATACATGACTGGTGTGGGTATCTCGTGTTAGGCAATGATATGCCCTACGTCTTGTTCCGTACTAATGACATTCAAGAAAAACACGACATTTTCATCGAATAACAAATGTATAAACATAGGAATACGCAGTTTTGTTTACAATGAATTCGTTAAATCGCACCGAAATAACGAAGTAATGCCAAAATAATTTATCAAACGAACTCACTGAGTTATTCGGTGTTGTGTTATGTTACTTGGTAACGTTCAATTTGTTTGTTTTGCCGATCGAGTTATCGACAAACGTAACAACATAACAAAACATATCTTGTTAGCTGTTAACTTTTTGAGTAGTTAGTGCCGCCATCATTGGTGATTTATGGTACGAGTTTGATGAAATTGATAGTGCTGCTTAAGCAGCTTTATTTCATTTGGATCTTACCTATATGGCAGGGAACTCTGAAGTGCCACTGGAATCGAAATGCCGAATACGTCCCCGTTCAGTAATATAATTACACGGCTCCGCAGAAATCACACGGATACAGCGGCGTGCGGTTTGTGCGAAAGATTTCAGTCGACCGCGAATCGTCGTCAAACCCGGAAGCCGGCGCCGAAGTTCCGGTCCCGGGGCTTTTCCGATGGCGGTTAGGCCGCAACACGACCGCGGGGGCGTGAGGGGATAAGGAAATGGGTTTCTGTGCGAGTCCCGGTCGCCCGTTTTAATTGGTCCGGGTACCCGTGGTGTATAATAATGTATTATTATTGTAATAATACCCGCAGGACAAATCCGTCGATTCCGCCGTTCGAGAGCTTTCCGTCGTCCTCCGGTTTGCCGAGGAGTCCGGACGACCAGCGGGAATTCTCCGCGAAAACCGCATGTTATTGTAATAAAGCGCGTTTAATCGACACAGCCGCGAACAATAACAACTGCCGATTGGGTTATAACGGAATTCCATTCGCGAAAATGTGTGCACCGGGTGATTTAGACAAAAAAAAAAAAAAAAAAAACTTTATTTATTACGATCCAGCCATAGTCGTTATTATCAAATCGCGTTCAACACAAGTAAACTTTTGACATTAAAATAGCAAACCCGACCATTTCCAACTGGATTCGAAATGAGATTACATTGTCAAACACTATTCTTGTCAACATTTCGAATGGTTCGTGATTTTTTTTTTATCCTATATGCACATCAACATCTTAGAAAAAAACTATTCAAATCTGGTTTGAAATGTGGGTAACACTTTCAGAAAAAAAAAAAAAAATGTTGATATGCGTTTATAGTGTACGGAATAAGGTTAAATTTTTCAAAATGTTATGCATAAAACTAACAAAAAAAAAAAAAAAACGCCAATTCTATTTTACACAAAATCATCGTAAATATATAATCGCGATAAAAAAAAAAAAAAAATCACCATGTATAAAAGTTAATTATCGTTGATTTATTGGAGTTTTCTTAAGAACCATTTCGGTATGTAGGATAAGTAAACTATCGGGTTAATCATCGACACTAACAAAAGTCCTTGGGTCCGTGTTGTGCTGCAGACCTGTGCAATAGTCAATAGTTTTTGATAAAATATCAATAATTATCAACTGGGTCACGAACATCATTATTATTTTTTTTTAATATGATTTCGAAAATTCGTCGTTCTTTTATCAAGCAAACAGAAAACGAGAAAAAAAACCGCAACAACGTTATCCTGGCACACAAATCATGTATATATGTGCGGTGTAGTCGACACAAAACGGGGGTGTATAATAATATTTTATCAGCATAACAAATTGCAGTTGTCGGTTTCCCCTGCTGCTGCTCCGGCCGCGATGTTGTTGTGGTTTGCCGCGAATATCCAGTGACTTTGCGGGGTTTTGAAAACAAATGATATTTCGAAAGGACACGACTGGAATATTAAAAAACAAAAAGGATAGTGGGCTGCCGAGAATAGGAAATATAAAGAACAGCGACTGGGTTAGGGCGAGGAAAAAAAAAAACGAACACAAATATCCGCAGAAATAATATTATATTTTATTCGTATAACATCCATTGGGGTGGACCGGAAAAAAAAAGAGAGAGAGAGAGAGAGAGCGAGAAAAAACCGTAGGTATATACACGCACAACAGTCGTACGAGGTGGATTTTCGTATACATTGTTTTCTCGGGCGGAACTCTCGCTAAACACCGCGTTTATTGTCCTGCAAATAAGGTTAAGTCCGGCCGTGCCGGGCGGCCGGGGTGTCGGGGAGGAAGTAAATCTTACGTATACACCGTTTTGTATTATATATATATATATATATATATATATATTATATACGTATCGGATATCCGCGTCTGTCCGGCATACAAATGCACTCTGATATACACTGGGAATATGGTAGTTTTGTGTATAGTCACGAGTGGCAGAACCCACGTGTGAGTTTCAGCCGCGGACTCGACGCCGTTTCAGACAATAAACGACGCGATTTACGGCGGCCGTAAAAGCGAGTCGCCGCTATGTGCAGCTGCATTAGGTATATTATTGGTCGGCGCACGCCGTGAGTGAGGGGCGACGTGGCGGTCGGCGGCAGATTGAATTTTTGGCCGGGTAACCTACGGTACGGTAACATGACTACTTTCGTCTTTCCATCACGTAGCGCGCGTTTAAACGGATCCGTGAAGGTAAACAAAAACGATTGTATTTAGGTTTTTTTTTTTTTTTTTAAACACAAATGCAATTCTCGGTAATATTTTCTAACACCCGCGGTACACGACGCAAACGTTTCCGTTTCCGTTTTTTTTGTTCCATTGTATCCGTTCGGTTTTAATCGATTCCGTGAGATTTAATGCTGTTTTGTGTCAATCAACCGATATTGCGCGGTTTCGTCAAACGAACAATCAATATTTCGCATCGTTACACATATTCTTTTAGAATATATTATGATTTAATTTACATATTTTACAACATTTGGACGGTAAGTGTTTACACGCCCGTGTCGACAATAAAATGGATAATTATAATTTTATCCGGACGACCCGGAGTATATAACCCGGACATTTTTGCTCTTCGGTTTTTATTTTTTTTTTTTTTAGGGATTATCA
Source organism: Tuberolachnus salignus (assembly GCA_956483605.1). Lineage (NCBI taxonomy): Eukaryota > Metazoa > Arthropoda > Insecta > Hemiptera > Aphididae > Tuberolachnus > Tuberolachnus salignus. The sequence goes on along the minus strand of OY101430.1, from coordinate 27,788,351 downwards.
CAGTTCTAAAATCATATTAAGTATACCGTACACCAGTATAAAAACATATTTATTGAACAACTATAAAATACTTTTAAACATAATATTAATTTTTCATCGTACAATATACACTTTACAGTTTACACCCATAACGTTCATTAACTTTTTCGAAAAGTTGCAAACTAAAAGTTTTTATGTTTACTTTCATATATATATGTATAGTGAACAATTAAAACTCCACGTATATTTTTGATTATGACTTTATTATTTACATCAAAACTAGGTAATGTGTTTCGTGAAATTGTTTTTTAGACTTTCCTCTAAATTTTTTACTTTACGGTATCAGCACTTTAAAAACGTTTTGTTACGATACTTTTAATAAAATAAATGCGGAATTATATCTCCTTAGATAAAAAAATATTAGTAAATATTTTTTTGATTTTTTTTTCTATTAAATAAATCACCATGAGGATGTCTATAGAATTTAAATCACATGTTGAAATTCTATATATATATAAAAAAAAAAAAAAAGGTTCATTTTATATTTAAAATACAACCGATACAATAACGTAAAATAAGACATGTTTTTTTTTTTTTTAATCTGCAGTGTAATATTATAATATGTTTTATAAAGTTGTAAAAAATGCGTATTAAAGGCTTTAAATTAGTATTTTATAAATTAAATAAGACAATTTTTTGTTTTTTTTTCGAGATAATTGCAAAATATATTATAATATAATACTTATGAAAAAATTAATTAATTTCGTTTGTACACATTTTGTTAGAGCGGATTAAATTTAAACGGTACAATAACATTAATAATGTACGTACTAACGATTTTAATATAAAGTAAAATTTGACGCATTGATGAAAAGCAGAACATATTATTTAATCAAGAACTCCGCGGATATTGTGACAAGGGAAATAACGAAAATACACACACTCGCGTGTGTCATGTACACGGGCATTCTAAATTAGATTTCACGGTAGGTACACCCTTGTTTTTTTTTTTAATTTTTTTTGTCCTCTAAAAAACGCAATGTATAAAATATAAGTATATGAGTCGTTTGGACACAATCGTGTATATACGATTAAAATACTGAATATATAGTTTTTTAAACTATGATTATTATCTAATTTTCTATATTATTCAAGCAGCGTTCGTTTCTATAGCGGCAACATTTCAAACAAACCACTTGCCCAATAAAGCAGAACGCCTAAGACTAAGAGGAGTCGTCCAACTCATCTTCTAAGACGGTGATCGCGCCACCTAGACCGGTGTTTCCCAACCGGTGGTCCGCGGTCCCATAGATTTTTTCTTCGATATCTATTACAAATTAATTATTATTTTTTTTTTTTTAAATAGCGAAAAAAAATTACGACTTATTGAGGAACCGTATAATATTATACGGTTACCTTATCGTTGTTGCTGCCGTAAATCGATTAGCATTTTCCACTTTTATAAGTGTCTGGGTATCAGAGTAATAAATTGAAGTATAATTATATATAAGTGAAGTATAGTAATAAAATGTAAAGTAAAATAATAAAAGTTAACATTTTTCGATAAATTTTGTGTATTCTGAGTAAAAAAAAAAAGGTATTCCTAATTTTCGTAAAATTGAGGTGGTCCGCGACCTATAAAATATTGTCGAAGTGGTCCCCGTGGTGGTAAAAAGTTTGGGAAACAGTGACCTGGACTGTCGGTGGTGTTGTAGATCCCGGTTATTAGATTGGACATTCGCGGTTGTAACTGTCGTTTTTGTCGTTATCGTGCATAGATATTAAACAGTTTTCGTTGTCCGTGCGTAGATCACGAAGTGACGTTTTAAACTGGCTAACATTGCGATGGCTGGGCACGTGCATTTTTGGTTAATCGAAATTATCGTAGGGGAAAATAGAGGTCCAATCTCGGCCTATGAGCAACGGGATTATCATACAGATTAGAAGATATCTCATTAGCGGACGCAATGCATGCCATTCATCCTCATAATATATTATAAGTGCATCGTAGCATCACTAACATTTTAAATTACTACCATACAGTAGAGTCTACAATAGAGTTTATTGGTGCAATAAAAAAAATAAAAAGGTATTTCGAAAAACAATTTCAACAAAAAAAAAAAAAGTATCTTTTAAATATTATGTATTATATTATTATTATATAGGAAAAAACGGTGGTTGTCATTTTAATTTCAAAACTTTCTCGATTTTTGCGTATACGACCCTTCTGACGACGGGGTTTTTTTTATTATTATTTTATAGCCTAAGTACAAAAGCTGTCAGAAACATCGTGAATTTTTTTTCTTCTATTGGATTTGAATAAAAAATAAATACATATTGAATTTGATAAATGCCAGCGGAATTTAAGATCGTGACGGTTCTGCGACACGTTCAACTGAAGAACGTAAGTCCTTACGGCGGTGACGGTTTTATTTTTATTTTTTTGTTTTTGCCCGTTTTTATTTTACTCGCTAGACACACATACTGCGGGCACCAATATAAACGACTATTAATTATTCCGCTATAATCGTACGGTTTGTCGCGTGAGATTTACATACATCATAAACGATTATCGTAACCCGTGGTCGTCTAGACGGGTTTACCAGTGCGACGGGCGTCGGCGGTCGGGCCAGAGACGCGGTCGCTCATGGGTTTAACTAGCTTATCTCAATAATTAACGGAACCGATAATGTTCCCGATGACTTTTTGATAACGTGTACCACCGCAGTCCTACTCGGATTTACGTGACAACGCGCGCCGGGGGAATTGTCACGTTTTCATTAACCTCACGACGTCGGGCACTGCAGTACGTGCTCGCTTATACGGCGTACAAATTAATCGGACGATTTTGACTGAGACTTCAAATCGTCCGTAATTCCGTACTCTGAACGCCCGTTAGATCGGCGAGTTATTAAACATAAACGCGTGCGCCGTACATTCGATTCGCGGATATACTTGAATCGCATATATACACATCGCCCAGGTAAAGTACGTATAGTAATTATGCCGGTCAAGGGTTTAATTTTATAAAGATCGTGATATAACGATCTCGCAAAATATTGCTGTAAATATGAAACGTTTGCACGTGATTATTAACGTTTTCATTCAAATAGACGGTCTAAATTTTTTTAGCGGTACCATTTCGGTTAGACGCCGGATGTTAGATGCCATTAAATATGTCACACAGAAAGATGGAAACTTTATTATAGAATTCTATTATATAAGAATATTATAGAACACCGAATATAAATGTTTTGTATGTTATTTGATTTAAAAATCTGAAATTCCGTAGACCATAGTGTAATGTATTTATCGTGATAGTTTTTGATAAATCGAAATTATAAAAGAAAAATATTTGTAACATTTTAACTATTGTAAATAATTGAAATCAAATGCAAAGCAAAAATATAATCCACCGAAATATATTGTTTCTAAATTTTATACAACGTCTTTAGGATTCTAAACGTAGCGGAAGAATTTCGGTGTGAAGGAGTATGTCGGCTTATTTTATGCTGTTTATTAAATTATTTGAATTATTGCAGTTAGAACCAGTAAATTTATATAAATTATTAACTATTACTGACAGGTCAGTAACGTGCATTTGGTACCGTTTAATAACAAAAATAAAACCATTGGTTTTTTTGGTAAGTAGGTACATATATAAAAAAAAAGAAATCTTTAATTTCAATTACATTAGAAATAAAATGTTATCTAAATAAAAAAATTAAAAATAGATCATAAATGTACGTTATTCCTAAATTCTCGGGTCTCGAGGCTTTACGTTAGAATACTATGTATATTTTCTAAATATTTACTCGTATATTTAGTTCAGGTTACTATACCGTAGACTTGTAGGTTAATACAAAGTACATAACACATACTGTCTAAACAAACATATTATAACGTAGCTATAGTTTCATAAATCCGATTATGTGTATCTAAAGAAAACATACGGTGTTTTACTCATTTCTTTTTTCTGGTGGAATTAATGTTCGTTTGCTATGACTGTAACCGTATACCGTGAGTTCATGGTGCGTTTAACTCAAATAAAAATCAATTCGAAACGTGCTAAACGCTATTCTATTATAGTCGTCCATACATTCGGATGTTGTCAAGGATAAACATCATTGATCACGTAATAATCAATGATCAAAAGTAAATCCGATTAAAAACGTTATGGGGATATAATTTCAACATCCGTTGAATCTGTAAAACCGACGTGAATATAAGCTTTACTTACTATAAACATCAGACATTATTATTGTTCTATTCACCGAAAGTTTATCTCGTCCGGGAATTCAACAAAGCAAAATCTAAAAAAGAAGAAAGAATAAAAAAAAAAAATAAAAAATTCGCTAGAATGATATAAAATCGATACATTCGAAATAATATCAAATTTGACGGACCAACAGAATACTGTTGTATACTATGTACAGTCACTTAGTTTACTCAGAAATGTGATTTACGTCTGAGTCTAACACAAAATGATCTGTTTACAAAATCAAAAACCTGCCATCGCCGTAAAAACACAACTTTTTCAAGAGCTACGAACAAACTGTTATCAAACTATCTTTGGTTTCCTAACAGACCGTTTAATGTAAGACAAGCGTGATTTTTACGAACAAAACAAATTTTTTTGTAATAATCTATCAAAATTATTAAAAAATGCATAACGTAAAATTTGTATAAGTTATATGAATTCGAAATTGTTTAAGTGTTTTGTTTTACAATAAAATATTTTAGTTAATACGAATAAGAATAATATATTTTCATTTTTAAATGATTGTTTAAAGTTGGAAGTAAAAAGTTTCGGAAATATCTCTAGGGCGTACTCGGGTGATAATTTGTAGTTCAAAAATCGGACTGCTGTATGTCTGTGGAGAATTTCAAGGATTACGATTTCTCCGAGATATTAAATCACTCATTTTCAGTATAACTATACGCTAAGGGAGTCTTATAGATTTCTACCTTGTATTGTCTTCATTTTTAAAGTAATAAAATAAGATAAAATAAAAGTAAAATAATTATAATACCTTATGCAGATAATTTACATTCATTTTTTTTTTTTTTGTTTTTTTAGATCGATTTATCAAATTTAATAATTTTAATTGCTGTACCACGTTTTTTCTAAATTATATATATCTTAGCCACTTCGGGATCTTTTCAGGAAATGAAAATTGTTCGTTTCGTAAAATGGAAACGTCCTTTTCACTCTTTGCGACATACAAAAATATTTCACTTGATTGCAACTTTCTCACAAAATAAATCACACGAATTTGACATCGTGTATTTTTTTTTCGGGATGCAGTCGACCGCTTTGTGTAAAACATCTACCGCACTAAACTCATGTTGGTTATTATTATTTTTATCAGGTGTGCATTATTGTAATATTTAAACAGTTTTCAAAGTATGTCACTAGTTAAGGGATTTAAATTCAAAATATAGAAAATGAGGACAGTATAATTTTTAGCTCAAAACTTAACGATTATTACTTAAAAAACAAGACTTAAATCCGTATACGGCGAACAAATCCGATAATATGTAAAATTATTGTTGCTATATTAAACATGTAGGTATTAACCATTATGTGTACACAACATGTACAATTCGAAGAAAATGAATATTTTACAATATTTTTTTTATTGTTTTTTTTTGTAAGTCAATTTTAATAAATAAATAAAATGTTTACTTAAAAAAAAACCGTGAAAAACGTCACAAAGTGGTCGATAGCACATCAAAACAAATTTTATACAATTTAATACGACAAAAAGCATCATTATTAACAAATTTTTTCGATCTGTGACCGATGTGTACGGTCCGCGAAATGACTTTTGGGGATTATGACTGCGGTCTTTGTACGGAAAACACATAGAATTTCGCCGGACGGAACAGGAAATAAAAAAAGGACGTCCAATACCTGCCCGTCCGTTTACGGCGTAATTTATTATCGTTTCAGCTACGGGTAGAGCGTCACGACCGTTCGCTGGCACGCGATTGACGATGGTCACCCGCGTCGCGGTGTTTTGACAACGGCGACGCGACCGTCGCCGGGGGTTCCAATTGTACTGCCGCGGCGATTGTCCGGGCGCGGTGCCTTAGCGAAACGGCGACCACAATGGACACTAGTGGTGACGGCGATGACCGGTGGTCCGGATGGCCACGCGAAACTGACCGGACGGCCGGATCGCAACGGCATCACCCGGAACGTTCCGGGACGGCGATCGGAATTCGGCTCTTCGGGCTATAACAATACCTATGAAACAAATACCGCAATTGGTCGGAGGCGTCTTATTAGATAATTCCAATATCAGATATTATACGATGTTTACGGTCTCGTGAATTCCTGTGTACATCGGGTAATAATAATTATCGTTTGAGTCACATTTTTTCATTAAACCATTAGAAATGCGAACGGAACGGTTTTTGTCTTCTAAATGTACGAACAACCTGGTAGATTTCATTGAATTGCAAAAAAAAAAAAAAAAAACTAAACAGATTAAACCCTTAGAATTTAGATCGCATTGTTGCTCACGTTTATTGTAAATTTGCGAACGATGTCTAAGATCATAATAATGATTTGTACGACATATATTTCATTTTTATTCAATTTCTACAATCCATAAATTTACGATTTCGTTGTGTCATCCTACAGTTTTTCGTATTGTTCGGCATGTATAGTATATACGCTCCCGAAACTGTGAAAATGCGCATTACGATACCTGCTTTGGCGCCGTCAGCTGAATGGGACGAAAAAAAAAACAAACAAAATTCACTTTACTCTTGGATGTTTTTTCTTTTAGTAACAGTTTTCTACGATTTAAAATAAAAGGGCATACATTAACTCACACAAATCAAATTATACATTAGCTGGAACAGCTTCTATCAATATCTAATGGCGATTTTAATTTTAGCTCCGTTAAACCGTTTAGAATTTATGTAAAAATTGATGTCGATATCATTTTGAGATGATACGTTATACGATAAATAATTGTTTTTCATTTATAAAACCACAGGAATACGGCCCTGGGACGGATGACCCAATAATTTCTATGATTTTCTATGAATGAAATAAAAGCCTAAAAGAAAATTTACCGGTAATCTTCGCAGATTACTGGCGCCTCGTGTTATCAATATTCACCCGGAAGTTCGCGACAAGGCGCATACCTTAGGCAACGGTAACACAACCACCACCAGAGATGAAAAATTAAACGCATAATATTCGTCACTCGTAATTTTCAGGGTGTCTGTATAATTTGATTGGGTTTTACCGGTCGGCTGCAACTCAGAGGGACCCAAATAACACACGACGACCTCCGGCGACGTTCGCCACTTTGACCACAGCCTGCAGTCTTTTTAATCGTATCCTCGTCGTGTTCGCGTATTGAAAACGACGGAATATTCTAATTATCGTAAACTAAAAATGTATAAATTAAAACCCAAACATCAAAATTTGAAATAAGAAAAAAAAAAAAAGAACAAACTTGTAGTTTTGAAGTAAATCGAGCTACTTCATGCTCGGTTTATCGAATAAATTTAACAGTTTACTATTTTGAGGAAAGAAAAAAATGGTTTAAATTTCTACGCTACGTTTATGTGTTTGGCATAGCGAAACAAAATGTCGGTATCCAGTCGCCTGACGTCTCGTGAAAAGGACATTGTATTTTTTTTTACTAATCAATTATTGAATACTGTTAAACAAAAAAAAAAATAATCCGACTAGAACAAATTAATTCCAGGTGTAAAAAGGTTTACCGCGTAAAACAGAGACGACATAAATAACAAATATATCGGCAGTATTATTAATCATAAGCCGTAGTAGTAAAGTATTAAAACTTTAAATAAGTACTTATAAAAATACGTATAAAAAATCGACGGTATACCCGATGACATTACGTAGATTATTGCATATTTGTAAATAAGCGTATATGGGAAAACCTTTAATCGGACGATGGGGTTTTGGAAACGCGAGAATTTTATTAATGATTAATTATTTGCAAAAAAAAAAAAATAATTAAAATACGCATAGGGTAAATCAGTTTAATTGTGCACACAAAAATAAATCGTTGTAAACGAAAAACGATTCAGGCGGAGTTCGGTTTTACCCGTTTTTTAAATTCAATATTAAATCAATTTGTAACTACGAAACAAATTACCTACAATATCGTTTTTAATACGTTTTACCATACATCTAAACTAAAAACACCGATGGAAATAAATTACAAGATTTGTATTCACATAGATCAAAATCAAGAAAGGAAAAAATACATCCCGAACATTTCGAAATTCGATTTGCGTAAAAATAAATGAAAATAAAAGCCACACGTCACGGCGACACCAATAGACACTCGGTGTAATTTTAAAATTACAACAAGTTCGCCGGAGACAAACAAGGCAAAGTGGTCGTCGTATTTATAATTTATATGTAAATATATATTGAGTTTCGTTTCGTTATATCACCGTAATCGGATTTACCGTTTTAATATGACCCAAAAGGCTTTGTCACGCACCGCCCTGCCGATGCTCCCGTGAAAGCCTAAAATATACTATTGTGTGTGCATGTGTATACAGGGTGATTTGCGTGTATAGGCGTGCACGATTTGTCGGTAGCTAAAAGCTTATTCGCGAGTGTGTGTGTGTGTGCGTTTTTTTTTTTTTTTTTTTTTTGTACGTACAGTGGACTGGAAAAACATCCCAGGCGAATCTTAAAACTGTCCGCACCGTCCCAATCCAACGGTTTCCATATCCCTGCATCGTCTTAAAGCGCACCTATTGACGGACGCTGATGTTATTTTATTTTATTTGTTTCCCAACTCCAACTGTTCGACCGTGTTTAAGTAAACGTCACCGCTCGCATAATAATAATAATAATAATAACAATATAATAAACCGCGCTTTTCCACCAGACCTGCAGTTAAACTCTACAATAAAAATAATGTTTTCGGTACGAATTTACGTATATACTATATAAAAAAATGTACCCAGTTACGTTTAGCGGGTTTGATATATTATTCGGCGTAATAAAATTATAAAAATTATTAATAAAAATATAAAGATTTAAAAAAAAAAAAAAACAAAAAATGCCGCAAATGTGAAAATATCATAATATTTAATTGAACGGCATATCAGTTAAATATTTCAAAACGAAAAACGCGCGTGTCTCAGTCCAATACAAATTAGTTATTTTAATTTCATCCGACTTAACTCGGAATAATATAGTCATTTTTTCAGTACAATCGAACTGGAATTTTCCTAGCTATGTTCACTTAATTAAACATTAAATATTTATTTTTTTTTTATATACAATATTTCTAGAGATAGTACACGAATTATCCTATTACTGGATTACGTTTATTCAATCTACATAATCACGCGAATCTGTTTTTAATGATTGGTATTTATCATCGGCTTCGTAGCAAAAGATTCTAGTAACGTTTTAAAAAATAATAGTTTTTCTATGTTGTATAATAATATAAAATAACCCGTTAACTAGTCCAAAGTAGAACTGGTAAAAGACAATATTGTCAACGAGCATACACTACTTTATGTACAATCGTTATTAACTAAACAATTTAGATACATGCTAAAGATATTAATTTTCCAACAATTATAATCAGACAGTCAGATGCTTAAATATATGCAATTCCATGATTTATATTATATTAGTCGTCCCGCTTAGTGTTTTTATGACCATTTAAAAGCAGAGCTTAAAAAAAAAAAAATACTATTATAGAGTGAATGTCCCTAAGGTAACCTATAATTCGATTTTTATTCCAAAATTATCAAACATAACTGTGTGTGAGTCTCCCATTAAGGATTGTGTTTTGGAAATAGGACTTCGAGACGAACACTGACTTGCTTTATTAGCATCTGTATGTATATTTTCAGGCCTCTTCATGCGACGAATTCGGCTGTGGATCGTACACAAACAAATAAATAAACATTTCCATTTAGTATTATAGATAGGCGCCTGTCTGAGTATATAAGTAATTTTATGAACATGAAAACTTTTGAGTATAATTTTAGAGTATTCGAAATTTAATAAAATAATTTTATCAGTATAACGTAATTAATAAACGCACACACGTTCATACATTTATACGATATTATTTAATTGTACATCATGATAGTGTTCAGGAATTTAATTATTTCAATTTTCTAACGTACAATATATTATAATATTTATATGAATATTCTAAAGCATACAAGGTTCTTCGTAGATAATCAAATTCGGTGAAAAAAATAAATAGAAATTACTATAATGTTAAGGACAGATAAAAATATATGGTTTTATTATCCACTACAGTGACAAAATATACAGAATCGCGCATCAAATATGTTTTTTTTAACGGGTTTGATTTGACTAAATCACACTTTTACCATAAAATACAAATTAAATTGTATCCACTTATAAACCTTGTATATAGAAATCGAGACCGTACATATCTCGACAGTTTTAATCTGGACAATACTAATCAAGACAGTGGAATTCTAGACACACACGTATCTGTTTAAGGGTTACAAAACAGATATGTGTGGTCCAGATTTGTGGGGTGTCCAGATATTATACACCTCCAAAAATACATGGTTCAGATTTATATAGTCCAGAATTATACGGTTCAGGTTTGTACGGACCTAATCTCTACATTCCCAGTATATAAGTGTGTCCATTAAATTTAATATATATACATATATATTATTTTTATTGCCACCTATCTTGTGAATGAATAATAGCATGTATTTGATCAATTTTCCTGTTTTGAAATGTAGACGAGCAGACTCCACAGAATTTTTGTCCTGGTATCATCTTCATATATTTTCTCATTGAGTACACCTCATCAAAAACTGTATGATAAAATAATATGCAAATAAACTAGTTATTATTATTAATATATTTTTTTTAATTATTGTAAAGCTATCGTAATAATACGCTCTCGTATTTAGCACGACGAATTAATGATATTTATTCACGAGAAGCAAAAATACATTAAACCATCTAAATCTTGATATGAATACAACTTTTCGTTTGGCTATAACCTACTTTTACGTATTTAGAAGGAATCTACGAATAGCAACAAAAATCGCATGAAATTTACTTGATAATGTATACGTGTTTATTGTGCATTTTATTTTCTTATCGACAGTTTCGATACATATGATAATATTATAATTCGATAATTCAACAAAAAAAAAAAAAAAAAATGATTATTATTAAAAATATTAAATAAATTTGATATTTTCATTGTACTGAAGGTAATATTTAAGAAAATACATCAATATATTTTTTAATATTTTATCAGCAACAATTAACTGTGGGTCAGATTATCCTCTGACTTGCCCTTACCTCTTTCGATTTGCCACTCATTTTATTACCAAAATAACAGCACAATACATTTTCTGATAAAACATTTTTTTTTTTTTTAAATTAAAAACATATCGCCTTCTAATGATATTTTGAGTTATATTTTTAAACCATAGACATAAATTACAAATATCGAATATTAATTTTTTTTTATAAGCAGAATAGCATATATCATGCAATTTCAAAAACTCTAGTTAAAAATTTATGTTAGGTGTTTTACATTATATTCTGATTATTTTAATTTTTGCAAAATTGTATGTAACATTTCGGTATCGTTGCACTGATTATAGCCTATAATATTCGTGGTTTTTTTTATCGATTCTCCAACTCATTGTACTTTTATTTCAGAATAAAAATTTCAGAATATGCTGGAAGCGAAAAAGTATTATCTAAGTGTATCTCGTATTTAATAGTAAACTTATGAATTAAAATATTGAAGTACAATCATTTTTTTTTCTGAAAAATATTATACTTATTTGAAACTAGCAGATAAATGATAGGTATAAAAATATATATAGTGTCAAGAGGTATATATCTTTTTTTATCGATATTTCAATATTATTTATAAACTTTTCGATTATAAAAGATAAAAAATATATATCTCAATAAGATTTTTTAAATATTTATACGAAGCGGTGCGTCGTGAATTGTAAAATACAAAGCCTATGTTTCTACGGTTTAAAAACTATGTTCAAATTTCTATAGTTTTTATGCGCGAACTCTAAAATATATAAATTAATTCCGTTTCACAAAACACAAATTGTTCAAATACAAATCATTATACGTAAATCCATATTTCAACAAATGCTGATGGACATTTTCAATTGAAACTTGTATTGTAATTATTATTATTATTATTATTATTTTTTTACCATTACTTTTTTAACGTAGTCACGTAGATTTCTGTATCCAATTTTACATAAACGTGTATAATAAAATGAAATGTAAGTGACCCGTAGAGTAATCCAAAACAAAAATAAACGGATACATTTTTTTATATGCATCCACAATGATGTATACACATGAAAAATGTCATAGTTTATCGTGTGGTTAAAAATCATTTTATCATTTTAAAAAAAGTGTTAAAGCATATATTATTATAACATTATCGCAAATAAAGTACGATTTATTATTTTATGTTTTTCCTGTAAGTAATATTACAATAATAAATAGATTTAAAATTATTGAAATATTTGTTGAGTGTATTTTAAAATATTTGTGTAACATTAATTAATTAAACCATACTTATTTTAATTAATTTCTTATGAAAAAAATGAAGAGTTAAATTATTTGAAGTACAATTTCTTCAAATAATAAATATTGTTCGTTTTATTAAATATATTATAATAACAGAAAATGTAAACTTAAAAGTAGAGATAAAAAAAGAGGTTTTTTTTTATATAAATGATTCGATTGTACAATACAAATTTGTCAACTAAAATCAATTTTTCATAATCATTATTTTCTTTCAAAATATATAAAACAATACAATATACTTACTGCGTTCATATTTCAATGTTAATATAACAAACCAATTTTCCTTTTTTCTTCCATTTGCATTTTCTTGAGAATTTTAGGAAATTTTTTATTTGAAAAATTGGGTGTAATAAGAAAATGTATTGGTTTTTGTTTTATTTTATTGTTCTATTTGTGAAAAACTTTTCTACCAATCTTGTTCCACTCAAAAACTTTACTGGTTTTTTTAAAAAAATATTTTGGACGTATTCGGTTCATTGGAGAGTTTTGGAGAGTTTCTAAAAACAGGAATATTTACGCAATTGTAATTCAGTGACGATTAATCGTCGAGATTATTAACTTTCATCGGAAACTTATATTAGCATTTTACAGACGTGGTACAAATGTCTTAACATTATGACATTTATTAATTGAAAAATTTTAACATTACATTTTTGATTATTTTTTTTATTTTTTTTATGTGGCTTTAACGTTTTGTAATTTTTTTTTTTTATCAGTATTTTAAGTTTAAATTTATGATGAGTTTCGTTAAAAACACGAATAATTGCAATTTATTTTGTAATTATTAAAAATTTATCCAAACATGTTCTATCGAACATTGTTCAGAATCATTTTTTCGTTTACATTTACTTATCGTTTCGTATACAGATTTAAAAATTATAAATTTAATTACCCTACATAATATCCAGACTTTACAGCTGTTCTTTAACAACGGTGACCCACGTGCAAAGTGTGCCGGCATTTTTCCTATTTATATTCGGTATATTTATAATTATTTCTAACTCTCATGTACGAATATATTTTATATTATTTTATAAGAAAATTCCAGCTTTACGTACTACGTGTACAAAAATGTCTTATTGACTTTGTTTGTGGTCCGGTGGCGATAAATTAAAAAAAAAAAAAAATAATAACAATAACAATACTCTCTCTCTCGCTCTCTCTCTCTCTCTCTCTCTCTCTCTCCTGGGCGGACAATGTTGCTAATTTTTAATTTAATCAAATACCTATAATAACATCTCTAGCTCGCCCCAATCATCATTTTTAATGATAATAATAATACTACAAAAATTCAATTTAACTGGGCCTGTCCGAAAGTTTAATAACGGGCGCGCGTATAAATTATTCGTTGACAATATTTTCGGCGGTCCACCGCCGCCGCCGCCGCCGCCGCCTTTGCACGGGGCATGTAAAAATTTACGGCCGGCGACAACGGCGTTATTTTATTAATTACGCTTGGGAGATGCACGATAAATCATTTTCGGTTCGAGTGCAAGCCCGAGTTTGGCGGTGAGGGGCGGCTGGGAAATCGATTAAAAAATAATTAATTAGCGTTATTACCGCCCGTGCAGTGTGTGCCGGCACGTATGATATTATTATGTTGTACACTGTTGTGTATATATATATATATATATATATATATATATATATATATATATATACATACGGTGGAAAAAGAACTAGTACAAGCGAGGTTGCAAATTCGCGTAAAAAAAAAAAAAAAAAACAACCGCGAACAGCACAACTCCTCGTAACTATAGAGTCGAATTTCCTCACGATAATTTTGTGTTATATAGACGTAAAACAATTCGTTTCTAACCCAATACATCACAAAACCAATCGGCTGCAGGAAATATATCCCAATCGTATAAACAAACCAATACGAGGTGTATTTGTTTCTCGCTCGCAATCTAAAAAAAAAAAAAAATTATTATTGAAAACGTGCATTACTAATGTTTTAATATCGGTACGGGTACCTCATTGAACGGTAAACATCGATATCGCCAAGATGTTTTACGGATGAATCATAAGCATTTAAAATCGGTAAATTAGATCGCATGGCAATACACAATCCGGCTGTAAAAAATTATTTAATTTTGTCACTCGTGAATACAACCCAGATGCGAATCGCCTAGATATTAAAATAAACGTCGAAATGAGAATGCGATGAAAGTTGTAATTATCTTTTAAATACTAAAAGCGTCTATGCATTTTTAATTTGGTAGGTACTGCAATATAAATATAAATTGCACTAAACATTTATTCCGAGTAAAACTTTGAACTATGTATAACGCGGTTTGCTTTAAATATTATATTCTCGTAATTTTTCAAGAATTCTAAAGAAAAATATTTTTTTCTTAAGTAACTATATATAAGTATACCGCCGTATTCAATTATCTATCTAAACTTTTTTAGTATCTTTTTTTTTTTTTTTTTGTTTAAGTTCTTACTAGGGTGACCATATTTTTTATATTTAAACAATATAAAGGGACAACATAATGCAGATAATATCTCCAAAAATTATTAAGAAGCTGAGCGTCATGCAATATTGGTATTGTTTAGTTAAAATTTTGAAGTCAATCGTATGAATCACGGGTACGCAAAATACCTACAATTATTATCCGATATATGATTATTATATTTTGTTAGTAATGATTGCATACATTTAAAATTCATTTTTCTTCTATTCCATACCGTCCCAACATCCTGACTACTTATGAGCACTATGGGCAATATAATAGTTTATTTTAATTATTCAATTATTCGTTTGCATCGTATACGATATTTTATGCATTGGCGTGCATAAAATTAGAGGAAACAAAACGGAACAATACTTTTAATTAACCGAGAAAACAGTACGAGCATATGGTGACACAAAAAGTGTTTTTCGAGAAAAAAAAAGTACAAAAATAAATTATTTTAATAATTACATCTAGCTAATTTTTTGTACGTTCTCCATATATAACGCTTTACGTTAATTTCCGGGCGCTTAAGTGTGCCTAATCGTACGCGGTAAATTCCCCTTGCCATGTTTTTGAATTCTGTGACTCGCGTTGCAGTAGTTTTCTAACGACCGATTCCAATACAACAATGTTATAAATTAAAAGACACGCGTGACTTGAAAGAAAATGCAAACTCGATATATGAATATAATGTACTCGATACATTCCGGGATCATATCGCGATACAATCGTACAATAATTGTATCTGAGACATGCGTATTTAAGATACTTTTTTTTTTTACTAAAGATGCTGCCCACTCTGGAAAAAAAAAAAAAATACATAAATATATATATGCGGTGTACCGTATGGGGTCTCTGTGTATAAAAGACTTGAGTGGAAATGCTTGTTATATTATATGATACTAGACTCGGTAAGCTACACGACCATTGTACACTGCCGGAGGTCCGCCGGTGTATATTTGTGCACGCGTTCAATCATTCATCATTCGTCAAACATATGGCTAAAAACGTGTACCGTAAGCGTACCGTACGAGACTTTTTGTGTTTTACCGATATATGTGTATATATTTATTGTAAAGTATATCCGCACACGCAGGCGATTGCTCGAAAAAAAAAGTTGATAAATGCGTATGATATTTAATGGCGCGGGACCCGCGATGACGGTTCGAAAGGAATACTGTTAACGCTCACCGGTATTATTACAATAATATGTTCGACGACGACGACGACGATAAGCGAACGTCGAGTACATTTTTATGACCGCATATCGACATAATATACTATTGTATTGTAACGACGATTATTCAGACTGTGAATTAAACAAAAAAAAAAAAAAAAGATATTGATTAAAATTCCTTAAAAAAAAAAAAAAAACGAATCAAAAAACATCTTAAACGTATTCCAAACAAATTCACTTATAGACGCACTATCGAAATCACAACGAAAAGTTAGAAGAAAAAAAACTCCGTAAAAAATATCGCAGTTCAATGAGATGTTTGAAAATAATCATACAACATCGTCGTAATAAAAGTAATAACAAACAAACTCATATATTCGTGTTATAGTAAATACAAATAATGTATCTAAATGTAAGTAAAAAAAAAAAACTAAAAAAAAGGTTATTAAATATATCATAATATTTTTAAAAAAAGGAGTGAAGATCTTCGACTTCAAAATACATTTTTATTAAAATTAGTCCATTTGAACATTTTACCAAACAAATAAGGTCATTCAATAAGCTGAATAAAAATGTTAAAAGCTATATGTTAAAAATGTTAAATACACAGCTGCAGTGATTGTATATATTTTATGATTTTTTAATATTGTTACAAAATTGTCCTGGTTTCGTGTGAGCTAATTCAAATAGTTTAAACTCATCATTATTTTGGAGTTAATATTGTTATTTATTAATTTATTTAACTCGACAAATTTGTTCTGTATTATTATTTTATTTTATTTAGGTATTTGCGAAGCAAAAAAAATGAAAATCACTGTTTTAATAAAATTAAATTTACCAAATACCATCGTTAAATTAAAAATCACTCCATTAATATTCTCGATTTGGAAAAACTCGAATAACATAATAAAATAAAATCATTTTGCATATTTTACAATAGAAACAGCATACAAGGTGTGATTAAAAATACTCATTTTTAATTTAAAAATTTAAAAATGTAAATTATTGTTTAAATATTAGTCTCCTCCGAAATAATTATCGCCTGATGTTGTGCACTTATACCATAACTCCTGACACGTTTTAAAGCAATGTTGGAAGCGTTAAACATAAAGTTGTATGAGTTAGTCCACCGTTTTAATTTTTTATTGTTTCGATATCATAACATCGTTGTCTTTTGAAGTCAGTTTTAATTTTTGGAAAAAAAATAAAATCACTAAAGATAAAGTCTGGTGAGTAAGTGAGGTGAGGTACAACTGATATTAGTTTATCAGCTAGAAACTCACGGATTATTGATGCAACAACCACGATCGATTCTGGAACTTTTTTTAATGTTTATTTTGCATTCTTTCTCGTAATTTAAATAAAATTTCTTTTTAGTATTTCTGATTAACCGCCTGACCAATTCATGTTGTCGTCATTCGTCGATTTGATTAAACAATTTCTCGAACTTTTGCCACCATTTCTACATTTTTGAAGTTGATGGTCGAACAGCACGGGAGTCATCGTTAATGATTTCACAACTCTCAATAAACCTTTTATGTCATTTAAATGATTTAGATCTCTTCAATGCTTTATCGTCTAATGTTTTTTAAAATTATTTTCAAAGTTTCAGTCACTGATTTACCGAGTTTAACGGAAAATTTAAAAGAAACTCGAGTTTATTCAACATAGCAATACGGCAGACACAACAAAAGTATATGACTTCAACGAATTGTCGTTCATTACTAAAAGAATATATTTACTCGTGGCTTGAATAACGTAATTTAGTATTATCTTTACTTTTATTTGATATGTATTTATTTCCAATACGTTTATTTTCAACGCAGATGCAATTTTAGTCCGGTAAATTTTTGATCACACATCGTATAATATGGCCCTATAATAAATATTCAAACAAAAATCATATCAGATCTACAGGGAAAAATTTTAATTTATATTCAAAGGAAATTATTGATTTTATGAGTGACTATAAAATTTAACAATAATGATTTCGATCGAGTCAGTATATAATTTCGCACTTTTTCCGTTACTTTTTTGTAGGTACCTACTTATATGATTACAATTGTCAGCCAAAGTTCTATAGAATTTTTAAAAATCAGTTCTTATAACATACTTTGTGTTCAAAAGTCTGTTTGTTATAATAATATTTGAAAACTGTCATAGAATCAATTAAAAGTTCATTAAATAAATAAATAATGTGTTTCAAATTGTGTATAATAAAATTTATTAAAATAATTAAATTTGTTTTTAAAAAAAAAAAAATGAAATTTATTGTGACCTAAATATTTATATTTAAAATTGTCCCGAAAACATGAGACCAGTATATTATTATATTCTAATAAAATATGTTTCCGAGCACATTATTATTATTCTAAGTTTTAGAAAAAGCTGTACATATTTGTGTATAAATTTCAATTTTTCAGAATATATTCTCCGAGCATAAAAATTCGAAAATTCCAACAAATTACTACCCCTATCACGTTACCACAATATTATTATATAAAGTTTTTAAATTAAACTTTTCGAGAATATTTATTACTGACCCGAAAATTGTTGATAACAACAAATAAAACAAGAGCGCAATAAAGTGAATTAATTATGCACAACCAAAACAAATTATACATCAACATAGATACAACGATTTATATAATAATAATTAATATTACAGGATGAAATTTAAGGTTCCTTTTTACAAATATTGGACTTTTGTTCTTTTTTTTATTTTATATTTTTTTGTTGATTTTTGGTTTTTCCGTGTATTTTCTCTGCGAACCGGATGTGTAGGTACGACGGATTGCATATGAAATTCCACATACAAGTGAAAGGGGAAATATTTATAACTGTTGCAGCATGAATTATTCATTTTGACGAAAAAAAAATACTATTCACAACCAAACCAGAAATATAGTTGTTTACGTGTCGTAAAAGATGATTAATTTTATTTCGAAATAGGAACGAAAATATATTGTATTTCACTGCCAATTAGTTTTGTTGTCAACCTGTACCTATACTCTGAGTAATGCATCCGGTTTTCAGATAAATTATCTACGAAACGATGAAAAACAAAAAAAAAAAGGTCAAATACTACTCACTTAAACAAAATTATCTAAACGAGGATAGCCATAATAATAACAGTAATAATTTGTCAAGATTAGACTAATCGGGTCATTTAGGTCCCTTGCTGCTTCCACAAAGTTATTTCATCGGTCTCTATCAAACGCCGTATCCATATCCGACGATGCTCTTTTAAATCATTGACAAAGCCTACTTCTTGGTATTTTAACGACTATTTTGCGTTCCATGATTTTTGTTTCACGAGTCTGCTCACCAAACGTTCCCGGCCCACTTATAGCATCTTACCGATAAAGGCTACTTGGCTTATTGTATAATTGACACAGATAAATTTGGTTCTACTATGCAATTGTTTTTAAATCTGTATTATATACTTGCCGATATAATTTCCTCGGTTAAAAGCTCAATATAAACGTTATAGATCCTACTTGCTAGACCACCACGTCGCACACACATACGTCAACGTGGCCACGAGCGCGTACTATTTAGGGCGTTCCATCGTACGTCGTTGTAGACAGTTATTAAAAAGATAACATTTTCTCCATTTTGAAGTAACTCTTATTGGCTGTACTTGTAACGTTCAAAAACTTGAGCACGCCAATTCCCGCGAACCGGTCTCCGCCATAGTCGCACTGTTACACCCCAATAATATTAATAGTCGACTAAACTTTTTCTATAGTTTTGCTACAATCTGTAGCATTTGTACAATAAGCAAATAGGATAATTACATAATATTTACACAACATGGATAATTTTGAGGAGGGAGGCTACCCTCTGAGTACAGAACCCTCAGGAAATTGACTAATCTAACCGCGACGAGTTTTTCTTGTGTTTGCTAACGGTAATTCAACATGTCCAGCTATACGCCGCCCCGTTCCTCGGTGCAACCGGAACGGCACGCGTGGACCACCATCAATACAGGCAATATACATTTAACGTTTCATATACTTTGGCCGGTATCCCCTATCTTTTTCTTTTCAATATATTATTCATATTATGTTTGTTTTTTTCCCCCTTTTATTTGCACGGAGTTTTTATGCCTCATGGCTTTACTTCGTCGTTAATTTAACTTTTTATTTATTAAATTATTACAATAAATTCCATTTTCATACGAGAAACATACTAAATCCAACGGTTGTTTTTATTTCTATATTTACTAATTATTTCCCCATGTCCCACTTTCAGCGTTACATAATACAAAATCCTACGTGCTCCGGCCTCCGGGTCTCGGCCGTAGGTTGGTGACCTTATTGTCCAAGCACGTCATATAACGTTTCATCTGGACCGACAAATATTTCCCTATGTGAAAATGCGCGAGACGTTACACACTTAGTATCGTTATTATGCTTTGGACATTTTGTTTTTAATTTTCGCTTACGTAAGCTACTAAATACTACAGGTAATATACCCCGCATATTCGAATGAAATTAATCCAAACAAATTAATAGAGATAACTCTGCACTGTCGTGTTCCTAAACATTACCATGCACTTTGTTTTAATCTTTTATTTGGTATAACCTTTAAAGGTGAATGAATTGATTTCAAATATTGTATGGAGCTCTTAAATAGCTTGTTGAACAAATTGACAAGTTGCCCCGACAATATTTTTAAAATCGACATTTAAGCATCGCCCAATGCCCCAATTTGTGACAGGGTGCAGTTGGATTTTATTGTACTTTATCAACGCCTTATCTAGTTTCTGGAATACAACAACGTTTTTATAGTTTAATAATATTTGTTATATTATTTGATTCCATCAAACTTTTCGTAAATAAACTATCATATTTATTGTGGTTCTATTATAAAATGTATACGAGTAATAAAAATGTTTAACACAAATATGATAAATAAAAGTTAGACAGTTATGACGTCATTAACATGCAGCTATATTATAGAAAACGATTAAAAATCGACGATTGCGAACATCTGCAGAATTACTAGATAATTGACCCGGTATTTGACATTTGTTTACTAGTTGACTATTAACGATGACAATGTACAACCATAATAAATGTATAGTTATTATTAACAAACAATAATAATCGTACACGTCTTTATAGTTTTTTGTTGAAATCATGATTGAATAATTTGTGTACATTATACTATAAGTTAAATCGTTGTTAACGCTCAATTTATTTGTATTATATACATAAAACGACGGAATTATATTAGCTCAAACAGATTCTGAATAATTCGATCTCGGTAAAATGTTCAAATAAATTTTAGGGACGCAAACCAACGTTATTTCGTTTCAACAAGAATGCCTAAAACAAACAGGAATTATTGGCTGCTATGTGTTCAACATAGTTTCGGTAAGGAGTTTGCATGGGTATAAAAACAGGAGTACAAGTTAAATAAAAACAGGTTGTTCGTATAAATATTTGAACCTGTTGGTTTATTATGAAATATTTCTGAGGAATATTAAAAGGTATGCGCCTATCCGATGTAGGTAAATTAGTATTTACTCAAAATAATATTTCGTGGTTGTTTGACGCTCCGACGGGCCAATTTATTATTAATATTTCGTGAATTTTACCCCGTTTAATAATAATATACAGACATTTCTAATTTACACGGAGGTTCCGGACGTTCGTGTAGTTGTTATCGAATATTGTTTTATAAAATAGTGAATCTAAATAAAAAATCTAGACCCCCCTTACAATGTTATTAATTAAATTGTAATGTTATTGCGGGCACGTTCATAATAATAACATAGTGCAGGTATTGATTCCGTACACGTAAACCTAGTATGAAAATAACGTACTGACGGTGGCGTTTAGGTGAAATTTGATACGTGCAATTAGTTAAGTACAGTGAAGAATATTATTATGCCGGTCGGACGACGTCCTTATTACATAGCCGTTTACGGTGTATGTGCATGTGTGTCAGATTAAGTGGTATTATTATACCACATAATTACAAAAGGGCCATTTTAGTACGACTGTGGTAACGATAATGTTTTGCGCGAATTACACGGTTGACGGAAAATTGATAAGGGGCCGGACGCAACATTCTACTGTTGCCAACCACCGTTATCCCTCTCGAAATATCATTTAACTATAATGTCGTAAAACCGTTCATGTATATATTATTGACCAACCAACGAAGCCGGTGATACACGAGAGAAGCCCAAACTTTGGAATTTTGAAAGCCGAGTCGGCAATTTAACGAAAATGTTATTTTATAGTAAGATAAACCAAAAATGTAAATTCTTTTCTTTTGGAATTTTAATACGAGATTACCATATATGTATTATATTACCGTATAAAATATAGAATATCAAAGGACCAATTATCGACTATTAATCTTATTTTTTTTTAATGTTTGATGTTTGATGTTTGAAGACGTCTGCAGATTTGTATTCGAATCGTCTCCATCGATTTTTCTTGGCGCCGGTTCTTTCCTATTTAAAAATGTGACCTAACCGACAGTGGTGTTTTCCATTTTCATATCCCTATTTTATAAGAGGGATTTAACATATACCTAATACATAATTATTAACATTAATTTGGTTTCGATAAAAGACTAAACGAGCGGCACTGCCAATATCGTTTATCATATTCACGGAAAATTTTCAGACTGTCAAAAATTCAAGTTGCATTTTAAAAATAATTTTTAAATTTATGAATTGTATTAACACTAGGATGTAGGTTATCTGTATCACGGCTTAATTTCGAAATCGTATCACTACATTGGCCACATTATACGAAATCGATATACCTACAACTAATAAAATATAACTGACCAACGAAGCGGAATCTGTCGTGACTTAAAAAAATTAATTAAATAATATATGGTTTTGATAATTAATTACCAAATAGTTATGATTTTTTTTTTTTTTGTACAATTTTAATAATATCGAAAATGTACGGCACGAACAGTATTTTTTTTTTATTACGCAAACATGGTATGCTCATTAAGGAAAGACCAATAAGCTGTGACTGAGATCCTACAAGCGACAATCAACACCGTTTACGACTGGACGAAACGATGGAAAATAAAAATTATTAAGGATAAGCACGTTAACTACACCTTACGTAAAACCACATACACCCCAGTCACGCTAAATCAACACAAAATGTTTCTGTAAAATGTCTGGGAATGCACCTTGAATCACGACTTAACTGCAAAAATCATGTACGTCAGAACAAGTTGAATATCAAACAAAAAAATGCACAAACGGTACTAGCTAGTTGGACGACACTCTGAGCTAGACCTAACCAGCAAACGTCTATTGTATATATCGATTGTTAAACCAATTTGGATTTATGATATACAACTGTGGGGGTTGTGCCAGTAAGTCTCATATCGAAATAATACAACGATGCCAGAACATCGCTCTTCGTACCATTTTCCAAGCATAACAGTTTGATAAGAACGACATCATTCACCGCGATTTGAAAATGACATCCATGCAGGATGAAATTACCGGGTTTGCCCGCAAACATGCAAGAAGATCGGAGATTCATACAAATACAGCTGCCACACAACTCACAAGTCATCAAACGAATTAAACGACTAAATTCATTTGATTTAGTCTAATTATTAGATAAAGAATGGGGTGCTTCATTGGGAGTAAAACCCCCACATAAGTTTTGATTATATATATATATTACATTTGTATGTGTTTATACTGGTACTGATTTGTATTTATAAAGATACTTTTATCGTATAAATAAAAAACAACTCTAGGCAATTCAAAAAAAAGAAAAAAAAACATGGGACGCGGTAGAAAATAAATATGTGGGATTTATGTTGGGTTCGTCTGACGGTCGTACAGGCGGAGTAATAAGACTCACTACCTCGGAGATCGTAGTACGCCCACAAAATATTATTATTATTATTATTTACAATAGAATAGTATAGCACGGTATTGTAAAAATCATTACGATATTATTGGATTACTCTGCGCGTTCCTGGCAAGTACGCGTTTGGGGGTACAACTCACAAGACGTTAAACGAATCAAACGACTGAAGCCATTTGATTTATTCTAATTATTAGATAAAGAATGGGGCTGCTTCATTGGGAGTAAAACCCCCACATAAGTTTTGATTATATATATATATATATATATATTACATTTGTATGTATTTATACTGGTACTGATTTATATTTATAAAAATACATTTATCGTTTAAATAAAAAACGCCTCTAGGCAATTCAAAAAAAAAAAACATGGCACGCGGTAGAAAATAAATATGTGGGATTTATGTTGGGTTCGTCTGACGGTCGTACAGGCGGAGTAATAAGACTCACTACCTCGGAGATCGTAATACGCCCACAAAATATTATTATTGTTATTATTGTTATTATTATTATTATTATTATTATTTACAATAGAGTAGTATAGCACGGTATTGTATAAATCATTACGATATTATTGGATTACGCCGCGCGTTCCTGGCAACTACGCGTTCGGGAGGGGTGGTTGCCGGCGATATTAACACGGTCGCCGCGGCGACAAAAACCACACTCGGATTATAATATTTTACACCGGACACAATACGCGAAAACACAGTCGTAATAGCGTAATCGTATATTATTTTAATAGAATAATAATAATAATAATAATAATAATAATAGTCGCCGTCGCGTAATTAATATCGGTACATTGTCGCCGTACACCGCGCGCACAATACAAACGGCTCAAGTGGGTCCCGGACCGTTCTACGGGCCGGGGCGGGAGGGAATTCGCGAAATTGCGGCCGGCGGCTTATTGTTGTGCGCGGTCGTGTGCTCGACCGGCACACCGGGAACAACCCGTCCAGCCCCGCCGCACATCAACCGCGGCCGCCCGTCCGCCCGGAACGACACCGCGCACCGGGCGGACGGACGGTCGCCGGGAGCGACGAGTTGGATGGGGGGGGGGCGGTCATTATGCGCGGCAAATTACGCGCGGCCGCGGGCGTCGCGCGGTCAGCGCCGCGACCGACCCGTACCGCGGCGTCGTTACCGCGGCGGCGGTTATAATATACCGCCGAAATATTAGTGCCCGTATAACAATATATATATATATATATATACAAAATATAGTGTTATGCTAATACGATTTATAATGCGCGCGATGCTTTTGTTATGAATACGTACATCTAATACATTATCACTGTAAATATGAGTACAGTGTGTTATTCGCAAGCCGGAGCAGGACCTATACGCCGAATGAAAGATATGCCTATACGAGGTGTGGCTATTAAATAACGAGACTATCTACTTAGCGATACGGCATGAGTAGATAAGGGTATAATGGTAGTATATTTGTAATCTATGAATATCACTGCATCGAACAATACCAGTTTAGTCAGTTTCCGTTTTGTAGTCTATGTGTAAGCGTCGTTTAAATTGACCTCTTACGTGTTGAACGTCGAAATCATGCCGGACGAAAAAATTGAACAACGTATTAATTTAAAATTTTTAGTGAAACTTGGAAAATCTGCGACCGAAAGGTTTAATTTATTAACTGAAGTATATGGAGATAGTGTCCTATCACGACCACGTGCTTTTGAGTGGCACAAATGATTTCGTAAGGGTCGTGAAGAAGTTGAAGACAATCAACGGGTGGGTCGTCCATGTTGGTCGTATTTTTCGATATTAAGGATGTAATAATGACAGAATGGGTACCTCAGGGACAAACTGTGAATCAACATTATTACCTTCAAGTATTGACAACACTCAGAGAAGAAAGCGGCCTGAGTTGTGGGAAAATGACTCTTGGATCTTGCATCAAGACAATGCGCCGGCTCACAGTGCCTTATCTGTAAAGCGATTTCTAGCTAAAAATCGAACTCCAGTGCTTCAACACCCCCCATATTCACCAGATCTCGCTCCATGCGACTTTTGGCTTTTTCCAAAATTAAAAAGTGCGTTAAAGGGCACACATTTTGAGTCAGTTGAAGCTGTAAAAACAAAAGCGACAGAGGTGTTAAAGACATTGCAAGAAAAGGATTTCCAACACTGTTTCAACCAATGGAAAATTAGAATGGAGCGATGTGTCAAACATGGAGGGAAGTATATAGAAGGAGAAAAATGTTAAACCATTAAAAAATATAAATAAAAAGTTTTTACAGAGAAAATCTCGTTATTTATTAGCCACACCTCGTATTTCTCTGTATACGTTGCCGTCGCCGCATTTACACCCGGATACGTATCGGCATGCCTCTTGTCGTCTCGTATGCTTCCAAACGACACGGGATCGCGTGTTTTTTTTTTTTTGTTTAAATAGATAATAATCTTCTGTTGACCGAGCCCCGGTGTGGTGTCTCGGCCGGCGTCTGTCTACAAGACGACACTGTTGCCGGTCGCGTTCTCGATTCCGACCGTCTCGGTTGGATTTTCTTCTGAATCGCGTTTCTACGGTCTATGCGACACGGTCTTTCGCGCGGCAATCTAAACGTTTATTTTCGATTGATGTTTCGACGCGGGCTCACAAAGCCATCGGACGGAGGCCCGGAGTCGATCCCGATGATATCGCACTTGTTGTTGGCCAGCGCACGCATATCAAATCGAGTATGACGGGCGACGGATCCGGGAATTGGGTGCCGATGTTGCTGCAGTACGTGCTAGGAGAAAATCGGCTATTGCCAAAGTTTCAAAATTATACCGGTTGAATAATGAATACATCCCTGGGTAGACAAAACAAAAAAAAAAAAAAAAAACCGTTTTCACCCGTGACAAACAATCGTAAACTGTGTAAAGAAGGTATTTTTCAGTAATACAATAGTGCTAAACGTTTTTGTTTATGTCGAACTGAAAAAAAAAACGTATTGACACATCATCGGTGTATTACATTATTGTTTATGTTGTTCTTCTGTATTTGGTGAGTTTCTCTTTATCAGTGGATAGTATGGTGGATAGTCGGATCGAATGATCTCTGACGAACTAGTGACTGATTGTGATTTTATGAAGTGTAAATGACCCTTCTTGTTCAAGTGTGTTTAAATTGCCGTCTGAAATATTAGACGACCATACTGGTGTTCCTACCCTATTTATAATACGATATAAACCTGTGTATTTTCATGTGTGGTGCCATAGGGTTAGTGGTGTTGATGAGTGAAAATAATAATTGTTTGAATGCTGTAGGTTTGATTGAAATGTCCTCGATAGGTATTGATTAGACACGTGTAATCTGTTGTCGGTGTAGAGTGTTGAATTTTTTTTTTTTGGAGGGGTACGATGTCAGCGTGGTCTTTCGTCCATTGCCAGAATACAACAGATCGCGTCTACTCATTAATGTCCAGCGACTTCCAAGAGCAAAAACACGCAGTGGAGATATAGACTAGCAAGACAGCGGCGACTTGGCGACTGCTGAAATTACTATGGACCTGAACCCCCGTACGTGTTTACATAATTCAAATACTCCTTACTTATACTCTTGCTGTGCTATACACGACCGCAGAACTATAGATATGATACGATAAAAGAAATGCACCTGTCTTGATAACATATTGTTATTATTGTAACTGAACATTTTATTGAAAATTAATTTTTTTTTTTTTTATATATATAACGCGAGGATTAATTTTCATATAAAATTATTGAATAACGTAAGAAAAAAATTACTTTTAAAAATGTTATATTGTTTTTGCTTTATGAACATATTCGACATTTTAAATATACTAGTATGGTTACGTTCATTAGATCAGTTTTAGCTTTTTTTTTTAAATACATTTTATAATATTATTATTGACGCCTACTTTTGGATTTAAAATGTATTATTATTTTTTTTTTATGCATTAACTCACGTCATTAATATTATTGAAATCTAAAATCATAATACGAACAGATGTTTAAATTTATTATACGTTATCAACAAAATAATACGGACTTTTATCGCAATTGACGGTACTTTATTATATACTGCGGCCCACAAGCGTCGTAGCAGTAATCACTAAAACTTCTAAATGTGGCCAAAAATTTGCGACGAATTTCTGAAACAAGATAACAACCAATGTTTTCCCGAAAAAAATTCCCACCGGGGCGGCTGCAGTTAACCTCACCAATAATAGTTGTGCAGATTGTTTCCCATTATATTATATCCATACCGTGATCGCGACTGAATCTTTATATTTTATTTAAGACAAACAATAAAATATTTGCATGCCCGAGGACGCCGTGATACTGATCCTATGTTTATCCCTCGAAAAACAACACAATGCATCGCAACTTACAAACTCTGGCATTTCCCCTTCATTCGGATTACATTATAATATTATACACGCGGTTTTCGTGCAAACACTACGAAACGATAAGACCGCGTTTTTAAAACGATTATATTGCTAACTCGGTGGTTGAATGTTGCAGTACGGCCGTGCTAAAAATGTACCGTTTCTAAAGTATAACAATACAATCCCCGTTATCTTTGCACGATCTTATATGGTGGAAAAATATTATATCGGGCACAAGCTGTTGTTGTATATCGCGAACAGACTCACACGAAATGCCGGCAAAATTAAGCCGATATTAGATTTTGAGAGTAGAAAATACTAAGTTGGTCAGTTAAGTTAGTTTTACTAAGATGTGTCGGTTTTTATTCTCGAGAAACACTCTTACGCTTATTAAAAATGCTACGATTTCGACGTTGATTATTTGCCAGGCGGTACTTTAATCGAAACATTTTTCGAATTTCTTAAAGGTTCGATCCCTAGTTCCCAACTATTTTGCCGGAAAACACTCTTCAGCTAGTATCAATGCTCCAAATTGTTCACACCACACTTCAGAATATGCAGGTTTTTCGTGCAGTGGTATTTTATTTGAACATTTACTCAAGATTCCCGAAAGTTTTTAAAACATTGATGACAATGGACCATCCATTTAACTTTTGTTGATTTCAGTATTAACATGGCTACATATAGTAGAACACGGCCTATAACCGTACCCGATTACATAGTTCCGTTTATAATCATTCCCTATACCTTCCATACTTCCCAAACTTACCATATACAAAAGTGACCAACCAATGGCAAAAAATATGCCCGAATTTATCTATAGTATATCGATGATTGTATTACGATTCCGTGCAATTAGCCAGATAGATTTACACCTTCAGTATGTTTTTATTCCTAAAATCGTTGATTGAATTATCGATTTATATACACGTTTCCCTCTCCTTCCAAACTAAAACTGGCATAGAATATCATAATTTGAATATTATACGCTCACGTTTAAAACATAATTTGATTTTAAATGATAAAACATGTGTGGACCACAATAATTAAAAACAACAAATTGTTTTAAAAATCAATACTTAATAAAATATCAAAATGTATATAAAAAAACGAAAAATAAAATAAAATAAAATAAATAAATGTAAAAAAAGAGGGTAAAAAAACAAGACAAAACTAAAAGTTGCGTGTATGTTTGATCGGTTTTGATTTCTAAAATTATCATAAGGTAATATAACGGAGTAAACAAACAAAATAAATCGCTATATAAGTATAGTTTTTGTATTTGTTTTGTTTTGTTTTTGTTATAAATGTTCACGCAATAATTTACTTTCAATTGGAAAACCGCGTGTTATTATTGCAATTTTTACGTCATCTGGTTCTGATCGCATATTAATATATTTTTATAATAAATATACGTAAACGTAGAGGGGAATCGAGACAACACCACAATTTGATTTATCACTTCAGTATTCGTTAAAATAGCAACCGTTTCGAATACGACACTCTAAATATCTGCCCATTAGGTCGACGGAATGTCACAGACTAGACATATACCAACAAGGGATCACAAAAATTTTTATTGTGCCTCGTAAAATCAAATAATAATAATTAATTGTGACAAATCCAAAAACCATTAGTAGCTTTAGCAACACTGTAAACAGCTATTTCCGAAGCAAACTTTACGTATATAAACAATGTTGTTATTATTATTTTTAATGTATAAACCAGACAAAATATTTTATTATTATCTTAGTATACCCATATTTTATGTAAAAACTTTTTTTTTATTATTATATACAAAATTTGATTCTAAGCGTCAAAAAGTTTGATAATAGTTCTTGTAGGCGGAAAAGGAAATCCAATAGGGAATACTAAGAGAAACTAAAATAAATTTCTCTAGTTGAAAGCTCCATTATCAGTCAAACGGACACGTAACTCGCAGAAATAATGAAAATGTACATTATGAAAGTGATTAAAAATCGAAACCAGGAAGAAATAGTCTAAACGGGAGGATCAGAATAAGATGGGTTGGATATGGTTACAAATTATTTAGAAAATGTTGCAGTGGAAACAATTATGTAAAATTGCGGTGTTATCAACAAAGAATCGTATAGTTATAAAAGCTAGAAAATAATAATAAGAAGTAAAAAAACAAACGCCGCAAAAGTTCCTTTGTTTCTAATTGATCTATAAAAAAAGAAATTTTTTTCAAAATTACGAACGTTTCGGTAAATTAAAACAATTATAACTATCGTTATAACGATTAAAATTATTTTATATGTAAATCATTATTGATTAAAATATTCCGATAATCAATCTGCAGGACAATAATGTCTGATTTAAATGTTAAAATTGACAAAAAAAAAAATTACCTCCCAGGTGTTTTTATAGGTGCTCAATGAACTTCGAGATCTAATTTTACGGTTTTCTGTCCGCAATACGTTTTGACTAATATACGCAAAGCGTCTGTTAATTCAATTTGCCAAAATTATTTATTCATTATGTATGAAGCTACGATTTGTGACAGTTTTTTAATTTTGTACACACTAATTGTATATATATATATATAAAAAAAAAGTATGTCAAAAACTGTAAATGACACCCAGTACTTACGCATTTTATAATATTATAAGGATGCAAAATATTTTAATAATTTATCGGGTAGGTACATTAAAGTATTATGTTTAAGAAGATTACTAAAATATACATGACAAATATTTATGGTCTTTTTTACTATAAAATATTTTTAGAACTATTAATTTCCCGTTCTTTTGTTTCATTTTCACTTTTTTAGATTTTGTTAGGATATTTTATATGTGATCCACACATTTATATAAATATAAAACCGAAAATATTATTATTATTTTTCTTTTTTTTTTTTGTTTGTAACCGTAACTTACACTGACTACAACGAGGGTCCATAACAGGAAATTATTACGGTCCCTCCGCATTTTGGTGTATCATTGTGCTCATATTCTCGTGGTTAACCGCATTGAAATATCGAATTTATTATTAATATTATAATTGCTATATGTTATCCTTGCGAAATTAATTCGATCCATATCAAAACAATATTGCCCAATTATTAGGTAATAAATATACATCGTATTTAAAAAGTACATTTTCTTCAAAAAAGATTTAATTAGTTAGTCATTATTGTATTTTTTTTTTTTTTTTTTTTACTATCTCGTATCGTTTACGTTTTATACAGTTTTTAAAGTTAATTTTCATGAAAATTCGGTTAACGGAATTATAGTTTTATATTTTTTTTTTTTAATTTTTTTATATTCTAAGATGCGTTTAAATTTAACATTTGTAATGCAATATAATGTTATTATAACTACATTTAGTTTAGGTTTTTTTTTTTTTTTTGATAATGACAGAGTAAAACTTGTTATCAGATTCTGATAGTGTAGCGAAGAATCTATCTGTTTCACTAAGTCAAATGAAACACATGCGGAATGTATTGCTACTGGGTTGTATTTTACAAGAACATTAATTTATTAATTTAATTCTCAAAAAGTTTTAATCGCACAAACGATTTTTACAAATTTTTGATGATTTATAAAAATAAACTTTCTGAACGGAAATTATTGGAATAATCGCGCTACATACGATAAATTGGTTCATTCCATATACACATTTAATTTTTCAACTTCATAAACAAATACATTATACTTCGTTACACAATCGTAATTCCGTATTTTATAGGTAATATGCATAATAATATTTACGTCTTATTCGATAAAAATGCTGTTACTGAACTTCCCGGCAGTATATATAAGAAGTATCTTATGTAATTAATACTTACACCTAAAACCACTGTACCGTATCAATATGACATTTGGCCCGTTCTCACGTCCACCCCGCAATGGCTGCCAGGACAAATTATTGTCTGGTGCAAAAATGAAACGCAATATTTTTTGTCAGACTGAAAATGTTTTTTTCTCGCCGTAAGTCAAAATTGTGGTTATTATTATTATTATTATTTTTTTTTTCTGCTTTTCACTCGATCGCCGTTTTTTCTACCATCCGACGTGGAAAAAAAATATTTAACGCGTCTCTCGCCCTTTCTCCCCCAGTCGACTTTAGATAGAACGAGAAAGTCACACTCTTTCGGTTAGTACAAAAGAATCCACCGCCTTCAAAGATGTGGGGATTCCCTGCCAGCCGCTACTATACTCGAAAGATTTGTCTAGATTCTTAACAGTTGTTACTGAAAAAATTTGTAAAAACTGTCAACAGATGACAAACGATGGGACAACGCTAAAATGTGACATTTTGACCTTTTTCAAAATGTCCATATAGCATACGGTGACTCGTGGCTGAACCATGAAATTTGGACTTTTTATTACTATAGTTATAATCATTGCTTTATTAACTAGTTTGCCTATACATTTACTGACAAGGCTATGTTTAGGATTAAAACGAGGCTCATGACGAAAATACAAAACCATGTAGGTATTTCTATATAAACGTGTATTGTAAACTTTTGTTTTTTTCTAAATATTGATTCAAAATTAATAAACAATCATGTATGTCAAATTTCGTACTCGTAACACTATTTTTGAATGACGATCGAAGCCAAACGAAGGTACGGACAACGGTCACTGTCATACTAATACAACGTAACGAATTAAAAATCTTAACTTTTATCATTTACCAATAATATAATTATACAATGCACACACACACATGTAATATAAACCAAAATTATATTACCGTGTGCTATCATGCAGTGTCTGGATGCAACCACTTTTAGCCGTCTTTGTAGGATAAGGATCTTATCACGTATTTACTATGATATCGGATAGTGATAAAAGATGATAAGACGAAAGGAGTGAGGGAGAGACAGTGACTATATTTAATTGTTCAATATAATTCCCACACAAATGACGGACCAGGACGTGTTCAACTATTGCCAACAGTTGGTAATCTTTGATATTATTATGAACCTGTGCAGTACATATTACACTACATTCGCGCGGGGAATTAACAAACACAAAAAACAAAATCAACTTTCTTAAATTTAGATTTCATATATTCATATCTATATCGCAATAATACGAATCAAATATGAAACAAAGGGTTATGTGAGAGGTGTGGGGGGGGAGGAGGAGGCTTCTATTGTTCTCGAAAATTCGCCACTGTAGTGAATGTTAAAAAATACCGCGGCGTTCGTTCGTCCGCGAAGCCCGGGGCTTCCGTCCTTACCCGGGGCCCCGTCTTTAACGATTCCCCCCCATCCGACACGAGGTTCGCTTATCACTGCGGAGTAGGCGGTGTTGTACACACGTGCGTGCGTGTGCAAGTCGGTTTCGGGCGAGTCATTATGCCGGACGGCGGTGGCGGCGGAGGTCGTCAAAGAGGCCCGGTAATTGTAAGACCGTAATCGTAAAAGCATAATATAACCGACCGGTCCGGCGAAGGGCGACGAGGGGAAATCGGGTTCGGCGGGCGGGCCCGGGGGGGGGAATGGAGGGCGCGGAGGCTGCGGCTCTTAGATGATTAATAACGTCCGACCGAAAACGTCATCGCGCCGTGTACGCGCCGCGCCGGAGGTGGCGGCCGTGTGCGAGTTTGTTATCAATCAAACGGCGCTTTGCCCCGTTGTTGTGTCCGGGCGCGACGCGGCGACGGTCGGGCGGCACGTGGGACGGACGGCGGCGGTCCGCGGGTGTCGGCGCGGTACGGAATTACCCGGAGCGTTGTATTCGCGTCGATTGAAATCGCCGTGCGTGCGCGGTTCGCGTTTAATCTACATTTTATTACCGGCCGGCCCCACGACGAGGGCCGCCGCCGACGACGACGACGACGACGACGTGACGGTTCGAGTATCGTTTCGAAACCAATTTAAAACCGAAACGGAAACGTAGGCCTAAACGGCCTACGAGCTCGGGCCCCAGCGAAAACAAACGGAAATGCGCCTAAAATAACCGCCGCGGGCGGTGAATCCGTCGGTTTACCCGGCGCGGGCGTATCTATAAACCGTAATGAGTAACGGCTCCGATTTAAATACGTTAAAAATTTCGAAAAAATGCCCTGTCAAAATATGTATTTTTT
Source organism: Tuberolachnus salignus (assembly GCA_956483605.1). Classification (NCBI taxonomy): domain Eukaryota; kingdom Metazoa; phylum Arthropoda; class Insecta; order Hemiptera; family Aphididae; genus Tuberolachnus; species Tuberolachnus salignus. The sequence goes on along the minus strand of OY101430.1, from coordinate 27,753,820 downwards.
ACCTAATAACTCTAAAAAAATGCCTTTTTAACACTAAATTTATTATTGTTAATATTATCGATTTATTCATTTAAGATTTAAAAATAGTCTAGGTACGTTTATAATTTATAATTTTATAAATCTAAAAAAAAAAAAAAAATTAAATTAATATAATTTAAAAACAGATTGCCTGACGTTATATTGTTCAAAATCACAATGATTTATGTTACGTAGTACAATATTTATTCCAACGAAATCAATTTTTTTAGTCATAATACGAAAAATAGGTCAAAATTAAAATATTCATTTGAAACGTCTAAAATGACCCACAAACAATTCGTGATTACAATATGGATTACTTGAATCACATTTGGAGCTTCGAATGTATCATGTAAGACATTCCAAAAAAAAGAAGTTAATGAATTGAAATCTGAGCCCTAGTTATAAGATATTATAATATATTTGGCGGGTAAGACCGTAAATAAAAGCATAAAAATAAAACTAAAAATAAAAAAAAAAACATTGAAAATTCATATGCAGGAAAATGCAATATTTTTTTTATTGATAAGATAAATTATAGATTAATTATTATTTATTGGTAATATTTTCTATCCTAATAATCACCATTCAGTGTTCATATATATTTTTTCGAATGATACGTTATGTTCTATACTTGCATATATTTTTTTTAGTGGGTTGAAAATAATGAGAGATAAAAATTACAAAATATTTATTGTCGGTACGTACCTTATTTATATACATTTCGTAATACAACACGAATACAAAATATAAATTATATTATGTTGGCAAAAATTGACGTTCTAAAAAGATTCATATAGAGTAAGTTGGTTATAAAAAAAAAACTTAACTAAAGTATGTTATAAATACATAATTTAATTATATATTTTAAAAAACGTAATTGTATTTTAAAGATCCTAAACCATATTATACATTTTATTATATTAAGTTCAAAAAAAAAAAAAAAAAATACATTTACAAATTTAACTTAAATAAAGTTACTACATTGTTTGAATTGTTATAAAAAAATACCCACGAAAAACTGTGAGTGTAATCATATGCCAAAAAATGTAGTCACGTAATATGTCAAGCGTACATTGCTGTCGTGGAGTTTTGCTTATTTTTTCAGCGTGACTAATAATTAAACTATAATATATGTTTAACAGAATATTGGTAAATTCGACACAATTTGTTTGTCAAATAAAACAACAACGAATACGATTATTTAATTGTAATAATTTGTAATATTTAATAAATATCATATTAAATATCACAAACATACGTTTAATAATTATTAAATTAGAGCTATTTTAATTCAAACTCAATAAGACTCGTAAGTACGTCACTATTTTTAAATGTGACATTTTTTTTTTTACTTTTATGAGAAACCGAGGATAATTTATATAATATATGACCGATTCCGACGTATTTTCTATCTTTCAGTCTGCACTATCTTTTAACTCGTCGTAATGTTTTCATTAATCAGATTTAATATTTACACTTAGGCCACTAATTTTCTTAGAGCAGTATCATGTTTGGATCAACAAGCAGGTTAGGTTTTCGTAAATTCCCTTAATCATTTCTTCTATGGTTTAGTAGAAAATCTATTTTTATTTTTACCTATTATAGTATAGTTCGATTTTTTTGCAATAGATCACTTAACGTGTAACGTTATACCATATTTATAAATAAAATCAAGCTAAATTTATTAACACTTATACAGAACAATTATACGTATTTAATGTTAAATTTATATTATATGACGATTATTTTTTTATAAATACAAAAATTATAATAAAATCGCAACGATATGTTTTTCGAATTACATTTATCGTTCGTCATTACTATGAATGAGCGGACACGAAATAATATAATAATATTAACACGTTCGATCTTGTTAAAATTTTAAAAGCATAACATGTGATGCGTGTATTTACTTTATTTAGTAGGTATATAAATAAAACATACGAGTACATCTGTCAGATGAAAAGATTGCGTTTGATCATAAATATTGATTTATGGGCGATACTTTAATAGAAACATTAACATCTGCAGTAGTACAGTGTTAAAATATTTACCAGACAACTAAATCACACACATAAATCGTATATAAATATCATAAACAGACCGTGAAATATACGAAATTAAACGTATGCGTTCAGTATTATAATGCGACTATATTTATAATATAATAAATACATTTCAATCCATCAGTACGAACACTGATCAGACAACCAAGTCGCGGAGTCCACGCATCAAAAACGGACTAAACTTATCAAAACACATCGAAGACATTTCAACCGAAGCTACGACAATCAAAAACTCATTGTGTGCATTAATTTCTTTCTCATCAAACACATCAAACAAAAACATCCATCTTAAAAACGTATTTTATCCGTATATATTTACGCATAATTAGTAATGAGGTCCGTACACATTCGATTATCCATGCACACTGTAGACACATACTGCCATTTCAGGTTCATTAGCAATAATTTAAACGTCTTATCCACACAAATTTCCGTCATCAAAGACGAACTCGCTGAATCTACACTCAAACTAAAAGCATCAATAAAAAATTAATCTTTTGTACATACTCGTGACATATCAAACCTTACCGAGAAACAGAAATATGTCAATCCACTAGCCACTCAACTTAAATTTGCTTATGCTCTCAACTTATTATGAGATCCAGTTACATGCAGTTTGACACAAACCAAAGCAATACAATGCAATACAAACGCAGCCAAAAAAAAAAAAAAAATAATTAAAAATATTATTATTATAAAAGTAAATATTTAATAATTTCTTGATTCGCAAATATAATATATACTATGTCTTATACAAACAACTTGGCCGGTTTTATTACACTCAAAAATATCATAATATAAAAAATCAATATAAATATTTATTTCGATATTACGTTAGGTTCCGAATTTCAACTCTGAATATTTTCACTAAATTTCAATGCATACTTATCTATTATTGCGTTTTAACTGATAAACGTTTGAAATACCTATACGAATAATTTTATAGTTAAATTACATTTGACATACTTTACTTGCGACATTATAGTTTTATACATACATCTGTTATTTACGTAATTTGAATACGAAATCCGTATAAACAATTTACACATAATTACGTATGTACTACGTATGATAAAACTATACGACTAAAAAACCCTTGTTTAAATATTTACTTATTATTTATGCAATACTTTTAAGGTTAAAAAAATTATTTTAAAACATTCAATATTTTAATTTATATTGTAGGATAAAATACGTTAGACTAAACGTTACTTGACGATAAACAATTTATGTTTCCTATTCCACCTTGTTTTTTTTTTTTTTTTAATTTTCAGAACAATCATGTTTAACGAGTAATTTTTCACTAATGTATTCACAAATGGCTGTAAAATATTTTATTTAAACGTATCAGGTTTTCTTTATCTATTTGGCATTTCACTGGTGGTCGTAGTTTTAATTATTACAAGTGACTGTACAAAACCAATTTTTAACAATTTTTGCTCTAGAATAATTCTTTACTGCTAGTTCACGGTCCGTAATGTTTTTAAATTTTAAATCTCAGTTCCTGTCCCTGCCCTACATAGGTAGAACCTTTTTTGGATAATACTATTTTGGCTAATTGTTATTACATTAATTAAACAAATTGATGGAGTAGTTGTTGGTTAAACATAATTTAATTTATTAACATACATTAAATGATTAAATACGAATTACCGAACACGGCTGAGACAATTAATATTATTGCATTGGTTATAATAATGTTCAGATAATGTATACAAACCCTTAAGTAAATAACAAGGGTGAACCCAGGATTTTATTTGAGAAGGGGTCTTAAGAATTTCGTTTTTCGATAGAATGTAGTCCATATTATTACTAATTATAATTATTATTATTTATATTTATGGCTATTACAAAGATATTTTTGGGGGGCTCGGTAAATAGGTAATCTTGTGAGATTTAAAAACGATAGATTATCGAACAAGAACCGTTTAGGTATAGTCATTTTATGAATACGACGTTAATAAAACAAATGCATAATAATCTGTTTTCAACCAAATTATATTTTATAATAATTGTAGCTCCGAAAAACATTACTCGTTAAAATGAACAGAAATTAAGACATTTACAGAATTGTGAAAGATGAAGAACGTGACACGAAAAACTATTGGTTAATAATAACTGTATTATCAAATAAAAACTCTAATTGACGTTAACAAAAACTTATCGAGGTCGTAGTAAACCGTTTTCCTTGTTTATTAATATTAATTTTGACCAGCAATAAAGTAAAACGGACGTATTTAATTTCAAATATACCGTTTTAGTGTAATATTGTAAATTAAATTTACTCATTTTCTTACACACTGTCTCTATTTTACCCGCTTTTAAATAAGTACAACGCGGATAACACTATGTATTTAATATTGTGAGAAACCAGTATTTAGAGCAAATTAAAGCAGAGGTTTTCTATGTTTTGGTATGTATTTTCTACGGTCGGATAAGTAATAATATAAACGACGTTAATACTATATAATATTTTTATAACAAAATAAACAAAAAATAATACACCACATATAAACATAAAGGTAAAGACCGCCTTAAAATTAATAAATACCTCAAGAGCTATGCGATGGATAACATGTGCCGAGGCGTTAGAATAAAAGTGCATATTTTTTCGAAATATCGAAATAAAACATTATTACGTACCTACGTTGAAAAACAAACTAATGCGAGATTGTCATGAGAAATTACACAGTATACTGTAACCGGTGATAAACCGTTTTAATTTAAAATATGCAAGATTATCTACAATAATATGAAATTGACACCGCATTATTCCATATCCTTACTAAAAAGTCCCAAACTATATACGAGCATGGTCACACATGGAGTGCACTACCGGACACTTCCCACCCAATTCCCAAAATACTACGGACTTTTAATTTACCCTACTTAGTTATAAGATTTAATAAAAATTGATATTTATAAAACTATGAAATAAGTATAAAAATAGGTACACGATTGTAATCGTATTAGCAACTGGAAATATACGACTAGAGTCGATCTCCTAAAAAAAATAATCACATTGAGATGGGAGTTAATATAAAAAAGTTTTTCACTATTAAAACCATTGGAATAAACTTTTTTTTGATCTATGTCTATTAAACGAAATATTAATAATACAGGTATTTTAAAAACCAGCGAATAAAAAAAAAAAAAAAAAATATTTCCCGGCATAATATGCAAAGCAGTACGGTTACATTTTTTAATTTACGGAAATCAATTTTTATAATAATAATTTGGTTTAAATGGAAATAGTATGTTGACGGAACCTCTGGAAAAATCTGTAAATATGTATATTAAATATGAATTGAATGCATACTCGGAATTGGGATAACGGCGGCAGTTTTAAATGTTATTATTAAAATTTAAATTATTATTATAATTATTTTTTTTTTTTTGTTTTTCGTACCGATGATTTTATACGCGTCTCCCGGGCCTATGGCAAACGACCGGGACGCGGTTCGCTCGGTTGCCGGTGTACACCGTAAAAGTAAAATACGTATTCTTGCACCGGTCCCGCGGCGGTGCAGGGCCGCGGCGACGTTGAACGGTCGTAATTTAAATTTAACACAAAAGACGGCCTTTCCGCTTATGAATATCCGTGGCCGCCGCCGGTTCAAGATGTTTTCGGCCGTGAACACGACAATGTGCGCTCTCGACTTGTGGGCGATAGATGATCGCGGTGGTGATGGCAAGGAGGACGGTTAACGGTTTTTCCTCCTTTTGTTTTTGGAGGTCTACCCCCCCACCATTCACCAAACCCTCGACGAGAAAAGGGCGTCGGGAATTTGGGCGGTTCGAGTGCGGTGTTCGAGCACTGTTCAAAAAAGTACCAAGGTTTTTTGTATTTAATAAGTACACAATTGAAGTTTCGCATTACATAAATATATCTTCTTCAAAATACTCTCCGCCGGACGATACGCAGCGATTGCGGCGGTCTTGCCGTTTTTCAAAAATTCTTTGGAACTGTTCTAATGTTTAAAGCTATGAGTTCTGTTGCCGGGGCGTTGGCTTTAATTTTCTCTACATCTTGATACCGTTGTCCTTTGAGCGCAGATTTTAGCCTTGGGAGTAGAAAAAAAAATCACATGGGGCCTGATCAGGAGAATAAAGAGAGTCCGAGGGACCACAACAGTGTTTTTATCAGCCAAATATTCACGAATCGACAGCGCTAAATGTGCCGGTGCATTGTCGTGGTGAAAAATTGCAAAAAGATTTTGTCACCGCCACCTTTCTCGTCTGTACATTTTCCTCTAAAATTGCAGGACAGGACTCAATTAAGATTCGCTTTGTTAACTCACGAACGATTAATCGACGGCCATTTCCCATTTTTTTTTCTAGCAAATTGTCGCCACACCATCGTTTCTGGATGGTTTAAAACGCTCGACAGTCACGAGCGTACTTAACGAATCATTCCCAAAAACGGTTTTAATAATTACCGTACGTTTGCGTTGCATCATTTTTACCAAGTTTCAAGCGAAACTCGATGGACGCACGTTGTTCGTTAATTTCGGACATGCCGAAAACGGGGAACTCATAAAAACTGACTGGATTTAACCACGTGCAATATTAAACTGAGATAAGATAGCGACATTGGGTTTTGAGTGAAATATCCACTTAATTGCGGGGAATACATCAATTTACAATTTGAAACGTTATCGTGTGTAGATTAGCTGCAATATCAATTGTCCTAGTACATTTTGAACAGACCTCGTATATAATAATAATTTATTAAAATATATATATTTTTAATTTTAGTCGGCACGGCGTCCCGCTCCACGTTCGCGGCGGTTAATGGTTCGGAAAACGAAACAGAGACCGCGACGGCACCGGAATTATTTCTCGAAATATACGCGTACGGCGGCGGCGGTAGAATAATATTATTATGATTGTGTCTATACGGGAAACTGCGTACGCCAACACAATATTGCCGTATTTGCGCAAGATAAAATATTAATAATAATAATAATAATAAAATATAATATATGGTAATATACAGATAGACGATTATCGCGGTCTTGTATTTCTTGTTCGGCGCGTCGATGTCTGGCGCGGAGGACATGCCCGGAAGAAACGGGGAACGCGATATTTTACGGTACGCTCGCCGCAGAGTGCCGTCGCCGTCGCCGTCGTCGTCGTCGCCGGCAAGGATAAATTATTGCCGTCTTCTCCGCTCGCGACCGCCGCCGTAGCGATCTCCCGCGTCCGGTTTATTGATTATGATCAAAGTTATTAATTTTATTGTATTATTGCAGCGGTTAAAGGTTATTCTCTGCCGAAAACGAACAAAAACCGAACATTTCGGACACGAACTGGAAATCGACAAACACAAAAGCTTCCGATGAAAATTCCGCGTTTTCGCTACGATTTTGTCTACGGTCCGGCCGAATAAGAAAAAATAAAAAAAATAAAAATAACAAATAATTTTACGAAGACTGTTCCGGTGCGGGGGCGGACTGCGATAATTTTTTGGCGTGCGAGGAGAGTTTACAGCTCCTAGGTAAAACACCTAATACCCAGTACAAAAATACGTGATGTAATTTTGGACATATTCTGCACGTCTTTTACTTAATTATTACCGATTGGAAATTTCAAGGTTTTACTTTGATCCTAAACATTTTGTTGGGTACACATTTTTTTTTTATCAGAGTTTCAAGTTTGAATTTATGAAAAATTTCTCAACAAAACAAATACGAACAATTGTAGTTACAACTGGTTAGTTTCAGATTAGTTTAATGTTCAATTTATGTCTATTAAAACACTTTTGACTGTTCTCTATACAGAATTTTTTTTTCCGATTGCGATGATTTATTGTTCCATAAAGTATACATTATAAAAACTAAATACACTCAATTACCATATACGCTCTACTGATACCTAACTTATCTTCTATATATACAAACCTACCCTTCTAACTCCGACCTTAAATTGTGACTTACACATGGTACGAAAAATGTCGACTATTTTAGTAATAATCATATAAGTCTTTACGCACTGATTTTGAGTCTAAATGACCAATGGCCGACGGTCTACTATTATACACAGTACTTGGGATTTAAAATAAAATGGCCTTCAAAAAATGAAAAAACGGGATTTTTTCTAATGTAAACCGTATATTATCACAACTGATCGTTTTCGATCTATTATAAATACGACACACCGTGCGTTACAATCAGAGGATCGCCCGAATACTCAAGGATTTCGTGAAAACATAATACGTCTCATTTTCCTCTATACTCCGGGTTCGCCACATAAGATTGGATCTCTCGTCAGCCGATTCATCTCGATTTTCTACGAAACAATATAAATCACGAAACACACTCAAGTTTTAAAAAAAAAAATAATAACAATTGTCACTGTCGTCCGCTGTGTTGTGGTTTATATAGACAAATTTATCTACAAAAGTATATTTTTATCTTTCATTCTATCCAGACGAATAGAAAATAATTTATCCGAGCCGTTGTACGCGATAAATAATTAAATCATCTAGATAAATTATTTGAAATTGTAATTAATATTTTTATAATTTATAATATTTCAGTTTTAAATTTATTTTTTTATGTTTTATGATTTAATTTATTAGACTAGTCCTCAGTAGAAAATATAGAAAATTATAAAATCATATATAGATTGTTAACTTTCTATAATCTTAAAATTCAAAATTTGATACCTGACTCTTCGGTTAGACGCAACAATGACTACATTTTTCTAATTCTTTGTTATGAGTTCCCTACAAACTGTGAGACTTTTTGATTAAATTTCGTATTTGGGATATACAGTAAACAAATATTATATTTGTCGCTGGAATTAATTTTTAGGGCTCCTCTTCTAACATCTCTCACCATAGTCGTGTTCTTCTTTTTTCATAATTTTAGCAAAACCCAAGATTTAATTTGTAATTTCGTCATTTTCGCTTTTTTTTTTAAATTCACTGCAGCGAACATCGCTTGTCGATCGATCCGACTGGTTACCACCGTCGATGTTTTCGGTATCCCTACTCGAATGGAATCATCGGTTCGCTTTTCTCAAACAAACGATAGAACTCGCTATTGTAAGAATGATGGATTATATTATATGGTTAGAGCAGATGTTACACGAGAAATTGATTTTTTTTTTTTTTGTTACTCTCTTTGTCGATATTTATAACAAATCAACGATTCCGAACGAGTGTAGCGGCACTATCTACCACGAACACCATCACATATCGAAGAGTTTTGTTCATTTCGAGCAGTCTGGTGTACACGAACATTTTTTATATATATACTTGTATGTAAACTGTTTAAAAATCGTTTAGTTTCAATTTTATTTTTAAAGGCATCGATTTGCAAATTATAAATCTCTACGATCGTTTCGGTATATTATCTTCGCTTGGTGACCGCATGTTTTTTCGTCTTATTTGTTCTAACGAAATTCACACGGACGAATATTACTTTTAATTGAACACATGGCGATTAACTAAAAATGCACACGAGTTGATTAGAATTATTGTTATATTTTCTGCTGTTTATCTAGAAAATGAAAAACATAATTTATTCGTTCTTTTATAATGCGGATTCAAAAACAAGAAAAAAAAATTTTAACAAATCCGTATTATCTAAGTATATTTATAAGTATTTGGATGAGAACAACGTCAATTTGAGTGCATTTTTTTTTTCCTCTTTATTCCGACCATCTTTTTAAGTTTTTATAAGATTAAGATTGCCCTTAGATTACTGCATATAATAAATAATTAGAACAAATCTTTTAGGCGTTCTATATGGACGAGAAAAAAACAAACGTCAATAGCCGAGTAAAAATAAACAAAATTGAAATCTTGTTGCCCAAGGTTATTATTATGTAATTCGTTTTTTTTTAACACGGAACGTTTTCAGTTTGAATTGTAAGGCTTTGTACGTTTTATTATTATACGTATCGGGTTTTTAAATTATATTGCGGAATTGAAATATTACATTACGATCTTTACATTGAAAACCTAAACTTTAAATAATTATAAATGTTCGGTGAACCACGGAACCGTTGGGATAATACGATTTAAACATAACACATTACATACGAAATGCTTACGTACTATTAGCGGTAAAATTGCAATTATTGATTATTATATGTTATTCAAATGGTGCCGTGTGATTTACGTGTGAGGCAGACTTGCGGTGCGTCGAACAGGGCCATAGAAAAATTGCTATCGATACATTGTCGAATAAATATTACGAACATTGTCTATGTTTACCGGAAAACGGAAAATGCATACGATTTTTTTTTTTTAAATCAGTTAGCTGCAGAGGAAACGTGAATAGAGCTCTATCCGAGTTTCTCTGTCGAAACTCAAATCGTTCAGCCTTTCACAACATATTATTATATTTTTCGTCTGTAAATAATTCCACTAGCAATTTAATGCAATAACACTAGAACCAAAAAAAGAAAGAAAAAAAAGTTTAACCGTGTTTTTACAATACATTAATATTTGTATTTACTGCACATATTAATACATCATAAATAAAATTATGCAAATGGTATTTCATTTTTCTTAAACACAAAAAACCACGAATGTACGCACATTAAATCATTTTCGCGATGCGAATAATAATAAGTTATGCCTACTTCATAAATGGGGGGAGGGGTAAAAATTAAGTCTACTCTAATATTACTATTAATAAAATTATTTACTGCACAATATTACTAATATTATACTATACAATAGAAAATATTATTATTATTATTTTTTTATCAATTTTGAATTTTGCGTATTAAATATTCGCATCGTACGTTTGCCGTTTAAAAGATACCTGAACAAAAAAAAAAAAAATAAATGAATATTATATATATTTTGTTTTGTTATTCCCATTTGTATATAATTTACAACGTATGCCATTGACTTTAATATTAGTTTTTATAACATATTGGTCGGTACAGTTATAAATGAGATATAGGTTTTTATTTTTTTTTTTTACCGGACCATAAACATTTAGTTATCCGTATGCAAATCGTGTTTTTAATGTCAAACGCCAATGATTTCATTATTATTATTTTTATCTTGTGAAATTATCGGTGAAATCTGTTAAACCGCCGCGGTTATAGAAACGATAAAATATTCGACTAAATGCGTTTCGATTTTTTTATTTATTTATTTTTTTTTTGTTTCGTTGCTGTTCTATAATAAATTGCAGTGGATATATTGTCGAAATAAAATTGTTATAATATGTGCGGGGCCAAACACTGTAATTGAAAAATATATTTTAATAATAATAATAGTACGCGGAGTAGAGGGGATCGTATTAATCAAACCGCGCCAAGTATTAAAAGTAATAATTCATTTTAATATTTTCGTTTGCGCATAAATAAAATATTATTATTTTATTATACTAAAAACAAAAACCCCGCGCCGCGGTACCGCGATCATAATTCTCTCCGGGGCATCCGCCGCAGAAATCGGCGCCAATGATTTTCGAATCTGAAAATTTGTATTTTACAATTATTATTATACATTATTAACCTACTGTAACGAATATTATTATGTATCGATGCGCACCGCGTATTGCGCTATAGTGTGTAGACCGAAATTATAAATTCCATTATTATTTTTACGGTATACGCGGCTATAGCAATTCGCCCGGATTACGCTCTAAACGTGAATATCTTGGTTTTATATTCGTATAATATTACCTCCCGGTAGACACATGTATAATATTTATATATATATATATATATACACACACCGATATCCGAGGTATCCGAGGTTTGCGGAATAACGTCGAAACTCCTTAATATTATAATATTTTGTAATCTTTCGGTTTCCGATATATCAGAGCTTATACGCGGCACACGCGTACCGAGCGTAGCGTAACCACGATACTATATTTTTATTTTTTTTTTTTTTTACCCTAAAAAATTTTTCCTCAAGGAAAAAACTCTCGTATCCGGTCTGATTACTGTTAAAACAAGCAAACGTTTCTCTGTCCGGAGGAATTTCAACGGTAACCGGACCGATTTTCGAAATATTTTTTTATACGGTCACAAGCCGCACACGCATTTACCACCTGCAAATATTGTAAACGCGAAACACTGTGACCGTGTTTATGCGACTCAATCGCGCCAAAAGGGGATAAACGATTTTTTAAAAAAAAAAAATAAAAATTTGTTATTCTATAACTTTAGGTCCTAGAACAGGACGTAATCTCACACGGGATAATTTGATATTTTCGGTACGGAAACCGAATTAAAAATAAAACAATTTTAATAAAAACAGAATAAAAATAATTTAAAGGTAGTCCATAGCGGTTAGGTTGGGAGCCATAACTGGTTGTCGGCAAAAGCGAGGTCCTAGTTAAAAAGATAAAAATTAGCATTGAACATCTCGTGTCGCTTAAAAAAAATAAAATAAACGTTCCACCGATAAGTCTTGCAACAGTCTATTTTTATGTCTATTGGCGATTTTGTTGCATTTTCTCGTGCAAGTATAGTCAGTTCCTTTCGACTTTCCAAGAGGACGGTCTAATTTTTATCTCAAAATTCAAGTGCTACAAACGGCGGATTTACACTCAACCGTCATTCGTTTTGTGATTTTTCTATACAACGATTGTTTTTTACCGGGTCGTACATTGTGACACGGGTGCGATACAGAACATTATCGAAATTATTTCATAAATAATTTTGCCTTTAAAAACGGGAAAATAAAAATCGGCAAGGACCACGCCGGCGGGGCAGCCAGTAAGAGTATATAAATATATATCCGGCGTTTATGAAATAACATCGAGACCCGGTATTATTATATTATAATGGTCTTGTTTTTTAACATTTTTTTTTTTTTTTTTTTTTTTTTTATTCGGAAATCTGTTCACTAGTTTTGAATTATGTAATACTATATTTATCGGACGCTTCCCGCGTAAGTTGTCCGACGAACGCAAATGCGTATCATTCGATATATATTTATATAGTACGATAATGTTATGATGCGCGGCCGGACGACAACAAAACCGATTCCATAATTGATTAATGTTATTCGGGAAACGTCACGGGTACGGTACAAAATACGTACGGTGAGAAAATGTGACCGGTGTTCGCCGGCAATTCAATATTATTTCAAAGACACATTGAGTCAACGTTGGTGTTTGCTGCTGTACACATTTGCCGGTGCACGCGTACGCGGGTAATTTATAGCCAATAATCGTGTGGCGCGCATAATGCGACGGATTAAAATTTTAGCGGCCCAACTAGAAATTATTGATTGTTATTATTTATACAAATCGCGCCGTGCGACTGACGCAGTAGGCAGACGCACGGTGTTCCGAACGGCGCCGTAGCGATATTGCCTACCCGGGGCGCCGTGCTATCCGAAAAAAAAAAAACTAAAATATACATTCATTCATACCATCAATAATTACGTTACGCGTCCAGCAACAATACACGTCGGGTTCGATGAGTTTTCGCGAATATATTTTACGAGTCTGCAGAGAAACGCGAATTATAGCACTATTCTAGTTCCATTGACGAATCCCGAAGCTTAAGACCATCCGCAAATTCCCATTAACTGCTTAAAGGGCATAAGAGGTCTTTGCCGTATATTTAATATTAACCTAACCTTAGTCTTCCTCTAACAATTTTGCCTCCCGTGAACTTACATAGTATCGCATTGCTCTATCTACACCTTAATCCTTTCTTTGTCAAAGTTGTCCTTTTCCTTTAACTCTTCTTAAAACTTCATAATTTGTTCACACTAATAGTGGATCACACTGCAATTGAGCATCATATAAGTATACCATATTCGATATGCTTCTAGCTTTCGTTTTTCACTCAATACTCGGGTTAAACGCCCGTAATGTGTCAAAATAGTTATTTTAAAAATATTTCCATTTCACGAGAATACAATAATTATAACTATATCCGTGTTCGCGTTAACATATATTAAAATGTTAAAATATGAGTAGATTTTTTTTTTCCTTTATCAAAATATCAAATATTATGTTATTCAAACAGGCCTATAAAGTAATATATAGCAGACGCTTTTTTTTTCTTATTTTATTTTTAAAAGCGTGTAACACGATAAAAAAATAATGCACGTAAATTATTTTTTTATTCGTAATTTACTGCATTGAAACGTCGAATGCAGAAAAAAAATTATATTCGACTTTTTTTTTTTAGTCGTTATAATATTTTTTTACGCGCATAAATTACCAATTGAGAGTTTAAGCGGTATATGTATGAAAAAAAAAAAAAAAATCATCTAAAAACGCATAATCGGAAACCGGGACTTTATACCTCGACAAATAAGATTTGTGATGGTATTAATATTGTGTTCGGAAAATCGGTTTTTTAACAGTTATTCGTGCTACCGTTTTAAAAACGACTGTCGTCTATCTATACGGTACAAAGTGCCGGTAGAGCAGCGTGCGTGAGATTTGTAACTTTGTCGTGCGAATTTGGAGAAAGGCCAACCAAATTACAATTAAAATATAGCCGTTAATTTTATAATTGTTGACGCGTTCATTAAGAGGAGGAAAAAAAACAAATAAAAAAATAATGTAATGGTTTTTATAGAGTACATTTATTTAAATTCGTTTCACTGGAACGGTGGGCTGTGATATTTATTTTATATTAAGTATGTATAAAAATGATGATAGAATCCGCATGGAAACGCTAGCATTTCGTTCTACCCTAGATATTTAGATTGCAGTTTAACCGTGTAGTACGACGCATAAAATTATATTTGTTTTTTAAACCGTATAAGAATATGCAAATTCAAGGATACTGGGAAGGCTTGTCGATCATAGATAAGGCTAAAGAACCCTCGGACGTTTGTGCCAGTGTAACGGCGAAATTTCACATCGGCCGGCATTTGCCTTACCCGGTCAACTTCACCGAAAAATTTTACCATCCACCTATCCCTCCAGAGAAAAATTAATTTACGGGGTGGGACGTAAAATCTAAATGGTGGAATATGACCGGGGGGGGGCTGATAAAATTAACTCCCCCATCGCCAAGGTCCACCATCGCGGTGTTAAATATCCACCGGCTCACCGGTTGACGGTAAATAAATATTGTCTTCTTTTAGTGCGGTCGTCTCGTGGTGATATTATTACGATTTCCCCAGCCCCGTACCCGGTCAGACGCGGATTCGAGATATTTGCGCCTCGAACGCGTTGCGCGCACTCCGATTTGTAAAATAAAATATTAACCAATACGATTTTACGATTTATTGTATCTACCGATCGGCCGATCGGATATCATTTTACATTATTGTACGCCGCTACGCGACAGTTATATACATAAAACGGTGATAAATGGTCGCGTTGTCCTAGACGCGTATAACATTATAATGCCAATGATAAATTAATCATAATTATAGAAACCGAAATTGCGCGCGTTTGCGTGTCTATATTATAATAATATAGAATAACAACGTCCGGGAGAAATAATTCATGTACGCAGACGCACAATACGCCCCGGACCGAATTTTATTTCCAATTTTAATCCGCATCTGGACGGTTGACGTATTAAATTATTATCGATTAAGTAATTCGTATGTGACAATATAAATATAGGTTTAGTAGACAATGCCAATGTTGTGCACCTACACCGGAGCAGTCGTACATACACAATATTCAATTTTTATGAAAACCAAAATGCATTAAATCGAGCGCAATAATAAAATACGTATATTATACAGGGTGCGGCAGAGCCGACTGGCGAGTTTAATGTGGTCATTGGCCTGTGATATGACAAGAGCAGGCTTTAATAAGTGTTATTGTTTTACTATTCGGTCAGTTTAAGTCCTACAAAAATGCGTCCGGGTACCCGAACGGAATGAAAAAAACTAACAACGTACTGCAGGGATATTCGTCACATTTTTCAAGGGGTTTGAATACAATTTTATTTTTTATTATATCATAAATCGACATATTATTCAGATCTATTTAAAAAAAAAAAAATAAAATATTGTAATCCCTTGATATTAGAAAAAATCATCAAAACAAATCACCTTCAAAATAATAAATTAATTTAATTTAATTTTAGAAATGTTATAATGTATTCATCAAAATCACAATACAACGCAGAAAAAAAAATAATTCCAAAGGAAATCATAAAAAATACACGCTTAATCGTTGGTTTAAATAAAAAGGTAACAAAACTACTTTTTTTTTTTTTTGTAAAAAAAATTAAAAACATTCATAATACGAATTCCTTGCGAAATCGATTACTTTGTCTTAGAAAGTATAAATTTATTAAATACGCAAAAATTAAAGACCGTCTAATTTATTAATCTCACGAGCGTATTTCGGTCGAGATTTATTACTTTTGTTCGATATTCACTTTTATACAATACAATAAGAATTACTTTTTACTGTCAGCGTTTTACAAAAATCTTAAACGTTTTGGCTCTTGCAGTTTATTTCTGGTTTACGGTCTCGGCAAAGATTAAATCGGCTTACGTTGCTGATTTTTTTCCCAACCGATTTTATAGAGATTACAAAAAAAAAAAAAAAAAACAAAATAAACTTCTTTAATCGGGGTTATATTATATGACGATTAAGAACTAACATTTTTACTTATTGTACGACAATACGATAATTTAATATGTAATGATAGACATGGATTTTCAATAAGTTTGTAAGCTTTCCTAATAAGGTGGAAATATTATTTAAAATGCCGTGATTTATATAAAATTATTTTATGCGGACGTGGATGGACTAAATAAGTACCGAAAATTACCGAACAAAGTGGTATGACCCTTAAATAATAAAAAATGACTTTATAAATAATTTTATTTTGACAAAAAACAAACGAAAACTTCGATTTATATGTTAAAATGCGAAAGAAAATATATATTTCTGAATTTATTTTGTGTGAGAGTTTCAGTTTATATATCACGGTATAAGATTAATGCAGAGCAAATGCTATATTGTCTTAAATATCATATCTCTTAAGAATACTTAATAAATTAATCATTAAAAACGTATACCATACATTTGTTATTCCTGAGCAAATCACACGCTTTACAACATTAGTTATTATAATGAAATAAATTGTATTTACTTTCATTTTTTGTAATGTGTAATTGATGAAAATTTCCATAGACATTTCAAAAGTGTGTTTATATTTCAAAACCGAATGGCTTTCCAGTAAAAATATTATGTTTAACGTTTAATTTTAAAATTAAAACTCTGTTGAATACCGATTTCAATATAGTTGTGACGGCTTGAGTATTAAAATAAAATATGATTGTATTATAAAACATTTACTTCTACACTTGATTGACTTGGAGAAAAATAGAAAGTATCGTCGTAAACTCTTCGTACGTGTTTTTGTCAGCAATGTAAAATAAAACTGATTAGAAGTAATTCCTAGTCGATATCCTGAGACGACAATTTCATTCTTATCAATTATTCCAGCGTGTTAATAATATTTCATTATGTTTGTACACTGTACAAAAAAATTAATACATTTAACAGACTAAAGTAGTTATAGTCCGATATTTTAACTTATTCTCACGGGTTGGTTTTTTTTTTTTTTTGTTTTTGACCGTATTAATAAAGATAAATTATCATCGAACGTGAGAGTCGTATCTGTTTGTTTATTAGTTTTTTTTTTTTTTCGTTTTTTCGATTACATTGCGAATTTTATATAAAACCAACGTAAATTTCATTAACATTGCATTATGCAAGACGTAACGTCTTGACGCACGAAACGCGACGATAACGCGGGAAATGATTTAATGTGGAAATCACGGGTTCTAAACCACCGATGTAATATACGCGAGACCGGTGCGTGCATTATTTTTAACCGTTAGACATTTCGAATAATACACAATTAAATTAACACAATATCACACTTTGTTTGCCGGTATGAAATGTACCGTAGAAAAAACAATTTTCACCACTTATAATATCCCATTTATATCCGATATACGAAATCGAGTGTATAATAATAAAGCGTAGGTATAAACGATAAAAAAAAAAAAAAAAAAAAAAAATTAAACTCCATAACGGTTTAACCTTTTAATATTCAACGGCATGAAATTGCGGGGGGACCGTTATAATATTATATTGTATTTATTATATTAATGCTGGCGTTGTTTATGTTTAACGTATCCGAACTTTTTATATATATTTTTGTAACTGACGTGCGCGAATTACCAACGAAAACGGCGTTGTTTTTATTATATCCTATAAACTAATGTTGCCGACCCATAATTTTTACGGGACGTGATGAATATTGACCCAGTAGTAGAGCAACGTAACGAATACCATTACCCTAAGGCATTTGCGGAAATGGATTCATTATATTGCTTTAACTCGATTAACGTGAATTCATAACATAATATTAGTTTTACACAATATTTATATTATCCACATGCGTCTAACTTTAAACTTAGTTAAATACACAAAAAGAGAAAATCAAAATGTTAATATTTAGGTTTAATATTTTGTATACTCATAATTGATTAAAAATAAATACAATTAAATATGAAAATTAATATGTAAACGGATTAAAAAAAAAAAAATAATAAAAATAATACTAACATTTTCATAACACTGAAAAATTGAAGAATATTTAAAAAAAAAAAACAATAATGAATAACAGCAGGAAGAAGTCGGACCGTTACTGTAGCAGTTTAATTAAAATATTATAATATCGTTCTATAAAACGTTTGAATATTTTTTTTGTAGATGTTTGTCAATACATACCTACAGACATCTCGATTATAATAAATAATGCAATTTTAAAGGGCCACGTACATATTTATTCTGTTGTTGAGCCATTCAATTATACCAAGTGCAACAAACTTTATTGCGCAAATATCAATTCTATAATAGTATTAAATTAACATATTGTATAAAAATAATTGAGTTGTTTTTTTTTTCTTTTGCGGAACGCACGTGATTTAGATCTGTATACTTATTCCACAAACGATTATTTAGGAGATTAGTGCATTAACTGAATTGTATTCAAGGAGTGCGGTGAATTCTTGTAATGCGTTTGACCATTATAGTGCAAAGGTTTTACAAATTTTAGGCCTATGAGAACATTCTGTGAAATTCCAGCAATGAATTTAAAACTTTGAAAATTAACATTAGGCACAAGGGGATAAAGGAGTATGGAGAACGGCTGTTTATAGGGAGATGTGGCGAAAAATGCAAGAAAGTTTGTGTTTATGATCACGTGGAGTAGAGTGAGTTGGTACAGTAAACAGATTGTTGTTATAGGAGAGGACTTCAATGAAAATCGGTTCGAGCAATTCAGGTGCTTGCAATGACCGATCTTGGATAGCTATTAAGAAATCGATAAAAAAACGTATAGGAATTTTAACGAAGGTTACGTATGAAACTAATCTACCGAGATATGAATTAAGAAGTTCTATCAGAGAGGATATATGAATAGTGTCTTAAATAGATAAAAGTCCGGAAGCGTAAACGATGGCATACGATTTGACAAGCAAGACTGATATGTGGTAATGATTTTTAGGCAAATGTTTTGGATGTATTACAGGTGATCCTAGTTGGACGTAGGATTACTTATTGATTGGAGACGAAACTGTTGTAAATGACTATGGGTGTAATGTAGAACTTGTATGTGAGCTGGTTAATTTTCAAGTGGATGGAGCTTTTTTTTTTCGTTAAATATGGAGCAGAGCACATTTTCGTTGTTTTGCTTATAGTGTTTTTGATGTGTCATGAGTTGTGACACGAGTCGCGAAACGTGTATAACAATTAATATGAATATAATTTGCAGACATGACTAATTGCGAAATAATAACGGCAAGAGAATAAGTCAGGAAAATACGAGAATATAATACGGCCATTGTTTTTAATGTAAAGTCAAACGGTAATTTGTTGGACGCATTACGACGCATTAACTCGGATGATGACGTGTGAATTAAATATTATAAAATATGTAAACATAGCATAATACGCATTCTGTATTCTAACCAATTAGATATTATGGAAATTAACTTGTACATTACTTGAGAGGTTAAAATTTGAAAATTTTATCGAAATTTATAAGAAAACGAAAAAGTGATTTTATTATTAACACACTAAAAATAAATTACACTTAATAAAAATGATCGTAGCTATAAAACAATATTTTCCAGGGAACATTACTTATATTTTTCTGAATGAAATTTTAAAAAAAATTGTTTATATTGCGCTTTCCCTTAAATGTTTGAACAGTTGATCTCAGAAAACGTTATAGTATATAAAGCACATCAATAAAACGTGTTTATATCACTCGAGTATTTAAAAAAAAAAAAAACTTGTGTCTATATTCTATATAAATCTAATGTTTTTTTTACTCCTTAAAATCATCGGGAAATTTTTAGCCTAACCTAACCTTACCGTTACACTGACTGATTTTTCAGTAGATTAACTTTGATTTTAGCTATCTGAATTAATCGGAGGAGGGAAAAAAATAGTGATAATCGAATGTGACCAAAACTCAAATGCGAGTAACCACGTGGAAACCGAAATTTAAAAATCCGCTGAGAGTTGTGCGTTTTAATACGGTAATATTTCAACGTTGAGTGTTAACGTGCCCGGGAAAAGTAATTATAGCGAATGATGGACCGCCAACAGTCGAAAACTACAAAAATTTTACTAAAAATTCGCTACGAACTGATTTTTGAAGAACGATTAAACTGACGAAAAAAAGATTTAAAAAAAAAAAGGTTTGATTTCGCTTTACTTATTACTCGGTGTAAATTACGGTATGCCGTATTTAACTAGTAGTCACATGGTAAATAGAAATTTCATTACATTGCTAATTCGGCCAAGACCCGAAACGCTACTTACTCACGGTCTTGCAATAGGGGTGGCTAAATACCGTATTTGAATTTTACTTTAGACCGGTACCGTATTGAATATAAAATGTCCTTTATGCTATTTCCCGAAGTTTATACGGCACGGGGATAATCCCCGAGCAAACTTTACACTTGCTGCAGTATACGGCGCGCAGCATTAGTGGTAATTTACACCGGAAATACGACGTGTTGTAATTTTTTAATTCCGGTGCTATTTATATGGATACCTTAAATCCATTAAAAGTTTTTCAACGGCCAATATGGTATTTGGGGCCAATTGTACAATTTACCATAATCATAATTTATTATATCCGTTCGAACGGCGGAATTTTAATTAATATGAATTTCCTGTTCGCGCTCCGGTCGTTTCACGCGTAAACGCAAAACCCGCAAATATGCCTCCGCGTCGTTTGGAAATCATCCGCGCCGTTTAAATTACAAAGAATATATAATCGCGACATCGACTAACACAATTACTCAACGTAGATAAAACATTTTTATAAGATTACATGTTAAATTGTCGCGAATTCCTGTACACTGTACGTTATTTGATTTATTGACGTGAACAATGGCGTTGAAACGATCTTTCGGTTAAATACATCGCGATTTCAATATCTACGTGTGCGCAGCGGGGGAGCGCGTGCATATTTAAAAATGTGTACCAAGGTAGCGAAATATTATTTGTCTTCTGAGCGTTTTCTGATCCTTTATAATGATTTCATATGTAGGCGTAAAAATAGTGTGGAATTTCGATTGCCATTGCCCAACTCGACAGAGCTAACATTTACACTGCGCATCGTGCGTTTTGAACACATAGTGATTTTTATTTTGACCGGCGATTGTCGACTGACGATTCGAGTAAATCCGATTTGTAGAAAATAAATGTATAATATCTCTATAAATACGTTGATGTGTTGTTGGCAGGACACGTTGCACAATTCAAAAAAACTTGTCGGATTTTTAAACAATAAAACCAGTAGTGCTATTTTTTTTTTTTATCTATAAAACGCACTTCACATCCATACTCCGTAGCTCAACCGCAATGCATTCGTGTCGGTATTGGGTTTTTTTCATTTTTGCGGTTAAAAAAAAAAAAAATAAAAATTGACATATTTTGACAACTGGCTCTGTTACCTAGATTGTTATTTTTTTGTTATATTTATAATCATACGTAAAAAAAAAAAAACAAAAAAAATCGGAATCTCGGTTAGATTTGAGGCGTGTAACAAAATGTACACCGCGGAATAGAATGTAAAATATATTTATTAAATGCGACGGACACGCATCGTGACCGGAATTTCGTCGCAGTTGTCGTGCCAAGTTAATCGTCGTCCGCGGATTAACCGTCACCGGGATAACGGAATAAAAATATTTGGCCGTGTCTATGACAAGTTCAACGACGACGACGACGACGACGACGGTACGTCCTCTGGGAAAAAAAAATATTTTAGTCGATTTATCATATGATCGTTATTCACGAGACGCGTGTGCCTGTGGTTACATTTTTTTTTTTTTTTTTTAACATAAAATGGCACTAGCCCGCGGTGCGGTCGTCGCCGAACGATCGTCGAAAACAGTACCGTAACGCGTGTAAACGTCAAAAAGATTTCGGGAATATCAAAAAAAATTCTGCACTCTGTACGCCACGCCCCGCAACCGTTATAATATTATAATATGTATGCGTTTGTAAAACGAACAGTCGTCCCGTGTGTGATTTAATGTTTTGCGGGGCGTGTTTTTATTTATTTATTTCGCTTTTTTTTTTTTTTTTTTACGATTTCCCATACGAATCGTTTCCATTTTTAAATGAAGTACAAATAATAAAACAACAGGAAACACGGCCAATCGCATAAAATATCTCTCGCAGAAATGGTTTCTTTTTTTTCAGTTTAAATATATATATATATATATATTTTTCTATTTTTTTTTTATTTTTTTATTTTATTCGCATAGCGGTGGTATAATTAAAAACCATAGAAAACGGCGAGCGTCCGTAGAAATACTGTTAGTTTAAGCCCGGGACAATCTGGTAGTGGTGCAGGGGGAGGGGCGATAAATTTCTATTTTTTTAAAAAAAATGACGAAAAAAAAGCCTATGTACGCAACCCCTTAGTTATGGAAGATGGCACGACGTCTTAGTGAAATGTGCCAAATTAAACACATCAATCTCGCTTATAGAAATGTACCCGAGTATAATATGCGA
The DNA here is from genome assembly GCA_956483605.1 of Tuberolachnus salignus. Classification (NCBI taxonomy): domain Eukaryota; kingdom Metazoa; phylum Arthropoda; class Insecta; order Hemiptera; family Aphididae; genus Tuberolachnus; species Tuberolachnus salignus. The sequence continues at coordinate 27,730,740 of OY101430.1, read as the reverse complement.
ATTATCATATTTTAGTATCATGATTAACGTTTATTTTCGTGTTATGAATATTTACAAGCGCGTACACAAACACATACTTTTCTGGCGTGTGGTGGGTGGAAGTGGCACGGAGGTTTACACATTCATAAAAATATTATGCAAGTGTTCCCGTTGGGTACTTATTGTTTTTTTTTTTTTTTTTTTGTGGGAAAACCACCGGCATTCCATAATATTATGACAACGGGAAAATAATCGCATTTGGCTAGAAATAACAATGCCTATATTATACGCAATAACGCAAGCATTTTACTGATTTTCCACAAAGACAGAAACAACATATCTACGTTTAGATGGTCTATTAAAAAATATTTATTTCGCAGGGAGGAGGCGTACCCAGCTTCTATCTCAATAGGCGTAGACATACATTTAATTGACGTTATATATAATTTATTTCTATCACTCATTGATGAACATAACAATCAGCCGACATTTAAATAACATCATTTTTCGTTATTTTGTTTTTTTTTTTTTTTTAATCTCACTTATTCGTATAATTTGTCAAAATGCAAATGATAATTTAAAAAAAAAATTATATACGTATATAAAATATTACCAATTAGATAACTCATGATGTATTGTTAAAAGTATTCTTGTTGTATCCGAACAGACTATTCTATAATTAAATTAGTAAAAATACCTGTACAATTATTTCGAAAACGAGTAAACCCATGATGAGATCGATGACAGCACTAACAACCGTGATTGAACAACACTCTTACTTATTGTGAGATTAAAAAATTCATTAAACGCCATGAGTGAATAATTATGAGTCAAACGGCATAGTTTTTTTTTTTTATAACCACCCACGGATATCTCGGTATCGTTGTTACTTTATTTAAAAAGGTTTAACCCGCGACGATGACGATCCGAGGTTTTTAATATGCGACTGACGACGGAAAACAGGTGGCCACGCGCAGTACTTATAATGTAATATAAAAAAAAAAAAAACAACAAAAGCTTAAATTTTTGTTTATTTACAACGAGAAAAAAAAATACTAAGTCGTACCTAATGTATAATAAAATAGGTTACGTGTTATGAATAATAATTAAACAGATTTAAAAAAAAAAAAAAAAAAAACAGTATTGTTGTATATTTTCCTATGTGTCACGACGCGAACATTATTATTATGATTTTTTTATTGATTTTAATTATCGTCACCGTTCTCTGTACGTGTTCTCCAAAATACACCCCGACATTATTCGTTTTATAATATTTACGTTTTCGCGTTTTGGTGTTGAGCTACATTTGTATCGTATACCCAATGGCCGAGCCATTGTCATTTCGGTTGTCAGTCAATCGGTAGGTAGTTATCGTAAATAATTGAAGACTGGAAATCAATGACGGGCTAAGTGCCAAAAAAAATTAAAAAAATTGAGTTAGACTTGAAAAACCGAACTATGAGCTATCGCCAACCATAATAATATTGGTGTACAAAAAGCCCAAAAAAATGTCGTGACAGCTATGTGCCGGATGTGGTTATAACGGAATAAGTTCTTTTGCATGAATGCAACAAGATACTAAATAATCTCAGCTCCCTACTTGTAACGAATCAATGTGTTCAATAGATCTTGAACAAGTTCTGTATCTTTCGTTTTTAATCCATGGTCAGATGTTCTATTCACGTCAGCTTTCACGTTTTAATCTAATGTGTTCATGTTGGTGACAACAACAAAGGGTTCATGTTTTTGTGACATGAGTGTATGAGTGGACGAGGTGGTAATGAAATCGCTTTATTCCTCTTTAACACACTCAGTAGTCTTGCTCATAATAATAACATGATTAAATGGAAACTTACCGTGTGGTCAGATAACTGCATCGGACAAAATAAAACAAAAATTATGATATTTCGTTGGATTTATTTGACGATTACAGGCAAGTATGATGAGATAACATTTTTGGTCTCTAGTCATTCATATTTGCCATGTGACAGGGATTTTGCCCAAATCGAGGAACGCAAAAGTGTTGAAATTTGCCAAGTTCCTAACGACCTGATTATACTTGTGGTAAATGATATACCAAATAATCCTTTTAGAGTTACTATGCCCAAACCTGACGACTTTATTGATTTTAAACAAGCAGCCGATTTATTCATCAACACGACAAAACTAAACATTTCCAAATACAGTTGGATTAAAATTGAAAAAAAAAAACGGAGTCGTTAAGACGAGAACAACGTTCAATGAACTTGAAACATGGAACACCTGCAAGGTTCTCAAACAAAGGTATAACAACTCAAAAAATTAATAACTCAATTTTACCAACACTCCCGTTTCATTACAGTCTATCTAACGAAAAGATGAGGGACCTGCAACAGATGCTCCCGTATTTGAAAGAAGAAAATCGAGCGTTCTTCGAAGAATTAATTAAATAATTATAATTATATAATCATAATAAATCAATTTGTATGTAATCTTGAAAATTAAAATGATTTAATTTATCAAAAGAGCTAGATGCTTTGTTCGTTGGTACGTACCTCGTTTGTGCCGGTTAAATGTATGGCACATACCACCTACTACAATTTTCTGAATAAAATATTATTTTTAAAATACAAGGGCATGGATATTCAATATAATTTTGCAATAATTACATCAAACATAATATAGATAATAAATAAAAAATTCAGTTTAGGTATTTTTATCGACAATTTTTTTTAAAAAACAAATGAAAATTGAATAACTCAAAACCGTCTTTTTGGCACTTAGCCCATTAATGATTTCCAGTCTTCAATTGTTGATTAACATGCTGGCAGCGAGTAAGGTAGTCGGGACGTCAAACAGACAACCAACGCATTGTGTTCAAAATAAAATTATATTGGTTGGGTTGTCATATGGTCGTACAATTCTCGCGGTCCCAGTGGCGGCAATTATAATTTAACTTAGGCGTGATGCTTCGGAAACAACTTTATTTTATTTTTCTGGTGGTGAATTTATCACTATCGACAGTTACCTAATTTTTAAATAGAAAAATACGTCTTGTTGCTCTGTACCGGTGACGGTAAATATGCGATTACTTATTAACGGGTGCATTAACACGCATTCATTAATCTTTTTATAATACAGCCGCCACTGCGAAAACGGTGTACTAAAATTATATTATACATAATACAAAAATCGGTCGAAAGCTTCGATGCAAACATAAGAGAACAATCAAAAAATTCCGCATACATCAATCAAGGTGCAAGATCATCAGTACGCCAAATCCTATGCGGAAAATTCCGTAAGAACCAAATTAAACAAAATATTCAATTTGTTCCTACGTCACAGCGAAAATCCCGCCCTATATGTTGGTCCTGGGAGCTCATTTCTTTAAGTCTTACTGGAGACAACTATTAAATGGTCCATAACCGTTAGCGCTCCGGGCTATCACCGGCCCACCTTGGTTCGTTAGGAACTCCAGGATCGAAACCTAGATAAGAATAACCAGTATACACGAAACAACTGATAAATTATCTTCAAAAAAATGTTCAACAAGGTTAGGTTAGGTTAGGTTAGAAAAAAAACTTCAAGCGTCCTCGCCTAAATAATATTGGCAAACTTCTGATATTAATTGCATGAATTCTTAGTTATTTTTCTTGGATAATATTTGTTCTTGTTTTATAACGAGGAATTCGTTTTACGTGCCATCCCTAAATGGAACCGTTTCTGGAACAACTTTCTACCAAAAACTGCATTACACCTTACTTCTAGGTCTCCCTAGGAGTGCTATCACATAGCTACAGAATCATGCTTCCCGTTCTCATACTACGAAAAATGGGAACGACTCACGAAACTCGTAAAAGGGCGCAATTTATAATGATTTTTTTGTGCACCTTAAATGTACATATTAGTGTAATATATGTAAATTATTAAGTACTGTTGGGTTTACATTGAACGATTCTGGCACTCTCGTCTTTATAGGACACTGATTGATACTATAATAATTATAGGATGACCACATACCGTAACGTCCCGTTCAAAAAATGTATTGTCCTCTTGTTTGAGCTTTGACGAATGTTAATACTTTTACAGCTTTATATCGAAGTTGAATTTATCAAAAGCTACTTGAATGTTTCCCCGTGGAATGAACGTCGGATACATGTTTAAATATAATATATATATATATATATATTTTTTTTTAATTAGTTTTTTTTTCTTTTAGATTTCAGCCAATAAGTAATTGTACGTTTAATTTTTTAGAATTTTTTTTTTACATACTTAAAATAAAATAATTATTTTATCGTCCTATAATGTAAATGCGTATTTTAATTAGAAATAAATAATATTATCGAAATCTGATGACAAATATACGGCAATCGTTCATATTTTTAATAAACTACACCAATTGTATTTTATATTTTGAACATTTTACATATTTATAATAACATTTGTAACTTCCAATTTTTTTTTTTATTTTTTAGTTATTATTTACACGTCATCCTATTTTCAGCTGTTTTATGAAACAATAAATTATTAAAAAAAAAAAAACAAAAATTGACCATATCTATTATATAAATTAATACAAATATAAAAAAAATATATGTTATTCAAAATGGTAATTGTAACTCGTTTATGGTACATACGATACATTACATTTTTATGTCTCAGATAATTGATATAAAACATAAATGTTAGTTTATGTTTAAGTTTGTTTTACGAAAAATAAATAATTCGAGTTTGACAAACTTAAAATTATTAGACTTTAGAACAATTCTAATTTATTTTTGTATTTGTGGTATCGAAAAAACAAGACCAACGTTACCCAGTGCAATTTCTTCTTTTATTTAGTTTTCTAATTAACACCGTAGTCCAAGTATTTTTTTGGCCACGCAAAACTGTTTTTACAGTCAAATCTTATTTTTTATTTTATATATTAAATCGTTTTATTATTATTATTTTTTTTTTTTCAAAACTAATTTCTAACGCAATAAACGTTAAATTAAATGTTTATTAAACAATACGAATTACTTATCTTACGCAAAAAAACGTTATGCAGACTTGCCGTTTAAAAACAGTTAAGTAAATAAATCATTTTTATTACAAATTATATAGGTAGAGTGAAATTGCAAGTAATATATTAAATGTAAAAGTTCACCTTTGCTTTTAATCGGTTATTATTTCTCTATACTCCCGGATGAGTGTTTTTATGCGCAGTTATTGGACACGCAACTGCCATGATTTTTGTATGTTTTATATGAAATTCAAGTATCCGCACTCGATATTATAATGTGTTCGAGTAGGAAACGCATAGAAATAATTCGGTGGTATCTAATTGTTGTATATGCGATTTTTGTCCGTCTAAACTGGCTATATAAAAAAAAAAAAACGTCTACACGTGTAATTAAAACGCACGACATTCGACACATGACGTTTTACGAATAATTTTCCAGTTTGATAAACCAAAATAATGGCGGCCGGCCGGATAAACGTTTAACATCCGATAGCTCTGCGTCATCGGATGGAGGGAACGTTATTGTTTCCTACGAACATATATCGACGATATTATGTATTCATTTTGAATTGATCAATAAATTCGAAAGTTTTTTTTTTATTATTATTAAACAATTTTTCTTTTTTTTTTTTTTTTACAATTAAAGCTGAATATTTTATCGGGCACGAAAAAATATTGTCTTGACGTGATAATCTGAAAGTAGCTACGTAACACCCATAAAGAGTACCGTTATCGGTATCGTGTCATTCAATGAAAAAATAACGTCCTTAATGAATGCGTTTTCGCAACAGTTGAGCTAATATATTTAATTATTTACAAAATAATCCGCCCGTTTGTAATGATTTCCGTCGTTAACCGTAACATAGATTTCCTATTGTGTCTGTATTATTCCATATTCTTAAGAACAACTTATACGAGTCTGTTATGTTAACAACGCATGCTCTATATCCATATGCTTTTATTTTACTTCTCCCGGAACGGACGTTTTGTATTTTAAAAAAATCAATGTATGCTTACCGAAAAGATAGAGAGGTGTAACTCTGCTGGTCGGGTATAAATGGTAATACGATTTTTTTTTTTTTTTTTTTTTTGGGGGGGGGGTTGTAAATTATCTACATATATTAATTTTTCACCATGGGTAGGCTACTGTTGTATGTGTAAAGTAGGGAATTTATTGTACTACGATGTATGGTAGTATTTAGTTTAAATCAAATAGATAAAAATACAATTTTCTAATAAAGATTTTACATAAAAAAAAAAAATAAAATATGCTGAAAAGAATGTGGGTCGTGTGTATCCTATGGTGCTTGCCATATATCTGTTAAATTACTTCCTTATTCGACCGAATGGAAAAACAATCAGTCCAGAAAGTTTAATTACATCTGTAACGTAATATAGTAAACGTCATTTTTAGAACGCTTGACACTCACTTATCTTTTTTCGTACCACCAACATTGATTTTCACGTAAAAACTCGTTTTTAGAGGAGGGGTTTTTCGAAGGGGGAATCGTTCATGGAAAAAAAAATTCTATCCGCAAAACGATTAGTGATTTTTGTTGTCTTTTTTTTTTTTAATGTTTGCGTGGAAAAACAAGAGATAAATGTTAACCGTCAACGCGCTCATGCGTATCGCAGTAAATAAACCATCACCGGATCGAACGGATATGTAGATTTTAGGTTAGCAATTGCAATAAATATTCAGTAATCGCGTCGACTATTATTTAAACAGGTGTAGGCAGGGATACGGGCCCTGTTGTTTTTTGGCAAATAAAATTCATAATGACCAGTATGTCATAATATATTTTCGTGCGCCCAATATTTTCTGTCAACAATAGATATTCATATAAATATTTGATCGCCAAAGATACAAGATGAAATCGTACTGAATCTGTACAACGTTCCAGGTTCCTACATTCAATCGTCAACTATCGGATGACAATAAATATTCCATTGTCTTATACGACATATGTCGGGTGTTTTTTTAAAGTCTTTTTTCGATTATGCATCGACATAGCTCAGCAACTGTCAATCACTACCAACTGTTGAACGATATATTTGTTTTTTAACTATATATATATTGTATATACAATACCATTGGAAAGATAAGATAATCGAGTTTATTTCGTTTTCGTTATTGACAAATGTGTCTTGATTAGCGAACTGCCGTAGCCGTCAGTTAGTTTCGAGACGGTGACCCCGAAACCGAACGATTTTTTCGTCCTCAGTTGTAAGCAATGCGAGTTGGCAATAACCGTTGGCCGCAATTTTCGACGAATTAGCGGAACTCAAACCTCAACTGTTCAAATTAAACTAAAATTTGATTCTTTTAAAAATATGTTTTATTTCCGCACACTCTTGTATATTAATTGTTTAAATAAATAAAACGAAACATTGCGAATCACGCTGCGCATACGGATATCATGTTGGTATTCCGTCCATTTGTTAAAGTGCCGTGTAATGCGAGATGTTTTAATCTCACTGAGATATTTTGCTTTTTAGGCGTGAGATAATTAATTTTTATTTTTAATTGCATAATACTATACCGTTACAGTAAGGAGACTTTGAGAACGAAGATAATATGTCGGTCAGTATAGGAGAGGTAAGTAAGAAGGAGGAAGAGGAAGAGGAGTATAGGAAAGTTTAATAGGAGACTGCGTGAAGAAATTTGCTCAGTTACCAGCTATAAAAAAGGTCCAAGAATACAAAATTGTGGTTGGGTCATATAATAAGAATAAACGGAGATGGTACCGTAAGGACTGTTCTAGAGTGGAAGCTGGATGGTATAATATGCCGAGCCATTGGACAGGTGAATAGATTTAATGTAGATATTAAAACCCTAGGAATTCGAAATTGGAAAGTAATGATTCGAGACTGCAGGGAGTAATAGAAGTATGTGGTGATGGCGACAATGAGAATAATAGGTGACAACCGTAGTGATAATAGCATTATCGAAAGAGCACTGTGTATATATATTTTTTTTTTATCTTTGAAAGAGATTATCCATCGTAATGATAATATGACATATAAATTATGCACAGGTTAATTGTGTGGGTTAGTGACGTTACGTCGAACCTGGTTTTATAAATTCATGCCATAATATGAATTATATATAGCGTAATAACATTATATTATTATAATATTATTATTTTATATATATACGAGTACGTCGTTTTTTATATTGCATATGTACATATACAATTGGTTCGTAATTGGAAAAGTCGATATGTGGGCACCCTGCAGCAAATTGCCGACATCCGGAAAAGGCTAAATGAAAAAAAAAAAAAAAAAAAACTATTATATACCAAACGTGATATCAATTATCTGTAGTCTCCCTTCTCTCTCTAGTTAATATGCATTTTTATATTATACGAGTGTGCAATCGATCGAAAACCAAAAAAAAAAAAAACTAAAAATTGCATTTATCAGTATTAATTTTTTTTTTTTTTTATTCAGGCAAAATATGACTAAGCCGACACGAAACTATTGAGATTACGGTATGGAAAAAGTGCACTGTCCGGTGCACCGTCAGGCGCTATGGATTTTATGTTTCCGTGTTGTTTGCAGTTTTTCCATCGTCACAGGTACGTACAAAAATATAATATTTATAAAATTCTGTTGCATCCGTACTACAGAACTCAGCGCAACGCATGCTGCGTTATAGTTATTTTTTTATCTATGAATGAATTATTAGTATTATTTTCATTTTTTTTTTCAAACAAGACATAAATCAAATTAATTTATGTTATAACGTAGACATCATCACGCAAAAACAATGTTAACCGTCATCGCATTGTCTCCGTTATGTACATGCATATATTAAGCGACCGAAAAACTATGTAGTCTCAACACGAAAAAAAAAAAAAAAAAAAAAAAAAAAAAAAAATGTAAAAATTCAACGCCCTGCAGTATACTCAATAACGTTAAACAAATTTCAAAAGTTCCGCGTGAAATATTCTTATAATTAATTCGTCCGTTCGCCAATGAGGTGTAAATATAATATTTTTTATCAGTATTCCTCTCTTATTTATTATTATTATTTTTTTTTTTTTTTTTTTAGATCCTGAGTGTAACAAAGAAGCTATTATTAGTTTGGCTATCATGAATTACTGATTACAATTATATATATATTTTTTTTTTTTTTGGAAATCAATTATCCAAATTGATAACTATCCGAATTAGTGAAAATTCTCGAAATTGTTTGTACGCATCAGAGTTTTCGGCCGGTGGTACTATATTTGAACAATTTTTCTAGATTCCCGAGATTTTTCCTCAAAAACTAAAAAAAAAAAAAAATTACGATACATCGGTTTTATTTTCGTTAATTTTATAGTGTTAACTTGGCTACAAGCAAAAAAATGACACGATTACCTTACCGATTTAACAAGCTCCGCTCGGAACCTTCTTTTAAATTGCTATGATTTATCGGCGCTTTCGGTATATAGAATACCCTATAACCTATGCCTTCCCAACATCCCAGTTACAACAGTAGCTTACCCACGGTGTGATGTATGCATCGACATTTTTGTTTTTCAAAAATAAAACCAATACGCTCAGAATCTAAAAATAAATTAGAATGCTTTTGCAATAAATATGTCCATCCTTAATATAAAGTTATATTATTATTATAATACGAGTACTTTTCAATTGTTCTACTAATATTATTGTACATTTTCAAATTAATTTGTAGTTATAAAAATATTGAAAGAATGAAATATTCGGACTAGTAAAATAACATTCGGACGTAGGCAAGGTAATTTTTATGAAGAATGAAAATTATTGCGTAACTCGTTAAATTTATAAATATTAATATAATTATCGCGACGTTGGTGAAAAGTTCATATTGTATAGTTCTATAGCACAAAACTTTCGGATTCTCAAGAGTAGGACGGTACAAACAATGTTACTTTTTAATTTGTTAGTTATGTAATTGTATTGTTAATTATTTTTAAAAATAAAATAAATTTATATATACAGAGTCACAGGGAAAACTAACTGTGATTTATTAAAAATAAATAAAAACACTTTTAATAACACTGCGAACATTTTTAATAATAATATCTTAACGTTAAATTTTTGTATAATAATATTCATTGTATAATGTTCATTATGAGTGACAGTGAACGATTGTGTTCATTTATTTCGATTGTGTTTCTTTGACCGATATTTTAGATCTATATCATTTGTGTATGGACACCCTGTATATAGAGACAAACAAAAGGCTCTAAAGTGCTGTGTTGCATTTATTTATTTTTACCCTATATTTTTGGGATGGTATTATATATAGGTATATGGGATGGTAAATAGTATTATAAATAAATACATAAATAATATTTGTATTCTATCAATTAAAATAATATACTGTTCAATAAAAGACAACCTAACCGAAATGATACCTAACAATACTATTGTAATACTGTAGAAATAAAGTAATAATTGTATAATGTATATTATTTAAATTATTTAACGGCCAACAATTTATTTTATAAATCAAAAAAAAAAAAAAAACAAATTTGTATTTTATTTCTTTTATCGTTTTGTTATTAAATTCAGACGTTTTAAATATTTGTATATTTTCTAGAAAATAACGGTATTATTTAATTTTTTCATTGGTGTTCGAGTATAAGCTGTCATTATATTAGATATTTTTATTCGAAAATTTAAGATCTCCCACCAGTTTTATCGACAAAACATTTAAACAATTTGGTTTTATTATTTTTATTATTATCGGTGTTTTAAGCACCTATACGTACTCGAGTGGTCATTTATAGCTGGAGTTGTACGTAGTCGGAGTTTAATCGCGGTTTATCAACAAGTAGGTATACTATTATTTTAGACATAAATTTATTGTGCAGTTGCCCAACCCACTCCACTCCTTACTAATGAATCGTATTGAATCTATTACAATTCCCAATGCCGTTGGTTCAATTTCGGTTTAAAACCGAAAGCGATATCGATTGTTTTTAAAACGGATCATTAATCTAAATGGTATAAATGACACCGGTACATTTAATCTTAACAAATTCTTTTCCGTCAAACGTTTGACGTCATCTAAACCGTCTAAAATAGAAAGAAATCGCTCGGCTTATCCTTTCTGCAATTTATGTATTTTTACAATTTGGACATATATCTGTCAATTATTTATTTATTTCTTCTATCTCTTCGTTCTCGCTACATGGCGACATTGCAAAAAATATCGAAATAATCTGAATAGATAATATTATGTAAAACAAATCTGCTGTCCCTCAATGTGCTTCCACAAGAACTCTCCATAAAACTGCTCGCAACCTTTCAAATCCACAATTTTATTCTTGGCCTTTTTTTTTTTCTCTAAAATTCCTATTCTGTGCACCATTATATTCGCAAAAGTAACAGATATTACGGTAACTTGATCCAAATAAAACAATGCCCGTTCGACTGGTTCGAAATCTAAAAAAAATTTAAACCTTTTAAACATTGGAGGCTACCGCCCGACACGTCTCTTTATAGTAATTAATTCTGTAATGAAAAACAACTAACCAAAAAATGATAGTTCATTTATATACCTATGACTTTTAATTGCCATAAACACACAACATTAGTCCAACGATCTAAATAATGTTAATACAAATAACAGTATAACGAGTCATTAAACCCAAAAATATATCGTAAAACCTAATTAATCTCTACAAATTAATATCTCAGTTAGTTATCCTTTGTTAGTTCTGTAAACATTTTTTTTTATATTTCCTTAGAATTCTTTTTCGGGCAGTCCGCAATAATATAATAATAGTCTGCTAAATTTCACCGCAATCAGATGTGGGGTTGTCCTTCAGGCCCCATCTGTGCATTTGTGCCCGCGTCATTCATTGCTGTTCTTAATCGGTTAAAAGTTATTCAATCCAGGCATGAGAGAATGAAACCTGTGTACATTATTTTGGAGTGTATGATTTTTACATTCCTTGCACCAGTGCTCTGAAATCAGAATTCATAAGAGTCTTTCCTGTTTTTCAAAATAGTACCATGAGAGTAAATACTGGAAATTTAAAAGACACTCCATTAGAACCATGGCTTCTGGTTTTGTCAAATGTTTCAACCCTAAAGACGAAAAAAAAAGAAGCCCTGGTAAACGTTATCGTGAAACACGAGCGTACAGATAACTCAATGCTACATCATGTCGTTTTCATTTACACATAGAGTGGTTTTTTTTTTTTCAATCAAAAACTCCGAATAGAAAAAACACTTTTTCAAAAACGTCTATACGCATAACAGTAACAATCAGATACGCTGTTTATGAGTCATAATAGTTACCAGTTCCAAATTTAGACAGGAAAAATAGGCAAAAGATATAATTTTTTTTTTTTTTTTTTTATCCGAATCCGATAATAATATGTAAATGTATTTAAATCATCATTTTTATGTTTCACCTGTCTTTAATCATATTTATAAGAAAAAAATAACTGTATTTATGGGCCGGTAATATTAAATGATTATTCGGTAATAAAATTAATTTGTTAAGTTGTTGTTAATCTATTTAAAACCCAGTAACATCCTGGTAGATATATACTTGCGGGTAGGTACGTAAGGCGCGTTTTGGATACCTATAACCCTATATGCGGTGTATCATGACGATCCTTACGTAGCAAATCCGACAAACTTTCTCGGGTGAATCGTAACCGGCAGACCTCTTAATCCACAAAACTTCATGAAGTTTACCGAAATTCTGTTATATATAAAACTAGATATCCAACACAAATGATAACGCGAAGTGTAGAGCGCAGCCGGTAGGTATAACTATAATTACAATGTTAAAGATATAGTTAAATTCAATGTTTCTATCACCTCGGCCAGACGTCTGAAAGTAAAATAATACAGTTTCCTCTTGGATTTACAGATTTTAATATAGTAGAACGTCCGTTGGTCAAGTACAAAATTAATATTTATAGTAAATATTATAATGAAATACATTTTTTTTTGTATATATATTTTACTGAAATTATGTAATATTAAAATGTTTTACATATATATATATATATATACGTAAATATAACTGTTTGTATTTGTCGGTTATAAAAGTTTTTTATTTTTAATATTATTGATGTTTTCACTAAAATCGCCGTGATGGACAATTTCAAAAATCCACGATAGCACATTTTGATCGGGAGCCCGCGATTTGACGTTTGTAAAATTAAACAGGAAATTTAACCGTCTGAGATAATTAATGCAAAATGCTCAGTTTCAACGACGCTTATCTTTCTTTTTTCGTTTGTTCCTTAAACACAATGATTGATTTTTGTTTTCGAAAAAAAAAACATATTTTAATCAACTACGTTTATAAATAGTATTAATTTAATATTTACGATTGCACGTAACAATATCGGATATCTATATAGTATAATATTTCGAATTTCGATTTCCTTATATTTCTTGTAATATATTTTGTTTCGAACAAATCCAATAATAAGTAACGCCGCGAAACGTCAGAATCGTATATTGTATATGAACGACCGAGAAAAAAAAAATATATATATCTCCGACGTTATTTCAAAATAAATATATACTCACCTACCTATGAATAATACATTTAACTCGTTATATAGTTTCGGAAATACTTGGAGATATTTATATTGAAACGGGCGCAATCAGTGGTGTATAATATATTAAAATTCAATACGGTATTATATGCGAGTATAGGTGTATTTTACATACCAGTTGGGGAACGATTTTTCAATGATATATTCACATATAATCTATACGATATGATATACGAATTCTACAATATTATTATTGAAATTTTAGTTCTCCAAAAATAATATCTATGAAAATTAGTATTCTAAAATTGCATATGATACTTATTTTTTTTTTTTTTTTTGTAGTTTTTATTTATAGCAGTAACTACACTTGACATTTACATAGAGGACCTCATGCTCATAGATTTAAACAAAAGAAAGTTAACGACAATAAGAAAACAATTACAATTAACTTATCTTAACAATTAGTTCAATCGGTTTTAGTTTTTGACATTAGAGTTATTCCCGTATTTTCATGTCGATGGCCGTGTGTTTTATAGCCTATTGTAAATAGTTATCAAAGTTAGTGACGATAATTTGTGGTTTTCCACCGATAAAATAATATTATAGTATATAGTGTCCGTCCTCGAAAATACACCCTCTCGGCATCATAGTTTTTACGTCACGTAAATTTTTGGTAAATTTATAACGGGAGCTAATTTTTTTTTGGAAAATATTACATTTGAGAATATTAGATTTTGAAAAAGTAAAATTGGGAATACTGTCACGATCGCTGCACACAATGTACGCGAAAAAATATAATAATTTTAACGCGAGTTCAATTACCGTTCAACAAGTACCCTCTAAACGCTTTTATTAACCTTCTGTTTTCGTTTTTACGTTAGGAGGCGTTTAAAATGGATATTGTAAAAAAGTTTTCCGCGTATATGTCGTTTGCCGAAAAAAAAAAAAAAAAAAAAAAAAACACTTACATAGTTCTATTACCGGAATGATCGATTACGAATTCTGACGCAGATGCGCCTCTACTATAAGGGACTAATTGTAGTCGGACAAGAAGAGCTCGCGAGGGGTATAGCTCTACTGTAGAACATCCCTCGCCCCTACCCAACACTCTACCGCGGACCGTCAAGGAGCCGAGCAATCTCCGCCAAAAGACCGATAAAGTAGCTGGGTTGTTGTAAATTAATGACGAAAGTGTTCTAATGGAAAGAAAGGGGAAATTCGCCGTTGAAAAATCGTTTGTCTAGAACGTTCTGACTCGGGGCCCGCGGTGGCGGTAATATCGTTCAGCCGCGAAGTAATGTAAATAATGTACAGTTTTACAAGATAATAATATTATTATTCATACACCCAGATAGCGTCGGTCATTGTGCATGTAAATCAGACAAAAAAAAATTGTAAAAAAAAAATAATAATAATACATTTCCGTTTTAAACGTCTCTTTTAACGATAAGATTAAATATATTATATATTATTTTAATCCAAAAACTCTTCATGATAAAGTTTATTTGACATTATAAAAACGGTAGCCCGGGGCTAATTTCATGAAAACACAACCTTTAATAAATCACTGTTGTATTATTTACTAGGCCAATGTATACTTCTATGTACACCATAACGACGACTCGAAAACTTAATTATTATATCAGTATTATTATTATTTTTATTATTATGATTTTTTGCAAAATGTACATTAAAAACGTTATGACAGTAATCATGGGCACATAAGGTAATTTTCAACCTTCGGACAAGGAATGGAATTAAAACCATATTTGACAATAGTAAATTGGTCAATTCACGAGCCTTGTAGGAGTTCTTGTGGTTTTTTTCCGTATGCTGTACCACAGATAAAGAATCCGTTTTTACGTTTTTAATATTACATATTTTCCCAAGACCTAATGACAGAGGTAAACTTCAAAATCTAATTTCAGACACCCAGTGGGACTGAAAAATTAATCTGCTATAGATCGACAATTTCCAAACTAAAACTACTGTCCGTCCTCATTTCTCGCCGTCACCTGCCCTAATTCCGAGCACTAAATAAAGTAAATTTGTGCCTAAACACAATGCCTGCCCTCGATCTAAATTCAAATTAAAAACTAATTATAAAAAAATTGTTGTAATTAGTGTGAAATTTAGCAGATATTTTTACAAGATTGTATATATAAAATTCATAACCTTCTACTTCTTAAGTATATTTATACATTACTGTAACTACGAAAGTTTAGTTCACATTTTCACAACTTGTGCCTACAACACATTAAGGGATAATAAATGATCGCATTTTCTTAACATAAAAAAAAGTTATCTTAGCTAATTGATAGTTTATGAAAAAATTTAAATTTAACAGTTTAAATAGTTTCCTGTCAAAGCCATTTTTAAATGTATAACTACTTAAACGGCTTAAACTACTATCGTCGGTTCGACTAAAAATAGAATATTTAAATTAAACAGATTAATCAGCAATACAAAGCAATTTCGTCTTAAAATAATACAATAATTTTGCAAGTACTTACCTAAAAAAAAGATACATGATTTATTCATCATAAAAAAAAACTTCCTTCGACGTCAATTATTTTCTTCGAAGCATATTTATAAAACTTTATTACTAACTAGCCGGACGTAGATTGACTTCACACCGCGCACTTATCGTTAAATCGACTGTTACGATGACAATAACTACATACGTATATTATTTAAAATAAATAGGTTCAATAAAACAAAAAAACAAAAAAATTGTACGGAATTCAACGCACTTTTTCTGAAATATATATTTTTTAATTTTCGGTTATTAAACTTAAAATTGTATAATACGGATTTCTAGCTTGGTCTGCAATAAATCGAGAGAATACAGAACAATATGCAACTCCCAAAACTTTCAGACCCTAGTTATAATATTGTCGTACATAATAAATCTCTTTGTTTATAATTTTCAAAACCGTTAAATATAAGCGTTGACGCTATAAATTAGGGAACATATTATAATTATTATTATTTTTTTTTTTTTCGTTATGTCTGTGAACAACTTTTATAACGATTTGTAGAGATGGCTTCTAGTTGTAAATTTTGTCTAGTTAGTGCGTGACAAAGGTCTTTTTTTGATATTCCTTATAGTTTCTTTGATATTTTAATTGATAAAAAAAAAAAAAAACCAAGAAACATATACACAAAAACGGTATTTGTGTTTTCGATTTTTTAAATCTGTAATGATTTAGTCAAAAAATAATCGTAGAGACATTTTCGCCGGTTTTCAATTTATATTAGATTCGCCTAATTTTAGGTGTGATACGATTTTTAAAATCTTTTAGTGTTTTATTAACAGCGATTTGATATTGTAGGATTTTTTATTTTTTATTCGGTCTTATGTAGATGAAACATATAAAATATTTATATCTTAAATATTTAATAAGTTATTTTATTTTTCTTTGGCTTCTCAAAAATTCCCGAAGATTTGATTTAACGTAAAAAAAAAAAAAAAAAAAAACAGTAAGTTTTAACCGATTGACGAAAAAATCAGGACATTTCGGGTACTACTTTTCGATTTGCGAGAATAAAATTTGTTTGGCTCTTTCAAGAGCTCGAAAATTTGAAACAAAAATAGACGTTATCGTTTAATCGTATTGTATAATCTCCAATCAACATTTATTAATACATATTCAACCGAATCGTTTTTCGAAAGTAATTGAACTATTGTTTTTTTTTTTTTTTTTTTTTTTTTTTATAATTCTTTGTTATCGCTTTGTGCCGACATGTATTATTTTTCTTTGAATATCTCATGCAATAGGAGCAGCCGTACGCCACCGGGTAATACTCCGCAATATCATATAATTTTTCATGTGCAAACGGAATTAGTTTTAATGAGCTCGGTTACGGGTGTATATAATAATATGATTTTCATAATAAACGTATAATTCAAAACTCATTAGACCGCCATTCTACCGCGACATCCCAATTACGAACGAGGGGAAAAAATAAAACTTTTATAACTTTTCAGAAGTTTACACGACTGTACAATATTATAGTACGATAGCGAGTGGATTCGCCGCATTTCAAACATATTTCCTACCCAGTATGACGGGGGGCTGAGAATAGAATAAATCATCCAGTCTCTAAATATATTATGCTAGAATACGCGCGTATACTTTCTTTTGGCCGTTTTTGATGAAATCAAATTCGTTTTTGTTTCCGTTGTTTTTTAATGCAAATTTAATGTTCCGTGCTTTTACCGAAAAACTTCGCTCGCCTATGATCAATCATAAAGTAAGCGGAGTACACAATACTATAATAACGATAATAATACCTTGATAATCGGTCGTGAACTTGAGGGAAAAAGCATATGTTTTGTTTAAATCGAATGTTTTATGTAGTTTTTATTTTTATTATTATTTCTATCTGTTGAAAATTTTGTCCACTGGAAATCGTACAACAATCATCGTTCTTTATGGTCTTCATAATATTTGGGAATATCCATCGGAAAACAAGAATATTTTCGCAATATCTGTTTGTGTTAATTTTCTTTTACTGTTGTAGTACAAAAAGAAATAAACGCAGAGACCAGAATTTATATATATATATTTTTTTTGGGAGTTATGTAAATGAAAATGTTTTAATTTATTTTTATAAACACATTTCCAATTCAAATACATGTTAAACAAAATAAAAACAATTTTAATTTATTTCGTAGACTAAACAAACCAACATGGTTTTCAGTTTAAATTTTTCAAAACTTGTCTAACTCATCGTTTACTGAATCGTATTTTATTCTCAATGATTTATCTTTGAGTACAAATATAAACTAAATTACCCTGTATATTCCATATATACGTTCCATTCGTCTCACTCCCAGCAGGGGCCCACCTATGGTGCGAAATGTGTTCGTCTTCTTATCATTTTTTTCAATATGAAAATTGTTTAACTGTATTTAAAACATTATTGATTTTTGTAGTGGAATTGCGACAGTTCTGGTGAAAACGGTATAAAAAAAATTATCCTCAGGGTAACATAAAGCTAAACACGCCACGGTTTTTTGACTTAATATTATTAATATCGTAGGAATGTTCTTATATTTATGACGTGTATGCGTTTAATACTGTTGAGCACGTTATTATTTTGAAATATTCATAATATTGTACTCGCGTATTTTATAGCAGCAAAGCAAAGCCAAACACAAATTAACAATATTTATTAATGCCCGTCGTAAATTTATTACCTAGTTAAGAAACGTTATATATTATATATATTAAGCGTGGTTTACCTACGTCGAGGGTTTCCAGATTAAAATATATTGTTTTAAAATCGATTTTTATCGGCTCGTAAATTTGTGCGGTTTCAATGCTTTTGCACGCGAGCGGAATCCGCTGTGTCTGGTTTATTCTTTTTTTCGTTCACTGTAAATCTATATACATATATATATATAATCGTGAATGACAATAATAAGTTGATACTAAAAAATATGATAAATACAAAACTAGCAATCACGCCGGGAAATCTGCAATTAAGCTTACCTGAAAAATTGACTAAAATTGATAATAAAGCTATACATAAAATGTAAAGTATTTTGGTTGGATGAAAACATTGAAATATTAATTTAAAATGTGAAATTTAGTATAAACGTTATGATAAACGATCAGATTTGGATTGGTGTAAGAAAATATGAGACGAAAATTTGAAGTGTCTAGCGTTGCACTTTTAAATTTAATTTTCCCACTAGAACGCGTTTCCTGTTATTTTGACTCATCATTTTTAATATCAAATGTCGGTTTTTTTTTTTTTTCGTATATATTTAAAGACAAAGCGTGTGTTTGCGCTGTAAAGGGACTTCCGTGATTATCGTAATTTTATTAAACATTTATAGTGGAATCATATTCAGGTTAATTGTTCAGTTGAAAACGCACGTTGAAATGTAGGTAGTCACTTTGTAGTATTATAACCGAGTTGATAGCACGACGAAAAAAAATGCAACCTAATCGTACAAATAATAATTACAATAACTATTTATCCAATATGTCCTAATCTATTATTTTGAAAATTTCACCAATAGGTTTATAACTACAGAAAACGATACGCACTACAAGGTCAATTATTAGGATGAGATTAAATATCTAATATATTATTTTCACACAGAGATTTGTCTAAATACATATATATTCTCATAAATAAACATATAATAGTTATAACGAAATATTGCGGAGCAATATGACGTTAAAATATTGTTCGCGAGTTGTTAATAGTGATTTTCGGTATATAATAGAGTTTACCATAAAAAAAAAAAAAAAACAAATTAAATGTGTGATAAATAATGTTTTGATGTTTTGAAATACAAATAAACCGTTAATATGTACACACAAAAACAAAAAAAAAAACAAAATGTATTTTGATGCTGGTAAATGTCATTTTCTATTATTTGTGTAAACTTTTGTGCTGAATTAATTGCATCGAGTAACTTAGTTATTTTTAAAAATAATTATTATAAAACTCATTACAACAATAGTTATTGAAATGTGTTTTCACAATGATAATTGATTAGATTGTTTCAACCAAAAAATGATTTTTTTTTTCGTCTATCCACAACACATTAATGGTTGAAAAAATCCGTTTAACTGCAGCGTTTGTGGCCGACATTGCCAATCAATATTCTACGATTGCCAATATATTAATTAAGTTATAAATTATCAGTTAGGGGACCAAACGGGATTAATACGAGACAGACTTGAAATAACGAGACAAAATGCGTCTCGTATAACTTTTGTCGGGAGACAACGGGACACTTAAAGTTCATATACAGGACAATCCTGTATAATACGGGACGTATGGTCACTCTAGTATATAATATATTTTTGGATGAACGAACACTTTGTGTATATGTACTTTATAAAAATATTTAAAAAAAACCCCGGGACAAACGCATGACGTTGAACTCGACTGTAAAATATCCAAAGGATTGCCGGGAATCTACAAAGCAGCGTACCGATGTTAATTAAAACAATTAAGTTTGTGTATTCTTTTTCTTTTTTTTTCTCTTTTTATTGCGAGCTTATTATTTATCAGGTGGTTTTCTCGCTGAATCGATTGCCGCGAATACTACTCGTAACTCGTTTTTAATGTCTTCCGCGATGTCATCTAAAATATTATAATATAATGTATTGTACAAAGGAAGCTGTAGAAACTTTACCGTCCTCATTATCATATTGTAATTCCGATTGTTTTATTTTACTCGAGATTTAATACACGATGATGGTTAATCTGTTGTTTGCAGTTATGATTTTAAAAAAGTCATTATAATCCCGGTTTATCTTATTTAGAACGTATATAAGTGAATATTACAAAAACGTTGAATATAATATGAATACTTATCACGTTCCTATCGCAAAGTTTATTTCGTGCATAATTTGTCCATTGCCTTGTACTTACCAAATCGTGTTTGATATATTATTATTTTTATTTCTGTTCGAACCATAAAATCATTACGAACAAAACAATAATTACACAAATTCGCGGCGCCTAGTTGTATTTGCCGATGACAATAAATGCTCTACCCAACAGACAGACCCAACAACCGATCTGCGGAAAAGCTCCAAGATCAATTCGATACCACTTAAAACTGGTTTCATGAGTGAAAAATATCAATCAATGCTATGAATACCTCATTCATGAACAAATCCGTCGCTATAATCCTTCAAATTAAATATGCTTCAATCAAATGGTCAGACTCTTTTAGATACTTAAACAAAAGGATATACCTCTCAAAACACACTAATGTCGTTTATATAAAAGTTACATTTATTGTTTATACTCATCAAAACTGATCATTTCGATCACAGTTAATTTGAAATTACAGTTGTTGCTATTAACCTTGTGATATCTGCCCTGGTAGGCCATCCAATATTTCAGCAATTAATCCATTAAACCTAAACGCATTCAATTATCTCGAAAGGTCGTGGGCAATCATTCAATTCGTTGTTCTGCTGTCAAACTGGAACTTATCTCATCCTCACTCAAATTAAAAGCATGTTTAAAAATGCATTTTGTGAATACATCCCGTGACATAGAACTACCAATATTCAGAATTAGGTTAATGCAATTTTAAATTAATAAATCAACTAAGTATATATCATAACCCTACTATAGTTATTATTATTACAGTATATTATTTTATTATACAAGTTAAACTAAAAAATTCGCAGCAAATTGATTGATATGTAATAATGATTAAATAGATTTTTCCTTAGTATCAACAAAAATCATTGATGGACGCATATCTTTCAGATTTAAATAGTTAATAAATCTTACCGCTAGCTATTTACACGAACAAGAATGATATTATTACGGTCAATTTGTGTAGTAAAAACAAGAACGTCAAATCTTTAAAAAAAAAAAAAAAATAGCGAATGGGCTACAAATAACAGAAAATACTTTTTTGTGGTTTCGGTGGATAAAACTTATAAACTCTTGATCGTGCGATTGTTTGAATAAGCCCGGAATTCTCGTGGGCCTCTTAAAATATTATTATCTCAACTTCGATAGTATGTAATTTCGGGTACAATATGTTGAATTGCATCGGACCCGAGGTCGAAAATAAAGTTCACGGCCACCACGAATAGTTAAATAGTATAACAGCCGGCAAAACAAAGTTTTTAGACATTGAAGTGTATAAAAAAGAAAATAGAGTGAATTTATTTTAGTGACTGACACAAGTTTATCGTAAACGATAGCGATTTCCATTGTTGAGCCTTTTTTCACTCTAAAGCCTAGACAACTAACTCCTTTTGAAAATTATACTTGGAAATGTCTCGCGGTTACACTATACAATGTAATAAATATATTTTATAATAAAATATAAAACAAATCTCAAAAATACTATTATTCTAATTAAAAAAAAAAAAACAAAAACAATATTTTAAAGTATCAAAGAACTAAAAATAAAATTTGTAATTGTCTTTTTATTTTTTTTCTACCGAAAATCAAAACGCGCATATTGGTATTGTGATATATATCTGGGAATTTAAAATATCGTGACAATCGAGTTTTGCTGCACCAATCAGAATTTTTTTTTTTTTTTTTCACTATAAGTTGATATTAATATTTTAATGCACGGCGAATTAAAACACAAATATCCACCTGTACATTTTCAATGTAAGTACACTGGCATTTATAATATATCTATACATAAATTAAATATCGTTTTCCGCCGCAAGTATATATAATCACCACCGACCTATTTTATGCACGTATAACTGTGACATACTTCGTTTTAAATAATTATTCGTAATATTGTGTTTGATATGAATACGGGCAAACTGTTAATATACAAGTCATATAGTTATTATCTTTTTGAACGTTATACTGCAATTCCGTAGCTATTCGATACCATAAAATGTGCATCAGGCCCGTAAATAATAATAACGTTCTTCGTTTTTTAAACGGTTGGTGACGGTGAATATCATACGGACGTCTCGTCTTCGAAAGATACAGTTCCAAAATAAAATTAGTGACTCAACTCACGACGAGCCCTTGCAATTCAAAGCTCTGCACCAGTGGATAAGGATAACTGCATCAGAAAGTGGTGAATCAGCGTCAGGGTTTGGCGCCCTCTTAACTGCCAGTATTGGATTCAGAAACGAAATTCATGGGCAAAATGTGTGTAGTTACTAATCCCCTAATCCTAGGTGTGAGCTTGCACTGTCGACCGTCACAGTAGCAGAATACCTAAGTAAATCAAACCTGGCTGGTTTCACGACCGGGCCGACAAGACCAGGATTCAGTTCGAGAGCCTCGAGGACGGCGGGTTGCGCAATCCTGTCCACGGAGAGTGCAGGTGCAGAAGACTCACGGCCGATTGGTTCTACTTCACAGATGACTTCGTCCAGTGAATTATTGAATAATATCGTAAAACATAACCTCGGGATGTGGTAGGAGTTTAGCGCGTTCATTAATACTCATTGAGTGATTTGATGTCAAACTATTGGCGTGTGATTATTTCACTAAATGGCGGAGGCAACGGGGTAGTAAATGCTACCCCAGATCCCTCCAATAATATCGTTTTCAACGGCAAAGTAAAAAAGAAAAAGAAACATCTATATATATATATATATATATATGACGACGTTACCCGTACATCAATAACAGAATCGTTTTACCCTCGAGTACCTTTTATTTCGCTAACGTTTTCCATTAACACGAATCTTGCGCGGTGTATAAGTTACACTACCCGCATTATTATTATTAAAGAAACACTCAGACACATCTGTTCCGTTCTTCAGTGAACTTATACAATCGTCTAGTGGCCTATCGACTTACCAGACAAATTCGGCAATCTTACCGGCGACCTGGTATTATAAATTTTTTATAACCTCACCGACGAGATGACGAACGACAATAATATTTCATACGGTATTTTTTTTTGTTAGTGATTTATATAAAACCCGTCGTCACCCAACACGCTATAACCCGTAAGCTTAGCAGGTTGGTACAGATTTTCAATTTCCTGTCTGCTTTATCCAAACCCGTCGTACCTTTTCATCGTATAGGTATAAGGTTTTAGGTTTACACTTAGGACACTTAATTGAAACGGTATAGGATTCGGATAGTAGATATACATAGAACGGCAACATGACAGTAAATTATGTACAGTTAGTTGTACATAATTGTACTTACGAAATAGGTGTGCAATTTTTTTTTAAAATGTTTCAGTGCTTTTCATATTTTTTTATTTTTTTATTTTATTATTATTAGCGGTAAAAATCGAGCATAAGTAATTTCTATGTTTTAAAATATCATATCTTCTCAACGCGAATTTCTGCTGACGGTCATAACAATCAATTTAAATTTATATATTATAGTTTTATAAAAAAACGACTTGCATTTGGAACCATTTGGTACGTCTTTTTTAAATTTCGAATTGTTCGTTATGTATTTAAAGATTTGCGAAATTTTAACACCATTGAAAAATAATTGTAAATTGATCAACTATAAAATATTAAAAATTTACTTATATTAACAATACATTTATAAGAGGTCACGCCGTGCCATTATCACATATAAGTACTTTGTTATTAGGCATTTTTTTTAAAAACATATTCACTATACAATTTAAAATCGTATACATACTCTTCAAAGTGATTTTAAAGATAAACATAAATATTAAAAATTTGTAAATAGCGAAACTTTGAAAAATTAAATTTTTAAAGTACAAAACACCATATTTTTTTATTTTGTTAATAATTTATTGCTAAAAATTAACATTTAAAATTACATCTATTTACGGCGTACGCGTTTTTTACACACACTCTACATACACAAATATATATAGAGTGTTCTAGACATAAAATTATTTAATTAATTAAAACTTTGTGGAATTACCTCATGCCATGTAGCATGTTCATTGAGCAATTCTCTACTAAAAAAAAAAAAAAAAAAATCGAGTAACGACATTTTTTTATTTTCTGATCAAAACATACCGTGTCGCACGTTTTTTGTATTTTTTTTGTTAAAACTATACGCTGTAAATCGTGTCAATTGTTTTGATTTTCTCCTCAAAATAAAATAATACGATGGTATCTAATTCGCATAGATATACGGAAAACACAACGGGGTGTGCTAATTGTCCGGTGTATAGATATACAATCGTTACTCGACCGTACGCCATACTCGTCAAGTACACCTTACAACACCCTGTATACAACCGCAATGGTTTTCGTATAGGAACCCGGCCAACCGAGCGTCGTTAATTTGTCGAATACATTTTCGGAATCAACACGGTCCGTGGGCATTGTCGTCCGTTTTATACGTTGTATACCTTTTGGCGTAGAACCCCGGACCCCGGACCCCCGTTCAAACGCGACACGGCCGCTTTGACACAGACGTCCTAATTAATGTTATCGGTGGGGGGGTGGGGGGGAGACCGGAGGAATATTCAATGTGAACACCGGAAACGGCTAAACGGCATAATGCCCGAAAGCCCGAACGGTGTCGGACGTGTCGCCAGAGCGTGCGCCACCACGAACGCTGTAATGGCAATTGCGAAAAAACGCACTCTTCTCCCCCCCCCCCCTACGTCCGTATCCGTGGATGTGGGGGGAGTTTTTTTCGTTTAGCCTCGGAATTCGCCGCTTGCCTACAATCCGGATTGCCGATTAGACGCCAAACGCCGTACCCGCCGGCCGGGCCGGAGACATTAAAAACATTACCGTCCAGCGGTACTCGATTTCACGTGAATATTATCAAAACTGTTAACCTCGCGTAAGAAATAAAAAAAAAACTAGTCAAATTTCGAATAGCTGCGAACAGCATTAGGATAATACGAGGTCTGTTCAAAATATACCAGGATTTTATTTTTAAAAATTACTAAATATGAAAATTATTATTGTTTAAAGATATCTCCATCGAATCACTGTCCTCCGGACGATATGCAATACCTTCCCAACGATCTTGCCATTTTTTTTGAAAGTCCGTTGGAACTGTTCTAAAGTTATAGATTTACGTTCTGCTGCCGTATTCGCTTTAATTTCCTCTACATCTTGAAATCGTTGTCCTCTGAGCGCAGATTTTATTCTCGGGAAAAGAATCAAATCACTTGGGGCCATATCAGGAGAATACGGAGGGTTGTGGGACCATAGGTATTTTTTTATCAGCTAGAAATTCACGAATCGACAGACCTGAATGTGCTGGCGCATTATCGTGATGAAGAAACCAATTCCCATTTCGCCATTATTTGAGGCGCTTTTTGCGAATTCACTCTCGCAAACGTATTAATACGTCTTTGTAGAATACCTGATTGATTGTTTGTCCATAGGGTACAAATTCATAATGAACAATACCTTCAATATAAAAAAAAAACTATCAGCATTGTTTTGACATGCGACCTCATCTGACTAGCTTTTTTTGGCAAAGGGGAATATTTTGTTTTCCACTGAGATGATTGGAACTTTGTTTCCGGATCGTATCCATAAACTTACGTCTCGTCACCTGTGATAATGTTTTTTTTTTTTATGAAATTAACATCAGCAGAACCATTATGAAGGTCTTGACAAATCGTTAAACGATTTTCCTTTGCTCTATAGTTAACGATCGTGGAACGAATTTTGCAGCTACCCTTTTCATCTGTAAATTTTCGGTTAAAATTTTATCACAAGATCAAATCGAGATTTCTGCTTCATTTACTAATTCACGAACGGTTAATCTGCGATCATTTCGCACTTTTTAGTTAATTTTTGCCACATCATGTTTGCTAGATGTCGACGGTCTTCCAGAACGTGGATCATCTTCAATTGACTGTCGACCATTCTTGAAACGTTTAAAGATTTAAAGAATTATCCCCATAAACAGTTATAATCATTGCGTTTTGGCCAATTTTCAAACAAAACTCGATGCACACACGTTGTTCGTTCATTTCGGACGTGTCAAAAACGGCGCACGGAACAAACTGTCTGAATTTAACCACGTGTAATATTAAATTGAAATAAGATAGCGGTTTCGGGTTTTGTTTAGAATATCCACTAATACGTGGGGAATAAATCTGTATATAATTCAAAACGTTACTGTGTGTAGCTTAGCCGTAATGACCTTTGTCCTAGTACTTTTTAAACAGACCTCGTATAATGTTTAAAATCGGTCTACATGCTTTCAGTCGTAAATATTAACCGAATGCCGAGTAGCCGAGCACGCACGAAACGTTCTCCGTAACCGCGAGTATGGTTTTATACTTAGATATAGGAAGGACTATATAACGATAAGAGGTAGCCAACTCGTTTTTATCTTCATTTTGAACATAATATTACGCCAAGATAGTTGATAATAATGTAAAATATAGTAAGGCACGTTGGCCGCTCTCTTATTATACAAGCGAATTAAAGTCTCCCAATTTATCTCATCTCCGGACCTATCGGCCCCAACGGTGTCTTTTACAATTGTTCTCAGTTTTTGTTTTTATTTATTGTTCTTGGTCGGTATCTCCTAATAATAATAATAATAAAATAATGTAATAGGCGTCGTTCTGATTCTACCGTTATTTTTCTGGGTCTCGACAATCGGTTTGACACATGACAACCCCCGACGTCGAATTCGGTATGGAATTAACCTTGGGAAATGTCACAAAAAATATAATATAATACATATTCGGTGATAATTTTAGATATTAACGATTTTTCTCCCGGTGAATTACAACAAAAAAACCGGAAACGATTTAAACACAAACCGTTTTTGCGTAGAAATATTTCTCGTTTTTCTCAAGGTTTTACAAAATCAATCGAAAAAAAAATAAATTCCAAGGTTAATTTTCGTTTCCTCGAATAACATAACACCCTGTTCCGTTTTCAGTCTAGTGTATTGTTAATTATGGACCGTTCCGCTCCATGTCCGTTTATTATTTGACTGTTACGGCGAACCGTTTATAACCAATCTGGGCAAATATTTATTGATTTGAAGGTTGTAGATTTTACCTAATGGTTTAGTTTTATTTATATTTTTATTCGAAATTACAGTATCAATCGACTTAAGCTAGTAAAAGGCCCCTGTCGGAAATGTTTGGGGATCAATACTGCCGAAAGAAATGCATTAAAACTATTTTTACCCATATCTTCTGTAACTTCTGTGACTTTTTGCCATACTTCCTAAGCATATTTCGATCCTTACTGCTCCCATACACTTATTTCATCTAAAAATTCAGTAAGCCGGATCATAAGGACATCACGGGTTGTCTTTTAGTCGAATTTAGTCCGATAAAGACCGTTGATATTTATGCGGAAGTTTATCATAATAAACCATGTCGACCCGTCACCTGGAATATTATTCAACGGTAATTTCAGGTGGCAAGTGTATTCACCAAAAAAGAAAAAAAAAAAAGGCTGTTAAAGTTTATTATTATTTTTAATTTTTTAGGCGCGTACTAAAGTTGTACAAAATTCATAGACGAAACCGTTTTTGTCGGAACAGGCGTATCGTTAATATAATTATACTATATGAGAAACACATTGGCTAATATATATTGTTATCGATGGACCACACTTACTTTTTAGATTGAAGACGTAGCGAGAAATATATTGGCATTACTACTTGTGCCTTTTTTTTCTGTAGTACCTAATCAATTATTTGACCGTGCATCTTGTCCCAATCAAAACCTTAAAGAAAATTTCTTTCGCAATAATAGATGTTGTTATTTTCCGTTTTTCCGAAGTTTTTTCCGAGGTATATCCGCGATTTGACGAGGTAAATACAAATTTAATAAATACTTCGATCTTGATATGGTCGTGATATCTAAAAATACGACTTTGTACTGAATTAATAAAACACAACACTACAAGAAAAAAA
This sequence comes from Tuberolachnus salignus, assembly GCA_956483605.1. Lineage (NCBI taxonomy): Eukaryota > Metazoa > Arthropoda > Insecta > Hemiptera > Aphididae > Tuberolachnus > Tuberolachnus salignus. Next base: position 27,701,964 of record OY101430.1, on the reverse strand, counting down.
AAAAAAAAAAAAAAATACTGTTCATTGGCACCTAATCCGTTATAAATATTTCATTTATTTTTTCTCACAAAATCATTATATTCCGGTGCGTTATTACGACCTGCAGCCTCATTCAAGCGTATACAATGTATACTATACGTATTATTATTTATTCGTTGTGTATAATGTATTAATATAATTGGATACAATAAATCGATACGAACGAATAATATAGAGGGTGACTTTAAGCTCCGCGAACAAATGATCGTATATAATTTATGACCGGATTTTATAAGAAGATATAAAATCAACGGAAGATTTATTTCGGATTTTGCGTTGAGAGGACAAAGTTTAAAAAGTATATGCCATCGCCACGGCTTAAATAAATAATAATTTAAATGTCCGAATGAACGGTGTATTATATATTTTAATTTAATGTTTTGGTTGGAATACACGGTGTTATCAAGGATTGGAAATAACGCATTAATTATGTTTAATTCCTTTTTAAACGAATGCATTAAGAATTGCAATCAGTTTTATTTTTAAGGAATAATGAATGCAATGGCATTAGATTTATGTCGAAATGTGAATGTTAGAATTCACAAAAAATATATTTTAAATCGTATTCCGTGATAGAAATTTGAGCGGAATCAATAGTATCAAACATAAATCTATGGTATCAGTTCTTGTGTATAAACTACGATCTAAGATAATACGGTATTGATATCTGCAATAGAGTTTTAATATGGAGTTTCCGGGGGTGGCGGAAATATCGCATTGTACTACTTTGGAACGTGTTACATAATTTGTTCAGCTCAGGAACACGAACAAGAACGCATTATAATTTGTAAAATTTAGTTTTGGACGAGAATTTGTATTTGTTAGTATTAGCGAGCTACGAATTATAATCATTATACAGGAATTTTAACGATTTTACACCGAACAACGGAACGTTCATTTTTAAACCCGGATATTGATATCACGATAAAAAAAAAAAATAATAATAAAAAAAATGACTGAGACACGTACTCTGCACCATGGCTGGGCCACTGTTATAGGTTGGAATTTAGAAAGGTAGGGTATAGAGGGCAATTTAATTTATACCATCACGCAACGATAAAATATTAATAACGAAAAACGATTCCAACTAAAATTTAGTGAACCATATTTTAGAGTTTTAAAAAATTATTAGAAGCATTTTTGGGAAAATTAATTTATTATTGTATACCATGGACTATTAAAATGTAAAAAGCATTCAGAGGCATATATTCGTCTATGTTTTTCAGTTCGTAATCATATCATCAAATCATTCAGAATTCGTTCGACTGTATTAAATTGTATTTATCGTAAAATCGTTAAAACTAAAGTTATAGCAGTCTTATTCAAGCTGTACGATATATTTAACACGATGGTAGACTGCATACGAAAAGAATACCAAAATATTATTAATATTTAATACATTGTTTGGTATTTTGCTAAAATTGTTCTATTTTTTTTTTTTTTATAAATTTCGGAAGGATCCGGACATCTAGATGGTTCTTATATCTGTCCATGATAATTCATAATTTTATTTTTCCAATCCAAAATAAAATCTTAAAATTCTTGCCGTGTGATGTCACTATCCTATCACGTTAACGCCTTTTATTGTTCTAAAAATTTTGTTGGCGTAAAGGGAGACGGTAATTTTGTTTCGCTGTACATATTCTGAAACGCTTAAAATATAAAATAAACATGGTTTAAGAATAAGTCAACGTATTGGCCTTGTAGTACGGCACCAGTCATCCGTGGTCCACCGTACTGTAGAATAGTGGTCCAGATTGTCTCTGGTTGTGGTCATCGGATTTTTAATGCTAAAATTCAGGATTCAGTAACTGTATAAGGACAATATACGATTGTTTTAATTCCATTTCTCCCGGTCGGTTCGCCGGTACCGCAATGAAAAAAAAAAAAAAATGTAAATTTGGCTCGCCGCCAATGAAGTTTGCAGCAGTAATATACATTTCCGTTTAAACCACCTCAAAAGTGCAGTTTCGAATAACAATCTAAATTCGAGTACTTTATACGAATGCACTGTGTGCACAACCGATTAAAACTTAAATAGTTATTTGGATTTGACCCAGTTAAAATATTGTATCGAATTTAATAAATATACTTACATAGCATACACATTTCTAATCCGAAATTTTAAACTGATTAGGACGGTTAAGTTAGTTAATATTTTCGAAAAATAAAGTTATAATTGTAATAATATTATTCTAATCGTTGCGTCTTCTAAAGACGGTTTGCTATCGGCAGACGAAATGTGCTGGACGGCAATTATAAAGATGATAGGATTTGTGCCCGAATTGAGGGAGACTGCGTTAATTTTTTTTTATTTTTTTATAAATATATTTTAGCGTTCCCCTTCGTTTAATTGACGCTCGAAAACGCTAAGAACTATTTGCTAGACTGCGTATTACAGTTGTTTGAGAACGTTGAAAACCGAAATCGAATAACGATGGCGACGAATTCGTTTGTCGGCCAAAATAAATGTCATACATTTTATGGAATCCGTTTTGTATTATTTTATGCGTACACATTGCGAGGTACTACTTATTTACATTTTTGTGTTTATCGCAAACACCTAACCACGGCATCTAATATCCGCAATTCATATTTTAATCGCTAAACTACTGGTTAGTAGTTCCTGGGTTATGTAACTAACATGCTCGACCTCTCTTTAAAAGTTAAACGTAGTCTGCAGGTATTATTATTATTATTAATATTATTTTTTTTTTATATGTATATTTATATATACGCGTTCGAAATGCACATTATGATGATAATCGTGAAAATCTCCGTAATTTTCGTGCTATATTTTGATTTATGTAAATAAAACTTTATCTGTTCTCTACAAAATTAATGCTCAAAACATCGATACGGAAAAACACAGAAAATCGTAGTTAATTTTCGTACATAGTTATAAATTAAGACAAATTTAAATTTAATTTTATCAAAACATGTTTAACCGTACATTGCCTAGAATCGTTTTTCGTATGCAATGATTCATCGTTGCGTATTGATATAAACTAAATAACCATAAAATTATATTATATACTTTCTCAACTTCCCATATCCCATAATGGTCCTTCCCATTAGTAGAATTCTACACTATAATTTGTATTATAATTATAATCATCAGTATAATTATTTTGAATTATTCTTCATCTACTTTATGACGTTTGATCTAAATTATCGAAAACCTCTGTACAGACAGTAGAAAGACCTACGGAATTTTTTGGAATGCGCGAGGATTTCGCTAATTCGATTGCGATATAGTGATTTTACGTGGCTTTAGTTTTTATATTTCAATTTCCCGATTTAGGAGTCGGATTAACTATACGATTCGTATCGATAGTCACTTACGCCGTCGGTTCATTATAATTCCACCGTAGAAGACGACGCACGACGAGCCCACAACTCTTTCACATGGCCGGATATTGGATAGGTGCATGACGGAGTGGGATGTAACAACCCCTAATACTTTGAAATTTACACTATTTAGACGGCAATCCGACGATAATTTAAAATTAATACAAACACAGTTTCTTCGTTTGTTTCGGTATTTTAATACGTGATTTCCGTTATATGGTTATCGTATAATATATGTACGAGGCCTGTTCAAAAAGTTACCGAATTATTCAATTTTTTATTTATAGTACTTACCTACAAACTATTGAGACGTATCATCCTCGAAGTATTCTCCCTCATGGTATATACACTTTTGCCAACGACGTTTCCATTGTTGAAAACAATCCTGGACAGCGGTTTATGGAATTGTTCGTAGCTCCGTTAGCGAATTTTCTTTTATTTCGTCTATCGTAGAAAATCATTGTCTTTTTAACGGGGATTTTAGTTTTGGAAATAAAATAAGACTGCTGGTGCCAAGTCGGAGAATATAGTGGATGAGGAAGCACGGTCATGTCATTTTTCACGTAAAAATCTCGAATTAACAAGGGGAAATGTGTGCCGGAGCATTATCGTGATGGTGAAATAATGAGTCTTGCGACATCAACCGAGGGGCAAATTTTGCTGCACGCGGTGCATTCCAAGTTTTTCTGCCAGGATTTCATGACATGAACCAACCGATATGTTACAATCTTCCGCGATTTCTCGAACAGTTAAACGTCTATTAGTCCGCACGATTTCATAGACTTTTGTCACACGAGCATCGCCTGTCGATGTCATCAACTGATTCCCGACCGTCTTTAAAACGTTTAAACCAGCCGTAACACTGATCGCCATAAGCATTTTGCAACATTTTATGAGCCTGAGTAAAAGATTTACAAAGTTTAACACAACATTTAATATTAATACGTTATTCGTGAATGTTATTCATCTTAAAAATCGCACAATACACACGACTCGTCTACTTTGAACGCGCACAGTTAATAGCAATAAATATTTGAGATTTAATTGAAACGATTATCTCTATTTTATTTTAATCTAATAACATTTACGATACAATAAATTTTCTATTTTTAGGAATTATAGTTCGGGAACTTTTTGAACAGACCACGGTAAGGCTATTATATTTGATCAAAGGGAACAATCCGTTTTTTGATGTCAGCAAATTTTTAATCACGCCCTCCTTTGGCATTTGTGAACGCCCGGCCGTGCCGTTTCGGTCCATTTATCTCATCGTTTATCCCCGGCCCGCCGGCCGTTTTCTCTCCCGCGATTTGCGTATTCACAGCACGGTGACCTCGGCCACTTCCTCGGGCTTTTAACTTGGACACACGTAAAACATTAAAGCAGTCAATCGAGGGTACCTATAGTTATATTAATAATATATTATTATTTACGGTAAGGAAACGACTGGTGCGCACAAAGACCGATCGAGTATTAACATATATTACTGGTACTGTTCGGACGGTCGTTACGTACGTTCCGGAATAATAATTTATACGCTACGGCAGAGGAATAGAAATAGTTTTTTTTTTTAAATTCGCAGATAACACAAATTGGCTCGATGTCGCCAATAAATGCGATTGATTTGATTTTTTCAACAAGTATTTTTTACTCACGATATTATAATAATATAACGCCCCAGTTACTTTGGTCATTGTAGTACATCTAATGTATTATAATTACGAATCGTTCTGCACCGCGTCCGTTTATTATTCGATTGTTTCGGCGATTCGTTTATCCACCAACCTGGGTGTACCATTTATTAAATGACGGTTGTGGATTTCGCCTAATGGCATAGTGTCGTTATATACTTAATTCGAAATTACAGAACCAATTGACTTTCGTTTGTAAAAGATCCTTGTCGGAAATGTTTGGCGACCGACACTTGACATTATTTTTACCAATAAAGATCACTCTTTTTTCTTTCTTTTTAAAAAAAAATTTTAAAAAACGGATTATTAATTTCCGTGGCTTTTTTTCCAACCGTTCTGGGCATACTTTTATCCTTACTCTGATCAATAGGAGACCACAGGTTAATTTTTAGTCGAATTTACCTCGACATAGATCGTTTCAGTTTATTATTTTTATTTTTGTTTTTAGGCGGTTACCATAGTTGTACAAAATTCATAACCGATAGATCTTGCTGGAGCAGGTGTATCGTTAATATAATTTCTATATGAGAAACACATTAGATAAAAATTATTGTTATCAACGAACCACACTTGCCATTTTCGATTATGAGCAGTACGGGGAACATATGGGTTTTACTACTTGTGCCTTTTTTTTATAGTGTCTAACCAATTATTAGACAATACAATTAGCACCAATCAAAAAAAAAAAAAAGCAATTTTTCCGTTTATCTTGAGTTTTTCTCGGTTATTCCCAATTATAAGGAAATTACAACAGAAATCAAAACATTGATCTTGATGCGCCAATTAGATATATTATTATAGATTTAATGGAAGGCTTTTAGAAAGGTTAAAAGTCGGAGTTAGTTTTCTGGTAGAACGCTTGTTCACAGATGGTATACTAAAAAAAAACATACAACAATAGTAAAACTAATACATTCTTTACTACGCTAAAAAATCTAAAACTCTTTTCTCTTTACATGTCGGAGATTAAAAGCCGAGAGTTGCTATTTGAAAAGGTCAAATCGTTGCAGATAATACATTTTTTGTGAAAGCGGTATTCTGTAAAAGGGACGGTGGTTTTTTTTTTTTTTTTTTTGTTTTAAACAAAACCGAATCTATGTCGTATGAACACTAAAAACAAAATCGAACAAATTCTCTAAGGTCTAATGATAAAAAAAAAAAAAAAAACCCGAATTGAATTCGCTCAAAATGTTCGTAGACAATCGCACTGACAGCACCGGCGCTTTGCTCAGTCGGTGCCCGATAGTTCCGATTGATTGATTGATTTTTTTTCTTTTTTTTATTTTTTTTTCCAACGAGCATTTTCCACGCGCGATATTATAATAAAATTATATTGTCGTTTCCGGACGGACGTGAGCGTTTCCGGCGGTCGCTCCAATAACTTGCAATAGTAATAATAATACAATCGGCCGCGCCAAGGCCGATGATAATCGGTCGCGTAACAACGGAAATGATAACACAATAAAATATTATTCCGGCGGCGGCGGCGGCGGCGGCGGCGGTCGTGCGGATTCCGCGTGCCGCGTTAATACCAACCCCACACGGAAATTGTCCATGTTTAATGTTTAACGAATATTCGCGGACGTTTTAAAATGCAACGTATAAATTCCAATCTCAATGGGAGCTCGGCGCGATATTAAGAACGTAATGTGCGTTTGATTTATAGCATACGAGGTGCGACAATAAAATAACGAGACTTTTTGCATAAAAGTTGTTTATTTTAAAAATGTTATAATTTAATGATTATCACCTTCAAAGTACCTTCCCTCAGCATCAATATACTGTTGCATACGTCACTGCCATTCTTGAAAACAGTGTTGCCAATTGCTTTCATTCAGCCCTTTTAGAAGTTCTGCCGTTTTTATTTTTACGTCATCAACTGTTTGAAAATGGGAAAAGAAATAAGAAGAAGTCACAAGGAGCAAGGTCTGGCGAGTACGGGCGATGTTGAAGTACAGACATTTTTTTTTCAGTTAAAAAACGTTGAATTGAAAATGCACTGTGAGCTGGAGCATTGTCTTGGTGAAGAACCCAGCCATTTTTCCATAGATCTGGTCGCTTCTTTCTGACACGTTCTCTTAATTTAATTAATACCTCTTTATAATAATATTGATTAATTAATTTTGTCGATTTTTTCAACGTTTTCGTTTGTTGAAGACGTGGTAGGACGTCCAGAACGATCATCGTCTTCGACGTCCTCCCTTCCACTACAAAACCATTTGTGCCATTCAAAAACACGAGCTCTTGATAAACATTCTTCACCATAAACACCACATAACATACGAAACGATTCCGCGGCAGTTTTTTTTAATTTAACAAGAAATTTAATGTTAACACATGTTGTTCGATTTTTATATCTTACATTTTTCGGCAGTATAGTCGAACTCGCACTAATAACAAGGCTACTAACGTATAAGAAAATGAATCGATGCCATCAGTGTTCATAGTACTTTTAGATAAGTGTTTTCTAATCATATTTCAATAATCGTTTTATAGATAACGTTCATAGTTTAGGTTATATTTAGAAAGTCTCGTTATTTTATTGTCGCACCTCGTATTGTATATGAAACATAAAATATATAATAATAATAAACTAATATTTGACATTGGATAAATGATTGTATAGTTTCTACGGAATTTACATAACGGCGTACAAATAAAAAAAAAAAAACATCAATCGACAAACGTATATAAAATTAATATTTTTAAATACCGAAAATAGATTGGGTTTTTTTTTTTTGCCGCATTTAAATATAAAAAAAAAAAAAAAAAAAAATAGATTTCTATTGTGTTGCGAATATTTATACGTGTATAAATGTCTGCGGTTGGTCCAAATTTTTTTTGTCGACCATTTCTTATGTAGAAGAAACGACTACTATATATTTGTCACGCGTTTATTAAATAATGAATTGATTAAATGTTAAAAATGTATTAAAAATTTGAAATTTGATGACTACCGATTATAATGCACACAATGACCCGACAATTTAGGTGCATAATTTGAATCGAATTTTTTTTTTTTTTTTATTTTTATTATACACAATCTATAAGTGTTGTTTTACAATAAGTGCATGCGATGGAGGAAACATGGTTTGAGAGGCTGGAGATAAGAAGCCGCCCATTGGAGGCACTTAAGGTCAGGATTTTAGGCTAAGGTTTTAGTGTGTTAGCAAGAGAGAGTGGTATTACAAATTATAGGGAGGTAGAGGTATATACAATTTTAGATTAGAAGGTCACGACACCAGGTACGTTTAAGACGCCTTCTGGGGTCACCAGGAATAGCGTTGGAGGATAGCTTAGAGATCAAGGGATTACGATGACTGTGGAATTTAGAGTGTGTGCGTTTGTAGAAATTTTTTGCGACGTTTTGGACTGTTGGGACGGCTAGGTCTCTATGTAGAGTGTCGTTAGATACATAGTAGGGAGCTTTGGTTATTTGGCGGAGACACTTTGATTGGAAGATTTAAATTTTGTTTGAGTTGGATTTTTTGGCTGCACCCCGGAGTTGGATACCGTATGTCCAGATCGGCTTGAGTAGGAGTTCATATAAAAGTAGCTTGTTTTTTAAGTTGATGTGTAGTGATGTGAGAAGATAACGTAATTGGCGAGAGCGATTATTTAAGGCAAGCCTTTTGTTGTGGTGAATCGAATTTAAATGTTAAATAATAAGTTGAGTAAGTATATTTATTTGTCCGTCGATAAACCGGATATACGGTATCTGAGCCTTGTAGACATTTATCGGTTCAGAATAATAATATTTTCAATTCATCGAATTCCCAAGTGTCACTGAGAATGGTTGGCATCTCCATTCATACCTTACACGGCTATTGAACATTTCGCATTCACATATTTGTATTGTGCATTTTTTGGGCAGATGGTTTATTTCCAAATAGAAATTTAAAAATCAAATTCATCGAAAATATTATCCGAAAGATTGTTTGCCATGCACCGGACATCCGGTCTAAACGTAAAACTCTGTAGAAATCAATCGGTTGAGTTCTATAATATGTCAAACACAAATTAATATATAAATGAAATGTTGTTTGCGATAAAAGAACGACTAGAGCTATCGACGTTGGCTGATTTGAATTCCGCGGATAAAATACGACTACCCACACTATTTGCGGGTTCCAATGGAGCACGCCATTGGAATTGCTCGTTATGGTAATATCGTGTTGTCATTATAGTGGGTGGTTACTTCGCATTGTCTCGGTGCCGATACAGTCTAATTTGTGTAATCGTCAATTATTGTATAGCCGCCAAATTTGAAAACTATTGTCGCGAAATGTATTTTTAAAAACTTGAAGTTCTGATCATGTGCCCGTGAATGCATATGCATTTTTTTTTTTTTTTTATACACACATACATTTGTCCAATGGAAGATTGTGATTCATTCGGAACCCCGGTATCGTGAAATAATCGTAATTTCGACAAATCGAATGATTTTCGTTACTCGATTACTTTTTCAGGCTTGTAGATATAAAAACAAAAAAAAAAAAAAAAAAACCGAAAGGTATAACCGGTTGATTTATAACGGACGTGTACGTATACATACCCAATATAATTAGGTTTGGACGGCTTCGGCATTATATTTTCCTGTCATGACTCGAGACTGCGAATTGAATTTGCATCCAACGCCTTTTTATTTTTTCACTCGTTCTAAGACAAACTTCCCGAGTACAAAGATCGAAACGACATGATTCAATTGTGTATCAAAGTACAATTCAATTCAGACCCACTTTTACATCGTACTCTATCGATTTACTTAATATACATTTGTACTATATGTTATTCGTTTAATATTACGTTTTTATCTCTACATTTTATATAATTTATTAACCGCGAACTGTAGTGTTCATTTTGAAATATATTTTAAAAATAATAGAAAATGTATGTTTGTGACGAACAAGTTTAATAACTGGCAAAAAATATTATTTTTTATTTAAAAAAAAACCGGGTAAAATATTCAATAGGCGAATTTGAAAAAAATTTATTTTAAAATAACGAATATACAAACATTGTCTGTCTAAATAAAATCTATTATACTTCGTAACGTTCTTTATTTTTTCTATTGGCTCTATATAGTTGGTAATTTTTAATGATGCTCTTCAAGACGGCCTCTATTTTCGGATCGATTTTCGAGACTGCAGATTCCGCTAACGTCATTACAATATGCTCAGAAATAGCGAAATGCCTGAAAAAAAAAAAAAAAAAAAAAAAAAAATTATTTTTTTGGTCATTAAATTTATTCTCGGGAGAAAAACCGGCAATGTCAAGGTTTAGCGAACATTCGAATATTATATCCACAAGAAAATTGACAAAAATCGAAAAACACACATTTTCATTTTACATCAAATATGAAATTTGTCCATTTGTTGTGTGATTATATAAAAGACATCGACTTGGATCAAATAATATTAACGTCCACCGGGTAGCGGTTGTGTCATTATTAAAAATTTGGCGTACTGTGCTGTAGAATAGTACAATGGCATCTTCTCAGTTAAGGTCCAGCGGTTGTCGGTATTACAACCCGTAAATGTGGAAAAATAGCGATTTTTTTTTTTTAATTAGAACAATATAATAAATATTTATTTTGAAGAAAAATAACGTATATAGAATTAAAACTAAACATTTGTGTGTACATTTTTCCGGACGAGCGGCACGGGGAAAACAATTAATTCATTTTGTTTAATTATAAACACAATTACCACGAATAGAAAAGAAACAAAGCGAAACATTAACATTATGCGTATAATACTAAAACAGTTGTTCCGCAAAATAAAACGAATAAATGAAATTTTCAAATAATCCTCTAGGGAAATGCATATATTTGAGTTGTGTCACTATTGTTTTTTGCATGTTAGGCGGTGTAGTCTCTTAGTTTAGCGATGAACGGAAAATAAAAAAAAATATATAACGATAAGTCGACCGTTACAGCTCGGATTTAGACATCGTTCCCGAATTCAATACGTCATTTAAAACGCCCTGTATATATTATGCGCACGTGTAAATATTCGTCCTATCTGTTTTTTGTTCTCTTTATTATCATACGGTGCCCGTGCGCCTCGGAATCATACGATTTACGTGTGAGGGACGTATTTTTTTTTTTTTTTTTTTTTTTTTTTTTTTTTTTTTTTTTTGATAGGCAATAAAACTCGGCCACGGGTTACACACGTTGGAATTAATTCAAACGGCACGCGGTTCCGAGCCGACACGAACAAAGTTGTTCAATTTTCGACCGTGTGGTATGTACGGACACAAACACAAAGGATCGAATGAAAAACACGTCCAGTGATCATATTTGTATTATTATATGGGTAACGAAATAGGTACCGAAAATAATAATTTATCTATAATTCGTACGTATATTAAACCGGATTAAAATATTAAAATATAATTTATCGTTTTTTTTTTTTTCGAACTTTTTTTTATATTTTATGGCTGTTAATTTATGGGGTATTAAAATATATAAATCATCGTTGTACCTATATATTTTGCGGATATACGGAGGGAAAAAACGATTTTTATTAATAATTTGTTATACAGTATATTATGAGGATTTTATATTTATGGGTTTCAATAATTTTTATTTTATGGGGTGCGTATGTTTTATATAGGAGGATCCTATCGTTAAAAATTAAATGAATAATCTTTTTTACGTTTTTACGTATGCACGTTGTGTATATAAAACCGAAATACTGGAGTCATTTACAGTGATGAAGATCAAACAGAATTGAAAATAATAACCTAACCTTACGTATAAGGCATGATTTTTTTGTATCTTTACGTGCAAGACCGTAACTGGAAAAAAATTTCAGGGCTGAGGGGTTATATTTAATCTGAACATTTGTGATGTTCTAGTTTTAGCGATTATTTTATATTATTTGTAAAAAGATAAGATTACTAATATTATGTGCTTTGCCAATAACACATTCTGGAGGTATTAAAAAGAAAAACAGGTAGAAGTATTTTGAAAATGGTAATATAGAAATATAACTGTAACTTCAATTTATGGAAAGTAGGCTTATGTAGAAATGGTATACTGATACTACCAAGACAATCGGTAAAATGCGATTATACTCGTTTTACATTGTCCTATAAAAACTATTTATTTTACAGTCAGAGTGTATCGAAGGAGCAATTAGTTTTAATAAGATGTGTGGTTTTTTGTTCTCATAAAAAAACAATATTTGTTAGTTATAATGTACCGAATTGTCCACATCATATTTTGTTCAAACATTTTTTGCTAAATTCTAAAACAAATTCAATAACTGACAACGAATGAGACGATAATATTTTTGTTTAGCGTTGATCATCTTGACTACAACGGGAACAATATACCTTATTAGTTTATCGAGCATTGTTCAGAATCGTTTTTTGATTGTACTAACTTTTCGTTTATTTCAATATATATATATATATATATATATATATATATATACAAACCAAATCACCCTGTATACAATACCTTCCCCTGGACTTCCTACCTACAAAAGTGGCTTCCCCATTTACCCGTGTTGCAAACTATGTTTGACTTGTATTGAAATATTCGCGTGATATTCATGATTTCCTGTAGCGGTCCACGATATAATCGACATTGTCGAAAGCTGTTTCAAAATAAAAATAATTCTGTGTTTTGTTTTGTACCCAACTACAGATGGAAAACCAATGGGCACATATTTCGGTCAACGGTTGGAAAATACACTTGTTTGTTCTCCTATAAAACATCTCGGTGAAAATTACGATTAAGATTTACGACCGTGACGAGAACTATCTCTTGGTGGGTACGTTTGTTTTCGTCGCGTCCGTGTAGTAGTAGTAGTACTCTATAGGGTAGCGAAGAGGTCCTTCGAACCTTCCGAAGTGATTTTATACGATAAAATTTACTGTTTTTTTTTTTTTTTTTTTTTTCCGTAAGGAAACAGCTTCGATTATTATTATGTTACATGTGTTTGCCGAATCCCATAATTTACCTTTCTTTACCGGGAATAAAGAAATCGTACTTCCAGCGCGTTGTCCGTCGATATAAATTGTACTTTGCGCGTGGCCGGACACGCGATGCCGACGACGGGAATTAATTTTCGGACGATATACCGGCCGTGTATTTATGAATATGTATTTTATTTATACAATTTGAATATTTAAAAGAAAAATTGTGTAATTGTCCTAGACGATAGATTATAAATTATGACCGAGACACATACTTCGCACCATAGGTGGGGCCACTGTTGTTTGTGGCATATAGAGAGATGGTCATAATAAAAATAAGAATTTAATTTTTACTTGTATGCAACAATAAATAATTCCCAACGAAAAACGGTTCTCTGCGAAGTTCAGTTAATCGTTTTTCGAAATGCCGTCATTTTTACGATTTTCATATAAATAAAAGTGTAAAAACTACAAGCACTTTAAAAACAGAATAATTACATTACCCGTAATCTTCTTTGTCGTAAATACAACTTATGATGAAATTTGTGTCAAATTTTCATGCATTTCTGTTAGGTCCGAATAATTGTATTTACATTTATCGGAAACCATTACGCTAGTTTCTTTTTTATTTTTTTATCAAAATTTACACATTATACGCTTATAAAACAGATATATATTACCCTCAAGTTTTTTCATCATCGCCATTAAAAACAATTTATGAGAAAGCTTGTGTCAAATTATCGTGCAATTCAGTTGGTTTAAATAAGTTATATTTAACGAATTCGAAATAAAATCTAAAATTCCTATAAATAGTTCTAAAAAAGGGCTAGTATGTTTACGTCCATGCTTAGAAAGGCATAATATTAAAATCGTGTGTAAATGGCTGATTCGTACAATCGTTTTTAACCGAGTTACAATAAAATGAATAAATCGGAAATTATTTAACCATAATGCCGAAAATTGTACCAATTCCCTACGTTTTTTTCACAATTATTAAGAAAATTACAACAAAATCGAAAATTGACTTTTTTAATGCATCAATAATAACAAAAATTGTTCCGTCAGAAAATGTGTTACACTTGAAAAACCGAGTGGGATGTCTAGTAGAAAAGTTGTCTACGGACGGGAAAAAAATAAAAACGTACATAGTATAACCGATACTTACTTGACTTCACTTAAAAACTAAAAAGGACATTCATTTTTTACTCGGCCGTCTGTTAATGTGAAATTGTTTATTATTTTTTTTATTTGCACAATTTTGTTATAATTAAATATAATTTTTTTAAGTGAACTTTTTAGAGTACATGTCTCTGTATTTTCAAGCAGATGACAAATTTTGCAGAGTTTTTGAACAGTAATAAAAGTCATAATAACAGTCTGTGGCAGTCGGATCTACTCGAAACGGATCCCGTTTTTTTTTTTTTTTTTTTCAATCCGGATGGCGTTTTGCGTATCCTTTTGTTGTACACTTGTAAAAAAACAAAAAGAGCAAGAAATACTTGGAATTTATTTTGTTTTTTTTTTACGGTTCTTATATTGGATGAAATCCCGAACACTCACTATTATATTATTTTCGGGAACATAAATAAAAGTCATGATTTTAGTTCTATTTTTTTTTTTTTTTTGTCCTCCGACATAGGAAACGCATAATACTGCATATAGCTGTTAGCGACAAACTCGTGAAAATTGGTCTGCACGTACAATAACTGCAGTATTTCATTTTTATAGTGCGAACCACTAACCCCTCGTTCCCCTCCTAATATTCTCTATAGATTTGTCACGTTCTCTCGAGCCGAGACACTTTAAACGCTCTTCGTCAAGCATGTTATCGTCCTTTGGCTCAAATAATAAACTCGAAAAATCCGATCGTTCAAGATAAGATGACGACAGCGCCAAAACTAAAATCTAATCCAGTCGAGTATTTGTGTACAATAATAACTGCGCATTATAATTTTATAATTATTTATTGTGCGTAATATAAATTTTCAATAATCAGACAGTGTTTCTGTACAAATCAAATTCGAGCAATTTCGCGGCGGCATCCGGTGTTTTACTAAACAATCGATTTTACTATAAAAATTAGTAAAAAAATATTGTATGACCACCTTATATACTGTACGAATCTGACCGCCGGAATGACGGACAAGACTAAATGTTTGGCACCCGAAGAAATATTCGCGGAATATCTTTGGATCAGTAAAGGAATGAGTAGATTGGAAATGAGTTTGTGTTTGGAAAAAATAATAATTTAGAGATCTTCGGAAAAGGACGACGATGCCAATTTCCGAGCTGTACATGCGCGGAGAGGACAAAACCCACGACAAGCAGCGCTAGCGCACAACCCGATAATCATTTGGGACGGCCGAGGACGAGGCGGAAAGACGTAATAAAAAAAAAAAAAAAAAAAAAATAGCGTCGCAGCTATTCGAAGTGAACCAAACTGAACGATTTCAGTGCCGGACAATAGGAGATGGCCTGGAGGATTGTAGTATATGGGTTGAATACGCGCAATGATTCGAAGTAATAATTATTCGAATGTTTGTTCGGCAAAGCCATCCATTAATCGATAAAACGGAAATATTTAGAAATATCGCCGGCATATACATTGAACGGTATAGCGCACGCTAATTAAGTAGACTTAGTCGGCGTTCGCAAACAAAATCGAGTTCCATTGACTTGTTTTATTCCACTATTTATACATATATATACTCGAAATAATAATATTACGTGCCGCACTCACCTTGTTTGCCGGTATAAATATTATTATGCTCTTTGAACATTTATATTACGGCGTAAGTATTATAATCTAAGTGCGGCGCCGCCATTAAAATACCTCGGGGCTGTATCTCGGATTTGGTTTTTTTTTTGTTTTTTTTTTTTTGTTTCCATAAATTGAATACGATTTAAATATTTTATTATTACGTGATATATATATATATCTTTGTTTAAATGCGTGGAAAAATAAAAACGTCACATTCGGAAAGCACGCAGTCGCTCTCGTCGAAATCAATAAATATATACAGTCAACCCGCGGTATATCGTAGATCGATGTACCGAAAATCTCAATAATATCAAAAATAATAATAAAACGGTCGTTCCTTTGAACCCGTCGCGATTTAACAAAAAATTAAATGTATTTTGGTCTCTTCGGTACAACGAAGACATTTTGGCCAATGCTCTCGCGATGTAAAGAATTATTTACAATTCAGAAGCTTATTGCCAAAAATTTTAAATTTTAATTTAGATAAAATACACGTCTGCTAGTTTATAATGAATCTGTGAAAAATACAGCATAAAATAGCTCGCTATTTTCAAATTTCTCTGACGATTATTACGCAAAAATGTGCTCGAGTACATTATCGCTATTAAGATAAGATTTATGTCGATTAGTATATAATGGCTCTACGAAAAATGTACAGAAATAATATATGCACTACATTACTGCACATTACTTTGTCACTGATTTAAATGCAGTTTCGCTGCTGTATCAAAAACTACACATTATTAAACGAAAATGTATACGTATCTTGGTATAACGGATTCTGTAAAATTGTGCTGCTGATATAACGAACTTTTCGATGTAACGAACTTTTCGATAGACCGAACATTATTCTCGGTCCCTTGAAATTCGTGCAAAGATTAAAGCAATGTGGATTACACCACAGTAATTTAAATAATTTTTGTTAACCGGATTCGACGTGTTTGTTTGTTCGATATTTTGTGCGAAATTCGGTCAAGACAATGAATAATAACCGTTTCTCATCATAGAGGTGCAACGTATCACACGTTTTTTTGAAATTATTTCGTTTTCGGTTTTACGTTTTGGCCGTCGTTTATGGGTAAAGTCAGCATTTAGACCGGTCCGATTTTATCGATACGGATTCAATATCGTTATCGGGCCGTTCGCCATTTACAATGTTATCAGAGACTATGATGACCCGAGTTGTTCACGGCCGCGTGATTACGCAAAATTAATATTTATGACCAGGGCACTGAACTGTTTTCGTTAAATCGATTTCGAGTAATTCTCCCGAACACTCGACCCCCTTAAGCGCGTACACAAACAGTTGTGATTAATTAACGGAAACGCCTATAAGGTTCATTTTGTATCTATGCACCCCCTATCAGGGATAAAATTTCCAAGTCACATTCAAATCGGTTCGTATGTTTACGAGGAGACGGCAATAATAAGTCGACGTTCGTGCCCGTGTGTGAACAGTAGGGGGATTCGCACCGCCCCGATAATTCGGAATTGGCGAAAACGCTCGGGAGGGGTTTAACCGCGGCTCGCGGTGTACATTCGGTACATGTTCGGAACAATCAGGGCAAATTATTAGGATTGTTTGTATATAAACTTCGGTGATGTTTGCCATTAGTTTTGCCGTCACCGCCGCCGCCGTCCTGCTCAGCTGAATAACTGTCGCACACCGGATTATAATATTATAATATTATTACGTCCCGTGGTTGTATATTTTTTTATTTTTTTTTCAATCAAAACGAATAATATCATAAATAATATTATTATTTCATCGAATACCACACCGTATTGCGTATTTGATTTGTATGGCGTTCGTACAACATGCATAATGATTATATTGTGGATAGATGTACAGACACAGAGCCTGATTTAGTATTATTGAAAACAAAAACATCGATCTATTATTATAAATTCTAAATTAAATTATAATTATTAAATACAATAATCAGTCAACACTCAATTGTAAATTAGACAATAATTGAACGTAGGTATTAAAATAATAATTAAATTCAGTATGTGGGACCTATGATCCGCATGAGCTCCGAACCAATACCCATTATATTATACGAGGTGCGACAATAAAATAACGAGACATTCTAAATATAACCTAAACTATTAACGTTATCTATAAAACGATTATTGAAATATGATTAGAAAACACTTATCTAAATGTACTATGAACACTGATGGCATTGATTCATTTTCTTATACGTTAGTAGCCTTGTTATTAGTGCGAGTTCGACTATACTGCCGAAAAATGTTAGATATAAAAATCGAACAACATGTGTTAACATTAAATTTCTTGTTAAATTAAAAAAAACTGCCGCGGAATCGTTTCGTATGTTATGTGAAGTTTATGATGAAGAATGTTTATCAAGAGCTCGTGTTTTTGAATGGCACAAACGGTTTTGTAGTGGAAGGGAGGACGTCGAAGACGATGATCGTTCTGGACGTCCTACCACGTCTTCAACAAACGAAAACGTTGAAAAAATCGACAAAATTAATTAATCAATATTATTATAAAGATGTATTAATTAAATTAAGAGAACGTGTCAGAAAGAAGCGACCAGATCTATGGAAAAATGGCTGGGTTCTTCACCAAGACAATGCTCCAGCTCACAGTGCATTTTCAATTCAACGTTTTTTAACTGAAAAAAAACATTTCTGTACTTCAACATCCCCCGTACTCGCCAGACCTTGCTCCTTGTGACTTCTTCTTATTTCTTTTCCCATTTTCAAACAGTTGATGACGTAAAAATGAAAACGGCAGAACTTCTAAAAGGGCTGAATGAAAGCAATTGGCAACGCTGTTTTCAAAAATGGCAGCGACGTATGCAACAGTATATTGATGCTGAGGGAAGGTACTTTGAAGGTGATAATCATTAAATTATAACATTTTTAAAATAAACAACTTTTATGCAAAAACTCTCGTTATTTTATTGTTGCACCTTGTAAAAAGGGCCCTGTATGTAACATAAAATTATTGAAAATTATCTATAGATAGGATTTAAATCAAATTGATAATAACATGTTAACTTGTATACGGTGTGCGGTGAAAGGACTAGGCATATATTAGTTCTGTAGGTCATCTCCAAATTTGTATGTCAAAGGATCTCAGCCAATGCACTGAATTTGTCGTGGCTCTGTGGAGTACGTTCACGCCATCCCCAAGAATACGTCTAGAGTGGCATTCTGCAACGAATGTGTGTTGCAGCTCGCTGTTCACAACCGCAGTCGTGTTCCAGCGATGGTATCAATATATTTATTGTATTTAATAGAATCCGATACCTTTTATGGAGATTAAGGCCCGGGACTTGCTTCGTCGAATCGTCGATTAGATTTAGTCTGTCAGAGTTGTTAATGTTCCATTCGTTATTCTATTTCGTATTTGCGTCGAATTATTTTTTTCAAATTTATTTTTTTTTGACTAGACATCATGCGGACATTTGTGGTTTTTGTCATTGATTAAGGTCAGTATTGGTATTGTAGCAATCAGGCTAAGCCGTGATCACTAGTTTTTACATAGTATGTGCGTAGTATATTGAGTAACTCTTTTTATGGTTACGACGTGCTTAAATATATATATATATATATATATATATATATATATATATATATATATATATATAAATTGTTTATGATTAGGTGTTACGATTATTAAGTTAATAATCACTTTAAATAAATGATTTCTACTTTCGCTAGGTTATACTTTCGAGTTAGCTATATATATGGATATAGTTTTCCATAATTCTTTAGACTTAGCGTCGACTCGATGTATGGGCAGACCGTTGGTATCATACCCTTACATTTGTACGAACCACGGGTTGACTAGTCTCAGTCAATAAACTAACTTTAGTGTTTATAAGTGTTCTTTATTGTCTTCAGACCTTTTTCCATTCAACATCCACAGAACCGCCGCCAGTCAACGGTGACTTCGCCTATATATAGTTTTGAGTCGTACTACCCAGTCCGGCTCACTACAGTGTCGTTTGAAATCAAATTGCATTCGGGCTATTCTCGTGTTAGTTAGTTATATCGATGCGAGCGGGTGGTCTTGTGTTACTCGATACAGGTAATCAAATACTGGTGGACAAACTCGAATAACGTGAAAAATCGTTTCTTTGGATTAAACGCGGTCAATAAATATCTACTGACGAGGCGTGCCCTACAATGTCGAACAACACACGTTCTCGTGCATAATTGTCCGCTGCAGTCCCCGCGAAAAATTATCCTTGCAGGCTCGCAATTATGAATTAAATACGCTAGGAAATGTCCTTGATCGTTATTTACCGCGCGTATAGAAATAAACCGTGCGACTTATTAGATTTTCCGTGTAACTATTTCGCCCCGTTTAAACTGTATCACTATAATCGCGATAATCCCGGGCATTACGACTCCGCTCGCTATTCCGTCGGTATCCGATTGATATTCAAACGATATTCGCACTCGGTTTCGTCCGTTCTGAACGGTTCCCCGGACCGTCTTGCTGTGTTTTTTTTTCTTTTTTTCTATCGCAACAGTACGCATACGGGCCGCCGAGTTCTCACGACCGCGCGCGTTCATTTATCCGGCGACGCCGTTGTCATACGATGTCGTTTCAAAGTGTGCAGACCGCAGAACCATCTGCCGTATAGTCTCGCAGGGAAAAAAAACCACCGGCACCGGCGTTGATCGTATAAAACAAAATCCGACTAGACGGTATTCGAAATCGCGAACCCGCCCCGGTACGGCGCATATTATACAATATACTCGTATAGTATCGTTAAAACGCCAAAAACGTATAGGTATAGGTAACGGAATACCGTAGCGCGTGTGCGGGCATTAAGTAATAATATATACCCGCCCCTAGCACCGTCTATACGGCCACCATAAATTATACGCGGAACACACGATATAATAATAATAACGATAATAATATATTATTTACATAATACGCGCCCGGGACGCCGCGGTTGGTAATTTATTCCGAAATTAAAATATTTATCGGGCGGGCGGCCAACGGGATGTTTACAGGTATGCCCGCACGAAAGTCGCTCTGTACGTATGCTACTTAGTTATTAGTATAATAATAATAACAACAATATTATGTTTATTGATCGCGACATTTTTACGAGTGAACCCAATAATGCCTTATGTCGACATATATCTTTTGGCCCGGTAGTTTGTATTTTAGATTCTAAGCGTAGCCACCAACGTATTGCTCGTACTATGATGTGTGTGTCTGTACGAGGTGTGGCTATTAAATAACGAGACTATCTACTTAGCGATAAGGCATGAGTAGATAAGGGTATAATGGTAGTATATTTGTAATCTATGAATATCACTGCATCGAACAATACCAGTTTAGTCAGTTTCCGTTTTGTAGTCTTTGTGTAAGCGTCGTTTAAATTGACCTCTTACGTGTTGAACGTCGAAATCATGCCGGACGAAAAAATTGAACAACGTATTAATTTAAAATTTTTAGTGAAACTTGGAAAATCTGCGACCGAAAGTTTTAATTTATTAACTGAAGTATATGGAGATAGTGTCCTATCACGACCACGTGTTTTTGAGTGGCACAAATGATTTCGTGAGGGTCGTGAAGAAGTTGAAGACAATCAACGGGTGGGTCGTCCATGTTGGTCGTATTTTTCGATATTAAGGGTGTAATAATCACAGAATGGGTACCTCAGGGACAAACTGTGAATCAACATAATTACCTTTAAGTATTGACAACACTCAGAGAACGAGTAAGAAGAAAGCGGCCTGAGTTGTGGGAAAATGACTCTTGGATCTTGCATCAAGACAATGCGCCGGCTCACAGTGCCTTATCTGTAAAGCGATTTCTAGCTAAAAATCGAACTCCAGTGCTTCAACACTCCCCATATTCACCAGATCTCGCTCCATGCGACTTTTGGCTTTTTCCAAAATTAAAAAGTGCGTTAAAGGGCACACATTTTGAGTCAGTTGAAGCTGTAAAAACAAAAGCGACAGAGGTGTTAAAGACATTGCAAGAAAAGGATTTCCAACACTGTTTCAACCAATGGAAAATTAGAATGGAGCGATGTGTCAAAAATGGAGGGGAGTATATAGAAGGGAAAAAATGTTAAACCATTAAAAAATATAAATAAAAAGTTTTTACAGAGAAAATCTCGTTATTTATTAGCCACACCTCGTATGTGTTATTTTTATTACGACTTTTCTACTACAAAATATTCCTCCGACTGTCAACGTCGGGGGGTGTCCGGACACAATCCCGCCCGACGATATCCCGTGAGCAAAAAAAAAAAAAAAAAAATTAAATAAATTACGAAACACGGTCTTATACGAAAAAAATCGTATACATATTTACAAACGTATGATAAATATGATTGATCCGAGAATACATTTGTTGGGTGCATCACCAAAAATAATCGTGTTAATATACGTTATATATCATATGCTATAATTTTAGCATTTTAGCATTTTTTTCATATGCTGAACTTTCATCATTACAAGTCATCTATAACAATATCCGACAAGCTGGTCGGTTTTACTCGCCGTTTATCTCGCCGGATAACATGCCCTCGAATAGTAAAATACTTTTTACGTTTTAAATTTCGTTCATAAAAAGTCCGAAAGTTATACATTGATTAGTGTATATAGAAATGTGCTATGCTTTAGAAAAAAAACAACCTTAACACGGACAAATAACGTGAATTTCACTTTCAAGTGTAAAGAAAATGTTATCAAGAAAAATCTGTTTTATATATATATTTTTTTTTTTCTTACGGTATTATGTGCGGCGGAGATTTCGTCAAAGTGGCATTTTGTCATGCGGAATTCCATCCTAGAATTACTTCAGGGTTTCTAGTAGGAAATTGTGTCTAATTGGTACGTTTAGGCAGTCATTTCTTAATATTTTTTGTAGTTTTCTTAATAAATCTAGGGAAAAAACATAAAAAAAAAATGCCCTCCTCCTACCCCTTCCGGTACCCACAATTGGTTGTCCAGCTGTGTCCTCATAGAGTCAGTTATCTTTTTGTTTTATATAATTATCCGTGATGTTTACCTATACGCATATTATTGACATTTTAAAAAAAACCGTTGTTAATTTTCGCCACGACACTATTCCGCGTAAATTTAGGGCAGCAGTTTCGTTCCAAAAATCTTAATAATCGGCTCCGTCGAAAACTCATGCGGTAAAAGTTACTTGCCGGCATATAGTAGAACTTTTCATAACCGCGATACCGCGGGCAAATTCTAAACTACGTGGTTTTGAAAATAGAAATACTATTATTTTACGATCTGGAATTTATGTAAATTTTAAACTACGTGGCTTTGAAAATAGAAATACTATTATTATACGATCTGGAATTTACGTATACGCTCCTGCGTTATTTATTGTAAACTAACAACTTACAAGATTACAAAGTTTGAATTTCATAACTCGTCGTACACTAAAACTACAGTGGAACTCTTGAAATATTATACTACCTATACATAATTCGCACAGAACACATATGGATATTATTGCCAAAATGCGTATTAATCAAACATTTACTGCTGAATTGTATACCATAGGTACTCGTTTAAAAATATTTATAACGCGGTCAATGTGTTGGTAAGATATTTAGAACAGTAAAAAACGAATCGGCGTTATTGAAACGAATGATGAATATTTTTTTTTTTTTTAGGTATTCAACGTTTATTTCATTATTTTTTTTTTTTGTTAAGTGTTTATGAATAATTTTACAACTGGTAGGAAAATTTGGTTCCAACCATCAACATCGGTAGTAGTTTCTGCCGTCTCCAGTACCGAATCTTGTATAGTTAGTATATTGGGTAATTCATATCAATGGCTAAATACCAAATATGATTTGTCACAAATACCAAATTGTCCACAAGAGCCATTTGAAGTTTTCCAATTTGTCAAATCCCAATAATTTTTTTTTAAATTTAATTTTTAACTTGTATATAAACGTTATATAGCGTATATAATTGTATAACATAGGTAAAACATTAAGTTTCTAGCTAAACTCGACCAAATCCCTATATATATTTTAAAATAATTTTTGAGCGGAAATAGAATGGACTAATTCTATTTAATTAAGTTCCATAAAGTGTTCATTTGATAAACTCGAAATAAATAATGTTGAGTTTCATAAAAACAGGGATAAACGAGAATATTAACGCAATAACGGTTTCTGTTATTTTCGATTTTGTTTTTCTGTTTTTGCGCGTGTTCGATAACTATAACTATAATCTTCAGTAGCATAGATTTGGGCGATCTGTAGCCTAAATATTCGCACGGTTTGTGTATTTTTATTTTGTTATTTAATTATATTATTTTAAAATATTTTCATATTTTTTCAAATCCTACATAAAATAAGTTATAGCTGAAAATGTTGTTTGTATTGTATTTTCGAAAAGAGGCTAAATTGGATAGAGTCTATAATATAATCGTTACAGAATAGGTCAAAAACATGTAGACATTTTTATTACAAAACACCTATAACACCTATCACTACTGTATTCGAAATATCGGCGAAATAAACATAAATACAAATATGGTATTATTTGTACACTATTTCCTACCTAGTTGTTACTACAAACGAACACCAATCGATATTTTATCGGCCACGGGAAAAATTGCTTACTTAAATAATGTAATGCTCTCTGCGGAAGTGTCCAAAACGGTGAAAAATAACACCGTAATCGTGTTTCATAACTAATTCGACCATTTTCCTCAGCTCCTGCACATCAGACGGTTCGAAAGACCTGTTGATACAATAGTTCTTCCGAATAGGATGCCATGACGTGAGGAGCCAAAAAAAAAAGAGCTTTGATATAAACGCAGTTGATTATATATAGTTTTTTCAGTGCTTCGAATTTCGTATTCCGCATTTTCAAAATACTTAATAATGTCCAATACTATTATAACTACTATATGTAAAATACAAGTACTCCGTATACTCACAAATAATAATTCTAATGTTTCGTGCGTTTTGTACAATATAGAAAACATTTCGACCATGCAGACGGCCACGCTGGACGTAAATTTCGTCGAAGAAAATCATCATCAACACGAAGTGGGATCGAAATGGTCGCCGGCGTTCGAGGACGGCCCGGGGCCCGATAACGTCACCGCCCGTTTCGGGTCCACCGTACAATTGGACTGTAAAATTCGACTGCTTTACGACAAAACGGTATGTAAATTGTACGATATATTATATTATTGTAATTCACTACTAAACACCCCGCAGGGTTGCCCGGACTTTGATATACAATAGCAAATCATTCCGGCACAACTACAGCTATTATATATATATATATATATTATAATATGCCTGGCCCGGTTGTTATTTTATCGTTTCGGATTTGCGTTTAAATGAAAACGCGATTCGCCGACCGACAATATTTATTTATTTATTTTCGTTTTAATAAATTATTATAAACGGTCGGTTTGGCTTCGGGCAGATATATGTGTTCGTATATCGGCCACGTTAACGGATATAAGATAGCGCAAAATTCAATCGAAAACCGAACAATAATTGTGATATTTTATCACTGCGGTCCACGTCGCGTCGAATTCTTTACGGTTCGTTATTTTCCAGTGTAGCAAATATAGAAAATATACAGGTATAGTGTCTACATAACCGCATGCGTATATGATGTAACTATGGGTCGAGCAGCGCAAGGCTTTGGACAGACAACCGAATGTGCGAACATTTAGCTCGATTGGCTTGTTTCTAAATATTAGCCAGGCTTAAAGTTCTATGCCCAAACGAGCAATATTTTTGTAGAATCTGTATTCCGTTTGAGTGCGGATTTGACGCGTTCTTCTTTGATGGCGGAAAGCTTGACGGATAAGCCGATTGAACGTTTGCCGGCGAACCAGAAGCTTTCTGAGATTTGACACGGACGATTTAATGCGTTACAGTTTGAATTGTCCGTTTGAAAAAATATTGGACGCGCCTGTACTGGTTACGTCTAGTCGTGGATCGCAATATTGTCGAGAGAGGGATTCCAATGTCAATAGGTGGAAATCACGAGTTGCCGGAAATTCGATGTGTTTTGAGTAGAGTTCGGTCTGTGTTGTGCACGCAGATAACCTAGGTATTTTATAAAACTTGTTTAACGGGGGGAAAGGGAGGTGGGCATTTGAATTTTAAATATGAGTTTGTTTGCAGAAGAGAAAATTATTACAATATAGACGAATAAATTTTGGTCTAAACGAACATAGATACGATGTGTATAATTATATAAATATATAATGTTTAAAATAAATAACTAAACTTTAAACCTCTAATTTAATAGTTGGTATTTTGTTCTACTTGAATTATAATAAATAGCACGTATCAGTTAATATTTTAAATAGGTCAAAAGTGTTGTACATAATACCGCGTGATCCGGACAAAGTTGAACTTTTGTAATGAATTTGTACTTTATTATAATCGAAACGATGGTGTGTGTGTGTGTCCTTCATTCCTAAATTACATACATATGGGAAAAAAAAAAAAAAAAAAAAAAAACTCTTTAACCCAAAGCCGGGCATTAATGCAATTAAATATTTAAATGTTACGATATTTTCATTTTTTTTTTTTCCACATAGCATTTATTATTTCTGGCCGGATCAGCAATAAAATTTATTGTATACATATTATAAAGGCGGAATAAGCCAATTTAACATCAATGTATCCGCATATACCAATCAGTGTACGCGACGCGTTACGTATGTACTTATCCCTATTTATCCATATTAGTAAAACGGAAATAAATTGAAAATGTTCCGGTGATATACATTATTATTTTATTTTTTAATTAAATGTTTTCATTGTATCCTAATAGATATATAGATATATAAATATGTTACAGTTAAAACCCGGAATCCGTCAAAATTAGTATCCGCAAACCCCATTCGTCAATACAGGTTTTGACTAGTTTAAACGGAAAATAAACCTCAAATTGTAATGGCGATTCAGTCGAAACGGATTTTCAAAAATCAGATCCCGTAAAATATTCTATATACCACGATAGTTTGCCCTGCCGAAACAAACAACAATGTTTAATAAAACTGTTCGAATATTTATAAACGCGTAAACACTCATATCGGACTTATTCCGATTCGTAGTTAATTCTCACTCTTCCCCAGTTTAAACTAATGATATAAAAATCAAATCTGGAATTAATCGATTTTTCCCTAGACAATTGAGGAAAACTAGAATTCTAGTTTTCTTTGACGTATTTTACATACGACTAGTTCTAATTAATAAAAATTATGTTAAAACTAATTTCAACGTAATGGGTCCTCGTTCTAGTTGTTACTAGTGAAAACCAGTTGTAAGGTAAAGGGGTTCATGGAAATTAATATTACAGGATTTCGGATTTTAATTGTTACAATATTGTGTAGGGATGATTTTTTTTTTTTGGACATTTGTTTATTCAATAATAAATATTCCATACATTTATGTGATATAAGCCAGCGTTTTCCCATAATTATTTGATTTACGCATCCCTAAATTTAATATTATTAATCTATGGGACCATCGATTAAAAAAACCTTAATAAAATATTGACAATTTTGTATTATTTAAATGTCCAACCATTTTTATTTTTATAACAACACGACCTATAAGTATTCTATAGTTTCAATATTAAGTATCGAAAAATATTTTTATTTCAATTAAAAATCAAACGATGGCTATTAATATTTAATCTTAATGCGAACTTGTCGCTTGATTTCCATTTATTAATGTTTTGATATTAGGCAGCTACATTGTTATTGTCACACGAATTTCGTTTTGATTAATATTTGAAACTTAATACGGTAACTACCGAAATTCCAGCTCAAAAATCCTTCACATAAATACGATGTAACAAATGGTAATAATACACGCAATGCTATGTTGGCAACATCAGGATGTTAATCTTTAATGTAGTTTTAAAAACCTAAAAGTGACAATGTAGAAAATTGTATTCGTAGTGAAGAATCAAATGAAATATTGATTAAGTGCTCTTCTTCTATAATTGGAAAATTTGATAATGGTTTTCAGTAAATAGTTTTTTAATTAATGATAATATTTTATTGTCAGAAATATCATGAATTCTGAAACTTGTTGTATCATTAGAATAATTAATATTTCTAAGTAGGGTTTGCAGGAGATTCTCCAATCATAGAAACCATATCTATTACCCGTGGTAAAATGAGTTCTGTAGCGCTTGTATTAGGTTTTTTTCATCGAGAAAGACAAAATGCTATACTATAAGAAGCTAACATTGGTTGGAACACTTGTTTGCTAGAAAATACCGTTTGATTTTTTTTTTTCTAATTGTTCACGTTGTCTAACAAAATAATCACTTTTCTTATTATTCATTAAATTCTAAATAACGTTTTAATTTATTTGAAATCAAACTATCGACAGCTAATACATTTAATCAAATAAAACATTTATAAAGTTGTTCGTTGTCTAATTTAATGTAAGTAAAACCAAAACTTAAGTAACAACGATCATCGTAATATCTGAAGTTAAGTACAATTTCTTCATTACTGTCGACATTTTGCTTATGTTTGGATGTAATATTGTGAAATGTATACATTTCAAATAAGTTGAAATATAATTAAAATAATAATTAATTATTTTAAACAAATATTCGAAAATGAAATCCAAGGGGTTTGGTGTCTGTACAGTGAAATATTTTATTAGAACAAATGAGATAAACTTTTAAACGAAATTATCTTTGATCTTAAAATATCAATATTTACCTCGTGTTCCCCTGTTAAAAGCATGCGACTCCCAAGGGAGGCGCTCCTCACTGTTTTGGAACCGCTTATATATGCAAAAAGATTTTGATATAAATTGTTAAATATCAAGAATACTACCCATATGGTAAATTATCAACCCTCTTGTGAAATGTGAAAGGACGAGTGATCGCTGGCGAATTTAACACATATTACTTGATTATATCAAGTAAAAAAAAAAAAAAGGGGAAAAGCAATACAAATGTCTAAAGTTCGAAAATAAAGACCACCCTACTGTAACATATAAAACCGTTCAATATTCCTTACTTATCCCCCGATGTCTCCCTTCTAAAACAACGTTTAATCCGTACGGCTTTGGTCGATAAATATAGACGCGTCATATCTTATAAAAAAAAAAAAAACTAATTCGACGCCACTGGTGACGCGTATTGTTGGGCAATTGTGTCCGTTTCTATTTTGTTTATTAGAAAACGCACCGTTGTAAATGATAATCCTAGGCCATCGTTTGTGTCATTAGTAATAAACGGTACGACAATAATCTGTCTGATAAAATAATATATTTTTTTGTTAAACGTTTATTAAAATAAATACTGATGGCGAGCGTAAAATTATTCGAATATTACGCGCACCGCAGCGGTGCCTTAGCGCCATAAGCGATAAACATGACCAGAAAAATAAAAAATGGAATTTAATATAAATACTCTATAGATATTGCGAAATATACGGTGAACATATTTTTACCATCAATTCCGAACAGAACATAATAAACCGCGCGCCCGTCTGTAGTGAAGGCGAGTGCGTATTGAAAAATACAAAAATTATTGTCGCTCAACAATTATTATAATTATATTGACAGACAGGTATTTTGTGTTTACGCGGTTATTCGAGTTGTTTTTTTTTTTTTTTTTTATTATTATTATTTTTTTGTTTTATTAACATTGCCGCGTGTTCCATTAATAACGATTTCGCCGCAACGGAAACGCAAAAAATAAACAGGCGTGAGAAACGAGAAAAATTAAAAACCTTTTAAACAATAATTCTATAAATTTTGCAATACGGACATTATTACAATACAAAATTGTTTAACTTGTGCGGATGGCACTGTAGATTATAATATTTTTCTATAATATGTCTACGTTTGTCGTATAATGTTCGTCGGACGCGCACCTGGCACCGATGAGCCGTCGTCGTTTCGCCTATGCCGCAGCCCTGCGAGACGTTAAACACGACAGAAAGTATGACACAAAGTTTTCCATAGACCAAAACTTTATCAATCGCAAAACCTCCGGGGCGTGTTGACATGCCCGTTAATAAGCACGACGGTATAGAATTCGACTCTCTCTCTCTCCGGATCCCGTATTTATCCGTCGGAGTCTATAGTTTCGAAAAACGTCGGCTCACAAAAGAACACGTTTTTTCCAACTTTTTTGTTTTTTTCCGAAAATTCTAAACTGACCACGCTTAATCGCCACAAATGTATATACAAATATTTCCCAATCGAATAATTGGAAATTGCGATCGGTTTCAAAATCTACCCTACGGCGAATTTCCGGAATGTTTTCCGCATAACATCGAAGGCGTCCCAACAGAGTGTTCAAACTCCATAGACCAGAGGTTCTCAACCCGTGGTACGCGTACCACTAGTGGTAAGTGGAAGGCTCGTAGGTGGCACGCGAAGAAATTGTTTTATTACTATTTGCGTTCAATATTATTTAGCTTAGTTCAGTTTATTTGTTATTAGCTAATTTTATAAAATTATTATTTTATCAAAATAATATTTTAAGTCATGGGGTTTGTAATCGTAGCAATTAAGAATTTTAGATAATGATAAACTCTATAGTTTATTATAGTTTTAACCGACAAAATCTTTTTTGAAAAATAAGTACAGAAGTAGGCTCGATATTCAAAGTGACTTAAGAGTGAAAATAAGTTCCATTCAGCCTGATATTGATGTCCTTGTCCAAAATAAACAACAACAAATATCACATTAATTTTATTTATTTAATTTTATTATTATTTATATTTATTACTTTTTTTTTTTATTCATTTGAAAATTGTAATTTAAAATTTAAATATTTAGATTTAACTAAAAATTAAGATTTTTTTGCTTTCATAAATATCAAATAATAAAAATGTAAAGAAATGAGTGAATAATAAAAATATACGCTAAAAAAATTTGACTTCCTTTTTTAGTTTTAGAATTGAGGTGGTACGCGTATTGATTTTATAAGTGTCTGGTGGTACTCGATGATAAAAAGGTTGAGAACCCCTGTCATAGACTATAACTGTGTTGACCACACTGAACTTTGCAAAATACATTGAAACAATATTAGTCAACAAAACCAAAAAAAATAAGCCTATATACATTATCCCGATAATTAGGTATCCAGCTATAGATTTCAAGTAGTAGATGGAAATAGCTAGAAACCAAGCAAACCAAATCGATAAGATGAATAACCAATTATCCTGGATAGGATAAAGGTTTTCAGACATCGCCCACATACCATAGAAGAAATTAAACAGAAAATCACCGCGGCCATACCAGTCGAAATTGTGCCGAAAATCATATGAGAGCTTTTTTAAAAATGGGTTTGAATACTGATTTAAATAAAAAAAAAAAACATTTTCTCTAAGTTTTACTGTTCGTTATTTATAGCCCATCAAAACTCGTCAGTCGGCTCTGCCGCGCCCTGTATTAACCGGACGCCCGATTAACGATTCGGGAATCGTTATGCCTTGTTTGTATATTTTTTTTCCGAAAACAATCGCCATAATACATTTTTGTCATTCTATATTTTTTTTGCGTTCCACCGTTTTTAATGTTTTTTTTTTTTTTTTCTCTTTATTGTTTCGCACAGGTTATTTCCACTTAACCGTTCGCCGTCTATTCCCGTGCACTTTCGAAATCAATTCGGTTTTATTGTATAGTTTGTGCCGCGGCACGTGTATACCTATAGACTACACTAAGTAGTTTTCTCCTTTTCAAATGGCCGGGCATCTGGCAGCCTCGGGACCGTTATCGAAAATAACGTTACCCCCGCGTAATCGTATCCGCTTTGTACATAGCTAGTGCAACTATTATAACTATTATTATTACGATTATTTGCCGGTCATATCGATAATCGAAACACGAACCAAAATAATCGATTTCCGCGGTGCAACCCAACAAAAACGTTTAGCGGCCGACACTGTGATGCATTCGTCGTATCTGTCTTCCTAACGGGCGAAAATGGCAGAAACGTGTTCGCGTAAAACAAACGAAAAGGCATTTGAAATGGATTTTAAAGATAAAATACCTATTGTACGACTTACAGACGACAACGTATCAAAGAAAACCTCCTGGGCAGCGATTTTACAATAGTTGTCTTCTCCTTTTCAATTCCTTATCTAAAGTAAAAAAAATATCGGAGTTTTGATTTTTTTTTTTTTTTTTTTAATACTTAAAACGACGCCGATAGAATTGTCATCAACAAATATAAACGTTTTGTCTGAAAATCGATTTTAAAATCTTTTTCGTTTGTTTTACATGAATACATTTACATTAGGTATATTGTTCGTTTGAATGACAAAAACAGCAAATGACGGGTTTTTAAACTTTCAATTCGTTATATCCGTTTGAGTAGTTAATTTTGTGTTTTCGCATTTATAATAATATTAATACATGAACAACCGTCAAAAAAAAAAAAAAAAATTATACATATTTTTATATTGACGCGGTCGGACAATATAAATTTAATACGTCCGCCGCAATAATAACTCCCGGTTTAACAAAATGCGAGTTACTTAACGGAGGCATTTTTTTTTTTTTTTTTAAATTAACCGCCAAGCATTGAAATCGCAATCAGCCGTTATAATACGTACAGTATTATTTGTAATTGACAAATCCGTTTAACTTAGAATTTTTAATGTCCGTTTTGTGCGGCCGTCGTTGTCGTTAATATTAAACTAAACCGCAATTGTTTTACGTACACAATTATAACTATAATTATTATTATTACAGTCGAGGCGGTGGTATTATTATTCACAAGACATTGGTAAACGAACCGTATCAAGTCGGCCCGGTGGCGGCAGCACGGGAAAAGGGGTCCTCCTTAACGTTTTCCCGAGGTGACAAACCCAGTTGTGATAACGACCGCCGCCAATGGAATTAAAAAAAAAAAAATAAAAAAATAAACTTTTTTCCCACACCCAAACATCCTTTATTATAGTTCGCCGTATTATATTATAATACGAAAGTATATTCGCAACTTTTTGCAGCGCTTAAACTCTCAACTTTTATTTCTTTTATTGTTTCCAAGCACAAAGCATTCAGCTGCACGACGAATAATTGTTGTTTCCCTCCTCCACCGATCACTCGGTTTTTCACCATATTATTATTATTATAGTTTTTTTTTTTTTTTAACGTCACGCCGCCTTAACCATTTACGCGGCAAAACTATTTTTATTATTATTATTATTGTTTTTTTTTTTTTTTTTAATTTCTCTCGACCTGGCCAAACGATAAAAGCTCGTATCAAATTGCGCGTGACCCGATAATCACCTCTGGGTATAAAATAATAATAATAATAATAATAATAATAATAATACATGTAAGACACGCATTTTGTCGTGTCTACTTCTGATTAAGTTTTTATTTATTTTATTTTTTCAATCAAATAGAACCGACAACAATATTTAAGTAAAAAAAATTGTTTAACGAAATCACGAGCAATTTTCGTGTGTAGTATAAGTAGTATGAAATATTTCATTAAAATTCAACAATTCGCCTTTTTCAATAAATACGTTATTATCGTGTCATATACTCTACGTGTTATTTCAAACTCCAGTAAATCATTAATGTGACTGCATATCAATATAGTTCGTTATTGTCTTGTATTTAAAATGGCGTTTGTAAAATAAAAAATAAAAAAATGCTTATTATCCGGACATTTTTATAAAAACGAGGACTTTTGGGAGGTGACCGGAATACTGGAAATGAGAAAATTTGTGAAGGTACAGAGTATTCAACAGTATGGAAATATTGCACGAGTAGACCGGTACCGGCGAATCAAATGGCAGCAGTTGAGTAGAAACCAACCGGGAAGAGACCTAGAGACCGTCCGTAGAATGCGATGGGATTGGATATAACAAGACGGGGGGGAAATTAGATGTGGTGAATTAGACAGTGACAGTAAAACAATTGTGATGTGTGGGAAGGGGAATGGCAGTGGCGGCAAAAGCTCTCAGAGTGTTATGTTGCCAAGGAGAAGACTAAGATGAAGGTCGTTATATTAAAAGAATATGATCCATCATGGTAATCCGGCGATTAAGCCTATTATTGCCAGTCTCGAGTCAAGAACCCCGCCCGACAACGGCGTTATGATATAATTATATAATTTATTCGATTTTTGCCGCATTACAGGAACGGCGAATTTTCGTTCGAGTGACTTGCAAGAATTTATTACCTATGAGAATTATGATTAAACTCCAGTTTTCCTCGGTTTATGGCGGTAAACTTTGTATTATACACTTTGGCCGTTTTTGAAACGATAACAACAATACTGCAAAATTATTGTTATTCTCTCCATCCACACTTGCTCTTCACTTCCCGCCCCCTACAGTTGTACCGCAATCGAAACGGTAGTTATTGCAGCCATTTACTAACTTAAAGGATTTGTCTGAAAATTATTGTCGTTGATTTAATTTTAAATATCTATACAATTAAAAAAAGTTGAAATTTATAATAGTGTACATACGACTACGCAATCGCCAGTGGTTCCCGACTATCCGGCGAGAGATAATATGATTTTCCCACGTACAAGTTTTCGTCTCTCCTGCAAGATATAGTGCAGCGTTCGATAGAGTAAAGATTTGTTATCAAGTTTTTTTGTGATACTTGGCAAGTCTCTAGTGAAAATTGTGAAGATAGCATTTAGTGATGATTCTTTATCGGAACGTCAAGTTTTCTGGTGGCACAAGGCCTTTTTAGAAGGCCGTAAAGGGGTCAGCGATGAAGTCCGCGTCGGACGGCCATTAACAACTACCAACGACGAAAATATGGTACGTGTGAGTGAACTTTTCAACACAGACCATCGGTTGAGTGTTCGTTTAGTGTTACAAACATTAAACATCCCAAAAAGTACCGTCGCGATATTTGCAGATGCGAATAGTGTGCGCCAAACTGGGGCCCAAAATATTAACGAACCACCAAAGTTCGTGCAGAATTGAAACATGCCAGGATCATTGATATTTGTGTAAAAGTGACCATCACTATATAGATAACCTTATCACAGGTGAAAATAATTGAGTGTTCGAGTATGACCCAAAAACAAAATGATAGAGTACGAAATGGCACACTTGGACTCTCATCGACCAATGAAAGCCAGAATGAGCAAATAAAAAAATCAAGACAATGATCATCGTGTTCATTAACATCAGAGAACTTGTTCACCATGAGTTTGTATCACATGGTACAATAATCAACGTCAAGTTTTACGTAGAAGTCCTGAAGAGATTGAAAAGAAGATTTCATTGTATCCGGCCCGAAATCGCGGAAAATTGGAAGTTGCGTCACGCCAATGCGCCAGCTCACATCGCCTTCTTTCATGACACAATTTTTGGCGGATTCAAAAGTTCCAACGACTCTCCAACCACCCTACTGTCCTGACTTGGCTCCCCTAGACTTCTTCCTGTTCCCTCGATTGATAACTCAAATGAAATGTTCTCATTTTGGAACAGTTGACAAATCAAAAGCGCGTGTACCAGAACTCTGAAGGACATTCCAGAAGAGGTCTACCGTAACGCATTCGATGCATGGGGCATCTTGTTGAAAACGACGCAGGAGGATTATATTTTGAAACTTTTAAATGTAATATACCGATATAATAAATATATTTTTTTTAATCGACTTACTGACATTACTTTTCGGACAAACCCTGTATTTATTGAAACTGATACAGGACAATAAAAAATAAAAAAAAAAAAAAATCGAATACGACGGAAAAACGAGAAAAGAATCCGACTTTTGCAGAACTCAGCTGGAAATATATTTGTAACCAGGCAGTTGGTGCAATCCATAACCATTGTACCGTTCAGTCGGGTTGTAACACGAGTGAGCACAATGAATTACCGTTTGACATCTATTCTCGTTACATTTCAAATGGGTCGAGAGAAAACCCCTGCCTACGCGATGAATAAATTATATTGGGAAAAGACATTCCGTCAAACGTTCAATCGGATAAAGGCTACTGCGGAATGTCCGTAAGAATATCTACGTTCGTATATCCTCGTTTTCTTGGGGCCTTGGGGAATCTTCGGTAAGCCGTGTTGTAAATTCACCATCAGACCATCAGTTATTTTTTTTTTTCAAGCGATCAGTTCACAGACACTCACTCAAAAATCACGGGCACCAAAAGTTTTTATTTCATCATTTCACGATGACTTTGCAGCTATCCACGAGTTTCGGCCATCTGTATCTGCCTTCAACGGCCTCTCCAGAAGTGTAAAATAATGCCAAATAAATGATTGATAAATTCATATAGTTTTTCATTCGTATCCAAACAAGTCCGCGCGTATATAAAAAATTGTACATTGCTAGTTCGAATTATTATGTTTTATACGCCGGAATTCCCTTCGAAAAATAAGCACGAAAATCCACCGCCGCCCGGCATACTGTGCCGTTTACTTTCGGTTGCCTCCATGTTGCACTACGTATTTGTATGCATCTCTTCAAAACCATGCAGATCGTCTTGCACACGTATACTCGACCGTGTAGATTATATATACATGACGCCTGTTCCATTTCTTTCTTGGAGGTCCTTTGGCCCAAGGTGTCCAATTACAAATTCGGTCCGAAACGGGCTTTGCCGTATAGTGTATAGGAGAAAATACTAGGCTTGATAAAAAAAATACCAGGATTTTTCCAATGAAATATTATTTACACAATATTATTCTAAATACACATTATCATCTTCAAAATAAACTCCCTGGGAAGCAATACACCACTGCCATCTTTCTTTCCACTTTTGAAAACATTCCCGGAAGGCACTAATTGGAATGTCCTTAAGATCGATATCCATATTAATGTCATCAATTGTTGGAAAACGGCGTCCTTTGAGCGTGAATTTTAACTTCGGAAATAAAAAAAAGTCGCACGGGGATAGGTCGGGTGAATATGGAGGTTGTAGAACTACTGGGGTATGATTTTTCGCTAAGAACTGACGAATGAGCTATGAGCAGAGGCGTTATCGAGATGCAACATCTAAGAACAACTTTTCCAACTTTCTGGCTTTTTTTCCTAACATTTTCATGTAATATTTTCGTGAATTCGTAATAAAAATGCTGGTTTACTGTTAATTCTTGAGGCTCCCATTCACGATGAATTATACCACGAAACTCAAAAAATGTGATTAACATGACTTTCACATTTGATCTCACCTGCGTTGCTTTTTTTGGTCTAGGAAAATTTGCTGACTTCTAATGTGATGGTTGACGCTTGGTTTCAACACCATACCCGTAAATCCAAGTTTCATCACCTGTTATAATATTTTTTTAAAAGTCTAGGTTAGTTTTCGCTCTTTAAAAAAGTTCTTGAAAGATAGTCTTCGGTTTTGTTTCTGTTCATTGGTTAAGAGACGAGGAACAAATTTGGCTGCGATTCGGCTCATGCCTAATTCTTTGGTTAATATTTCTTGGCAAGAACCATGAGATATTCCGACATCTTCTGCAACTTCTCTGATAGTTTATCGACGATTATTTTGAATAGATTCACGAACACGAGCAACAGTTTCATTTGTTTTACCGGTCGAGGGTTTACCAGGTCGTTCGTTATCCTTAACGGACGTTTCACTTTCCATAAACCATCTAAACCGCTCAAAACACGCCGTCCGAGACAGAACATCGTCTCCAAAAGCTTGATGCAAAAGTTCAAAAGTTTCACTAGAACATTCGCCTAATTTAACGCAAAATCGTACGCGCACACGTTGGTTCTTCTATTGCTTCCGTTACGAAAACCGCCGCGTGACTGAAACGTGTTTTCGCGAAAATGCCATAAAATAAAAATAAATATTGTTATCGGTTACAAACTAACGTTCGAACTCTCGTTAAAAGTCACCGAATCCAACGACATTACCGGGGTCTGGTTATCATAATCGATATAAATATTATTATTACCACGGTTCGGGTGTTTTTCGATCGGCACCGTTCGTCGACAACGGCGGGCCCCGTTACGTTCTAAACGTAACTTTTCGAATATTGTATCCGACCGCGCACCGGTGTCCGGTACGGCACGGTAACGGAAACTCACCGAGAGCAATAGTGCACGCCGTGCGCGTAATACATTATCGCGCGCCCGCCCAAAACCGAACGCGTGCAATTATTCATTATTCTTAAACGTCCCCCGGTGCGGCCGCGCGCGGCATTCCTCGCGGTACGCGGCGGCGGCGGCGGCGGCCCCGCGAAATCTAATCGGTACAACGGGATCCCCGCGCAGCGCCGCGCACAAAGGAGGACGCGACACACAAACCGCACATACCCGAAGTTGTCGGCCCGAAACTTTCTGACCGTCCTTTGTGTACGCTTATCTGCGCGCGCGATTCGAATATAATCTCGTCGGCCGATATAATCGAATCCTCGCACGCGCGACTATCATCCTCACTATCCACCGCCCGCCGCAGGGTTTCCATTCTGTTCTGGGCTCGTATATTATTTTATATGGCAATTTATTCGTTTCGCCGTGTACGTGATATTATCATGCGCGCGCGTTTGTTTATCTTGTCCGCGAACGACTTTTCCGCCAGAAATATCGCACCGGCCGGTCCGACTTTGGATGTGTGGTTACTCTTGGCGGATTTGATCTCGTCGACGCACCGTCGGGGCGGTCGTTGTTTGTTTGTCCTTGGCGTTTTCTTAATTGCGTAGCTCTTTGCTGTTTTTTTTTTTTTT
Source organism: Tuberolachnus salignus (assembly GCA_956483605.1). Classification (NCBI taxonomy): domain Eukaryota; kingdom Metazoa; phylum Arthropoda; class Insecta; order Hemiptera; family Aphididae; genus Tuberolachnus; species Tuberolachnus salignus. The sequence goes on along the minus strand of OY101430.1, from coordinate 27,663,554 downwards.
TTTTGAAGGTTTTCTCCTATTAAACTACCATGGAAATCCAAAGTAACTTCATCGACACGTCGACCAACGTCTTAAATGCGACAAATTGGCTATATTGTTGTTTTTCGATTGGACCAAGATCGCCGGTAGTTATATTATTTACGGACCGGGAGAAAAAAAACACATAGTAAAACTAATACATTCCCCCCCCTCCCCTTTGCTTGTAATCTAAAATATTATCGTAATTTCTGACATTTTTTTTTTTTTTTTTTTGTTAAAACGAATAAGGTTCATATTTTATACGAATCAACTTTTTTTAAATACATATTTTCAATACACTTTGAACTTTAATTGGACTGTAATTTTAGTTTAGGTATAGAATTTTACATAAATAATTTGGAAAAACAGTATTGAATTATAATTACTAAAATATCTACAATTCTTGCAATATCCTTTTCCTACTGCAGTAAATAAGGAAAAATTCCAATACCCACATTAATACTAGTACAGTATTTGTTTATTATTTATTTATTTTTTTTTTTTTGTTAAAAACGTTTGTTGTGTGTGTGCGTGTGTATAATTATTACAGATTATTGATATATAATACACGACCAACTGTAAGTAGGTCGTTCAACAAATACTTTAGGTCGTTGCGGTAGGTTTTTATACAATAGCTCATATAATAAATGTGAGACTTGAAGTATATCAATGAGACTAGGTTAAGTTAGTCAAAATGTATACTAAAATTAACTTACGATTGAATTTTGAATTTAACAAGTCCGTTACACAAAAATGAACTAATCCATAACTTCATTCAATTTCATGTTTTCAAACTAGTTCATGAACAAGTTTATATTTTAAATGAACGTTTCAAGCCCGTTATAATATTGTTGTTAAATATATATGTTGTTTTTTAATAAACGACAGTGACCCGCCATATGAAACATCACCTGACTGTATTTCCAAGTGGCAGGTTTATTGCCAGTTTTTTTTTTAAAAAAAAAAAGAAAAGAAAAAAAGTTGAATAGCGACCGTAGGGTACACGAAAAACTAAAAGATTAGCGGACATCGTGAAAAAACTTAAAATATGGTAAAGATGTCAATGCTTTGGCAATTTTTGTTTTTTGACGAAAATTTCTTCTTGAAAATGTCTAAACTTTAACATCACCAACCGGTAGTGTTGTCAAAAAAATGACGACAACAGAGAAATAATGAATTTCTAGATATGAATAATGTAATGTTACTAAAAAAAACCCAAAAATAAAAAGTCTAAATAGTACTCTAGACATTGTCAGACCGGTATAATGTAAAATGAACAAAACAGTACAATAATTGTACATCCTATTCAAGCACATTTTTTAACTACGGAGTACGAATAATTTCTTTATCGCGTTGATAATTATTATTTTTTAAAAGATAAAATTAATTCTAATATAAACCGTTTACTTAAATTACCAATGAAATGGAAAACCAAAAAAATAATAACGATATAAATAAATAACTGCAGAATATTAAATAATATGATAATACCGTATAATATTTTTGATTAATACGCCGTTGTTTTTTCTCGATCAGCTCCGCCCGCATAATTTTATGATGTTTATTATTCAAACGTGATTATTATTGACGAATGTTATTTTTTTTTTTCTCTGCGGGACGAGGATCGTAAATAATTCATCATCTTTGTCGTATCGGACAAACGTTCGATGTTGAAAAATTGCCTGTTTACATTTGAATAAATTTATACTCGGGGGACGAATTAATAACGAAAACGTCCCATTCGGCAAGGTTTTCGATAGTATATTGGACTCGTTAGTAAAATATTTAATTGTAATGTAACCCTGGTAAATGGGACAAATATTTTTTTTAATAATTTTTTTTCTAATATTTCCGATATTGTACTTGTATTTCAAGGCCCTTGCCAATGGTTTAACGAATGTTCTCTAATTTTGTAAAAAATTGAAAAATAATTTATACGTTTTAATGACTACCTAAATATTGTAAGACTTTTCCACTAATCGTCTGTCAAATTTTCATTCATATACATATTTTATCCCATATGAGTAATGGGTATAGTTGTTTTACGTTACATATGTTTGTAAATTTAAACCTTGGCAATACACACATTTGTATAACGTTTCGATTGACGTATATGTATGCAATGCTGTTTTACCGAAAATAAACTACAAAATATACAAAACAATTTTAGATAACCTAACGGCGATGATCATATTAAGGACTTAACGGAAACTAATAATAAAAACCGTCGAATATAAATAAAACGTGTGTATTTTTTATTAACAGTTAGAGTGTGTGAAAAAAAAATGCATTAAAAGTGTTTTGGGCCGCGGGAAGCTCGGTAAGTTACAAAACGGGGCCCCCGCTGAAACTAATCGGTTACCCCTGACCTATACTGTTATTATTATATACCAAGCGGAAATATTTCCAACCTATCGGTAGGTATGTAATAATAAAGATCCCGCCGGTACATTTTCGTTCGCTTATAGGTAATATACCGACAAGTGCCAAAAAATGATAACGAATATTATTCGATCGTTAAAAACATTTCGGTGCAATAAATGCCCGGTTTATAATAATGTCGTTGATAACCCGCCTGATAGCATTCCCGGTCTGGTGAACTCATCGCAAAATAATTATATATAGGGAATGTTTTTGAATTCGACGAAGGCTGAGATTGTGTCGTTATAATATTATTATCCAGATTATTTCTATATCGATGCTGAACCGACGAAACCGCAACATTAATAAAATATAACGAATCGTAATAATAATAAAATTATCGGCTGGCGCATTTTCTCAACATAGTCTTGAATTAACAAAAAAAATAATGAATAACTATAATACGATAAACACGATTTAATATAATATTCTAATATTCGTGTATACATATATATTTACAAAAAAAAAAATAAAAAACTCGAGTGCCAAAGTCGCTTAATAATAGATTTGAATACGAATAAATTACCTTTTTACTCGTACGCACGTACACATTACTACACTCGTATACTCCGTTATACGTATAAATATACACGAAATTACAGTATTTCATTTCAAGACTTCTTTTGAATAATAATATACCTATACAATATCAATCCTTTGGAAAATAAGTAATATATAATCGAACCAAAGAGCGTATTATTATTATTGAAAACGCTATATACGATTGGCTGGGTCTTCGAGTATAACAGCTATTATTAGGTATGGGTACTTCAAAAGGTTATTCAGTTGGATTTACCGCGGCGGCGGTTATTTTGTATTTAATATTATAAATAGCGCGTAAAATCTACCGGCAACCGTATTCGACGACTACGTTTACTTACAGAAAAAAAAAAGAAAAAAAAGTAAAACATTCAAGTACACGTTTTCTACCGTACGAACCCCCGTAGTGGTATAACAACGATCCGTGCCGTCTAAGATGAAATAAAAATAAAAAAAAATACAAAGAAAAATACGTATTACATAAGTTAATCGTAACTCTTCTGTAACCTCGACGAAATTCGTAAATCTCTTAGACTATTATTACGGTCGATGCACGTTCGATACGATTCAAAAACTGTTTTTCTTTTTCTTTTTTCTTTTTACTCGTAATAAATAACTGTGAAAACTGTTTTGACGGCTCTATATTGAATACCGTAAAATTATTTCTAATATTATGTTAAAGTTTACTTGATTCTACTAGTAATGCTATAGATACCTACACTTACCTTAAACTCCTAGGTAAAACTATGAACTCAATTTTCGAAATAATATAAAGTCAGATTTTCTTTTTTTAATTACCAACGGACAACGACGAGAAACCTTAAAAGATTACAAATTTTACTTAAATATTATGTTTTATTAATTGAAACAATAATAGGCTATAAAAATAAATAAATTGTAAAGGTGCCCGGGGGTACACATACAATTTTTAGGCTTTATGGGTGAACAAAAACAATTTTATTATTTCAGCATCTAGAAAATGTCGATAATGACTTTAAATAATTCGGTCAAATTCCTTAAAGTTTTTTGATAAACTGTAGTTTAAAAAAAAAAAAAAAAAACCCCATTCAATTTTGAAAAAAAATATTTATCGTTGGTCGAGGTTTATTCAAAATAAATAACGTTACGAATTTTACACTATTTTTTTTTTTTTTAGTCAATATACATAATAACAAACACACTTCACATCTTGAGAAACTGTTAAGGAATAAAATACATTGACACGAAAATTTATTTAACATTTGATGTTATTAAAACCTAAAATATTAACCTAACTATTTGCAACTATTTGAAATATAATACGAAATTGATGACGTTTTATTTTATTATTTATATATTATGCGAATGAAAAATATAGAAATAAAAATAACACGGAACAATAACGACGTCAAATCTTCGTAAAAATCATTTTCTTATATTATTGAATTTTATCCAATATTTTAAATTTTACCGAAAAAATACGTCCATTTTTGTCGTCAATTGTACCCGTGTCAATATTCTATTTCCATGGCCGTTGACGCGAAGTGAAATCTTTAAACGAATTTCGACTCAAGATAAAAAAAAACATTGTTTGACACTTTTATGGGTTCGAAACAGGAATCCGAGCGAGGAATAAATAAAACGATCAATCGAAAACGTACGGGGAGACCGTACCCAAACGCCGTAACTAACACTTGTTATACGCAGCTCCGAAATTCCGCCTTCAAATTTAAATTCAACTTATTGCTATATTGTAGTATATTATTACACTTTAGTATTTCTATCTATTGTCATTGATGGGTGTAAAGAATAAAAAATACTTTTGCCCAACACCAACCCTATCCGGGAACTCCTCGTTGATACGTCTACACGGCCATGCCCACGCCACCCCTCGAGCTGTCAAACTATAAACGACGATTCGATATGTATTATAACTATGGCTGGGATTTGAATGCCATAAAAAATTCAATAATACATATTTATTTATTTATATTAGCTCAACCGGTAATGTATTACAAGAGTTTTTTGTTTTTTTTTGGTTTTTTGTTTATTAAATACTATTTTACGCCATTGGATAGTTATATATTCTGACTTTTTTACTTCTTAATCATTCCATTCTGATAAAATTATTTGATTTTTTAACTGTTTTTTTTTTTTTTTTTTGTTGATGTGGACTCACCTCTAATCGCAAACGTTCACTGCATTAAAAATTGTAAAAAATACTCTTTAAACTAAGAGAATGCGTTAAAATCATAAAAAAAAAAAAAAAAAAACACATCAAAACAATCACTATCACACGAAACATATTTTCTATTTACGTTTTGGAACACCGGAAAATTGCATCAATTGCATCAAAATCCTAGTCCTCATTGTAACGATAATTCGACGGGCGAAAACAATACTAATTTTCGTACTCACAATGGTTCTCGTAAAATGGGAACGATCCATTATAACAGGAAAATTGGGAAACCGGAAAACGCATCAGAAGATAAATTATTGGTTTCTGCGTAGAGTGGAAGTTTTTTAAATTTAAAAAAAAAAAACCAAACAAATATATCCTAAAATCAATTAACGTCGAACGCTGCGAATGAATATTTTCGTGTCCGAACAACCAATCGGTAATCATATATTATAGTTTTATAATGATGTGCGCTTTTTTTCTGCAGGCCGGAAAATACAATTCAGACGGCGAACACACTCGGAAAGTTTCACTTCGAGTGTACATTAATAGCTGATATAATTGTCGTTTTTCGATTTTCCCAAGATTTTTCTCCTAAATATACAGATATACTAGCGAACAAAAAAAACCCTGTAAAATGTACAGCGAGTATAACATACGAGTTTACTCGTTTTTAAGTTTTAACAATAACGGTTCTATATAGTTATTTCGGCCGGAACTATCGACAAACAATAATTGTGATTCGAGAAACTTTCAATTCGTACAAACAAATAGTTTCACGGATATAAACGCGATAATAATTCTACAATATTTTCTGTCGGGTAAATACCTAATAGAATTTAAAACGTTTTGAAATCGGTAAGTTTATCTAGTATATTACAAAATGTACGAAGTTCATTATATCGAGGCCTACAGTATTAATGATAAGCCGAGCTCACCTTATGTGTGAAGCAGATTAATCTACAATGTTGTAATCACGAACAAATTATATCATCGGATTGAAGAAGTATATTGCGTTTACGGTGAGTTACTCGATATAATTGAATAGATTTATCAAACATCAAAAAATACACATTATATTAAAATCGTATTTACGTATATAATTTGTCGGAACAATTAATGAAAAAGTATATAAAACATTATTCCCGTGATATGAAAAAAAAAAACGAACAAATGTTTCAAGTTATACTTAAAATAACTTGCTGATAAACGATTTAAAAACTACAAAATATTGAACAAATTGATGAAAATCAATTTTTTATAGAGTTACCATGGAGAACTCGAAAAAAAAAATCAAAAAATGATAAAACCACAAATGTAATAATTTTCCATCCGATGTAAATTGACGTAATGAAATTCTAAAATCTTTTGTCGATGATATAAATTATAATCAAGCGAGTGTGAAGAACGAAAGTGTTCAAACTCGTAAATATACTCGGACGTTGTGAGATGAAAACAGAAATAAGAAGACAAATTGGAATGTCGAAGGTATCATTTTATGATTAAGAAAATAAAAAAAGACGGTTTCTATTATCAAAGAAAATAAATACTACACTCGGGAAAAAGGAAAACATATCGCGAATAGCTTACTGTAGCATTATATTAATCGGAGACATGGACGTACAATACACAAACACGTACAAAAAAGGGAATCAATAAAAGTTTTATAGATGTATGCGAAATATAAGCCGGAGAGATAGAGTAACAAATTTAATATGTCACGAGATCGCAACAATTCAATGAACTACGAGCAATTATGGCAACTATGACCACATGAATATTGCAACGGTTAGGCTTAGGTCATGCTTACAGACATATTATCCCCATACGGCAATTGGAGGTAACATGTCCGGGTAAAAAATAGAAATTGACGGCCAAAAACGAACATTTTTTTAAGTTCGTCTCACCAACTGGGGCTAAAAAATGTGTTGTCAGAAAAAGGAAAATAGAAGACAAAAAACATTGGTGAGTGTAGTGAAATGGCCGACACGAATCTTAATAAGAAATAATGACCGTCCAAACTCTCGAAAGACATATAAACATATTTATTATTAACATCCGTAATAATATTTCCACTGCAGCAGACAACTGACAACGACGCAAGTTTAGAATTCAATTCCTTCCGATTATATTAAAAATTTACTGTGCGCAATAATATTATAATATTATGACCGAAACTGATGTACTTAAACGAATTTCGTTACTGCGTAAATATCCCGCCAATCAGGAACGGAGAGTGGAAACATAATAATTAGGCCATGAGATTCGTGTAATTCATCCAGGCCACTCAACGTTTTCCATCCGCTCTCTAATATTATAGCAAACAAATTTTTCTCGCTCCCTTCGATTCAAACGTTTATACTATATTTTTAGAGTTTAAAAAACTATATAAAATATTATTCAGTTAATTAACTGTATTATTATTTAAAACTTTTAATACAATACAAATTCGTTCAAACATTATTTTGTTGAACTTATATAGTAAACCATAAATTATTGTGTAATATTTTACAATAAATGGTTTAATTTCGTCAAAGAATCAGTTTACAGCCGACTTTTAAATTAATTAAAATTCGATGGAAATGATAAACATAAGTCCATCAACAAATCACCTTGAAAACTTTTTACCAGGTCATCTGGAAAACTCTCATTTTGAGGCAGCCCATCGATGCGTCATCGATGCTTACAATAATAATATCAATAATTTCGCTTATCATTCGCGATTTAGTTTTCGAATTAATCCCGAATGATTTATTTGATATTATTATGTATTGGAACGCGCACCGATTGCAAACCGGAGAACTAAACGCGTGTACGATTGACTTATTATTGCTAAAAAATGTGCATTGCATTGATCTATTACTCTTATTACTTTGTCACAAACTTGAATTCTACCTGAGAGAATAAAGAATAAACGGATTTAGAACTGGTTTGGAATTTAGGATTAGTCAAAACTGGTGGGTCTGTTTGTATTTATGTTCTCGCGAGTGGGACGTTTAGTGGTATAAAATGGGTGACGGAAATTTTAATTTTGCGGATTAGTCATCTTTTTGTATCGCCTATATTAGTCCAGATTCTGTAATGTCATGGGGATTAGTGATGGAAGCCGAAATCGGACGGATAATAAAATACCGGAAACATCAAATTTCGAATAGTAAATCAGCCGGAATTTCAAACCGAACGAAATTTATTTACAAGGAAATCGATATGTATATAACGTTAAATATACGCTGAATACAAAACCTTGGACGAATAAAATATCCGGAATTTAAAAAACTATGAATGTAAATTAAACGGAACAGAGTGCATAGATTCTATTATAAATCGTGTAACTTTTGTGCGGACGGACAAACAATTGTCAACCGTCGGACGAGTGATCAACGATTGGTGAAAAAAAAAAATTGTTTTCAAATATCAGCCGTTTTTTGGCCGAAATTTTTGTTCTTTGTTGCCGTCAGCAATGCTTATTTCGCTTATAAATAAATCCCTCGCTGGTTTACAACGAAATCGGCATGTTTTCACACAGAATACCGTATTAATGAAAAAGAAAAAAAATACTGCCCGAGGCTGTATCATTTTGAAGGAGCCCTTATACAAAAACATAAAATACATAAAAGTTTTTATACTTGTATATTTTGTTTTTAGTGCAGTGTAACAAGAACAATATTGTTAGAGCAGAGTCGTTAAACAAACTTGAAACTACTTAAAGTTATTATTTTTTTTTTTTTTATGTGTTTTCTAATTGTCTAGTTCGATGGCAACCACCCCGAGGTATGTCGCTTATAAAATATTATTCTGATCCGTGCGATAGTTATAATAAAATGATATAGTAATTTTGATCCATGCTCATTGCTTATGGCATTGTGAGTATAGTTTACTATGTCCAGCGAGAAGAACGATATTGTTAAAATATGGGTACTGCAAAAAAATCCCAAGCGATTCGCACAGGCCCGGGTTTATCGTAACTTTTGGTAATACTCAACAATTTTTAAATCGTAAAACCCGCACCTCGGAACTCGTAGTAAATAATTTTAAAACGTATCAAACATTTTTAGTCTCCATAATAAAATAATGGAATTGTCCGAGGTTATGATGCACGGGAAAGAATAAAACTAAATACAGTTCGATACCCCCAGCAGCGGCCGAGACCGTATTTGAATGCTTTAAATTTTTAAATTTAATAATTTTTTTAATTTTTTTTTTTTTTGATAAATCAAACTGATATATGGCCTCACGAAGAAAATAAATATTCGATTCTGGTTTTAGCATTAATATGAAAAGTTTTGTGGTATAGTTTTTTTTTTTTTTTTCAAACTTCATTTTAACTTACGCGTGATATATTAGTATTGTTGCATAAAAATCGCGCGTTTCAAATATAATACAAACATAACCTAACCTATAATAAAGTAAATATTTTATATTTACCGGCTTTCGTCGAAGTATCAAGTCGACAAAAACACTAATCGAAATCTGTGTTTAATAAATAGATAATGGATAAAAATGTTTGGTCTAATCTAAATAGACACCAGTGAGTATTGTTGCGTTTTCAGTCCATGTAAAAAAGTGTAGTTCTGACACATTTACTTATTCCTCCTGCTTCCACGTCAACTTTACGGCCATCAAATAACTTCAATTTCAAATTGATCTCGTCCAACCGTGATTTGACACGTGGAAAGTTACCATTAATCCCCTGGTTACCTCTGCGATAAAGTTATCCAACAAGTCTACCGGAAACACTCCAGTAAGGTTCATCGTCCTTTAAAAACCTCAGAGTTCATTTCAACCACTTGCTCGAATTTCCCAGATAAAATGTGTCAAATATGACAATCGCTTCCGGACATCGTATTCTCTTTCCGCCGATAAAAACAGACATATCTCTCTACCGGTAAAAAACAATATTATTCATCAACAAAATCAAATCGAATCATATATTCCACGTGAGACCGATCCTAACGTACCCATAGACCATTATCTGTTATCTCCAACTTCAACCGGTCTAAACTTGAATCAGTCTAGTCCAAAGTTTTCCAAATATTTTAGTAAAACTGTCGTGGTTTTACAATAGTTCAACGCATCCAGTCCAATACTGCCACCACTGCTGCTACGATCGACCTCAAAAACAATATCCATGACTCACTGTCTCCGCACATTTTTAATATTGCCAAACGTTCGTATGCGCAGGAACACAATTAAAAACGGGCCAGTCGGTTTTAATTAAAACAACCCACCGCCACCAATTCCATTTCATACTACCTGTACTTTATACAAGGTAATGTGACGACAATCTATTCGGTATGATTATTATTTAACGAAATGTTAACAGAAAAAAACCTGCAGGAATTCGATCGAAACGCTAATAATTGTTAATGATATTAATAAACTAGAATGGGACACGGAACGGAACGGAAATTATTATTATAATTTTTTTGCAAACCAACCAATTATACCAACTCGAGCCTATATAAATATCATTCTAATAAATATCGATGGCGAAATGTTTATTAAATTGTTTTATTTAATATTCGACTTTTTTGGTACAATGATGTATTAACATCACATTGATACGAATTGCGTGATTAACAGCGATAATATATTAAAAGTATTAATATTTTCAATAATTTTATAAACCGAATAATTCGATCGCAATCATAATAATATTATACCTGTACACTCTGCGTAATTGATTCTAATATTTGTTTAATGATTGTAGTAATTTTTTTTTTTTTTTTTGCCGGGTCATTTCGTTCGCAAATCTGCGTTGCAGTATTAATGAAAACGACGACAAGTATGGATTTCAGATAAAATAATATTCGTTAATAATGTTTTATTTTAATTATTACAACGATTGTTGCAATTCGCGAACTCGGTACGCCTAACCGTAATTCAAACTTTGAACACTTCAACAAATTATAATAATAACAATAATTGTCCGAGTCTAACTTTGAAGGTTATAATAATTTATTTTTATTATTATTATTATTATTTTTTTTTTTTTCAAAAAATACAAACGAGTGATATTTAATTAAAATCCTAAACAACTTTGGTCATATGAAATAACTACTAGAAAATTAAAAAAAAAAAAAATGACCTAAATATAAAATAACTCCACGCGATCCCATAACGAAACAAAACATATGAAAAATAAATAATCAGCTGTGAGAATGGTCTAGTCTTGTGGATATTATTTTGTGAATTCGTTTAATTAAAAACCGGTGATCCGTCAATTTTGGCATTTGGCATTTTTTTTTTTTTTTTTTTTTTTTTTTTGCCCGTGATCACAGTTTTTGATGGTTTTTCTGCAATATCCGGAAACTTTGTACATTAACCTTTCCAAAGTGGATACAACTATCCACGTCCAATTTCAAAAACTATCGATTGAACAGACGACGTAGAACTATTCGAGCACGCTTTCTATATAAATATAATAGTACGTCATCGTTCTGAAACCAATTATATTATCGTATTTTATTTGTTTATATACTGCTCGCAGTGTCCATGAATAACTATCGAGAACAAAAAACAAGTATCTCTAGAGAATTTTTATCACATAATCTTTTTTTATCAACAACTAATGGACATAGAAATCAACAAAAAAAAAATTCAAATCCATATAGAAATTTTAATTGAAAAAATCGGACACCGCCAGGTGTTTTTTTGTTTTTTTTTTTGCGAATTTTAATCAAGAGTCTACTGAAATGGACCGGCGATAAGCGATTGCGCCAGGGACTGAAAGCCACAAAAAAAAAAAAAAAAAAAAACATTATTTTAACAGAAACCTCATAATATAAATCGAAAACAGAGGTACGATTTGTAACTAGTGCACGTCTAAAAACAAGACTTAGCTAATTCCGTATTCTACACGATCGAGCTTAATACAATTCTTTGTCTACTTTGATGGTAACCTTATCAAATATTATTTGTTTACGGATATATAGCAAACGTTCTGAAACTTAAACGAGATATGTAACAGTACCTATACGTAGTTGTAGGTGATCGATGTGTGGCGGCCGACCTTTATTCGAATTTCTTTATTCCGTTCAATGGGCAGAAAATGTCTTTGCCCGATAAAGAATACCGAAACGTATACTGATTAAAAAAAAAAATCGTAAACCGTTAATTTATACAAATCGAAATAATTAATGTCGACCGATCATTAAGGCACTCGTAAAAAATCCGCAGAATGTTACTTATTCTTCGATTGTGTATAGACGACAATCACTTTAATTTCCGTCGTCGTATTCTAAAACTCGATAGTCTCTTTTCTTCGACTTCCAACATGGCCTTATTAACAGTCGTCCTTCTGTATCCGTCCACACCCGCATATTTGGTCATCCTGAATCCAACATTACAACACACGATTTCTTTCTGCTCTAGAAACGCCTACTTTTCCAATAGTTCTATTCCGAGTTCTAGAAGGACGAACACAGTTGGGAGCCTTAATTTATTTGAGAATGTTCCTGAGGCGACAGGACCCCCAGCGGTTCGCAGCCGTTTAAAAAACTTTTCCCGGAGCGTAAAGGTTTTGGCGGTGCTATCTGTCTATTAAACGGAATGGCGCCCATCAGTTTCTTCCTTTAATGTCTCTATCAATGAGATTAGTTATCTTTGGATATGATGTGAACGAATAGCACTCAGCCAGGAGTCAGCTGGTGCAGCCCGGCTTCGGCGGTGTTGAGACGTGCAAATTATTTTCTACTTTTACGATTGAAACACGATAGTTGGCATAAACAATTATCACGCCAATTACAACCCCGGTATTGGTATATAATTTGATTAAATTCCGCGTATAGAACTATCGCTAAAACTACTAATATTATAGCCGAAACGATTTCACGACGATGCTTGTTCGAGTAAAATACATATTAGAGTATTAAATTCAGCTAAAACCGAATATAATAATCGTTTGCAATAATTGAAATCGTTTGCTTTTTCATCTAATACATCACGTTATAGTTATAATATTATATTACATGTTTAGATAGTACACAGTATATTTATTTCAACGGTTTTTTTTTTTTTTTGACATGTATATGTCTTATGGCTGGGGGTCATTCTGTTAATTTGTCCGACACCGAGAATGTTACCATGACATAATATATAAAAGGTGCGACAATAACATAACGAGACTTTTTGAAAAAAAGTTGTTTATTTTAAAAATGTAATTAATAATATTTTATTAAAAATTAATAAATATTATATTATATTTATTTATTTAATTTATTAATTTTATAATTTAATGATTATCACCTTGAAAGTACCTTCCCTCAGCATCAATACACTGTTGCATACGTCGCTGCCATTCTTGAAAACAGTGTTGCCAATTGCTTTCATTCAGCCCTTTTAGAAGTTCTGCCGTTTTCATTTTTACGTCATCAACTGTTTGAAAATGGGAAAAGAAATAAAAAGGAAATAAGAAAAAGTCACAAGGAGCAAGGTCTGGCGAGTACGGGGGATGTTGAAGTAGAGAAATTTTTTTTTCAGTTAAAAAACGTTGAATTGACTGTTTTCGTTTGTTGAAGACGCAGTATAGTCGAACTCGCACTAATAACAAGGCTACTAACGTATAAGAAAATGAATTGATGCCATCAGTGTTCATAGTACTTTTAGATAAGTGTTTTCTAATCATATTTCAATAATCGTTTTATAGATAACGTTAATAGTTTAAGTTATATTTAGAAAGTCTCGTCATTTTATTGTCGCACCTCGTTTATACACACCAATTATCACCGCTGCTATACCGTATTTGTTTTCCGTTTGCTACAACCGTATTCGTTGATCGTTCATCAGTTGTGCGCTGAAGTTTCATACAGAATAATCGTGTGTGTGTGTGTATTATACTATGGCTCCGAAACGTATAGCTGAGTAAATGCGTGAATCTCGTAAACGTAAGCGCGATAATGAATTGCGTTATAGCGATGAGTTTTTTTCTCTGTTTATTCGCGATACGCCATTCTGTTCAAATACTACTGATTCTGAAAAATTTGAAGCGTTTTCACGTTTACGAGATTCGAATGCACCAAAGCCGGCGAGTAATGCCGAAATGTGTAAAAATTATCGCCAAGTCGACAAATTACGCACGCGCGACGCTCGTTTAAAGGACAAGCTCAAAATCCGATAACCGAACCGCCGCGAAATGTCTGTATTGACGAATTTCCCGTCGCTGATAACGAATTCAATTTTCGTTTTATCCAAAACAACAAATTCGGTGTTTCCTGCGCTGTTTGCGTTTGCTGTTTAGTTCGAGAAAGATATGAAGCACGTTCCCCAGAAAGCCGTAGATTTTTTGCTCGAAAAATACCCAGACATAGATTCTAATAATATGAGCGTGTGCAATACTTGTTATAAAACTCTGCTCAGTAACAAAGTTCCCCGTTTTGCTACGATTAACGGTTTTTGTTATCCTCCATTTCCGTCTGATTTACCGCCTCCCGATCCTATTATCTCTGAACGATTAGTGTCACCGCGTCTTCCATTTATGCAAATTCGTCGACTACGTTTTTTACACGGTTCTAAAGGTATCGCCGGGCAAGTAATCAACATTCCAGTGGACGGTAACTCGATGGTATCGGAACTGCCTCGCCAACTGGACGACGATCTTGCGTTCAATTTTCACATTAAACGACATTTAATTCATAAATCGACCTACTTGACGGGATACGTGAAAAAGTCAGTAGTAAAAAGGTGGCTCCGATTTCTCGTCACTAAACCATTGTACCTCGGAATTCGTATCAACGAGTCTTTGTACCGCGAATATGATAATTCACCCGCTTTGGCACCCGTTCCTGAGGCAGAAGCTGATTGCGTCTGGCGAACCTACAGTTACCTACAGTTTAATCCTCGTCTCTTCGTATCTAATACCAAATTGACATCGACATTCTTATGTCGACTATATTCAGTAGAGACAAGACATATACATGTACCGATGTGTCTGTATGTAGTGTAAATACTCTTAGTTTTTTTTTTTTTTTTTTTTTTTTTTTATAATCGTTCGTTGAAATTAATTTGTTTTGTCCGTTAAGTGAAACTTAACGCGAGAACACAAGACAATTTTAATAACCTGGACGTCTGTATAGCTTTGCGGAATCCTTATAGCTTTTGAGAACGATGGCGAATAACAGTTAATGCAGTTTTATCACGAAACATTCTGGTTCAAATTGACCGAAAATACTGTCGATTCCCATTAACACGACGGCCCTGTCCGCGACAAGACCGATGTTATCGTCCGTTTTTATTTTTTACTCGTTAAATTTAATCTATTTTTGACGGCCAATGCTATGCATGTCTCTTTAACACTACTACAACGACAGGCGATCAGTTTTTTTTTTTTTTTTTTTTATAATACCACAGTTTTTTTTTTTTTTTACTTTAGACCGATTTGTCATGTTATTTGAAAAGTTAATGCTAACCAGCGGCTACGATATGTGTGATAATTTTAAATTCGACGTCTTCCCACTAACATAATAACGTTTTCGAATAAAAGTGTTCGTGTACGCAGATATTTTTTTATTTTTTTATTTATTACTATCTGAACGAGAACAATTTACCTCTGAAAACATCCACTCCAAACAAAATGTGTTCGAGTATCGAGAAACGATAAATGAAAAAATAATTTTTAAAACAGCTGGTAACTAAAAATAATTAACACGTTCGCCTGGTGACAGATCTCATGCGAGTTATTTGGTTTGCCAAATCGCAGTGGCGAGAATATCCTATCGCTTTCGCCGTTCGAAACATTATAATACAATTATGATATGTTATAACTTGCACCGAAAACATTTTTCCCCTTCGTTATTTTTTTTTTTTTTAACCAAAAAACGTCCCAATTACAGATTCAGACATCTCAGGGTTTATTATTATTGTAATCGCCCAAATATACTGATTTTCGAGTACAATCTTTTAGTGTTCTTTACCGTACACAGTTAATGGTACTAGGTGGGGTTGAAGGACGGTGACAAAAAATATTCATAACAATACATTAACGTAACATTTGTCGCATTGTTGTACGAACAATATATTTTGTACGATTTTCTGCAGTCTAATTAAAAATAATAGGACGATTAACGAAACGGTTAGTCGAAATAGCAATTATTCCAAGGAAATAACAATTTTTTTTTTCTTATTATTATTATTATTATTGTTGTTTGATTCAACGCAGTATAGTAAAAAGCAAATAGAAGAATGGACAAATTCTATTGGATTTCTAAATCCGGGAAACCCAAATTTATTATATCTGAAAATCCATTTTTTCAACTATCTGTTTATTATATTTATGTATTGAATAATTGTGATAGTTATTTGCTTTTTTTTTTTTTTTTTTTTATATGTTAATATATAATTTATTTGATTTGTTAAATATAACTATTTCAGTATAAATCCAAAATCCGGAATAACAATAAATTTATACAAATATAATTTATCAACAAAAAAAAAAACATCGACACGAATAAGTAAACTTTAGTGAAATAAATTATATCGAGAGTTCAGGGAGTGGAGGGAGACTAATGTGATAAATATTAAAAAATAATAATAACCTTCACAGAATGTAATCGGGTATCGGTAAATTACATTATACGTGAAGTTTTTATAGGTTAATAGTCAGTACGTAATATCGGTGAAACACATAAACCACTATTATCGCGTAATTGTTTTATGGTGTCAACATCAGTAATAGTAAAAAAAAATATATAATTAAATTATTATACTCGAGGTATCTCAATTTTTCAACGAATCTGTAGAATTATGTATAGAAATGTAAAGTGATTTAAAATTTCAGTAGTTGTAGTACTGGTTCTAGAAATATTGTCTGTTTACACTGTTGCTCGTCAATTTTCTAAAAGTGTACCTATTGTTGGTATATATGTACGGTTTATAATTTTTTTTTTAAAAACACAGCGCATCACAACATTTTCACGGCAATGACTCAACTTTCGAACTACTTTCTAAGAATTTTTTTAGGTCATTATTTAATTAAAATGAAATAAAAAAAAAAACTTTTCAAACATACACCTAGAGAATGCTCGTGGCACTCAGTTTGAATACCACTGGTATATGTAATAAATTTAAGTATTCGACTATATAAAATATTAGTTTTTTTATTATATCGCTTTTACTTATTAGGACAATTTTTTGGAGGAAAAAGCTGCGATTCAACACATAATGGTTTTTATCTAACGTCATTTATAATATGGTCACGGAGAGGATAGTCGGACGCAGATGGACTTTGAAAAAAGTAATCGCCCCAATAGTTTACCAGGAAATAACGAAAAGTGCCACAAAATAAAAAAAGAAGAAAAAGTGTGACAAACGGTAAAACGCACTACAGCATGTGTGTTTTCAATATAATATACCCCGGTCGTCAAAATATATAAAGCGTTTGTCTTAATTTAGTTTTACTTAGTTTTTTTTTTTTTTTTTTTTTGTCTGTGAGCTTTTTCGTCCAGTAATCTTGTTCTTATCCAAAACTTTATAACAAATTTTTGCAGCGTTTTTCATATAGATGGTGCATTACGGAGGTAGTTGATTAATATTCCTTTTAATTTTCTTAATAATTTAAAAGACCTGAAAAAAAACGTCAGAAGTACGATAATATTTACGAAATAACGGTTTCTGTAATTTTTGATTTATGTGTTTTTTGGTGTAATTAAGTCAAATATAATCTAAAAAACCTGAAATTTTTAGCGAATACTTATATTACTTCTTTCTTCTAGACGTAGTAAAATTTTCAAAACGTTTCGTCGGTTTTTAAGATGTATAGAACTCTTTTAAATTTTTGCTTTTTCTTAATTTTAGTATGGAGACACAACTTTTTTTGCTACTCAAGGGTAATCATAAGGTGTTCTTATGATGATATACAAATATCGAATATCAATATTGAAAATTGCTTTTTATAAGCGTTTGAAATAAAAAGAGTTGAGCCATATGAAATAATAGTTTTTTTATAATCGTTTAAAGTTTAAATTTTGATGTAAATCGTATAAACCACATTATTTTTTAGTATTTTCTTGTTAATGCAAATAAAACTTTTTTGGCTCTATAAAAATACTCAACAGTTCAAGACGAAAAAACACGGACAATTGTAATTTATTTTATAATTACAATTTTAAATTTTAAATTATCAAAACATTTTTTTAACCGGACTTCGTCTAGATTTGTCTTTCTAAACCTAGCAATGGTTTATCGTTGCGTACAAATATAAATTAAACTCCTTTTTTTTATATTCTACCTTCCTAACTTCCCACTTACAACACTGTCCCGCCCATGAGCTGTATCCTAAATTTTTTTATTGCCCTGACGATAATAAAAGAAGAAACATTCCGGTTTTTCTCAATTCTCATGAAGTCTAATTCGATTGCCAGCCATCACCCGAATATATTATAACTATTATATTTTCAACAAACTTTAGTTACTTTTTTTTATGTTAATTATTATGATATGACTTGTGCCCGTTTTTAATATTATTGCCATTTCCCTTCAACTTCAACGTAATTGTACACTTTTTTTTTTTTTTACCGCGCCTCTTCCCTTTATTGTATACATCATTTTTTTTATTGTTCCAACTTTATAAGCTCAACTTCACTACCTTGTTGTTGGTAAAATAAAAAAATAAAGAAACATTCCAACTATTACCCTGTGCATAACAATGATAATTGAAAATGTCGTAGGTTCTTCATGATAGCTTGGGATACAGTTTGTGAATTTTTAGATTTTAAGAAATACACCATTAATTTGTGCCTGTACCAGTGACGCAACTATGATATTTTCGAGGTGGTTTCGCCTATCACAACCCCTCCCTCGTTACATATTTCTGAATACGTCACACCGTTCGACAGACTGAAAAATGCATAACATATAGTTAGAAATCTCGTATAAATTAAAATAATTGTCATATGTTTTGTCATAATTATTTTTGTAAAAGAGCTTGAAAAGAACTATTAAATTTCCATAAATACAATTCGAGGTGGTGTCCAGATACCCAAAACTTAGTTGCGCCACCGACCTGTAGCAACCATACGAAACTCGATTCTCATGATACGACAATATTAAAATCAATCTTTTTTTTTTCCACTCTTCGATACGCTTTTATAATTGTATCGTTATTAGTTATAGTTGTTAATCATTTAGATTTTCTTAGGAGACCTCCTTCACGTCCGTAGTAGAAATATCTATGATGTTCTACACGATATCGAAACGTAATTTAACCTAACGGAATTCTAGTGCATTACAAAATTATTATTAGTCAAATTCCTGGCAAATTAATATGTTTATAGATAACAGATAACATAGTATAGAGGGTATGAATAATATTAGGTTGTTCTGTATTCCACTACTAATAATTAGCGAAATTCCGACGACGACGCCGTCGTACTTTCGCGTGAATCGGTACTCGGCAATTAAATATGATGTTAACACTCTGCTGTCTTCATTGTGTCCTCAAACCGTAAGTTAGTTTAAAATCTAATTTCTATACTGGTCATTCTTCGATTATCCCGTAAAAGATTTGCGGTTTCGTCTTGCCGTTCTCTTCTCGTCGATCATACATTCAAAAACCACGTTATGCAATTCTTCGTGGTGTCTATTGTGTATCCAATAACGTTTTTTAATCATTTTCACCTAATTGTATTTCTCTCTAACGCATTATGACACCGTTATTTTATTATTCCGTTCAACTTATACTCTCTATCCGTCACCAGCTCCACTTCTCTATAGGTTCCATTAATTTGCGGTATCCACAGAATATTCGGGTGAACACTATCGAAACCGAATTGAATACTATTTACTATTATTAAATATCTATAATATAAAAGAACGAATTGGCTAATCAACACGCAGCTCAAACTGCTGTGTTTGGAAATTACGTTCAGTGCTTCCTTGTATGACGTGGACAAATTTTCAAAATGCATACTCGAAGCTGTTCAAGAATGGTCACAATGTTCATACGGAGAAATAACTCGTTATATAATTAATCGAATCGACGATCGGAATAACATAAATAAATAGCAGACGACTTTAGGTTTGGTATACGATTGTAAAACTGAACAATGTGCATATAAGGGTGTTCCGGGGAGCGTAGATGAGGTGTACTTTCGAGGGGAAACCATATTATCGTGTTTTTAGTTAGGCGAAAAGAATAGTTTAAAATGTCTGTTGATATTTCAGACTGTCGAGAGTGTATTCGCACAATTTATCCACTTCGACAATAACTTATTGAATTTTTGATTTTCATTCGCCCCACAGAGAACCCCTTTTTTTTTTTTTTTTTTTTAATTCCTTCGCGAACGAAGTCACGAATAACGGCTATTAATGTATTTGATCACAAAACAATAGAATATTCACAGCAGCATGGCCGAGCGACACGATAATAATATTATGGTAATGGCCGGTGCATTGACTCGTATAATATAACGTGTGTATGCCCGAAAACGTTACCACGGTGTATCCCTGTGCAGTCCGATTGCAATATTATAAAAAACGATAATTATTCCATAAGGAGAAACGATTAATACCTGACGTCCGTACGCACGGCGCAAACCTTCTACGGCCCATTCTGTTTTTCGGTTTACGCCGTCCCGTCTAATCGACACGGGCTCATTACACGACCGTAATGATAAGAATTGCGTACTGTGTTCATGTGTGCTCGTGGTTAAAAGCAATCCAAAGACCACCGGTATAATAGACCTTCGTGTCCCTCGTCTGTTTTAACGTGGGTTTTTGTACGCCGCCGAATGATAAAAGCTCGCGCTTAAGTTTTAAAACTTATTACTTCCTGTGCCTGGGACGTCGCGGCCAATGGTCGACGCAATGAAATCGTTCGGCTCTCTGACCGCATCAATTCCGCCCAGAGGCGAAACGTTTTAAGCATATTCGTCAATATCGCACCAGATAATACACACGACTATAGAGATATAGTGTTGTAAAAAAAAAAAAAAAACACCCCGTACGGATACTCGTGTTATTGATCCCTGTGAATTACAAAGGTATTTCAAACTGAATTTCGGAACATGAATAATTATTTGGAAAGTTGTTGAGCTATTAACGATTTCAGCACAGTCCGTTAATGAATTTTAGTCTGATTTCGCCCATGCCCGACGTTTTCGGTTCCCGTTATATTCATTACCCGTGAAAGTCGATTTCAGATGCGGTTCCCGTATTGTTCCTAAAATGCCAATTCTCTCTCTCAAGAGAGGGAGAGAGAGTTGTAATAGTTCAGTAAAGCGGTTTATCATCATATTCCGTCTTCTAACTTGAATCGTATTGTGTACGTTTCTAGTTTCATATACATCACTAAGTATGCTGTCGTTTGTATGTTTTTCTGTCTTACCGACTTACGCTTAACCTACTAAATAACTAAATTATTCCCCGGATACCACAACATCTCGGAAATGTCAACGAGACTTTGTTCAAATTTAATCAACACCCGAGCTTTACAACCCGTCATACACTCCGAACATATACGTTAATGCGACGTTTTACCATTCCTATACTTAATTTATTGGTACATAATGGGTTTCTTTTATTCATGAACGATTTTCTACCTATGGAATGGATAAATAAAACTGGTAAAAGGCGTTGTCGCACCAATAAAACCGAAAATCGATACATGACACAATATTAACATTATTCAGAATTCAAGCACCAATATGGAAATTTAGAAATCGGATTCCTCCAGGAGTATTATTTTGTTTTTTTGTTTTAGCATTTTGTTCATAAATAGATACGATCTAAGTACTATACTATTTAACGCGTTACACCTATTTACAAAAGAAAACAATTTAGCTCATAAAACCTCATTAATAACGTTTGGGACGTGGTACATTTTTAATATTAAATATAAATTTGTTTTTGAGACATAACGAACTTATATACGAACATGTATATTACATATTTATTAGCCAGTTATTAAACTAAACGCCTGACAAGGTTTGTTTGACAAATATTGACAATTTAAATAGTATTTTTAAGATATTTATTCGACACTAAATAACGAGAAAAAAAACGAAATACAATGAAAAATCTACTAAAAATTATTTTAAAAAGTGTATAAGTAAATAATGTAATATAAATTTAAATAAAGTGTACAAAATGTTATAATTCAAGATTCAGATTGTGGGCGTAGTGAGATTTTACAAATGTCTTTTTTTTTCTGTCTGTAAACAACATTTCTATCAGAAATCTTGCGCTCCAACCAAAAAAAGACAAGAAGACATTTTTCTATTTTCTATTAGATTTTGGATCTTGTTGGTGCATAAGGTGGTCATTTTTGTGACTTTCCTTGTAGTTTTCTTAATAATGGGGAAAAACCGGAAACGAAACGAAAATATTTACGCAATAACGGTTTTATGTTATATTTGATATTGGATTTTTTTGGGATTCGGTTAAAAATAATCAGAGCAACTTAAAATGTTCAAATGATTCTGGAAAATTTAGGGCTATTTTTCGCCATTTAAAATGTCCTAGTTCTTTTTTTTTATATTTTTTTTTTTTATTTGGTTACTTGTGTATTCTCAAAAATGCTCAAAACCAATAACAATCATTATAATTGATTCTTTTGGCTATAAAAAAATTATGAAAACCCGTGTGCGCATTTTATTCAATTTTTTAATATCTACCCAAAACCAATATTAATAACGAAACAAATGTATAAAAGTTCGAAATCAACTAAAGTCAATTTGTAAAAATGACATGAGGTTTAGCTAGGGCGGTTGCGCTCAAAGCGAAACTTAAAATTCGGCGCATCGGACCCAATACCCCCTCTATGTCTCTGTACCTAAATAACTATCTGTGGGGTTAAAAAACAGTTTTCACAGTATATTTTCAAGTTAAATTATATCAATATTGATTTCCGATGAACGTACGGTGTATTTTAAATATTGCAACAATGTTCTCAGCGAAAATATTTATACGGTTATATATATATATTTTTTTTTTCTTTTTCTATTTGACAAAATTAAAACGGTAGGACGAGCGAATTTTGTAGAGCTCCGCCGAGTTCGGATCGCCGTCACCTCGGGTACGATATTATATAAAAATACGCAGACAGTGCAAATTCCTTAAAATGCATTACCGGGAACGGTCGTGAAAATAATGTTAATACATCATATTAAATACTACCAATACACTTATACGATTACGTTATTCTATAATATTTCAATGACGCGTGATGAATAAAGACGGTTTATTACCGAACCTGAACCACATCTAACCGTGTTTAAACTGTACCGCATAGCTAACATTTAATTAAGTCACAGACTAATTGTATTGGTGTTGTACGGGTTCCGGTGTAATTTCTTGAACAAACGCATTTGAATTAGCTCTAGAGATATTTTTTTTTAATGTTTGTACGCATATTGAACGTAAACGTCAATATCTGAAAGTCATTACATAAAAAAAAAAAATAGAGGAATGTTATATTGTATCATTCGGGGCGTCCAAATATATATATATATATATAAATATATACGTAGGCTTATTGATACTTAACTAAGCATAAAACAATCAGCTACGTTTGTAAAAACACAAAGCAAAGGATTAGATAAGCGTAGTAAAAAGAGATAAAAAAAAAAAAAAAAAAAACACAGCGGAATAACTTACACGCGAACCGATGAACGAGTACGAATAAAAAAAATATACAGAATGTACCGGTTTGAACTTCAAAAATCTTCGTCATTTAAATGTCTACCCGTGGCACAGCGATTCAGTGATAGTTAAAATTATTCAAAATGAAAAAATTGACAGTTTAAACACATTGATAACAATACAAACACGCACATTTTTTTTTTTTTATTTTGTAGGGACTACTCGGACCGGACCACCCTCCTAGTGATGTCTTCTGGACATAGAACGAAAAATGAAAAATATCATTAAACAAAACAAAAACGTTATGAAAAAAATAGCAAAGCATTAAAACTCATAACGGAATAATTTAAAATCATTATATACGCTTAAAATATTAAAACAAAGTAAAATAATTTCGTTATTTTTCTGTTTGTTTCGTGGCCGTAATTGATCTGTAATATTGCGGTAATTTCACAAAAAGTAATTTTTATAATCGACGTATTTTGTATTTGGAGAAACCGCACATTTGCCACATACTGTAGCCGCACTCCCCGGGACGCCTGAATGCGCTGTAGACTTTTTTACGGTACCTTTAAATTTAGTACATTTCCACCTCTAATTTGCATTCGTCTCCTGATGTTTATGATAAAATCGTAATGAGACGAGCACGTTGTGCGAATTTATTTTAAAGCTCGTAAGGTATTTAATATTTATTTATCATACGGTGTACAAATATTATAACGCAAAACGAAAAACGCAAATAATTTAACAAAACGTTTCGGGTTTCGTAAAACGTACATAATGTTTTTAAATCAAAATAACGTAAATAAAATCTTTTCTTCTATTTTTTTCATACGCAAACCCTGTTCGGGACTCAATCCAATATTTCCGTACCGATCGGACGCCGCCGTCATGTGGAAACATCGCGTTTCGCCCCCCTACCATTTTCAATTCGACAAAATAATTTATAAAAACGTTATTCTTAAAAAAAAAAAAAAAAAACCCACCCCTTACGTCCGTCCCGCGTATCCGAGTTTCTCTTTTATGGTCGCGTTTATTTTTCGTCGTTTTTAATTTACGGAAATGTCCTTTTATTATTATTTTTTTCTTTCGTGTTTTCGTGTCCCCTGTTACCCCCGACCTACATATATATATATATATAAAAAAATAGCTACGTTTCCGAAAGGCCGGCGTAAAAAAATAACCGACGGAAATCTGAAAAATTAGAGAGAGAAAGAGTGAGAGAGAGAGAGATTTTATTATGTATAAATATATATATAAAATTAAACTGCCGGATCGCACATACATCACTCCGGGCGCGACCTCGTCGGCGGTCCGGGTACGCGGGGTACGGATTATTATTATTTTTTTATTTATTTTTTTAATTTTTTTTTTTATTATTTTTTTTTTTTTCGGAAAACGCTATCAATTCGTCGTCCTGCGCGCCGCGACCGAAATTTATTACACCTGAACGCGGGCCGTACGCCCGTTGGCCGGCGTGTGCGTCTCTCGCCGTGCAATTCATCAAACCGACAGATCGCGCGTGTGTTCGTGTGCGTGTGTGTGTTGTGGGCGCGTGTGGCCGCGCGTACACCTATAACAATATATTATAACTACGGGCGGTTGTCGCGGTCACGTCCACCGCGGTAATCGGCCGGTACGCGGCGGGCACATTCCTGCGGCTGGGAGCGACCGCGCGCGCCGTCGTCCGCGCACGTCGGCGATTGCCGAAATCAATTTTCCTTTTTCCGCGTCCGAGCCGCGCACGCCGCCGCCGATTCGAGCCCAAGACTCGCGGTGCCCGGCACTATGGGGCCGGAGGGGATGGTCGAGGGCCGAACGTTCGACTTACACGATAATATCGGATTTATAATTTTACAGAAACACCTGCCTCTCACTCAAGCCGAAAAAAATTAATAAATAAAACGTCGACCGTGATGCGTCCGTTTGTCCGTTTGGTGGTAGACGCGCGGAAATCCCATCGATTGATTTTTAGTACCGCGTGCCAGTTTGTTTTTAATACGATTATCTCGAAAAGGAAAAAAAAGGAAAAAGGAAAGTGCACTAGAAAAGTTTCCGAATTAAACGATTCCGTTTAAAAGTCGGGAAACACTTAGAGTTTTTTTTGTATTTATATTGGTATTTAAATACGCGATAACCTTTACATTATTATCGACAAATGTATACAATTTATAACCATTTATCACAGGGCAAAACAATAGGTGAAAACCTATTTTGATGCCAGTCAATTAGATCGTCAGTGTCAGAAAATTTTTAACACACACCCGTTGTCCTCGGATAACATCCACCGAGACATTCTAAATATCGAGAGGGCAACGAGAGGAAAACGAGCAACGAAATTGTACACTATAAATGATATTACAAAATAGACCGTATTCTACGATACGAGAATACATCAGATTGGAGATTATTTCAATTAGTCGTAGTATTAACAACAAGAGAATCTGTCGTTCGAAATCACGCCTGGGAATCGAATATAAGGAGCTTGATGTTAATGAAAATTGTATTGCGAGAGTACCGAATAGCCGCGAGATTTCCAAAGCACTGAGAAGTATAAGTATTTTACATACTTCGAATCGCCGAGAATTTCGAACTAACGTAGATTTGATTTGAGACGTAAAAAAACATAACAAAAATGATAGCTCAATTTCGCGAGATCGCCAAAATCAAGACGAATCTGTAGGACACAATATTGACACGACACGCAGATTTGTTCTCGGTTTTCTATATTTGCACACGGTTATACGACGGAGGGATTAAAATATTCCAATAATATACTTTCTCGCCAGAGGCCATATTTTGATGTGTTCGAAACTGACTGTTATACCGTACATCTAACATCGAATGTCTCGGGCACATATTCCCATTTTTGTGATCACCTCTTTTGAGTTGCACTCAATGAGTTTCGTAATTCAATATTGCCTATACTTGGTCTGGAGTACTTGGTCTCGTGGGACATCGGAGACGTTCGTCATGGAGTCATCAAACGACTGTTACAAGATATTCTCGAATGTTATAATAAGTAATTGGCCGACACGTAGTGATGGGTTTTTATTGGAATGTGATCGAAAGTCTCGGCAGTCTAATAATTGGTGCCTTACTAAAACCAAACCAAGTGATGCGACAGCACAACCGAATATCTAAAAGGTTGTGGGTCCACTTTCCACCAATTTTCTATTTATTTCTATTCTATTCTTAATCCACGTATCGAATTCAACACCAAAATTGTAAAACGCGTTATCCGCGCCAATTTATATTATTCGATAATTTGTGTTTTATTCGTTTAAGTAACCCCGCAAGATTTGAGAAAATTTACATATTATAGTACGCACTTCTCAATGACAAACAAAATTGTCTACGAGTATTATTAAAACATATTGTTAGATAAATTATATAAAAACAAAAATACCAAAATGCTCTTCGAATTATAAATGACACCACCTGTAAATAGATGATTTATAAGATATTTAAATTTTGATATTTCACATAATATGTCCCGCTAAATTAACTAAAATTGTACAGATCTTGCTTTTTAAATCGATAACTAGTCATTCTATTATTATAATGTACAGCGCAAAATTGTTTCATTACAAAACGCAACTGTGCTTCGTCATGTTACGTGCTCTTCATTACGTTATCACGCCGTTCTAATCGTAAATATTTTCGTTTCCAGGTGACTTGGGTTCACCGAAAAGCGGACGATATCCAATTGCTGACCGTTGGCCGCCAGGTTCACAGTTCGGACCAAAGAATATCGTTAAGTTTCAGATATCCGAACAACTGGAGACTGCAGATCGTCTACATAAACGACAGGGACGACGGCGTGTACGAATGCCAAGTAGCGACACATCCGCCGACCACTAAGAAAACGTACCTCAGAGTTGACGGTAAACAATAATAATAATATTCTGTCGTGTGTATTTCTGTTTGAAACACTCCTTTCTCAGCCCACGTCGCTTCTCGAAATCCGACAATATATTTTGCAATACGGCTAAATATGCTCGAATCAACAATTACAGCTATTTATTTTTCTAACCGTCATTGAAAACTATTATTATTCGTTTTTTTTTTTTATATATATATATATATAAGGGCACCTACATCGTCGCGGTTGTATGTTCCGATATTATTCGATTCTATTACCTCGAAGTTTTTTTTTTTTTTCTTTGATTTTATTCAACGTGTGTTCCTCTTTTATATACCGTATCCCCACGGGGAATGCCAACGAGGTAACTACAGGAACCCGATATATCGTTTGAGTCCTTTATATTATTCCATGCTTTAAATAATATACATGTATAGTGAATATACGTACGTATACTCTGTTTTAATGTCGTATAATAGAATTCAAAGTTTTAGAACACTGTAAATTATTTCCGCGTGATTATTTAATTTCGTTATCAAAATATCTACACCGACTCTATTATTGAACAAACTTCGTTCTAGAAAGGACAGCTACACATGCTGCTCGGTATCGAATAGTTCGCTTATTAAAGTACTCAATTTTAACAAAATTAATTTTTTAATTTAAACCGATCACAGGTTCACAGTCGTTTCGCATTCACTTTGAAAATATAAAATTGCAAGTAATTATAGATTATTTTGTGGCTGTAATAATTCTTAGGGACTATTATAATTACCATTGCCCTAAACGCATTCGGAGAGTTGCAATCATGGATTTAAAGAAAAAAAATGAACAATTACCGTCCTATCGCTCAACTCAATTTTTTACTTTAACTCCGCAGCGATGGTTAATTTGACAATATAAATATATATACAGCAACAGCGAAAGATACTATTGAGATTTCGCTTAATAGTTCCAAAATATTCAAACCGTTTAGTAATAAATATATTATTATATAATAACTAATCAATCTTTAGTTTTTTTTTTGTTTACTCCATTCTATCACAATTTTTTCGCTATTTGAGCTGTACACGTTTACTTTTTATATCGATATGATAACACGTATATATTGTTATTTCAATTTTGTAATATCTTAACGATTTCGAGCAGAAATTTCGGGATTGAGCTTTGACATAGATGATAAATGTTTAGAATACAAATATCTATATAAACAAATATGTCGGGACATTGAACACAGGCGGTACTCATATGGAAAAGGCCGGGGTTTTTTTTTTTTTTGAATTCCCGGTGGTTTTCAAAACAAACGGACAAAGAAAAAAAACAGCGATAAAGATCGTAACGAGCGCGATGTTAAAAATGTAAATTCCGGTACTGGTTCAATTGGAGTTTTTTCCCCCTCGATATTTTACTACAGTTGATGGCGCTCACGAATAATAAAAAAAAAAAAGTACACCGATTCCACTGTTCCGAAGTGGCTAGCATCTATATTAACATTCTATCTGTCACATATAACAGATAAATATACTGAGCGAGTCCGAAGTCGCACACTGCACTATATTCGAATACGTTTTTTTCCGTTTATTTAACGGTAATTAAAACGCTGCCAAAAAAAAAATTGTCTCTTTAAAACGCATTTTGACGGGGTGAACGCGTAAAAACAGAAATCCGTCTCGAGACTACCCGGAAAACGGCAGGTTAGGGACTACATTACAGTTCGAAATTCCAACTATAAACGTTACACCGTATAATATGCAAACCTTTTCGATTATTTAAAGATTGTTTAAAGAGCCAATCAAATTATAATTAGTTTTCGTCGTCCCTGACAGTAAATACAACGCAATACTAATCGATAGGATATTCAATATCAAACGATTTACACAGATGTTAAATTATTTTTCACGACGCCAGTTCGTATAATTTTTGATTTATTTAAAGGAAAATTTCGTACTTCGCATTTTACTATTGGTCGTTTTATGGTCGCTCTTGTTTTCTAATAAACTTTTCCACTGAGGAAAACTGTCGAAAATAAATCGTTGGTGCTTGTAAGAAAAATATTGCAAACAATCATTGTACAGGCAAAGGATTACATCATTGAAGAGTGTAGAGACCATCAAAAAATAAACACTGCCAATGTTCACTGGACATGCACGGGTAAGTCAAAACCTACTAATACGGTTGTTTCTGGGGCAGAACCCTTAAGAGAAAAGACCTATGTGATGGCTGATGATGAGGTAGGAAGACGTAGTAATAAAGAATGCGGACGCTTAAGGAGGTGGATCAAATTGTATGACTTTGATGACGGATATGCGGATACCTGAAGGATAAGTTATGATACGAGGTAGTCCTAGAAGTCGAATAAATCCAAATTATAATAACAGTAATCGTTATCTATTAATAAAACAGTTGATCGTTTATTGAAACCCTGTCGACGATTAAGTTACAGTGATTCGAAGGCGATAGAAAAATATTATCGTATGAATGGTAATCGTTATCGTGATAAAATGTCGTATTTTACCGTTAAGATACTAAAGGTAGTTTTTACATTCGAAAAACGATTAATGATAATTTTTCGTTTATATCCTACAGCTCGAGTCGGGTCTATATGTACAAAAAAGGAAACAATTTTTTCTATCTCTTTCATCGGCCGTTTCGAATATAAAACCATAATATTGTCTTCGATAAAAGTAATGGTTTTGTCCGTAATTATTCAACAGTAAAACCGGATGGATAGATACTAAAAAAGAAAAAACTTAATGTAAAACTATAGAGACTTCAAAGAATTTGGGAGCGAAAATAGTAGTTAAATAAAAAAAACGTCACGATTATCAACGCTATATCTAAAGAGTTTCTTTGTTAACCGAAATGTATATATTGCCAATATTATTATTATTATCATCGTATACAATATTAAAGCACGTCACCGTATTTTATTTATATTTGATGTTTTCTCTGTAACAATATTGTTCGACAATCGAAGGTCTGACTTGAGGGTATTGCAAGAATGTAGGTTCGTTATACAAAATAGAATATTGAATTTAGTCTCAAACAAATATTCATGGGTTGTTTGAATTGTGTCCCTTCAGCTTATTAGACTTATCCAGGAAACACCACGAGGTGGTTGGCCGAATAAGCTGCCGGAAAAAAAAAAACATGACTGATTCGTCTGTACGTAAACAAAATATGTTTTTATTAATTTTTTGAAATTGTATTGATGAAGTACTATGAAGTTACCGGTAGAAATTTCTCTAATACAGATTTCGAAAGCTCAATCTTCTGCAAATTTGTTTATTTTCATACTCGGTCATCCGTTACCGTCAATATTGTGGATTCTCCGCGGTATTTTATTAAGTTTTTACATAGTTTTATACCATATTGATTCGTATATTTACAGATGCATCTGCCTGTTATACGCCAAGAAGAGTGTCGACAAGTATAAAAATATTAGAATGTTCTTGGTAAAACAATACGTACAGATATTAATTTTGAGTGATAATTTCCGCAACTAGTAGTAGTCGCCAATAAATATATTTGCAAATATTCAAAAATATCTCTGGGCTACATAAATTTTAAAAGTAAGTCTGAGACTGACCGATTCAATGTACGAAAAGGGTTTATTTTATGGTATACGTATTAAACTCGGTACTCGGTACTCGTGTAATATAGTACATGTACGAAAAAAAAAACACCTACGCAGAGATATTTACCTATTTCAAAATACGATCGGTCTAATATGATACTTACACACGATATTATATTCCAAATAATAGTAGACCCGATTTATCGGGAGGACAAAATCCATTGTCCGTTTGTTTATGAAGTCCAGCACTATGCAACTTTGATGTCACGTAAAAACGCTACAGATATCGGTACCGACTATGGATAATAAAAACGTCTGCGCACGTGCCGAAATAATATAATAGACTCTTACGACAACGGCAGAATCCTGAAACGATAACATTACGACAGTTACACGCGGTAACAATTTCACGAAACATTATAATGTCGCATTTTGAATACGTATGGAACACTGCGAAGTACGATGGAATATAATGGCGTGCCCCCCTGCCAAAAAAATGATAATTGTACGTTTTAATTAACTAATGACGCGTGGGACTTTCGAACCATCCCGAAGGCCTCGCCACACCAACAAAAAAAAAAAAATGTATCGATACGATATATATAAATAAAAAAACCGGGCAGCCAAATATGTGCGTAGTGTCAGTAAACTTTTATGGTAAAGAAAAATTAACAACGTATTTAAAATTAAAATAAAACTAAATTTGACAATAGTAACCATAGGCGTGATTCCGTGTCTCGTCTAGGGCTTGAATTTGGAAAATAAAATTTCGTTTTAAAACGTTTGAAGACTTATGGTAGTTCGATAAACGTATAATTTTTACGTTATTTAAAATTGAAACTACGGCCAACGGTAAATGGCGCGACCTCCGGTTTTTTAATTATAGTTGTATCGGAACGAAAATATTACGAGTCGATTCGGAACATTTTCTAAACGAAATCCGAAAACAAATTAATTTCGCCATTATAATAACATAATAACATTGCCATTAAGGATTCGTACGGTTTCGACGGGTGATATTGCGCAGCAGACGGTATCGTATAAGCGGTTCGCCGGAATTATATTTCACAAAAAAAAAAAAAAAAAAAAAAAAAAAAAAACGTCGCCGAAGAATTTCGATTTACGCAAAACGATAAAAGTCTTATAATACAATATATTCATTTTACGTTTTTAGCATGGGCGTTATAAAAACGGCGCGTACGCGTCAATGAAACCCGCGAACGAACGGGTCGCGGAATTCTGTTTGAAAAAAAAATTAACATTTTATTCGTCGGCGGCGTGTCGATAGAGAATAATGATTATTTTTTTTTTTTTTAGCTATTCCCGGGACGGGAAATGACGAAATTTTTGAATTTATACGAGTAAACCCGTTGACAATCGATTATGTTATTACAGCCCGCCCCGGATGTCTTTCACGGCAATACTCTGAATTCATTTCTCATCGTCCGGCGGCATTCCGCGACTAATATTTATAAACACGAATATCGTACGTTTAAACGCCTTTTGTCGCCGTTAGACCCAGGCGTAGCGTATTTTCTCTATTCGCCGCGACCTTTAAGCGAAATAAAACGAAACGAAACGTATAAAAATATTCGGCGAAATGCGCGCGTGCACTCGCGTTACGACCGTAAAACAGTAGTGATTGTACGCGAATTTCGAATATCGGACGCGCTGCCCGGTTGTCTAATGTAAGAACATTTTAATGTTTTCGGTGGGTGTCCATTGTTGTATGATTCCGGTACGATAACTTAACAGGGACTATAGACTGGATAGTCTGCACCCCGGTGCACGTCCGCTCTCGTCGAATACGTTTCAGGTTATTCGGGATCCGTCTGCTTACAAGTGACCCCCCCGAAAGACCGCGCCGATTAATGCGCCTACGGTTTGTCTGTTATAACGCGAATAACGCTCCGGCCCGGCACCCGTTAAACGTTTTCGACCTTTCTGGCCGTACATTAAACACGTACGCTTCGATCGTGAACACCGGGGGACCGGGGATTCCGGTAGCGAATATTGTCCCGGCGGGGAGGGGGGGGGGGTTAAACCCCACATCGTCGGCTTAAAATACCGATTTATTCAGTAACTTTATCTCGCAATTATACATTTCAATCTAGTTTCCGGGTTAACTTAAATTTATTAAACACCAAAAGTTCGGTTTTTTTTTTTTTTTTTTACATCCGATTTTTCATTCGTTCCCATCGAGGCGGGCATGGGGGAAAAAAAAAAAAAAGTTATTATTCTACGCGATAACAATTCACGTTTATTATCCGCCGAGTACAACAATATCCGTTGGAAATTTCTAGGCGTGCCGTTGGCCAACCCTACCAACTAGATATACGTGTGGCACAAATAGCCCGCGGGTGGGACAGATTTGAAAAATTTCAAAAAATATCACCGGTGGGTAGGCGGTAGGAATGTTAAGTCGCCGTAAAATGGTAAAAAAGGCGGCGAAATGTCAAGAGTGCGTTGTACGCGAATTTAGTTCACAAGCACACGGTATGGTTTCACCGTCGGCCGTGTACTTTTGTGGTGCACTAGAGCGAGAGTAGTGCAAACTGCACTCCGATTGACAATAACTGTGTAACGTGGGGGGCGGGGTCCGTTAAAAACAGTTTTCGCTAACCGACGGTGACGGGCGACGACGCATTTTTATCGCCGCGAGAACAGTAAAGTTTCACGCTATATAATACAGTTTCACCGATATATTATAAAATATTGTACACGTGCGCATACCACACGCCCGAGACCGGGGTAACCGAACGCCGGGGGCATCTCGCAAGGAGATTATATATTTTTGTTCCACTCGTCCGTAAACTCTTCCTGCGAGGGTCAACAAATATCGCATTATTCTATACGAATTGCTTGGGATTATTTCTCGGGCGGTCGGGTTCTTGTACAGTGCCGGGCTTTTCGTCTACGGCGAATAAGTCCGAATTCTGTGATGACGAGGAAAATTTGATTGAGGTTGAGGCCGGCGGTTTGACTGGTCTAATGGAGACGGTCCGAGTGCTCGGTGGGGTAAGTGTGTTTGGACGAACCGGCAACGCGAATGAAGACACGCGGAGAATCATTCGTGTAATCAAATAATTGAACGGGTTTGGGTTTCCACGAGACACGCTGGTCATAGGTCCGCCTGTCCGGATGAACCGTAGAGAAATATTGGGTTTGATATATAGTTTTAAAAGTGAACAATATCATGGACGTAGGGTGCGTAGGACTGAGAATTTGAAAACTATATAACTGCGAGGGTTTGTAAATAACTAAAGTTTATGGGGTTTTAGGTACATCTTGTTTCTAACGGGGAGAACGAGCGCTCTGCCGTTCTGGAGAGCATTCGGTTTTCGGTTTGTATTATTTAAACAAAGGTAGTCCCTTGTAGAACGTTTGCAAAGATTATTTAACGGTTGTGTTGCGGATGCTGGTTGTTCTTGTCGAGTTCTTGGTCGTGGAATTTCATACCATCCAAAGTAAACCGGCGCGATTGTCCGGAATGCTACACACTGAATCGCTACTAGTTTTTTCCAGTTAGATGCGGAGATATTTAGCAGTCAAAAATCATAAAAAAAAAACCCACTCGGACAAATAACCCATATATCCTATACTTATAATTTCCCGCCTACAACAGTAGGTACCGCGATGGAATCCAAAGTACATAGCCATCGTCAATGTTACGTACACGACAATAATAATTATAGTAACAATTTATAGAGTCGGCCGAATCTCGGTCTTCGGCGAAACGGACGGCTACAGCGGTGATATAAAGTAGCGAAAAAAAAAAATCGAAAGACGAAGGATTAAAAAAAAAACCCCCCTCTGTAAAACGTCATAACAATAATAATAATACAAAACTCGTATTCGTATTGTTGTCGGACGACGACCGTACCTATATCAAAGGACCAATTTTCACGGGTCGCGAGTTTTCCACTAGCTCCTCTTCTCCCTTATACAACATCCTCTTAACCGCGGTCATACCCTCGCGTTCATTAGCTTTGTAAATAAACGGCGAGCATGGGAATGGGTAGGCGACGGACAGACGGGTACCTGACGTGGCGAGAGTTGGTAGGGGTCTGGGATTTAGGGGTCGGTTGACCTGTGAGGGAACCGGAGATGCCCGATTGCGGCCTGAATTCAGGTAGACCTATTTCATCGCAAATAAATGTATGCCAATTGCGTCCAAACACACATTGGTTCACAAAATAGCGTATAGTCGTATAAATATAAAAATACAATATCATATTAATAGGCTGACACGTTTTTTTTGTTATAACATACATTATATTTGATATTTGTACATATTATAGAAGTCTTTGTGTCGCTTCAGTCTTAGAAATTACAAGTTAACGTCAAAATAATTGCATTACTCATACACGCACATACGATTACATTGACAAATTAATAACGTTAAATATATTAATTTATTATGTTATAGGTTGATTTTTCAAGCATAATCTTTTTCGGTACTCAAAATGAGATATATCTTTGGCTTTAAATTTTTCAATTTGAATTTGTATATATTTTTGTTTAGGAATACAAAACATCGATAGAATTTTATTTTAAGGATCTGTTTGGGAATATTTTGAAAATTCTAAAAATTGAAAAATTAATAAACGGATGTGAAAAATAATATAATGATTTGAAAGCTTTCGCGTGTATTAATTATCAAATACATATTTAACCTAACTTTAAGTGGCCCATATTTCAGGTGCCATTATCAATATAATTTTCTACTAAGTAGTCACAGCATGTTAGAACTTTAGCTGTTGAAGGTTGAACAACAAAAGCTAAATCTATTACAAAACAATCGCCTGCCATTTCGGGTTCTAAAAACTCAAGACGCAATAGGGATACTTATTTAGTTTCAATAACCACTGAAAACTGGTATTTCCTACTTTCTTTGACGGGCAGTAATCGGGATACGAAAAAGGAAGACGGTCACTTAAGGCCGCAATCGGGCGACGCCCGAGGAGACACTGCCTTGGCCATTGGAACGTTTTCATCTTTCCCAACGTAGGGTACGTACCCGTCCGGACACATCGCTTGACGGACACGACCAGTCATACCCGTAAATTTATTAAAATATAAAAAGTACAACAGTACCTAGAGTAGTAGTAATAAATTATGAAAACGAAATTGCGCCATTAGATTCGCTTTGTTTAGTCAGCCAATAAGAAAAACTTCCTCGTACCAATAAACTTTCGAATATCATTTATACGGGGTCAACAAATTTATGCTACCCACGTCATTCGAAAAAAAAAAATACTCCAAAGTATCAAATAGCCGATAAAGAACCGAAACATTTTGAAAATAAATTTACCGCGCTAGGAAAATTCCAACGTAAGTACTTGGTGAACATCGCATGTCTCTACGTTCTCATTTCTCTTTTACGAAAATAAAAATTAATAGTCGATAATATAAATAATATTATAATATTATAATATTAACGCGTTGCGTTAATATTATCGTTTTCACGACATTTTGTTTTTTGGTTTTGCCCCCTCGTAATAAATATAACTACAAGAAGTAACATCAAAATATGATCTCTTCGATGCATTGTTTTTGACACATTGCTCGTCGGAGCTAATATTTTAGTAGTGAAATCAATCGTTTTTTTTTTTTTTTCGTTTTTTTCCATTCATCGCTACGCCCGGAATCTAAATAACCGTTTTGGTGATAATACTCGTAAAACAATAAATACAATTTTTAATTTATATTCGTACAGTTATTTATCAATTATAATTAATTACATATTTACGACGGCAATCATTCCGCGATCAAAATACCTCATGCCGGTATTATACCTAATGCGCAAAATAATTTGCTTCCGTGATTATTAGTTTTTTTTTTTTTTTTTTTTTTATATATATTGGTACCCGTACGCTCTGTCACGTATATTTCGCCGTCCATTTATTAAACGGCCCGAATGGTTTTTATTCGCTCGTAATTGAAATAAACCAATCAGACCGTTGTCCGGACTAAGTAGATTACAACATTACAGTGACCTTTGAAAAAATAAAAATGAAATTATCTGCGTTGAATTCTGTACCGTTATATATATACACGTTTTGTGAACGAAACGAGGAACTTATTGGTTTTACTAGGACGTGCGTGTATGTTTTTTAATCAGTCTGCAAACACGGTTTCGACCAAATGACTTGCTCCGATCAGAAAACGCCAAATACGATTTCCCGTATCGTTTTCGATCGAGTCGCCGGTGCGTTTGATTCGTGATTTTTTTTTTTTTTTTTTTTTAAATATCCCTAGTACAACATCCGATTATTAAAATACCATTGTTCGATTAATTGCCGAATAAAAAAATAATAATATAGGCCGGGACCGTAAGGAAATCTAAAATTTTATTAGGTTCATTTACGTATTAGCTCATAAATAACTTAGGTAATATAATACATTTTTGACAAGAGAAAGAGGAAATCTTCAACCCACCGAAAATAAATTGCTCGGAACGTTCTTCTTATCGAGTATTATTTAACTTCTATAATATTGTTGGAAATGTTCAACAATGCATAATTCATATTGAGCAGCGGTCCATATATTATTAATATGATTATATATATATATATATACGACGGGCCTTTTCTCGGTCTCTGATTGACTAAATTGCATTATTATACCAAACTTCGCGATTTTATTTCTCTTAGGGTCTATCAAATATCGCGGTACCTACAGCAGGATTTTAGTATAGCCCATTACACGCGAATAAAAACAAGTTTGAAAACTCAATAATAAACACAACTGGATAAAATAAATGGATTTTTACTAAACCTCGCATTGTTCAAGCGAGAAAATCCTACACATTAAATACACGAAATATTATCAAACGAGAAACGGTTGAGAATATTATAATACAAAGTGAAAACAGAACCGGGTTTTTCGAATTCAACATTAAATGGCATAAAACGTGTACTCTTCAACACGTTACCTATCCAAAGACTAAAGATTTTAAGTTTTCGCTCGGGACACAATGGCTTTCTGAGAGGTTCGGACGAGGCAGAATTTTATTTTTGTCGACATTGGTGTTGCCTGCAGGCAGTTGTGCCTACAACCATTCCTTAATCGTGTGACTGACAACTGGATCCTCTCCATTTATAACATCTTAGACATTTTTATTGCTGTATAGGTATTACAACATTTTTATTGAAACGTCGTCTTGCGGAGCAAAAGGGTAGTCCAGAGAAATTGGTTTTAGACAACCGTAGACTACGCTGAATACGAAAAACGAAAAATATGATATAATACGTTTATGATTTCTCTCATTTAAAACGATTTCCGTGGTTAAATCGATCGTGAAATCTGTTATTATATTATTGGATTTCGACGAGTTTGGTAAGTGCCTTTGTGTAGAATGATTCGTTTGTAATGTGCTCATCGGTTATACAAGTCTAATTCGACTACAGGATTTGTGCTACGATACAAAAAAAAAAAAAAAAAAAAAAAAAAAAAAAAAAAAAAAAAAAAATAATATGATACATTTAAACAGGATACTAAATTCAAATTCCAAATACCGGATCCAATAACTACGGACTAGATTTTGCTGAAATAGGTATTCGTTTGTGTTTTATTTCAGTTCTGTTATATGAGCCCGAGTCGGAAATAGCCGCTCGCATGTCCCAATAATAAATGCGTCATGCCTTGCCTTGCCTTGTGTGAGGGTACACTGTTCCGAGCGTCACAACGACCAACGAATTACAAACATAAAGTCACGAGCATATTATATTTTACGATGGTAAATTCGAATTGATTATTCAGCGGTTTTTAAAATAATAATAATTGTGTTGCTAACGAACATACACTCGGTGAAAATGTCATAATCGTGCATCGTAACTTTCGGGATTTATTTTTTTTTTTTCGCTTCTTTACCGCAATAGAATAATCAAAATCGATTTAGTCAAAAACCGGTGTACCGTAAATTTTACAGTCCTCTTATATTTATGATCGTTCGCAATTTTCCGTAAAAAGAACAGCGAGAATTGAATTTTTTTTCTAAAATAATGTTTGCGTGTTCGATTTCCTATATCTACGGATATCCTTTTATGTAGTCAGCCGATCTATGGACTTGTGTTGCCCAAAAACATATTATAATAACATAATATACCGGATATAACCGAAAAATAAGGAGGAAATACACGTCGTTTTATACTTTCTGATCGACGCGATCAGTATGGTATTGTAAGAAATAAGTTTTTATAGTATCTATAAGTAACAAAGAAAATCAATGTTTGTACTTTTCCGGTTTCTCCAAACAACCATCAAATATTTAGGCAGTTAACTGTTTGGAAAAAAAAAATTACTTACTATTAAAATCTATGATAAAAAAAAAATGATAATAACATACGAAAAAAATATAATATACAACCCATAATTTTAAAAATATATTTATCCACAGAACACCATTTTTGCTAACGTCCGAAATGTATTAATTCCTTCAAAATTAAAATGTTACGAAATTTCGTTGAAGAGTCGTTCCTAACAGTTAACTGTAGTAACTATTCTCAGTTACGTTTCAATAAATTGAACATTTGGAAATTAAAACATATACAATTTTTGCCCGTTAAAAATAAATGAAATATTTTCTAAAGCAAATATAATTAATGTGTAAGTATATTATAATACGTACAATTTCAAATCGTAAAAATATATCTAAAAGTAAGTGATTCTAAATTAAATAATATCGACTTTTGATATTTAAAATACCTTAAAAACCAATCTTGGAATATTACCTATGAAACCCGTATGCATTTTGGATCATGGAAAATCTCAAAAATTCGTGTAAACTGCACTAATAATTAAAAAAAGTTTAGTCTCCTTAAACATTCTGCTGCCGCATGACTCATATATTTCTTATGTTGACTACCCTTTGAATCATTTAGCGTTACACGAATGACACTACGCGGGAAAAGCTGAAAAAAAATTCATAAAACATTCTTAAAAAAAACTTCTTTTCTTTATTTAATTTGAATTTCAATATGGCAACTCTAACTATATGTAAGTATAATTAAATTCGTTGTATTTTTTTATATTCTGAGCGTAGAAAGAAATGTTTTGGCTTAAGTAGTATGACGTGTGCTTTTTTTCCGTCTATGAACCACTTGTCAATCAGAAATTTTCGTCTTATCAACAATTGTATAGAAGTATTCATGTAGGACATTTGAGTCTAGTTGGTGCATTGATGAGATCACTATATGATATTTCTTAGAGGTTTCGTAATAATTGGGAAAATCAAAACGGTAATATTAATTAATGATTTGCGGTATTTTCAATTCGGTAAAAAAATAATCAAAGTTATATGACATTTTCAGTGAATATTTATATTATATATTTTTCAAAACATTCTGTCGTTTTTCGGGTTGTTGTATATAGTAAATTTTAGATTTTAGACTTTTATTTGGCTTTATGGGGATTAATTGTGTTGGCATCTTAAAAATGATCGAAAATTCAATATTACAAGGTTTATCTTAAGTGGATTCTTGTGAGCACATAGATATATTTAAAAATATTTATATTTATTTATACAAGTGTTTGGAGTCAAAAAAAAAAACAACTCAACAATTTAAGACGAAACGGGTTATGACCGTGTTTTTTTTTTTTTTTTCGTACGCAATGATTTATCGTTGTGACAGATATAAACAAAATTACCCTATATATATATATACTGTCTTCCCTTCTTACGACATCCCACCGACAACAGTGATCCGCCCATGGTGCGAAGTATATGGGCGGTTATTCGTTGTTTTTTTTTTATTTTTTAGAAGTTTTCCGAATATTTATCATTTACGTAGATAAAACAAAACGTAGTAAAAACGGTGTCGGCTTTTTGTTAATTAAAATGTGTTTTCTCGGCGTTTTGTTAACCCCGGCCGAATACGCGTTTATACGAAGAGGTTACGACAAAAGGTTTCGCCAATTGAAACACACGCGCATAGTAATATTCCGGAGGCGCGTATTAAATTCGGCCGGTCGTTTCGTTTCCCCCGGGGTATCGTTCGTGCGGCAGGACCCCGTGACCTCCTGCGCCGCGGTGGTTATTCCCAGACCAGTCGTTTGGAAAACGCCGGCGACCACCGCCCACGCCGGGATCCGATATTACAGCCCTCTCGCCCTTTCGCCCTCCGAATATTCCCGCGTTTAAATGTTTTTTGGGCGAATCGAATTTTCCGGCTGGCCGGGCCCGTTGACGGACACCGCGGCTAAAGGTTACCAGACCGGAACCGCGTGTCTCCCGATGTCGTCGTCGTCGTCATCGCCGTCGTCATCGTCGACGACGGTATATTAAAAATATTATAATGACCGACGACGTGTGTCCCGCGTCCGGCGTATATCTGTCGTCTCGTTAAATATTATCTACGGTCTAATGACAACCACGAAAAATGCAAAACATTACTCGGCGGACTAGCGTGGGGCCCAATGTCCCACCGGGCCGCAAAACCGTGCATCAAAAGTGGTACGTTCATTCGACTATCAATACGACATTTATTCCCATTATACATTTCAACATTTTTATGATTTTGATTAACACGGTACAAAAATACATGTGCATTTTAATGATGAAACTGCGGAAAAAGCTCAAAGGAATTCCAAATTGTTCCAATAATTGTTGTTATCGACGTGTAACGCATATTTTCAGACAGATATAAATGATGAATAAAATTGTATTCGAACGTAAACGACGGGGTGAGTGTGAATTCGTCAGCATTAAAGCGAATTTTTTAATGATATGTTTACTGTAATAATAACTAATAAATATTGTATTCTTAAAGAAAATTAGTAAAATTAAAGGTCAACAAAAAAAAATATCATCATATCAAT
The DNA here is from genome assembly GCA_956483605.1 of Tuberolachnus salignus. Lineage (NCBI taxonomy): Eukaryota > Metazoa > Arthropoda > Insecta > Hemiptera > Aphididae > Tuberolachnus > Tuberolachnus salignus. The sequence continues at coordinate 27,621,581 of OY101430.1, read as the reverse complement.
TTTATAATTGGTAAAATTGATCTTTTTCTAAGTTTTTCAGGCTTTCTACAACACTGACATAACTTGTGAAAGGGAATGATACTTTTGTATATCCGTTCGAGACGATTCGATTATTATTATGAAATCAATCGATCATTTTCTCTCGATCTCGAAATGTCAAATTAGTCAAATGAAAAATTGAAATATCTCGATCAACAATCAATCTTAATATTATCATCTAATTCTTCACCGTTGATCTTTTCCACTCTCTAAGAGTTTTGCCGTCATCGCTAACCCACTCCACTTTTCGCAGTCTTGTACACACGTCCTACCAAAAAAAAAAAAAAAAAAAAAAAATGCCGCTGGGCGTTTTAAAAAATAAACTAAAATAATAACAATTACGATTATAACTATGTCTGCAGTGCCGACGGTCCGCATGTCGGTGGCTGGTTCCGGTACGGGCGACTTGACCGGGGGCGGTAGCGACGTCTACTACAAGACGGGCAGCACGCTGGAAATCGTCTGCAAAGTCGTGCACGCTGGTACAAACAACGGATCCAAGGTGTCGTGGCACAGGGGACGGCAGACCATTTCCGCGGGGATCAGCGAAAAGTATAAAACCGTTTTATTATTATTATTATTATTATTACTATTTTTTTTTTTTTTTTTTTTTTTTTATTATTATTATTAATCCCGTTTTAACACTTAGTTAAACGTCCGCGTTCAAATATCTCTCGGTAAGGGGGGAGGAGAAGCCAAAACAACAACAGGCGAAACAGGCCAAATATGGAAATAAGTATGCACAAAATCATGGATAGTGTTCGGGAAAAATCTGAATTTGCCAATGTTCGAGAATCCAGATTTTTAATTTCCGACATTTATTTTGTATCCGGATTTTGGATTGGAAAATCGGGATTTTTATCGAAATCCAAATAATGGATATAAAAAATTGTAACTTAAATGTTCTTTAAATTCATTTCTCATAAAACCATTAACAATATTATCTTTTTGTTATTAACATTAAATACATGTATACAATTCAAAAAATATCACAAAAAGTAATTTTAAAAAAAAACAAGTACAACGAACATACATGTTACACTTTATATAATTTATATTATATATTAATTGGCTAACCCGGCAAACGTTGTATTACTCATAAAAATTTTTAATAGTACCACGCCTTGAAAATATTGAAATTATAATTTATTATTTTAAAATATACACAAAAAATAACAAAGAAATGATTTTATGATTTAAATAATCAGAAATCAGTACTGTCAAATCTGAGTTTTGTATCTTAAAATTGGCAATACAAAATTGTGGATTTTGATATAAACTTTATATCCTAAATCCGGATTTATTATATTTTCGGATAATCTGGATTTATGTCACATCACTAATATAAAAATAATTATATATATGTAGGCGTATGTAAAAACAATTTCGGATTGTTATTATTGTCGCGTCTGTTTTTTTTTCTCGAAATTTCGAGTTTACATCAACTACGGGTTTCGATCCTAAATGTTTTGATGAAATTCACGAAAATATTTCGCAATATAAAACAAAATTAGAGATGCATAATACGAAATTTCCATTGAATAATACACAACGTTGTGTCGGTGTAGGTTGTAGGTTTTTTTTTTTTTTTTTCATACCAAACAAAATACATACCGGTTAGAAAATACGCGTTTAAAACCGTATACAAACAATTAATATCACTGATAAAAATTAACTAACGTTTTTGTCGCAGACTCTTACTAATGAAAAATCCAATGTAACTAATCGTTAAGTAGGAACGAAAATTAATACCGTAATAGGTTTCAAAGGTAGAAGACTATTATTTAACCGTAAAAAAAGAGACGGTTTAATAAGGGAAAATTACAATTTTACTAAGCATTTTAACAATGAGCGTTTTATTAAAACACTCTAGACTAAACATTATGAAATATAAATTAATTAAAGCAAAGCCTTTGGAAAAACAGAGAAAAAAAATCGCCAATCAATTGAAAATATATATTTAATAATTTCAACTTGAAATAATATATGTAATGTATTATCGCGATGAGCAAAGTTGTGCATGCGAATAACTTAAAACGTCTACCTATTAGATGAAAAAATAAAAATAAAAATAAATTTGGATAATATTATCCTGGGTGTTGGTTTTCATTGAATTTACAATAATTTTCAACGAGATTAGAAATAAAAATAATAACATTTTATTCGTAACTCACTCATTCCGTATAGATTTGTTCCAAGATTGAAACTGTTTATAGTGCAAAGCATTGACGATGAGTTGCATTAAATCCATAAATTATAAATTAACAAAAATAACAACGTCTGTCGTAATAATAATACTCGTGTGCTGCGAACCCTGCGGAAATTATTCATGATTAACATGTTTAATTTATTAACATAAAAACTAAAATATGTTTGATAAATTCCGAGCACATTAGTTCTCCAAGTACCAAATAAACGGTAATTTGTTAAAAAAAAAAAAAAAAGTGAATAAATTGATGTTCTGGGACAGACAATAGTAATGAAAATCACATTTTGTTCGACAAACGATACAAAGCAGACGAAATAATGTTGCGTCGAATAGGATATAACTTTACGCTTAGTACTAGGTGACCGATCGTTTCGTTGTAGTATTGATAAATCCAGTAGACTCATGAACAAAGATATTTTTTTTTATTTTTTTTTAAAATCGGTTAAATTGCATTGAAAAATATCATGCCGCGAAAAAATCCTGCGCATACCTACGAATATTGGAACCGTTATTCCGATAAAAACACACGCGCATATCGCATGAAAAAACGGCAAGTGATAGCAAAAAAATATTTTAAACGGTTTCACCTACGCTTAAACACTCATCCAAACGCACTGGTAAAAAATCTAGCTGCTTTAACCATCCCTGGTAACCCTCCTTGGCGCCTTAAGCAAGAACGGTGTAGAGACGTGCTAAACCCTTAATCCAAAATACGAGGTGCGACAATAAAATCACGAGACTTTCTAAATATAACCTAAACTATTAACGTTATCTATAAAACGATTATTGAAATATGATTAGAAAACACTTATCTAAAAGTACTATGAACACTGATGGCATCGATTCATTTTCTTATACGTTAGTAGTCTTGTTATTAGTGCGAGTTCGACTATACAGCCGAAAAATGTTAGATATAAAAATCGAACAACATGTGTTAACATTAAATTTCTTGTTAAATTAAAAAAAACTGCCGCGGAATCGTTTCGTATGTTATGTGGAGTTTATGGTGAAGAATGTTTATCAAGAGCTCGTGTTTTTGAATGGCACAAACGGTTTTGTAGTGGAAGGGAGGACGTCGAAGACGATGATCGTTCTGGACGTCCTACCACGTCTTCAACAAACGAAAACGTTGAAAAAATCGACAAAATTAATTAATCAATATTATTATAAAGAGGTATTAATTAAATTAAGAGAACGTGTCAGAAAGAAGCGACCAGATCTATGGAAAAATGGCTGGGTTATTCACCAAGACAATGCTCCAGCTCACAGTGCATTTTCAATTCAACGTTTTTTAACTGAAAAAAAAATGTCTGTACTTCAACATCCCCCGTACTCGCCAGACCTTGCTCCTTGTGACTTCTTCTTATTTCTTTTCCCATTTTCAAACAGTTGATGACGTAAAAATGAAAACGGCAGAACTTCTAACAGGGCTGAATGAAAGCAATTGGCAACACTGTTTTCAAGAATGGCAGCGACGTATGCATCAGTGTATTGATGCTGAGGGAAGGTACTTTGAAGGTGATAATCATTAAATTATAACATTTTTAAAATAAACAACTTTTATGCAAAAAGTCTCGTTATTTTATTGTCGCACCTCGTAGGTTAAAATAAAATAATTAAAAGACGAAAGTGTCATCAGTGGGTGGCTTCTTCATTCAAAATTTTTCAATCTCCTATTGTATTATAGCTCATACTCTTATTGTGCTTCGTTGTGTAAAGATTGTGTATATTATTGATAAATGAAAAAAAATAAAAATAATCGCATACATCATAACGGATTTAAATGCGGGGCGCAGTAGCGTCGATTAAAACAATCGAACCCAGCCGAACAACTGCACAGGAATGCCGTTAATAAAACTACTTCCGACATAACCCGTGATATCGGTATGTACATACTGACGACTTCCGGGTGTTAAATCTACGGCTATTTCCGGTTTTGTCTATAAAACACGTATCACGTAATTACTATATTCATACGGCACCTCTGCGTTTACAAGGCAATACAAATATAATAATAATAACAGTACAACAGAGATAATAAAAAACAAAACTCGTCTTTGCACTATACCGACAAATCCAATTTTCTAAATGGACCGTTTTCTCTTGCTCGGCGTCCCGGCTATAATATATATTTTATTCTTTATCGGACAATAATAAGAATCAATTGCCGCAGCTATTTTTCTTGTGTTTTTATCCGAGTGCTGCATAATTCTTCGTGAATTTACTAAACAAAAAAAAAATCCCCCTCTGTCAATACGGTTTTTTACGACCATTCGTCGGCAAACCTCTTGTCCAGCTACTATACCAAATTGAAATATTATATTCGGAAACGTATTGTTCGCCAATATTGTTGTCTTTCCGGGAGAGAAAAAAACTCGAGGCAATTAAAACAGATCGTTTGTTGGCAATGACTTTTTGGTATCCTTCGAAAGGTTCACGAAATTATGCGTTTTTATACAATTCTATTTTATTAACTTATATTTTCAAGTTATTTTTTGTCTAGATCGGTGAAATCAGAAATACAAGAGAGAGAAAAAAAATGTGTGGTTTTTAAATTCGTAATTGTATATCATTACAAAGATAAATATGATAAAATTAAGGTCATTTATAAGTCGATCGCCTCCGGTGAAACGGTACACGAGATACGCAGTCTGACAATGACAAATGTTAAACATTATATCGATAAAATCATCACCGAAAAATAACGAAACAGACAACGGCAATCCCATTATTATTGTACACCATTGGTAGATACCTAAAATAATAAATACATTTGTTTTGCGATTTTTCAGAAAAAAAAAAATAATCTATCGAAAATTATTATACTAATTTTTCAATTGTTCGTAATAATCCACGTGATTGAATTGGAAAAAAATTAGGAAGATAATACAAAAATGTAAAAAAAAAAAAAAATGTCCATACCTACCACAAGATGTCTTCGTGTTTTTAATTGTAAAATAATCCCTGGTCCTCATCACTATTATTTATTGTGTAATCGTCAAATTTATTCGAAAATACGTTCGCGTAATACAATAAACAAGTACCCTCCAAAGTGATATCAGAATGTTTCCTTATTACGATAGTTAAAGGTAACAAAAAAAAAACTGTAGCCATAAATTCTATCAAAATTAATATTTAAATAATTGAAAATGTCATCCCCGAGATAAAATTGTGTTTTGTAATTTCCACCATAAACGGATTTTCACTAAAGCATATTGCTTTCAAGATAAAACGATTTTTTAACAACGTTTTCGTGTTGAATAATGCGAGCGCTGACATCCACTTACAAATAGTTTCAGGCCAAAACCGTAGATTTAATAATAAAAATTGATTCTGGACATTTCGCCTTGATCCAATTGCAAGGCCGGGGGTGGCTCTTATTGTTAATAAGATTGAAATAACGAAAAAAAGAATGTATTAACAAACCTCCAGACTACAAACGTATTAAGGACATTACTTATTACTAAATGCAGTACGTATTGTACATAATAATAAATTATAAATCTTGATTTTAATGACTGTTTTAATATTAAATGGAAATCAGAATTTAAGACTGTTTAATCAAATTCAATACTAATCGATTGCCATCCGTAATGATAAAAAATAATGTATATTATATAAATATATATACAGTCGAGTCTTGATAACTCGAATTCCAAGAGAGATCAAAATTAGTTTGGCTTGTGAATTTTTTGTGTTATACAACTGGATTTTTTTTTTTTTTTTTTTTTAAATACAAAAAACATCCATGTTAGCCGTTATAATTACAATAAAATGGTTACACATTAAAACACACGAGTATGATTCTTGCGATTTGGACGAATAATTCGAAATAGGAATTTGACGTTTGGACTGTTTTAAAATAAAGTTTTAAATTTCTCCTGAACACTTGAACAGCGTCTCATCTGCGCCGTCGCTTTTTTCAACGAACATTCTTACATTATCGAATGCCGTCATTGTTTTTTTTTTTTTTTTTTTTGATGAAAATGTACTTTGCGGAATTTACGTGAATTATTTAGCGAGTCAATTTTTAGGTTCAACACTCTTGGACACCTCGTTGATTATGTTCACTTTTATCGGCAGATGATAAGTAAACCAATTTACGTTTAAGAGACATAACGAATAACGCGCAGTGCAATTTCGCACGGGACACAACGCAGACAAATGGCAACTGTTGTTTTTTTTTTTTTTTACAGTTCAATAATAGTTTCAAATGTGCATTTATGATTGTAAACCGGAACTTATGATAATATTTTAGCATTACCGACTTTGACTTATCTATGTACAATTGTTTTTTTTTTTTTTTTTTACTTTTGACTTATCGCGAACGATTTTGCATCGAGTGTATCGGAATTTCCAGGGGACTAAACAAGAATTCGAGTTTTCGAGACTCGACCGTATGTGAAAACGAATACATTATATCGGTAATAACTTGGCAAAACTGTGCATTTTTTTATATAATAAAATATCAAACGTTTTATTATAGTCCTGGACGAAATCCGTCGACCGCCTCTGACCGGTGGTTTCTTTTTTCGTGGCGAAGGGGGTGGAGTGGGGCCACTTATTTCCGATTGTTTTTTTTTTTTAATCCACATTTACGAGACTTTTATTCGTCTGTCTTTTTTTCGCATATACAGGATCACCAGCGATTCCAGCTGCACGACGATCGTGTCCACTCTGAAAATCAAACACGTACAGAAAAAACATTCGGGCAACTACACGTGCCTAGTCGGATCACCGTACGCCTCGGCGGCCGTAACTATTCATATTCTCAACGGTAAGTAACGGTGACATTATATTAATAATATTTTTTATTTTTTTTTTTTTTTTTTGTTTCACACAAATCGAATTTGACAGGGCAATAATATATTATTTTTTTTTTTCCGTCCGTTGTACGCGAATTTTCGAATTCATAATTCGTTTTTACAAACGATTCCGGTTGGTAAAAAGTTACACGCAAGTGAATCCGCGTTTGGAAATAATCGTATGCGGAGCTATAGCGGTACGACTCGAATAAATTTCGAAAACGGCGATAAATTTAAAACGTTGATAAAATATACCCACATAATACTACTGTCACGCGCACGACGGTGTAGGGCGGTAATAAAACTAAATATCAAAAATAATATTTTTGACGTTTTACAAACACAATAATAATGCGCAGATAACAATTTGAACTGCGGTTTTTTTTTTTTTTTCTTCTTCTTTTTTTGCCATTGCTCTTGGGGCTAGGACAATGCATTCCGTGTTGTATTGTGCGTTAGAAATGAATTTTTGGCTATTTTTTTTTTTTTTTATGCTTTTAAAATCCAAACTCTAATTATAAAGAACCGGAACGTAATATACGATTTTGAAATACGGATATTTTAGAAAAATGGTTAATCCAATCGACAAGGTTTGCCGTATTCGAACAATCCCGTTGTTGTATTATTGTGCGTTATGATTTATGTAACGAACCAAATAGTATGTAACAAGAAAATAAAATATACGTCAAATAAAAAAGAAAAAAAAATAACAATTTTATACAAAATTGTATTTATCAATTACTTTATTATATCTTCGAGTGTTAACCTCATAGACAATTTTTTTTTTTTTTCAAAAATAATATTTTATTTTAAGTGTAAATAACCCGAACACGGACAAATAAGGCAATTCGTATAACTCATAGGTATTGAACATTTTATCTTATACGGGCGGACGTCCAAAACAAAAAAAAACTTGCAATCCGTGTTTTCGTGACGGCACATTCGTTCGCGCGGTAATTTAATTTAGACATATACAAAATATCTTTTTCGCGCCATTTAATAATTTATTATATAAAATAAAATCAATTTTGCAACGCAAACTCCCACGGCTTCTATTTAATGTATTTTATTGAGGATGTCAGTGACGGATCCAGGAGGGGATAATAGGAGAAATAAGGTGATTGGTGGACCGTTCCTCCCCTTGGCTTGATGTGTTTGTGCGTACATACGTAGTCGCTCCAATCGGTAATGTGTATGATAAGAAAATTATTTATTGTATTAATATACATAAATCAGTGCGGTGTCGAGAATACAAAAAAATTCAACTACAGCGATAATTTCGAGAAAAAAAATATATTAATTGGATTCTTATATGATCGTCGGGCAAACGGATTCCTCTAAGTAGTTCGTTCAGTTTTAGAAATAAATCAGAGTCCGGTGGACGTGAATTTGGCAAAAAACGGTGTGTGATTGAGGCATTCCCGTCCATATTTCTGCAAAAGAGCGACGGCTAATGTTCGGATATGCGGCATGTTTTATCGTACGATATGGACACACCCGTGTTGCAATATTCCAGGTGGTTTTTTACCGATTTCTTCGTCGCAATTCTTTGACGCAGAATATTTTGTAGTATTCCCCCAGTTACTACACCACTGTCAATTAGAACTCGGCCAGTGACAATCGTCCCGAGTTTATCGTAAGCAAATATCGCATTAGTGTTGCCTTGGGTAACCGGTCGAGGGTCGACCAGAGCGAGGGTGGTTATCAATACTTATACGATCGTCACGGAATCGTTGATGATATCTTTGCACCGCAATACGATCCACAGTATCCGTTCCGCATACTTCATTTAACGCGGCACGAATTTCAGGCGCTGTTTGTACCATAAATCGTTTCGATTTTAACGTATGCCCGTTGCCGGAAAACAGAAATGTGAGCCGAAGAATAGTTTTCACATTCGTAATCACTCTCGCACATCATTGTACTTCACTAACGCCACTAAAACTTGAAATCAACGTGATCGTTAGACTTCAAGCTAAAAATTTACACTAACATCGGCTAATATTAGCATATCGCAAGACAGCTATAGTGCGCTTTGCATTACTTTTGGGACACAGTTCATAATATTCATAATTCAATAATACAAAATTATGTATTAAGATAAAATTTCTGCAAATTATAGAAAAACAACCAGCCGACAATTGAAAACTATTGAACATGAAAGCGTATATTTTTTACATTTATGCTAAACATTCTAATGTGAAATCGTTATTTTCTTTTGGTTTATGAAAAATGGTCAATGAATTCAATAATAATGTCCACGTTAATACCACGGTGAATGTTTAAATGAGCAAGTCCAGTTAATCTTGTCGCTGGCTTCATATCAGCACATTTTTATTGACAGAGTTATCACAATGGTCGAAAGACGATTAATTAACGAAAATATTTCTTTGTCACGTTTTGCAAGTAATTCCGTAACACACATGGAATTTACAGACATATTTTTATGTTTTTACGACTCCATTTTTGTTCCTATAATCTAAACTCGAACGTAAGAAATAAAAATGTATTGCTTTGCCGTATGCAAGAAGTGGTTGAAAATCATATGCTATTGCTTAAATCATATCGTCTGATTTATTTAATGAATATGAAATTTTTTTTTTTTCATTTAAAAACATGCTAGAAAGTATATATGAAAGATTATAGCATTCGTGTGTTTTTTTGCGAAAACCGTGATTTTAAATCATTAATGACAATATTTTATAATGGAACAAATAAGGCTAACGCATAATATTCTCCCAAAAAATTGGTAGGAAAATTTACACGATCCCTTCATCTTATACAATTCCTTAGAATTTTTAAATAAAATTGTTGATTATTAACTATATTATCAGCAGATTTAGATATGTCTGAATGTAAATCAGGACACATTGCATGAAAATGTCTACTAACTGATAGAGTGTAGTTAAAGCATGCGAGAGAGAATACAAAAATATCGAATTATAGAAAAAAATTTTGGCGAAACAACTTATATTGCCTATATAATGTATACACAAATTAAAAACAAAAGCCTAAAAAAAAAAAAAAATAACTATTATTTATAATTTAATTTTTATCGTTGTTTGACATAATAGTATCATAATTACATTTTTTTTTTTAAATTTTTGGAGAAGACTATCGCTCTAATGGCACTTCCCTTGCATCCGCGGAACCGTGCCGAGTTCGTTTCCGATTTCTCAGGCGCTTTTACCGTCAGTTTTCCGGTATATTTTCCCGTCGTGTTTTCGTAGTTTTAATTCGTTTGCCCGGTTCTTGTATTTGCAGGTCTGGTAAAGTATACGCGCACGTCGTCGTCACTCGGATCACGTAATACATATATACGGTCTGGTAGAATGTCATTATAATAATATTAGAATTGTGGCGACGGTACAACAACAATAATAATGATATACAAAGTAACGATACCGGCGTCGACGGTGTTTTTAACAGTGTAACGAGAAGACAGCGTCGTGCGACTTTATTTTTAGGATCACGGCCAAATGTCTTTTTTTTTTTTTTTCTTTACATTCTTTTCTTTCTTTTTTTTTTTTTTTTTTAAAGGAAACTTTGAGATCGAAAAGGTGACAAAAACTGAAGAAAAAAAATCATCTGCGTCCCTCCGAGTGTCGCTATCGGCGTGGATACGCTTTTAAATATTATAAAACTTATCTGGTCTGCGTATACGCAGTCGAACGAGCGAAACCCGAGTTTGGCGACCGAAATTTATGTGCGGTGCGGAACTCTGTATAGAGCGAGTAAAATGAAAAGAATTAAATAACGACAAAAAAAAGAAAGAAAAAAAAAAAAAAGGAAAAAACATAGAACTTTTTCGAGCAGGAAGTACTGCAAAAATAAAAATAAAATAAAGATAAGCGAATTTTATCGCCAGATAAGAAAAGTGTATATTATTATTCTACATAAAACTCGGAAAAGTATATAGACGTGGGTATAGGTATATTTTGTAATATTTCGATAAATCCAACAGACTGCGCTTGCGTAAATTATTATTATTATTTTTTTTTTTTTTTTTACAGTTGAAAATTAATTATTGAAATGGAAAAAACCTATGCTTTATTTATTTCTGAATGGATTTTCTAGACGTGGTAAAAAATTCAAGATATTTCCGTATTTTTTTATTTTATCAGCGCTATATATGTATATATATTTAAATTTATGTTAATACCCGTAAAAGAGCCCCGGACAATTTTAATTGATTTTTTAGCTACGAATTAATATCATTTTAATGTATCAAAATATTATTTTCGAACGAACATCACACACGGTCGTTTTACGTTTGCAAATATAACATATTGAATATGTGTTTTGTGTGTAATTAAAATCAAATAAACATTCGAGAGCGGCAACATACAATTATTATTATTAAACGCACGGCAAAAATGTATAAAATATTTCTCGTGACGTACAAATAATAATTCATATTTATTCAACTTGCTCTGCGTTCCCGATTTTACGTCAGTGGTCCACTGCTCGTGGTGCAACGAACGCATAAGGCGGGCTGCACACTGAAGAAATCGGTTTAAGAAACCAATTACACGAAACTAGTTTTATGAAACTAATTTCATATTTGCGTACACTGGCGCAATAAAAAAAAAAAAAAAAAAGTATAGTTTCGACAATGTCGTCTGACGATCAGGATGTGTTAATGTTGTATTGGTGGCTTCGTATCGAAAAAAGAAAACGTAGGTATTGGATTCGTCCACTTTTTAAAGATAAACAGCATAGCAAGCCATGCAGTTGCACAGGAATTAACCGTCGACGTGGATAAATTATTATGTCGTTTATAAACACTTTTAAATTAGTACGATAGTGTTTACTATTGTTACTATGCTGTGTATACTATAATACTAAAATATGATAAATATAACATAAATAACATGAACACACAAAATTTATAATACTATAATATAAATTATATTATTATTATTTATTAATAATTTATACGAAACTTTATTGTTGAAACCAAAATTAAATGTTTCGCGAAACCGTGGTTGCGCAACTATGAGAAATTTTCGTCTCATGAAATTCAGTGTGCAGCCCGCCTAAGCGTGTATGTTGGGATTTTTTTTTTTTTTTTTAATACGATTTTTAAAATTATTAATTTATTTAAATAACCATTTTCGATCTCGTCGAAACTAACCGACTGCCATTAATATTATATTTTCATAAAATACATTTAAGAAATTGTATTGTATTTAGTTGAAACGGAATGTTCTTCTACGGCCCACATATTTTACCTACGCTTAACAAAATTATCGACGGAATGTTCGATGAGCAAGGGTTTTTTTTTTTTTTTGGAAAACATCAATTGTCGATATAAATAATTCACAAGCCCTAACGACACCTATCATATATAGATATGACGTTACATTCCGGTCACGTGCAATTTTTCAAATTTGTACATTTTGTCGTTTGATATACTATATACGTGATATCTATTTCATTTGAAGGCCTATTGAATGACTATATCGACTCGTTTTGTCGAAACCCAATAAACGATGAGTTTTGCATGACGTACTGCACATGTACTGTGAAATCGAGTAAAGAAATAAATAAATAAATAACGGTTGTCCTATAAAAAAAAAAAATTCCTCGACACTGCGGGATGGTCTGAAGAAAATCAGCCTGGCTTATACAATTAGGTCAGATAATTGTCTGAACCATCGAAAGCTATAAAATATGAAAAGAAAAATTAATATTTGCAATTAAAATGTACGCGTCGTGGTATAAACTACGACCGACGGTGAAAACTATTTAAAGTGCTTCTACGTAAACGAAACTGATAACTTCGTCATGATAGCCGATGGTTATTTGAAAAATAAATTGCAACCCTTCGTCCATAACACCGAAACAGTTAAATAACTCGAGTAAATATTTTATCTGAAACTCGGATAATCAAGTACACAATAATATATTGATAAATCTACAACAATTATTTTGAAATTTCCCGAGAAAAAAAAAACACATGAGTATGACATTAAAAGAAAAAATACATTTTGAAATAACAATAGGAAACGCTAAAATATTCTCTAAAAATACAAAACAAAATTGTATATTATGTGCATTGTATAGAAACGTTAGTCGAAACACAAAATTGTATATAAAAGTGTTATATTTTTTTTTTTTTTTTATCGATTAATAAAATAATGTAGAAACCTCTATAAAATATTTGCCAGGGTAATTTAAACACATATCAAGTATCGATATTCAAGTTACCAACCGTTTTCAACACAGTTTCCGAGGAGTATAAGACGACGACAATTTAATACGAAAAATATTACTTTTTCATAATCCTCCTATATAAATTTTAAACTATTTGAGCTCATAAACGAAATGTACAACGCGAAAGTTATGCCAGTCGAGACCGTTTGACAAATATTTTTTTTCTCGAATCTATATATTGAAAATGTAGGGGACTAAGAAAAATCCAAATCAGTTTTACTCAACATCATTATCGTACGTTGCCAATTGCCGGATCGTGATAAAAAAAAAAAAAAAAAAAAAAAACCAATTTGTATTGTACTAGTATTACAAATAAACTGTAAAATAATTGTAATAAAATACAAATTTACAACCACAGTTCACAACTGACCGGTTGTCGCTTTAGGCCATAATGTACAGTACACGCGGCCGAATGGCGTAAAAACTCATTGATAAGACCGTCTAATATTTTTATATAATAACTATGGTGTATATTTCCTTTGTTGCGATCCGTACGGTATTTGAGGCTATAGTATATATAAAAAAATTACAATCGAATTCATTTTTCGACATCCGACAACTATAATATAATAATAAATCTATGTGTGTGACCGTACGGCACAATAGAGGGCACGCACGCACGTCCGGCAAAAAACATTTTTTTTTTTTTTTTTTTTTTTATAAAAGAAACGATGGGGAGAGGAGGGGAAATGGTAACAAACGTCAGATTTTTAAAATAATAAGTCTCCATTGTTGACGGAGCGGTCAGCATAAATAATGACGAACAATTTGTTGTTTTCCGCCATCATTGTGCCGGGTAACACGGCGTCGCGCATCGGCAATTTCGGTACGCGGGCGTACTGCGGGTCCGGCCCGGGATGTATCCCGTAAATCGATTGTTCCCGACGACGATCCACCGACCACCGCCGGTCGTCACATTGTACGGCATAATTTAATAACGAAAAAATATCACGGACACCTTATAATTCGCGACGAAATCGCGTCGGTCGAAAATCAGATCGAATGGAAATATTATTACAGACGTCGTATGTACTCGCGACCACGGAATGGCCGTCGTTCCGGATTGTGAAAAATCCGATTTTATTCGACCCATAACGAATCTGTGTCCGGCGGGTGTTCCGTCGGATCGCGGATTTCACGCGAAACTCTCCGGTTCTGTCGTGAGCCGGACTGGGCAGTACGACTCAAAACTATATATAGACGATGTCAATGTGTTCACTGACGGCTTCTCCTTGGACGTTCAATGGAAAAAAAAGGTTTGAAGACAACAATAAAACACTTATAAACAATAGAGTTACTTTATTGACCGAGACTTGGCAGCCCGTGGTTCACACAAATGTAAGGTACCATACCAACGGTATGTCCGTAAATCGAGTGGACACTAAGTCTACACTAAGTCTAAAGAGTTATGGAAACCGTATACATACCCAACTCGCAAAAACGAAAGTAGAAAGCACTTAATTCATATTTAACAAAGCATTTTAAAACTACTCTCTAAATAATCGTAATTCTTAATAATTTACAATTTATATTCTTCTAAACACGTAGTAACCATAAAACGAGTTCGATCAATATACTATACACACACTATGTACAAAGTAGTGATCGTGGTTTAACCCGATTACTACAGTTCGTATATACGCCAATTCCCCAAGAGCGGAATCTGTAAACCGCGAAAATCACGCACAATCGTGAAGACGCGCCGAAATCTACGGATTATCGACGAGGCCGTAAATTCCCAGGCCGACGTCCGCGGTTTCGTGCGAAAGCTAGAAAATCAATAAAAAAAAAAAATTAAAAAAAATCGCGAAATATTTCGATACTTACACTCGACGCCGCGAGATTATTCCCAAAACTCCTGAAGACGCGTGTCTAGATTCGCACCTTCCGGTGACTCGTACAAAGAAAAATCGTGCGATTTCGAAAATGCCCCGTCGAAATCCAACTACAAAAATCACAATAGGTTTAGGAAAAACCGTCTCCCGAGAAGTAATAATTGTATATTTTTTTTTTTTTTTTTTTTGGCAAGTGTCTCGGTGATTAACACGAAATTTTCACTCGAGTTTTTTTAAAACGGACAGCGAGAAAAATCATCAAAAGGATCAATGTTTTGCTGTTGCCTAAAAAAATACAAACTTTTTATGATCTTATTATGGTTCTCGCGAAATATCTCCCCGTAGGTTTTAGGATTTAAAGCTTCTCCTAGGACACTCGTCATCGGAGCGATATCAGATTTGGATTTATTTCCCTAAACATACTGTTTACGAGTGTGTACTACCATAAAATATCGTACTTTATATTGGTGATGAACTATTTCTCTAGAAATTGTACCATAATACTTAAAAATATGTTGATTTTTTTTTTTAACTAACCGAAAGAATATATTACCAAAAACGAAATGTTTTATTCTCAGCCTCCAACCGTCGATTATACGTTAAATAAAAATGTACTGGTCTTGGCAAAAATAGTAAAAAAAAAAAAAAAAAAAAATTGGAAATTATCGATTATTTAATATAGCGTTGGAATAATCAAGACGACATCCGAACGATTACGACGTTAATGATTGTTTTTATATTTGATCGTCGATCTATATGTAAAAAAACACAAAAAAAAACAACCACAACGCGATTCTCGATTATATTGTACAATACCTAGTGGCACCGATATAATAGAAGACAAAAAAAAAAAAACCACTTACCACGCTATTTTGGCGGTTCGACGTAAATTACTACGGAACGAATTGAATTATCTTAGTTTTGAAAATTATTTATTTATTTATTTTTTTTTTATTATTCTGTTCAATTGCCTCATCGTTACATCCGCATTCGAGTATTTTTTGTTGTTTTTGTTTTTTTTTTTGTTTCATTATTAATATTATTATTATTATTATTATTATACTGTAGTATTGCTGCGCATAAAAATATTCACAAAGATCGGGTATCTAAAAACACACACACACACACAAAAAAAAAAAATAAAAATAAACACACTCAAAAGTTTATGTCGTGGGTATTTTTTTTTTTTTTTTTACTGCTGCCGCGCCGTGTATAATAACGACAAAACATAATTAGTCCATCTCGAGCTCGGAAAATCGTCGTCGTCGTTATGCGGTCGGCTCGACTATTATTCGCGTCGTCGTCGCCGCAAACCCCGGCCGAATACGTAATAATAATAACATTTTTTTATGCGGCCATTTTTTTTTTTTTTTCACGTCGAGAGAACTCCGCGATGCCGAATACTTGTCATTATATTCGATTCGGCGTATATAATCCGATATAAACGGCGAAACAACGACTTTCGGAAGTCCGTCCTTCCGCCGGCTCCGCTATCGGCACGGTCGATTTGACCGCTTCGCGATTCGTATTGTATATGGGCCGCTGATAAATCAGTCCGATTTTTCATCCGTCGCCACACGTGAGCGTCCGTAGCCCCCGACAAACTGACGACAACAAATACAAAATAAAATTATATCCGCGTGTACTGAATTTTATTTATGTAATTTTTTTTTTATATATTTTTTTCGGACGGCGTGACGGATTCGGACGGGGCCGCTCCGTATCGCTAACCCAGACGCGACCGACGGAGACATTTACGTGTCGCGATTCGAAAATCAAAAACGCTAGTCCGCCGGCACAGAACTATTCCGTGTACGGTTTAAAATAAATAAATAAAAACGCCACGGTACGATCGTGATACGATAATATTCGGATGTCGACGGTATACAATCCGTTTGACGAAAATTGTTCGGATTACCGTCATACGGGAATACCGACAAGAGCCCCTTTAATGTAATTTTATCAACATTTATTACTTCGGTAATATAATAATAACCCATATGAAAATATCCAGATAGTTTGCCAACATAACCTCAATTAACCAATACAAGTTATTGTATCGATTTCTATCGTGTCAATACGATACACCCCGAGGTGAGCAACAGAACCACCTTGCGAACTACTAATATTAAACCTAAACTCAAAATACATATAAATAACAAATACATGTATCGAATAAATCGAATTAACAAAATAATGGAATGGACAATTGATTCGTATAACTGCATTAAAAGAAAAAAATAAATCGTTTTCCGTTATTTGAATTATTGAATTATAGGTTATACTTTATTAGCGTCGAAATAAATTTCAAACATACGCTCATATTATTATTTTATCAAAAACCCCACCGACAGAGATGAATATAAGAAATCAGAAGAAAGAAAAACTTATATGCACGTACCGTACAAAAATCACATAAAATGTCTGCAGCGCGATTAGGCGTTTTCGTATATGATTCCTAAAAATGACAATAAATACAATTTCCGAAAATATTATATTCGGCCATAGGAGTCCAATACCTTGGACTGTAATAATTCCAGGATCGTAAAGAAACAATTTTGTCCACATATATAAATGGATAAAACTGAAACCAAAATTATTTTAATTCAATTTTAAGGAAATATATATTATAATGATATTAAATTATTTCGTCGATATTCATTGTGACCATTGGGTAAGCGTTATGTTTTGTTCTGAGATTTTTTTTATATTATTTCGTTTGTCATTCATCTGTTTAGTCATGTTGTCACTTTAAAATTATTAACAATAATTATCAAATAAATGAAAAATCAATAATTTGTTTTATTTCGATTATTTTTACCACGTTGATTGTAACCGATTTTCTAGAACGATGGATATATGTGTTTTAAAAAAATTATTACCATTCTAATAAGCATACAAGCAAGCTCCACCAATATTTGACCACGTTGTTATTTTTATTATTTTTTTTTTAATCGGACATTGATACATTTGAATGATACTTTGGATTAATAAATTGTTAAATTCCTAAATAAACGATATATAATTTTATGAGAATGTGTGATTTACATTCAGAGTTTTTTTAGTTTACGTGTCTGTCCACGTATTGCTTTATAATTTCTACATATGTAATTTTAATTAATGACTTTTGTAAATAGAAAAAATAAAGAACCTATAAATGTCGTAAATATGAAAATAAACACCGACTTTCAATGGATATTTAAGAAAAAAAAAAAAAATACAAATTAATAAATTTCATATTTATATTTATTAATATCTAAAGTAGTTTTTGTTTTATTATTTTTCATGTGAAATCACTAATCACATTAATGTATATTTGTATAGAATTAAATAATAAAACTAAGTAAAATATTTAAAAAAAAATATTGGATGATTACTATGTATCCTGGCTGCTGGATATAGTATACGTCCGTAAATTGTGTGTCCGATTAAAAATATCTATCTTAATATCGGTTATTATATAAACTGCTACTTGATTGCTATCTGAACCAAAACTCTTTTTTTTTTTTCACAATTAAATACACAATCTATACAAATAAATGCACAATAAGTGTATAAGATAATAGACTATACTACATGAATTTGTTTGAATTAGAAGCCACCCATTAATGGACACATAGCTAGGCATAAATATTATTTATTGATGTATACGTATATATATATATATATATTGACATATTTCAATTTAAAATGGTCACGACACCGTTTCCTTTTGAGTCGGCGTTGTGGGTTTTCAGTAAGTGTGAAGGTGTGTAACCAGAACTATAAAATAAAAAAGTGATTTATTAATTGTTCAGTAATCCGTATATACGTGTTTAGGTATTTGTACCGCAAACGTACACGTTCTACAAAATTAGCCAAAACACGATCATTTTAACGGGATCCCATTACAACATTGGAGATATCGTCGGTGTTCCTTTTACCACTTGGTGTTCAACTTTTCCATATGAATTGTTCAGCGTGTGGTACTAAACGTTACGCCGCCCACCGCTGTCGCCAAATTCCGAACAAAACATAAAGTGGGATATTTTTTTTTTTTTATCATGAAATAAAAAAACGACGACACGTGTATTTTAACCGGAATCCCCCCCGCCCATTCGTTCGGGAACGGAACGGCCGTGTTCGGAGACACGACTTATATTTTACATGAAATTCAGACGAAGCGGTCTATATTCATATTATCGTCGCGCGTGCGGCAATATTCGTTTTTACGAAAAACTTATTTTCAAACAACACGTTCATAAATATTATATTCGGACCGGATGCCCATCACGATAATAATATGTGCCCGTGTACGTTCGAAACTCGAATGTCTGCGGGCCGTGGATTTCGTCCCGGAATCATCATTTCCGCCGCCCCCTCCGCCGATATTATTAAAATAAATAAATACGCACGTACTGAGAATTTTAATACGTCGTAAATCGCACGGAAACGTGCCCGAATTCGTTTTTTTTATGAACATAAAAAAAAAAAAAATAATAATAATAATAATAATAATTACATACGGTTTCCCATCGGAACGACGATACGTATACGCGCGCGGCGTTGCGGCGCGTGATTTACGATAGTTACGGTGATTAATGTTTTTTGATATTTCGCGGTGTTGGCGAGATGTCGAAAAAATATTATCGGCTTTACAACGATAATACGGTCGTTTATTTTGTTTTAACGGCTCCGCGGTTATGTGTATGTATTTTTTCCGTAATAAAATCTTTTCGGGAAACGCGCGGCCGTCCGTTCGATTGTTCCGGCAGATAAATAATATATCGTATGGCACAACCGGATTAGTTAAAATCCCGGATTTTGATTCATTTCATATACGGAAAACGCATTATATATATATATATATATATACATCACACATTATTATCTATACACCCGCGTCGGGCGGTCAGGTGCGTGTAGGTCGGTTTTGCGTTATTTCGCGATATTTTATTATCCACAGACCAATTTATCAAAAAAAAAAAAAAAAAAAAACGACTACCTATACAGGTCGGAATTTTTTTCGCTCGCTTGTAAATACTCGTAATTTCAAAATGCATATATTTGTTATACCTAGTCTCATAAATACCGTATATAATAATATATTCCACAAGTCGATTTCGTAGTACGAGGGCATGTCCGGAAGCCAAGAGTACTCAATATTTGTATTTTTTTTTAAAAAAAAATACAGGATATTGTACGTATGTATGTTACTGACTTTTCCAAGTAGTCGCTTTTTCGTTTTATACAGATTGTAAGTCGTGACACATGATTTTTGATGCCATCCCCATAGAACTTTACCGCCATATCCTCCGTCCACTTCAAGGCCTTTGTTCGCCTCCTCATCGGTAAAAATATTTTTTCACCCATGTGAGTCTTCGAGACGGTATAAAGATTAAAATTATAAGGCAACTTGTTGTATGATACACGGTATATAACGGGTACTTTGAATATTTTAATTCTGATAAACCTATAATAATAATACACTTTAAAACCGTGGACTAAAAAAAAAAAAAAAAAACTTTAAGAACGGTACACCCGGCATTTGTCATCATCCGTGTATATCTAATGGGCGCTGTAGAAAAAAAAGGGGTTTTCGTAGGCTCCACTGCTCTGATTTACTTGAAACTTTATATTTTTTTTTTTTTTTAAACAATTTCATATTTTTTTACGTATGAATAGGAATTACGTAGATAACCAAATCGTCACCCGGCATTGTAAATGTTTTCGTCTTTAATTTGGTGAAATAATTTTCGTTTCAAGTGTATTAAAACCCGAGTTATACGTTTTTTACACGTTTTTACTATAGTATTATTGACCGTTAAATTTATATAGAAACGGCGGACCTCTTCAGTACACACGACTAAAACAATCAATCACGAATGAGGTATGTAAATATAATACACGTGAAACGTAATTTCGTTTTAATTCCGACCGGACCATGGACACAAGACCATTTGTACGATATACCGACGTACTTAGGAGGGCATACATGGGCGACGCCAATACGTGCCATTGTTCAAACAGTATAAATATTACTATTTAATTTTAATCTTTTCAAAAAGAACAATTAACAAAACAATTTTGAACACAACAGCCTTGTGTAATAGTCGAGAAATTTAAATATTAAAGTAATTACTACTATAAACTGAATAATTGCCGTAAAAAAAAATGTTTCTATGGAAATCGGCCATGAGCACCGATTATTTATAATAACTGTATTTTTATTTCCTGCTTGACGTAAATCAACTGGCCAGACGATTATTTTATTTTAGTTATGTTATAACAATTGGCTAGTATTATATTTTTTTTTTTTTTCAATTCGAAATTCAATATCAGGACATCAATGTTTGGACGCTTATGGATGACTAGCACCGATCGATGATTAATATTTATGTTATATAATAATAATAGTTTAGGATTATTACAAAGTATTTACAATAAGTAATATAGGCACGACACCCCTCGGAAAAGCGAAACTTGTCCCCGGAGCAGAAGCATGGGTAGAGATTAAACGTTTAGTAGATCGCGCGGGATAAACATTTACCCCACAAATTTTGAATTATGTTTTAATGTTGTTTCGGGTGGTGTATGACTGCTGGGATGTGATCTACTTGCTATGTATACATAATAATTAGATAATATAAAGTCGATAATATGTACGTTAAACACCAGCGTTTGAATTGATCGCCAACGTGATAGAAAACCGTCCGAAGTCACTATTTGTCACAGATAAAACCGTCCCAGAAATATGCGGAGATCATTTAGTAGAAGTCCAGAATATGTCCCGAATGATTTTCTGTTATATGAAATATAAAAATATAATTTGTATTATTAGATAAAAATGTAATTTTTAAATTTAATTTAAATAATATATCTTTTTTTCTCAAAATTAACTAAAATAAAACATAAATTGTGAAATTAAAAAGTATAAATTAAATTTTACAAGCTAACTTTACTTTATAAAATAAAATTTAAATTAATAATAAATAAATGTTACAAAAAAAAATGTTAATACTAATTATGAAAAATATTTAGTCGTCAGTACGCAATAGGTAATCTCAACCTGAGAAAACTACTGAAGAATAAAAGCCTTGAGGTGTTGCATCGCCCTCGGAGCTTTGAGAAGCTATTTTTTGTTTTCTTTTCAATATTGTATTACACGCAATGTGATACGATATTACAAAAATATGTGTAACATGTGACAGAATCACTTTGTTCGTATACCGTCAATGTAACAAAACGACTATGAAATCAATGTTCTATATGGAGACGGTAGTATTTTTAGTTGTGGATCGTAGGTGGGTATCATGTGAAACCGTCAATAGTTTATCCAAGAAGCGGAGTCCGCCGAAGATTATAATAAAATATCATTTAAACGTTAAATCAGGGGTGCCCGACCGAGCACCATTTGACACTGAATATTATTGTCGTTTTACTTTACGGTGACAGCCAGGTATTTCCACGTGAATACATCATAAGAATGCCGATTGGTAAACATGTGATTATTTAACCGTGTCACATTTTCTATTATTTACCACCGACATTTGACTGTGAATTTACTATTTGGAGTGCAGTGAGAAAAATGTTCGGAATGGATGTAGTAATAATATTCTAAGTATGCGAGTCGAGTAAAAAAAAAGTTTAAACCGCCACTGTTCGGTATCGCACAAACATGTACACGAATAACTTTAACAATTCGTATGGGATCGTCGATGATAAAACATATAAACACACCGGCCTGTAATATTTTATGACTGTATATCCACGAATAATCATAATAATACTACGGAGGACTATACACCATAACGAACACTCGTATAACACGCCATTATTTAGCGCGATATCAGTTTTCCGCTATTATTTATTTATTCATTTTTTTTTTTTTTTTTTTTTTTACGTCATAAAAAGTATATATTTTACTATCGAAACGATTTACATGACGAGGTGGTGTTATGCGTAAATCTATTAAAACGACCATTATTGATTTTTATGAACCTCCAGTCCACTTCGACACTTCGGCCTGATGGATCATCGTATTCGAATTGTTTCAAAATTATTATCCGGACACGAACGTTGTATTTAAAAAGAGGGACACACTACAATAAATTCGGGGATTGCGTACAATATAGACAATTATAACGAAAGCTTTGAAGAAAAAAAATGAAAATCAATCAGCCTGGAAATGTTCAAATATATTATGTTCTTATCGCAAGTAATCGTGAAATTTGTTCAAAAACATGATCGCGTAAAATAAAAATAAAAACACCCATATTTATATTGATTTCCGATTTACTTGAAAGAGTCGGTAGTTATTAAAAATTTAAATTTGACTATTCCGGAATTAAAAAAAAAAAATCGTATATTTTTAAACTAAACGCACAAGTCACCCACTAGATTGAAAATGTTGTGTTCTTTAGTTTTTGTCGTAGACCGTTGTATACACGTAATTATAGTGTTTTCAATATAAAACGATTTTTCGATAAAAAAAAAATTTCGCGTTGAAAAACGCGAATGCTGACATTTACTTAACTTTTACATTCAAACCGCTATAATAAAAGTAATTTAATTTGAATCGCAACTGGACATTTTGCCTTTGACCGAATTTCGGACGGATTGCCATTGTTGTTGATAAGATTTTATTTTACATTTGTTTTCAATAAAAATCAATAGGAATGAAAAAAAAAAAAAGGCTTTTAAAAATGAAAAATGGAATATAAAAAAAAAAAGGTTTTTAAAAATGAAAAAAATGGAATATAGAAGAAAAAAAACCGCTGTCTTCTGTAAAGTCGGTATTTTTTTTTATTTTTTTTTTCGGCATTTCGGTTGGTGCGGAATAATTTATTTTAAAAATAATCTATCGCAAAACGTACGTTCTCGCGAGTGCCTATGTCTGCAACACCGTAGCTTTCTCGACTACCTACGCATAATACGGCCAAATGCGCTCCGCATTATAAGCCCCCGAATTATCCCGGAAACGACACGCGTACGCAATACGAAATCACTTCCGTCGAGAAAAATTATAAACCGCTAAACAATTCGCCGGGGGGGGGGGGTGAGAGGGGGGTAGGAGGACCCCGGCAGAGCTCTCCGTCTGGCCGGAAGCGCGAAGCACCGGAAGAGTCCGGAACACCCGAAAACGTTCTCCTATCGCCACCGCCAAAGGAAAATAATACTATAAAACTGTTTCAACCGTAAACCACGTGATTCCGTTATAATTATTTTATTAATAATATATTTATTGACAGAAATCGTTACGAGTGTAGCGAAAAAATTATTAGTATAATAAAGGATGTCTTGGTTTTCCCCCCCCCTCCTTTCAAAACACTTTTTCGGTCAGTGCAACTGCTCCGATTTGTTCACGCGGTGGTCCTTTAAAGATTTACTTTAAGTACTTTATTTAAATCTTTCTTTTACTAGAATTCTATTATTTTTTTTTTCTAAACGAATAACGGTTATACTAGTTTTTGTTTTCGTCGATTACTGAGTTACCTTGGCTATTCATCGGGGAAGAGATACGACTAGATTCCGCTTGGAACCGTTATTTTATTGATATAAACTGTCGTTGTTCTCAGTATGTAAATTGGATTATCCTACATCCCGTATCTTCCCATCTTCTCCCTTACTACAGAGCCTAAAAACAGTGGGAAGAATTTCCAGCTATTCCATACGGGAGTTGTAAAATTCATATACGAACACTAAATTCACAGTAGCATGTTTATAATTCGATTATTGGAATAGAAAAATAAAAATTAAAAATTATCACTGACGGGCGCGTGGTATCCTGTAATACGGCGGTCATGGTGGATTTAAGAGTAGAATTTGGATTTTATATAATATAATTCTCTAGAAAAAATTTTTAAAAAAGCACCGAAAAACCTTAAAATAAAAACCACTTTAGAAGTTTTGTCCATTTAAATTGCAATGCCGCGTGTGGGGCACTTGGCTGTTTATCCCGTCGTTTTTATTAGTATTTCAATTTCGCGCTCGTGCGTATGATAATACAATATATTAAACGGTCGCTCTTTTGGTTTCCGTATGCGATGGAGAATATCACATACGATATATTATATGGAGATAAAAAAAAATAATAAAATACCGCCAACACAACAATCGCATAAGTCCATTTACCACTTACTCGCGGCAAATAGAAAATTGTCTTAATTGACATCGGAAACGAGTGAATTTGGTCGACACTCGCGAATATGTATACGCCAACACGGAAATATAAATCAAAAATTGTCAAGTATATATTACCCGGCTGTTCTGCATCGCGGAAACGTTCCAATTTTTTCTCGGATTTAGATTAAGACGTATTGAAAAACATTATTGAATCCAGATACGCTCAATATGAAATGTTCGAAAATAAAGCGAAAAAAAACACTTCAAATCCATACTTACGGAAGTATTACCTGGGCAATGTGTCGTCTGGAGAAGATTAGAATACGCTAGGTTATCTCGTTGTAACAGTGCTTGAAGAGTAATTTTTGTACGTCGGTTTTTTTTTTTATTATTATTTTAATAATTTGATTTCCCGAGACACAGACGATAATATTTTATTTAAAATTCTAGAGGAAAAACAAAACCCGTCAAATTTACATTCTATACCTATGTTTAATAAGTTCAGAAAATATACTATGCACTCGAGTAAAGTACATTTTTTATTTTTTTTTTTTTTTTTTTTTTACATATAAATAATGTAAAAACTGTAGCGTATAATATAACAAGATAAGATAATTTTCTCGGATTAACCGACATCGTGGAGTATTTAACGATAACAGTAATATTAAATTAGTTCTTTCTGTGAAATATTATGTTTTTTTTTCTTATTATTACGATGATCGGTATATACAATAAACAAGTGATGGTGTGTGCGTTTTAATATTGCAACGGAGTAGCTGATATAAAACATTAAAATCTTTAACATTTTTTTTGTTTTTGTTTTTGTTTAACGCAATAATAACGACGTCGTGTAGAACGTCAAGTTAGAAGAAAGTCGTATAATATTGTAATAAACTGGATAATCGAAAATTCCATGAAGTACGAATTACGCGGTTAACAACGTAAAATTATTCGTCTATAAAAAAGTACGATATTTTACGTACAGGTAGATGTTAAAACTATAATCAGCCATTGAAGAAAATAAAAGTCTGAAATATGTAAAATATCATTTGGTTATATTATACCAAAAAGTATCGGTTTAAATATCGTTTGTTTGGAGTAGGATATTCACGATCAGATTTTAAAATTTCGTTTTTATTTCAACATCGTAGACAAACCGGCCAGTTTTTTTTTTTTTTATGTTTCTATAGATAACTCCAAAAATAATAGTCCGCTAAAAATGATTATACGCTGACAACGCGCATATAAATTGTATATACGTATTATAACACGATCAGTGAAACGTAGCTGCTTTATTTCATAAAAAAAAAAAAAAAAATTATTTCACAATATCAAATATTATTATTGTAAATTATTTCAATCGCGTAAAATAAAAAAAAAACATTCGTATCCGTATCTGTTTCCCCCTGCAGATACTGTTGTGCTGCAATGAGAAATGTATGGTAATAATAATATTTACGATCCCAGTCCAACGATTATAGGCGTGTTAAATGTACTTTTGAACGAGTCACTCTGTTAAATCTGTCACGGTTGTTGTATTTCGCGTACTCGACGTGGGGGAGAAAGGCTCAACACAATTTCGATTTTTATTTTACAATTATTATTATTATTATTTTTTTTTTTTATTGTATAATTTAAATCTCAAAATTGAATTATATTTATTATAAATTATAATACCGATTCGCACGATTCCTCATAACGATAGCGTCATATTGGTGTCCCCTGTTGTCACGGTAAATTAATATACCACTGTCAATTATTGAAATTATTCGATTTCCACCGCCTAGCTGCAGTTAGCTTACTCCGCATTAATTGACAATCCAATTGCCCAAGCTCGTCGATCGGACATTTCGATCGACCAACGGTTAATATTGCGGAGGTTAGTTCCCAATAAAAAAAAAACAAACGTCAAAAAAAAAATATTTTTATCGTATAGATTACTGAGATATTATTTTAGTAAAACTAAAGGTATTTAAAGAAAAAAAATTATTTCTTGGTTTTTATATAATTTATACGAATTACGAAGCGAATTTATTCGAATTCATTTTTCAACAGTATGTAATAAATGCGGTTTAATATACAACACTATGGATTCTCTTAACGGTGTTTAAAATTCAGATTCTGTACGAAGCGCTATGGTATTTCCCTCACCATCGGAAAATACTCTACGGGGTATAGTAAAAAATGCTCGATAATTTTCTTCCGGCAACTTTTCAGACAGGTAATTGAACACGGGTGACACTTCGGAAAAGGTGTTATTCGAATTTTTCGGTTCAGCGCCCTGAAATCACCATTCCCTCCCCCACCTGTCGTCCAAAAAAAAACCTTAAAATTTACGAGCAAATGTTGAAATTCATACAAGTTCAATATTCAATTTGTTATTTTATTTTATTTTTTTTTTTTATACAGTTTTATTAAAATTCTATTAATGGCAACAACACAACACTACAGTCTTATTAGACCTACGTGACCGGCCCAATAGGGCGTTAGAGTCTGTACCAGGGACGAACGCAGGAGGAGGTTTTGGACGTTAAATCCCTCTCGAAATAACAGAACAAATTTTAAAAATAAATTACCTGAGCTACAAATTCCAAAGTTTCCCACGTTATTTACAAATAAAATAGATTAATATTAATATGTATATATGTATATATATATGAGTACCCAATTAGTAATAAAGTTAGGTATTTATGAACATTTTACATTTGTTCGACCCCTTCCAAAATATTTTTCTGAGTTCGCCCCCCGGGTCTACACCTCTCCTACTTTTACTGCCTATCTATAGATATGTCTGTACCCTGCCTACCTTGAAAGGTAGCCATCGTTATCGTATGCAAAACGCTACGAGCAGATTTCCCCGTTGTTATTTAAATATAGCCGTTTTAAAACTAAACAAGTGACTACACGGTGACTTAAACAATAAAATAGTAGTAAAAATATCGAGAGACAAGAAAAACATAAATTCCGTATACTGCAATAACATTTCACACGCGTTTAAACCAATATACGCAATGGCTTTTAAATCACTCGTATTCGAACAATAATGTTTTAATCACTCAATTAGAACGGGACCGCGTATTCAAATTCCGCGTACATATTAATTCCGTAAGTTCAAAAGCGCTTAATTTATTTTATGTTAATGGTTAATGTTTATATTATTATCAAACTTGAAACTACACTTTTCTCGTATTGTAATAATATAGTTACGTTACATTATTATTCATCATGCTCGTCGTGTTGTATTTGCATACTATTTGTATTTTATTATTGAGAGTGCACAATTTATTTCCGTTATCTTCGCCGAATATCTATAAATGCACGGAAATTCGATTATATATTTATTTGCGCGTTCATTTTTTTTTTTCATCATTATTCGCACAGACAATTTCAATACGACTCGACTCTGTAATAATAACAATAATTTGAATAGTTTGCGATAAAAAATGAATGCTAAACACTTGAGTACTTCCGGAATTTAATATATTTCGTAGGTGTTATAATCGTCTTTTGACGGTCGGATAAAGGTAATGTTTTACAAACGTCTACGACTTGTTTGTAATTAACATCCGGAGTCCGTTTAAATCGTTCGTGGTCCCATAGTACCTCGCGACTTTGTAATGTCGTGGGAAAAAAAATTCTGACATTTTTCCCCGATCCCAATAGCCGGGTGAGACGTACGAAAAATGTCCAAAATTCGACAAAATTTTATCTTCCGGACATCGTTCGTTGGGTTGGTTCTACGAACATAAAACCTCCGTGTTGTTTTTCGAACATTTTGACTATATTTCCAGTGTCTAAAACCACTAGACGTCCGGAAAATACTCTGACGACCGATCTCGCGGGAGGGGGAGACTATGAGCATACCTACGTACCTAATCTCTATGTTGCCGAAACGAATTTGAAAATTAAGAAACAGCCTCATCGGAAAAACGCACGCACTCAAACTCGGTAGTCCATTGAAATAATTTAAACCGCGATTACTATAAATACGACGAGTTAAAAAAAAAATATATATATAACTAATAATAATAACGAGAAGCCGCGGGTTTCGTAAAACACGAAATATCGCCACGGCAACACGAATCCCCGGCCTGTCCAAAAGTCATATACGGGCCGCCACCGCCGCCGTCAGTTAAGCGATAGTTTCGAATTCGAATCGGTCGTTCGGTTTAATAACAATCGATAAAATCGGAAGGGAGAAAAAAAGTTCAAAGACGAAGATTTTGCGTCCTCCAGCGTGTATATATATATATATATAAATATAATAATATAAACTGGGCGGGTTACTCGGGTAAACCGTCGGCTTATTCGTGTCGGACGTGGTTCGCTGCGGCGGCGGTATTTCTTGGCCGCGGCAACTCCGCGGACCGAAATGTCTATAAAATCCGTAATAATATAAAACAGATTCCCTAGTATATATTTTATATTATATATATATATAATACTTACTATTGCGGCAATTTAATATTGGTACAAAAGGGGTCCCGGTCCGTAATAATAATAAACGTTATACGTCCTATACGCCTGAAAATCCCCCCAGCGTTAGAAACTTCGCCTATAACCGGCCGTTATAAATAAATCGGATTTCCGTGTACGAACTTTTTGCATTAACATAATAATAAAATCAACGATACCTATTATTGACAATTATTTTACATTTTAATTTTTCCGCCGTACAATCTGTGTGTAGTGATCGGGTTTAAACAATGCACTTTTGTTTAGCTGGCGAACATTTCATTTCCAATGCCCCGAAGTAGTATTTTTTACAACACGATCGTATTTAATTGTCGTTTTATAATTCTGTTTGTATATGTCGGGTCGTAAATGCCCAACTCTTAATCAGTACGTATGCGGGCCGCGCCCTCGATTAATATTCACGTATATATATATATATATACGGGCGTAGGTTCAGTTTGACTGTATTTCTGGCCATGTTGTCGGCGTGATTTTGTACATTACTTCTGTACGAACCGTCGGGCTAACGAAAATCTCTCAATAAAGAAAACTGAGCTTCTTAATTAGTATGAACTGTTCATTTTATTTACCGACATCTTCGAAGAGCCGTCAGATACCGGTGACTACGTCATTATATGGGTCTGAGTCGTACTATCCGAGTCCGGTACGTATGCAAAATTGCAAATTTTAAATTTGGATATCACGAGTATTTATTTTTATTTGTATGTTTTGTGGACTTTCATTTTGAACGGAACTAGGTTTGTATCAACAGCGGCGTGCTCAAATTTCTTTAGACCCGAGGCGAACTATACATATTTATCATTTTCCATTTTTTTCCAATTTCGAATTTTCCCGGGTAACTTCTGGTAACACATTCACACGCCACGAATGTTAAAATTTAAAACGTTGTGCGTTTGTTTTAGCATCCACATGGAATACGTTTAAATTTGCAATGATTTTCCTACATTTCATATTAAGTATTTATATTAGGGTTTTTTGTTACGTTCGCGGACAATTTGTCTACCAGACGTGCTCCTGGTTCGATAATCAAGCGTAGCACCTTTTCCGAGTGTATTTTCGCATCTAGTCGGTGCATTGGGCGCTGTCATTATTAATATTATTATTTATTTTTTTTTTTTTAAATTTAATATCCGTTGTAGTTCTTTTGTAATAATCGTTAGGTAAACGGCCGCATCTCGGTGTATGGATTCCAGCGTTCAGATGCGCTCGCGTAGAGTCGCCTTATTATCTAGTCGTCTGATAAATAAATCTGTGGACACGGAACGTTAAATCGGCGATAACGACGACGTCGGAGGCGTCCCGCCGAAAGTTTGTCGACGGTGATGTATGCCCGTACACGCGGTGTACACGAAAATTTCGAAGACCGGCTGCCTACCGCGGTAATTTACAATAATATTACCTCGAATACACTTTTGCGCGTTTCGACGTAATGGTTCAGGGGGGAAATTTTTATTGTCGACCGGCGACCACCCCACCCCACCCCCTATACAAATAGCGGAACCGTTTTTACTTATTTACGCGTTTATTAATCCGTTTGCGTTCGCCAGGGGAACGGACGGTCGGCCGACCCGGACGACCACGTCGAGTCCCCGGGACGGTGGATTTTGTGAGTTCGCCATTTTCCGCGAGGGAAACTATCGGAAATTCGTACAGGCATAATAGGCGTCCGGGACGTTCGATTTCCATTCGAACACACACACACAGAGTCGCACGTATGGCGGCATTATCGCGTTACGACGCGTGCGTTTCTGAAAAACATTCGTATTGTACGCATTGCAACATACCGGCGGAAGAGTATTTCAAAAAAAAAAAGAAAAATAGACACGCGCTCGGAATCTAATACTACTTGTATAAATATCGAATCAGACAATATCATATTTACGCGCCGAACGGTATTATGACGTTGTGATATTTTTTTTTTTTTTTTTTTTTTGTACCTCGGTCGTACACGATTTATATGTACGCGGGAAAACGATTCTTCAGTGCCATCGTAACGAAATGCATTATAATAAATTCCATTCGGATACTTCATTACTATTTTACAATATTCTCGGCGGCGAATTTAAATAATCCCGCCATTTGTGCACTTGCCGCGCGACTCGGCGACGCAAGTAAGTATTACGCGACGGCAACCCCCCCCCCTCCCCCCGAGCACTCGATATTCGCGTATTATACGCGTACCCACCGCCGGCCGATCCGTACGTCCCGATCGTTCAACAGCAGGTGCGGTTATAGACGACGGTGGTTGCACCGCGATAATTTCGCCGCCCGTCACCGGCAAGAGAAATACACAATTATCCGTCCTATTGAAAAGCCCCGTGAAAATCGGTATTTCATTACCGGCGTTCTCGATTGTTATTATATTGATTTTTTTTTTTTTTTTTTTTTTTACGGATTTCACGTATTCTACGGGCACGCGTCCCGGGACATGTGGATTTCTCAACGATATATGCCGAATTTCCAATATTGTTTTCATATACATCTTTTTTAAAAATCGTTAAGGTAACAACGACGCGTGATTACTAATGGATTTTACAACAAATATTTTTAATGATCGAATACTATCTGACACCGGGCGTGTCCTCGTATATTTTGTATATTATTTTTGAATTTATTTATTCGGTACTGTCACGTATACCTCGTACAATATGATATGCCAGTATGATTATCAGATTTTAAACCGGAAGAGAGATGTACTGATTTTGTATATATCATAATGTTATATTTTTTATGCCTATGATGACGTTTACAGCAGACAAAAATCGTACAGAACGTTTAAAGATGTAGATTTTCCGCCTGGCGTTATATTTTTTCAAATATTTTCCTACATTCGCAAGAGTTTTCATAAAAAAAATAACTGACAACAAACGACGATTCTCCAAGGACAATCTCCAAGGAACTGATATTTTGACAGATGCGTGTTCGACTATCGTGTTCGAATTTCAATTTCCGCACGAGTGCTCACGTGGTTACACGGGCGAAAAAAACACGAGTGTTTCCGTTTAATACAACGTATGTTTTAATAATGCGTACCAATATATTATAATATATTATTACGATATAGTATGCATATAGGTATTAGTGATGGACAAAATCTGGATTTGCTGAAACTCGAGAATCCGGTTTTTGAATTCCGAAATCCAGAAATGTGTGTTTCGTATTCTAAAATCCCAAAAATTTGTATTTCCAATTTTAAAATCAAAATCTGAGGTAATTTTTCTTTTACATTGTAAAATCGGTTAAATAATATTAATTATTTTAAGGCATGCTGCCATAAACAATTGTTATGAGTAAAACAACGTTTGCCGGGTCAACTAGTATTATAAATTAGAGTGTAATATGAAAGGTTTTTTTTTTTTTTTTGTCATATATTTTAAATTGTAAAAACGTATTTAATGTTATTAACAATACGATTATTATAAATAGTTTTATGTGAAATGAATTAAAGAATACAAAATTACAATTTTTTAAAACCGAAATTTGGATTAAGATAAAAATCCGGATTATCGGATAATCCCGATTTTCGGATAATCCGGATTTATAGGTATACGATAATACGTTTTTATAATTAGTCGTGTGCAAATTATAATTATATTACGGGATATCGGTGGCGATGGATGTATGAATGTAATCGCTTTTTACGAACGCGCGTTGAATTTGCTAAAGTTTTGATACACTGGGTTCCTAAATGAGGGAACGTTTTCTTAGGAATACATTTCTACTTAGAATAAGTTAAACCATATTGTAGATTACGACCGGCATAATACTCCGCGGAACGTCGATAAGCCGCAATTAAATATACGCAATAATTAACTATATAATATCCGCTGTTTGAAATATTATGAACCGATGAGCATAAAATAATCGGAGCACAATATCGAAATTCCGCCGCTATAAGATTTCCGTCCCTCCTGTGTGTATCAATTTTCAAATTTGTCTGTAGCTTCACTCCATCCGTTTCCTTTTCGATAGTTATTGCGGATCACATCTTTGATCCTCCGTGATGTATAATACGCATATATTTTAGGCATCCCTTTACGAATCTCCTCGTCGACGCTTCCCTCTGTAATCAATTTCAACTGGCATCGTGCACACTGCTAGACCAGTCATACTCGACCTGCAGCCCTCGAACTTTATTTTTGTGACCCGTGTAGCTGCATTACGACTATGCAAAGCTATTTGATGAATTTTTAGAACTTAAAAAATGATACAGATTTAATAGTTATTTTCAAAGAATAGAAAAAACAAATAGAATGCAATGCGTTTTGGAATTGAGTGTCTGAAAGTTAACAAATTATACAAAAATGTCTAAACGAAAGCGCGTTTTTTAATTCCGTTGTTTGCAATCGCTTCCATATCACCGCAGCTCAGTCAAGTTCGAAGACGATTGCAAACGGACAACGGCAACAGGTAGCCGTGAGTCTATGACCCGCGGACTTGGATTTAATATAAATTATAATTTTCGATTATATTACGAGTTCTAAAATTTTTTATCGATTTGTACGATTGATTGTAATCGTAGTACATCGTAACGCCATAGCAAAGCAAATGGTTTTCTACACTAGTTCGGTGTTCGCGGTTTAGTGCGAAAAGTATCTATTGTTGACATGCGGTACCGTGTGACTTTAGGATTTTTCGTTTTTTTTCCACGGTTATTACTAAAATAATTACATAAATAAAAATGTGAAATCGCGACTCATAATAGTATTACATTTCTTGATAAATATTATGCAAATAACCTTTGAATTCGATCTTCCAAACGCCATTAGAATAAAAAAAATGATTAATAATAATATTTTCAATTGCTTAAGAGCTATAAAAAATAATGTGTATAACGATAAACACAATATATTTAGGTCGTCGGAATAAATACATTTAATAAAAGCAGCAGTTTCCTTTACGATACAAAAATTATACTCATTTAAACACAATAATTATAATTGTTATGAATTCATATTCGTTTTTGTATTAATTCCAATTAATTTCTATACCTGACGGTCTGCCGTATGATCAAATTCGTATTTTAAATTATTTTTATTTTGATACATTCAATACTAAAATTTTCGTTCAATAATATCAAATTATTTTAGTCTTTTTTCGAGTATACTTGATAGATTGATACATTAATTATATATTTTATTTTCACGCTCCAATAATGTACTGAAATGCGAAGTTTAAAGTTTAAACTACTCACGCAAAATGATAAAACCAATTACTGTGCCATCGGTTCTACATAGTTTTACGAAATACTTTTAACGCAAACGAATATTTATTAAACTTATTACTATCAGCGATATAGGTTAGGAAAAAAATTGAAGTTGTGAAAAGACATCAATTATGTGTAGAATAATTTTTAAATTATATATTTTTTATCACACACTAATACAGGTAATTAGATAAAATTAAATTATGTACATCTACGTATGAAATGTTGATAGGAGAAATGTTTAAAGTTTCAAAAGTATCAGAAAATGTCCTATGCGGCTATAAAACAGCAAACAAAAACTATCATTATGTTCAAATTAAAAATAAATATTTTTTTGTCGAAAAGGGAATAATTTTGTAATTATTTTTTTTTTTTTTCGTGTAGGAACCAGTTTCGAGAAAGTAACTTTACAGAAGTACAAAAATTACAATTACTCAAAGTAATTATTCATAAATATAATAGCATTGTTACGTTCCCATTATTTCAAATAATTTTTTAATTAAATTACTTTATTTCTGAAACTAGTAAGTAATTCATTACTAACTCAAATAACTTATTTTATCACTCTTTTATTAAAAAAAAAAAATAAATAAATAAATATTTTATCGAAATTAATTTATAGACGGTAAATGAACCCAATGAGAATAATTAAATCATTAAATTCTTTAAGATTAACAATTGTATAGTAGGAAGTAAACTTTTAAAAGTTTTGACTATAACGAATATACAATGCCGTGTTTTTGTTAATACCAGCTAAAATAGATAGTCTGTAGTTTTACATTACCTATTGTAAAGTAAATAAAAAAAACCGTTGAAATAACCCGTTTTGCAATTCGTAAAATTCGTAGTATGATAAAATTTATCTCATGAGTCACAATAAAAATAAATATTTTAAGACCTTTGAATGAACAGATATCCGAATACTATACATATCCGAATATTACGGACATACAAATATATTCTAGTATATTATCAGATGGATTTTGCCATTTCAATTATCCGGATATCAGATTCCGGTTATCCGAATATTTAAAGAAATCTGAATATATGACCCAACACTACTGTGTAGTACCTGTGTGCGTATAAGTGTGTAATGCCTTTTGGGGGTTTCAACTTTGAATCCTCACCTCCGCCGTGTTTTTGTTTACATATCACCATTTTTTTTTTTTTTTCAATAGTACTGTACTATAACTATAATATAGTATCACGGGTAGTTTTTCTTTTTTTGTTTGTAGCATTCTCGTCAATAACGGGGATATAAAATAAAGTATTCAATTTTCTTCTGCTCTACCTCTTATATCGATGTCTACGTTATTATACGATTCCATATAGAGTATAACCCTCAAAACACGCGCTTTTAATAATATTTCTTCTTGACTTTTAGGTCGATATTATTTGATACGGACAAGTTTAACTTTTTAAATAACGCACACGTTGCCTATGCGATTTTTTTTTTTTTTTTTTTTTTGGTTCTTATTTCTGTTATACGACGTCCATCGAGCGCGTTTTTATATAGACTTCACCAAGGTCAATAATGGCGCATTATTCATGTAGTAAAATAAAACATATTTGAAATGAACAATTTAAATAATGTAATATGTATAGGTTATTCATTTTCACTCAAGAAGCCTGCGCTTGTTTAATGTTTTTGTTCAAAAATACGCTTTGCGGGAAAAACTCTCGTGCGAATAATTAAAACTAATTAAACTGTTTAATAATAGTTGTCGGTTGTATAATTTTTTTTTTTTTTTTGTCAATTTGTTATTAACTATTTTAAAAAGCTATGAACAGGACACCTAAATAAATACCTTCTGCAATTACCGTTATAGTTTTTAATTTTTTTTTTTTTTTTATATAAATGAAAAATTATACGAAACGTGGAATTTTAGAACCTTGTTAATACCGAATAAAA
The DNA here is from genome assembly GCA_956483605.1 of Tuberolachnus salignus. Classification (NCBI taxonomy): domain Eukaryota; kingdom Metazoa; phylum Arthropoda; class Insecta; order Hemiptera; family Aphididae; genus Tuberolachnus; species Tuberolachnus salignus. The sequence goes on along the minus strand of OY101430.1, from coordinate 27,584,776 downwards.
AAAATTTTGTACTTATAATATTATCTCGTATTTCAAGTAGCTACTTTAAATAATAATTGTAGAACGTCTTTTTACCGAATTAAAAATGTGTACCCCCCTGGTGCCCTTAAACTAGCTATAGCTTTGCCGCGAATCTCGTTCTGCGCCCGTCCCCCTTTACTTCAAAGAGCATAAAGAGTATTTCCGGATCCGTCCCAAGTTGTATCTCCAACGTTGTTCTCTCGGTCTGTGCGGGTCTGCCTGTCTCTGTCTCTGTCTCTGTCTCAATCGCCGTCTCTCTCGATGACTACGGTCGTGCCGAACTCAACCGGTGCACGTTACGGACGGAATGCGGTTCAGCGAAACGGCCGATACCGAGCGGGTGTAAAATATTTATATCGTGAGCGCTGCCAGCGGTGCCGAGAACAATGTGGTACCGGCGGCGGCGGCGGCGGCGGCGTCGGGAATAAAACCGGGCGCTGCGAGCAAATGCACAATAGAAATTTACGACGAGAAGAACAAGGGGTTTCGCGATTATTAAATGAGACGGACAAACACAATGAGCCTATTATTGTTTATTGTACAGCACTACGAGAACCGAGTGCCGGATCGGCTTTGCCGGCGCCGACGACGACGTTTCCGCTCGCTCGCGCGCACGCCCATTTCGACGGGGACGAGGAAAAATGCCCCAAAACAAGAACCGTGTACCGTTTCCGCCGGACTGTGTCGTTAATGTGTGCGTATACATTCGCCAGTTTAAGTGCGATTTTAATGTTCCCGATAATGTTCAAAATCGGTGTGTGTGTGTGTGTGTGTACAATGTACGCTGCAAGAGTGCAGGCGTATACACATTAGGGCGGGTCGGCAAAAAAAAAATAACGATTTTCTTTAATTTCGGAAACGCAATAGCGCGGAAAATCTATAGTTTAGTATCCTAAATAAAGGGAAAACAATAAAAAAAAATTCTAAGCGCATGTCTTGAGTTCGCGTATCGGGTATAATGTTTGGAAAAACTAGTAAAAAAAAAACTGAAATATTTGAAAACTTCGGGAAAAAAAACTATAAAATTAATATATTTATAATCGTACAGTCGTCAAAAAATTGTATACAGCTAAGTATACAACCGAAAATCATTTAGATCATTAATCCATTATAGGATTCAGTTGGTGTATACGCTCAAAAGTTGGCCCACAAGAGCCCAGCGTCGTGCGGGCGGTGGCTTTTTTTACCGACAATATCGTTTTAAATCACTACAAACAGATTGCTTGTTTTATATTGAATTTTTGTACCGCACGTGAAATAAGTCACATCGCTCAATCTATGCCAACACTTTCCGAGAATACTTCCAAAATAATATACTTTGCTGTATACTGTTTTTTTTTTAACGACTGTACAGTTTGAAAATATATTAACTTAATACATTTTCTAAAGTTTGGTATAAATATTTCAGTTATTGTCTATTTTTTCCAAACTTATTGCCCGATGCCCGATGACCGAACGGAAGGTATGCACTTGGAATTTTTTTTTAAATATTTTTCCTTTATTTAGGATACTAAACTACAACATTCCCGTGCTATTGCGTTTCCGAAATTTAAAAATCGTTTTTTTCGACCCATCCTAGTGCACACGCTAAACGAAAAAGCTGCAATCGAGTAGTGTCCCGGATATTATGCAATTTATCTACGGCAATTTGTCCATTTTTAACGTGATAAGATTAAATACGACTTTGCACGGCTCGGTGTTCATTTCGAATAGAATACGAGGTGTGATAAAAAAATACCCGGACTGTGTTAATAATATTTTTATCGATTAGGATAACGAAACCCCGATAATGTCATTCGATAAAATAACTTTTAACGAGAATTTGAACGTTGGTTTGAAATCGATAACAATATTTATTTTTATTTTATGGCATTTTTACAAAAACATGTTTCAGTCATGCGGCGATTTTCGTAATGGAACCAATAGAAGAACAACGTGTGTGCGTAAAATTTTATTTTATATTAGAAAAAATAGGGCATTTCAACATCATACCCGTAAATCCAAGTTTCATCACCCGTTATAATATTTTTTTTAAAAGTCTAGGTCAGTTTCTGCTCTAACAAAAAGTTCTTGAGAAATGGTTTTTCGGTTTTGTTTTTGTTCATCGGTACGAAGGACGAGGAACGAATTTGGCTGCGATTCGGCTCATGCCCAATTCTTTGGTTAATATTTCTTGGCAAGAACCATCAGATATTCCGATGTCTTCTGCAACTTCTCTGGTAGTAAATCGACGATTATTTTGAATAATTTCACAAACACGAGCAACAGTTTCATTTGTTTTACCGGTCGAGGGTCTACCAGGTCGTTCGTTATCCGTAACGGATGTTCTACCTTCCTAAAACCGTTTAAACCGCTCAAAACACGTTGTCCGAGACAGAACAACATCTCCAAAAGCTTGCTGCAAAAGTTCAAAACTTTCACTAGAACATTTCCCAAATTTAAACTCAAAATTTTACGCACACACGTTGTTCTTCTATTGCTTCCATTATGCGAAAATCGCCGCATGTTTTCGTAAAAATGCCATAAAATAAAAATAAATATTGTTATCGTTTACAAACCAACGCTCAAATTCGCGTTAAAAGTTACTTTATCGGGGTCTGGTTATCTTAATCGATATAAATATTATTAACACGGTCCGGGTATTTGTGATCGCGCCTCGTATAGCAATACGTACCCCGTCTATAGTTAATTTTTATCAAAAATCTATCGGTACCAAAGATATTCGATGTAAAACACCTAGACGGCCACGGCGAGAGATCGTGAAATCGGCGGCCGTATTATTATGGTGAATTGTATCGATTTACACGTGAAAAAAAAAAAAAAAACAAATACAATTTGTGCGATTAATATCGGATATCAACGACATGATCCGCGGGTTGATCAATAAAAACTCGGCTTCCCGAGTCCGTGTACGCGGACGCCGGTTTTCGACGGATTCGCCTGCTCGCCGGAGTTGGCATTTCGCGTGCCGGACCGCGGCGGCGGCGGTGGCGTGCGGTCGGCATCGAACGGCCGGCCGGCCGGACACGGCGTAACCGCGCGGTTAACGCGAGTGACGGACGCGGCCCGGCGTCTCGCGCGAGGACTTCCGTCCGTCCGTCCGTCCAAATCTCGAACGTGTGCGGTAAGAACGCGGCCCGGCGTGTTTGATTTGTGACGGGCAGTCCGTCCGGCGCGCGTTTTATTATACGCCGGTGCCCGCGTTGATAAAACGTCAATGCGTAACTAACGATCGCGTCCCCCGGGGGGTTTTCAATAAACGGTAAATCAAATATTTGCACCGGCGCGGCGGCACGTCGCCGTTTCCGTTCGGCACGCGAGAGCCAACGATATAATTAATTACCGTTTCCCGCGGACGAAGGTGCACGCGATGTCGCGGCGCGGTCGGCGCCGTTGTCGTGCCGAACAACCGCCGCCCCGCCGTTGTACCCGTTGTCGGTACAACAGGAATCCGGGCAATGATATCGGCTGCGAAACGGGCAGCGGAAAACAATACACACAACAAAAAAAAAAAAAAAACCAGTGAAATAACGAAATACCAATAGTACCTATACCCTCCCCCACCTGCCCTAACGTAATCGCAACTGCGATTTTGTCGAACGAAAAATATTTAAACGGAAAGGTTTAACGGTAAATATTTTCACACTTTCCCCTCTCCCACTATCGATTTTAAACCGAAAACTAGCAAAGAAAATTCTCAACTATTGTAATCCCATAACATAATCGAGACTTGAAAAAACGTACAAACATTTGAACGCGCAACAATTACGTGTAACAAATTGACCTACAGTTTGATTATTATACATTCAAAAACACTATAGTTTTTGTATTAATTGTATGAAAAAAAAAATTATATATTACAAATTATAACATATTTAAAAAAAAAAAAAAAGGTTTATATTGATAAAAACGTATATTTAGCGTCTTACGATATGGCGCGATTCGCAAAAGTCTATGACGAGAGCCGCAGTTTGACCACCCCAGTTATATAGGTACCGAAACTAGCGCGCCAGTGGCGTACCTCTGAGTTTTTAAGTGGACCGCGGATTTGGCCTAGACATATCCGTGTATACGTGTCGTGTTAAAAATCGTATAAAAATCAATTTTGTAAACGAATAACTGCGCAGAGCTAGGACCAATTCAATTTTTTTATAATCGCCCCACGGGGTTGGGTTATACTATTACGGACATTCAAACCGCCGACCCGATATAATTTTAAAAGTGCGCCACTGGAACGCCCTTGGCCAGTGACGTATTTACAGGGGCGATTGCAGTTTTTTAATGGCGGCAATATTTTGTTCATGAATATTTATGATCTTTTACAATTTTTTTTAAAAAAAAATACGTTATCCAACTAGCTGACATCGCCCGGTCTTGCTCGGGTCAGTTTTGTTTCTCTGTTTCCATCTAATTAAATTTTGTTTTTAATATCATATAACTATTAAATTTTAAATATTAAGTTTCAATTGATCTTACGCGTTAAATATTTCTGGACAAACCACGTTAAGTGTCTCACATTCTGGGGTCAGCACAAATAGATTTTGTTTGCATAGGACACGTGACAGAGCCAAGTACAATTGACCATAGGAAAACCGTTGGACGGTTAAGTCGAAACCTCCAACGTTCAATGATTGGCCCTATGGCTTATTTATGGTCACTGACAAGAAAAATTTACGGGAAATTGGGGTCGTCTAAATCGGAATGATACGGATAGGTATCGACTGGACTGTAATTGCTTCACTTCATTTCGAGAGTCTAAACAAAATGTTGTTTTATTTGTACACATTGTGGAGAAGGATTGCCGATTTGGCGTTACGCTTCGGTTACCACGGTAACCAAACTCGCCGTTTTATATTGCATTATTATTTTATACTATATTTGATTTCCACGGTAAATCAACAAATATTGTTTTTTCAAAACTGGGGCTCATATGATTTCCGAATTTTCCGGTGGATTTCCCAATAATTGTCTTTCGTAGAAACCCTTGGCAATTACCAACACAACAAAAAAAAAAAAAAAATAAGAAAAAAGTCAGCCAAACCGGTCGACACCGTTCTCGAGCGATGATCTCGCATACGTGCGGCAATTGATTTATGTAATAAATGTTTTTTTATATGAGTGGCTGGCGGGGAGGTGGCGGAAACACATTAGCACCCGGACGCCGAAATTTCTAAATACATCTCTGGCCCAGGGGGGAGGTGGTTCCGGACTTTGCCGGCCACCGCGAAACCGTCGTCGTAACGAGATATTATAATCGATACGAGGTCTGTTCAAAAAGTACCAGGACAAATTTTATTACGTCTAATCTACACACGATAACGTTTCAAATTGTAAATAAGCATATTCGCCGCGAATTAGCGAAGATTTTAAACAAAACCCGAAGTGTCCGCTATCATATCTCAGTTTAATGTTACACGTGGTTAAATCCAGACAGTTTGTTTCGTTCGCCGTTTTCGACATGTCTGAAATTAACGAACGACGCGTGTGCATCGAGTTTTGCTTGAAACTCGGTAAAACTGATGCAACAGAAACGTACGGAAACGATTAAAACCGCTTTTGGGGATGATTCATTCGAGTGGTTCCGTGACCTTCGAGTGTTTTAAACGTTTCAAGGACAGTCGGCGGTCAACTGAAGACGATCCACGTGCTGAAAGACCGTCGACGTCGTCCAGACACGACGGTGTGGCGACAATTTGCGAAAAAAAATGCGAAATGGCCGCTGATTAATAACCGTTCGTGAGTTAACAAAGCGTATCTCAATTGAGTCTTGCCGTGCAATTTTACAGGAAAATGTACCGACGAGAAGGGTCGCGCTGCCAATTTCGTTCCGCGATTGTTCACCACGACAATGCACCGGAGCATTTAGCGCTGTCGATTCGTGTATTTTTCCATGATAAAAAAATTGCTGTGGTCCCGCGGACTCTCCCTATTCTCCCGGTCAGGCCCAATGTGATTTTTAATTTTCTATTCCCAAGACTAAAACCTGCGCTTAGAGGACAACGGTTTCAATATGTAGAGGTAATGAATGCGGACGCGACAACAGAACTCATAGCTTTAACTCTGGGAGGGTTTCGCCGAAGGAACGTTTGAAAAACAACAGGATCGCTGCGTATCGTCCGGAGGAGAGTAGTTCGGATGGAGATGTCTTTGAGTAATGCGTACCGTGATTTTCGCGATTATCAAGACTGAAATGCTGGTATTATTCGAACAGCCCTCGTGCGTATTTATTGAGTAAAATTATGCACGGGCGGTCGCGTCGTTAACAGTGAAACCGAAACGGCCGGGGTCGGTTAAGTCTGGGTGCCGTACAGTGGCGACCCCGAACGCCGGATTTCGCGGGCTCCGCGCGCGGTTTAAACCGCCGCCGCCGTGTACCCCCACACGTACGTACGCCAGGTGTAATTTCGAGTGTAAACGAGTGAAACCGCGCGCAGCCCGGGGTGTAATCGCGAAAAATATATAATAATATGCGATACGAATAATACGAATAATAATAGTAATGCGTGCGCGCCGAACGAATAAACGCGAGTCAAACTTTTAATTATTGACAATAATATAATTTTATATATATATGTATATAATTCTGTTGACTACGAAACACCTCCCGTCCCACCGGAAAGTCTCTGATTATCATCACACTTTCAGCGTAGGATTTAATAATTTTATTGTACAAACGGTTTTGTACACCGTCGTCACGCGCGAAATTCCGATTCGAGTTCCCGGTCCCCGATCCCGCGAATACAATTATTACACCGCACTATACCCGTATTCGTATTATACATTATCGTCCGGATTATTATTATACAGCAATCGTAATTACAATATTATAATAATTCCGGTTCCGTAATTATTATGCGTTTTACGATTTTGAAGAAAAAAAATTTAATAAAAAAAAATATATATATATATATAGGTACAATTGTTGTGTTGCGTTAAATTTTCGCTTATTTGCTTCTGCCCATATATTTATTTTATTTTTTTTTTTTAATTTTTATTAGAGAATATACAATCTATACGTAAAAGCATAATACGAATATGTGCTACGATAAATTTAGAAACATGAATAGGGCGAGGGAAGAAACCATCCAGTGGTCGCACTTCCTTTTGCATAATATATTAACATATTTTTTTATTTAGTTGCCGTTTATTATATATATTCTTTTTTGTTTTTTCGTTATTCAATTAGAAGATCTCTGCACCAGTTTCTTTTTAGTCGCCGCGGTAGATTTCCAGGAATCGTGTGAGTGGCTAGACCGGATATTTAGAGGGTTAGGATGAGGAGGCAATTTGTCTAAGAAACGTTTGTAGTACGATTTAGCTTCTTCGCGAATGGATTTATTATTTAAATCAGAATGGAGATTAAAATTAGAAATGTAAAATGGGGCATTTAGTGATGGAGCGCAGTATTTAGTTTTGAACGGTTTGTATTTTTTTAAGGTTGGATTTTTTGGCATTGCCCCAAAGTTGTAGTCCATTTGTCCACATAGGCTTTAATAAGGATTTGTGAATTAGGAGTTTTATATTTAATTTAGTACGGTTTTTTGATAATAATGTTTTTAGCAACCGGATACGCGCATTTATAACGAGTTTTTTTTTCCCTAACGTGTTGCGCAGATCAATCAAATTTAGCCAAAGATACTTAACCGATTGAGATGAAGGGATAGGTATGTTAGCTAAAGAAACTTCAGGACATAGGGCATGGCGAGGCGTAAAGGTAGTGTGTAGCAATTTTGATTGGTTTGCTTTGACTTTCCATTTATCGTACGCTTCTGCCCATATGATAATAATGATGCACCCGGCTAGAAATCCGAAAATTCGGATTCCGATATTTTTATATCGGTCATTTATTGTAAACTCAGATTTTGTATTCCGAAATCCGGATTTTTATCTGAATCCAAATTTCCATTTTTAAAAATTACGATTATATATTCTTTAGTTCATTTCTCATAAAAATATTATTATTATCATATTGGTAATGAGCATTCAACGTGTAAATCATTAAATAGGTTTTTACAATTCAAAAAATATCACAAACAGATATTTATTTTTAAAAACATGTACAACTCAAAATAATCGTATATATAACACTCTAATTCAGATGTTCCCAAAATGTGGGTTGCGGCCTAGACAGTCATTTCTTATTGTATTAAATATTTATATACAGTTATATACGATATCAATGCAATCATTTTGAATATGGATATCGTAAAGTTGTAAATATTGTTAATAAAAATACAAGTCATTAGTATGTGGTGGGTCGCCAATAAAAAATAATATTCGCAAATGGGGGCCGTATTGTGGATAGTTTAGGAACCACTTCTCTAATTTATATAATATATTACTAGCTGACCCAGCAAATGTTTTTTTTTTAATTCATAAAAATACAACACTTCAGTTTTTGGAATTCCAAACATACATTTTCGGATTTCAGATTTATGTGACAACACTAGTACCTACCATAGTGTCTACTATTATGTTTGAAAATTAGCTCAATAGTACGGTGTACACTGTACCTCCATAAACACTCTAAAACCTTAAAAAAAAATAATAATAATGCGTTTACTTCGATATTATTACACGGCCAAAAGAACAACTTACGATGACATCAAGGTGTCAAACTTTCGAGCATTCGTTTGAAAAGCCAAACGAATTGCATTAAAATAAAAACTAAAACAACTCGAAAATATCGAACGGCTATACCTCCTTAAACGAAATGTTCAGAATGTTTTGAAGTATAATTTAAGAGAATGTTAATTTTAGTATTCGGTGAATTTCAAATATCTACGATTATATTTAACTGAATAACAACAATATAATAAAAAAACCGTTAATGTGTAAATATTTGCGTTTATCCGCATTATTATGGAACCGGAAAGACAAACCAAACAAATAACCTGCCTAATACACCAATAATATCCAAAATGCAACAAACAGTTTTCTTGTCATTTTTTATTTTTTTTTTGATTGGAGCCATTTACTGATAGAAAAGTTTCCTCGCCAGTCACCACGCTCAGTATCTGAAAACTTAGCTGTCGATTTAATAAAATATATTATATAAATTTCGTGACAACGGACGATTGTGAAAACTGATTTTTTAACAAATAACATGACATTTAGACATAATATGTGATTATGTAATTTATTATAATATTATAACATATGCATTCCCATCGTGGATTCTAATTGTTATTATTATTATTTTTTTTTTTTCTAAGTATTACCGCTTAATCTTTGTTAATTTACTATCTCTTTTTTTTTTTTATGGTTTACATTTTCCATTTCGCCACGATTTTCCCCCCGCCCCCGACTTTAAACGAGCCGCAGCGTTAAAATATTAAAATACAATAATTTTATAACAATCGATACGATACAATAATATTTCTTTCCGATACGAAATACAATTGACGGTTTTAAACAGAGGGCAAAACAAACAGACACGGTATAAAAAAAAAACAAAACAAAAAATTGTAAAAAGAAAGAAAAAAAAACGAAGTTATTAATTTATCTCCGGGTTCGTAATATATCACGATTCTCGGAGGCGCGCGACTGCCGGTTATGACCCAAATGTATTTCTACGGTCGCCTCTATATAAGTCCTTATTCCGTCCCGTCCAATGCTCCTCGTCCGCGCGGATAGCGAGCTGTAAATTATTATTTCTGGAAGTTTTCCAAAACATCGAGACGATTTCTCGCCGCTAGTTTTCGCCGGAAACACTTTTTTTCTTCTTCTTCTTCTTCTTGTTCTCCTTTTTCCTTTTTTTTTCCCCCGGTTTTTTTTTTTTTTTTTTTAACGAACGCGTTCGTCGGGTATCTAACGAACGAAATCGCACGCTCTTTATCCGACGGCGGTCGTCGTTTGTGTAGAGTTGGCAATTAAAACCGGGCCGTAAAATAAAATAACGATCGACGACCACGGTACAACCGTTATCGCGAAACGATATTATAGCGGTGAGCGCTTATTGCATCGGCGAAAATCGGATAATTTTTGGAGAGAAAACGTCTAAAATATTGGATTTTCTACCGATACAATCAGTTAGTTCATTTCTACGGCGGCTCGCGGATTACTATTTCAAATATCGGTTTTAGACCGGTAGCGAAAAAAAATATTACATCGGCTCACCACTAATCGTGTTTTATACTATTACCTAATACCTGCATTCCTGGTGCACAGTACACGTGACCACGGTAAAGAAAAAACGAAAAAAAAAAATATCACTTATTAACTCGCCTTCGACGTACACGTTTATTATTTGATGCCGACAACGACGAAAACGCGAATAATCGCTAAGTCAATAAGTAGTTGCTATTTTTTTACACCCTCAATCTGAGGCTTAACTAGAATTTTTCTTCTACCCCGTACAAATAGAATACCTCGGTGTGCATATAATTTATTAAGTTTAATAAAAAAAAAAAAAAATGAATTAATTTAAGTGTAATTTTTTAATAGAATTTGGAAAAAATAATGGATAAACACGGGGGCCTACTGCCCGCAATTCGTCGTTGTCCTATCTGTACGTGCAATTTTTTTACTTCAGATAAAGCCACGTTAATGTTTTTTTTATTTAGTACAAAAAACAAATACAGAAACATGCGTTCTTAGGATAATATTTAGCAAATTCATATATATATTTTTTTTTTGCTCATTTGTATTAAATATTCATGTAGATATTTACAGTTTTCGGTCATTATTTTTACTTAAAAGGTCATTTTTTTTTTTTTTGTTTAACGTATATTTATACTTTTATGTACGAATAAACACGAGCTCTAATCATTATTTTATATTTAAAAACAAAACTTATTTTGATCACAAAACAATTCCGCTTGGATATAATATTATACTACACGCCCACGTTATTTTCCCCGTTTCCAATAATTTTATTTAATGACGTCTCCTATTATGGTTATTTTCATGTGCGAGACGGAGATAAGTTTATCTCTGTCGTCCGTTGAATTTTGTTGTTTGCGCTCGAGTCCCGGCTGACTAAACCAATAACAGCCAAAGTAATAAAATATTTACAATTCAGTTTATTTGCCGGTCTCCCAAAACGGTGACAATTGGACGCGCATTTTCTCCTTTCTTTTTAAAAAAAAAAAATTAATAAATAAATAACAACAAAAAAAAACAAAATCCTTTTAATGATGGATTTTTATATATTTTTTTTTGTTTTTTTTTTAATTATTTGTATAAAAAATAAAATAAATAAAAACATCACAATAGACGATGGATCGATGCGCTAATTATTCTCAAACACGGCCGGAGTGCAAAAAGTTTTTCGTTCCGCCAATATTCCCCTCGAATGATTATATATACCGACCCACGTTATTTCTCCCGTTGCTGATTAAAATGCGTTTTGTATCCAATCGAATCATATACCCGGAAGAGTTGGAAAAAAATAATTTCTAATTAAATGCAATTGTAAAAAACCAAACATACTTCGCACTGTGTATACCGGTACTGGTATACATGTATACAGGTAGACCGCCACTGATTTGAGTGGCGAACCAAGATATTAAATTATACTGAAAACAACGATAAACCGCTGCAACCGAAAACACATTCTGAACGGAGCTCGGTAAACTAGTAAGGAGGTATGAGTCGTAGTTTTTTCCCTTTTGTAACCATGGCGACCCAATCGATATTTATTGTCAGTAATTTTAATTTGTAGAATAAAACTGTTGGGAATATAAAAATTTGTTTCAAATAAAACACCATCGGTCGAAAAAACCGCATCTAAGGTACGGCGATAAAAGCTCAGAGCATTTTTATCATCTAACCGAACATGTTTTTCCTATAAAAAAAAAAAAAAAAAAAAAAACATATATTATTAAAACGAATAGCTTATTTACTTCGCTCAGAATCTAAAATAATTGTAATTTTTGTTTTCTCGCTCAAATTACGATTATAATACATTTTCGATTTTCTATATTATTCCTTAACAGTTAAACGCGTCCGTATAATTATTATTTACATTATTATCTTGTTGAGATAATAATATAAACATTTTATTATATAATTATATTTGTTGATATTTGCCTTATTATTTTTTTGAATGGCAACAATTGTAGAGTAAAACGTTAATAAAGAAATCTATTGTTTTTTTTTACTTGGATTCATTTTTATCGGAATTTTATTTGTTGTACATATTTTAAAATAGCATACAAATTAAGCACTTTAGACGATTGAAAGATTGCTGTTCGATAGAAAAAAGAAACGGTATTTTGTCTCGAAAAAAAATACCTGAATAAAGGAAAAACGAATTGGTTCAATACAAATGTTTTAAACAAAAATAAAAATGGTAAAAATATATTTTATACATTTTTTTGGAAATGTTATAAAAATAAAAATATTATCACGGTAATGCCTAGTGTATTTTTTACCCGGCGGAATTAATGTCCCACAACTTGGAGTTGATTATTTCGTATGGATTGAAAACTTATTACGGGAAACTGCAATATATGTTACCGCTTTATTCGAAATTTCCCACGATGAAAACCGTAATTTCCCGTCAGTTTTAAGGGCGGACGAACAGGGGGCGTGAGGGGATATATCCTCCCCCATGACCCAGTTTCCTTTCAATATTTACAGTAATATATATATATATATCATCTATATTCAAATAAATGACAAAAATAATAATAAAAAATATACGTAAATAATAATTATTGTTAAAAATCAACCTTATCCCTGGGTAAGACGACATTATCGACCACCACTGCGTCAGTTTTTATACATTTTCATCGAAGAAATATATTATTTTATTCCCGTTTCTATTGACGGAATGGATATTCGGGTTATAAGTAAAGGCTTTGTGTCAAATATCTATACTCGTTTTGCAGCGATACACGTGTGTGCACACGGTTTTTTTCGTCCGATGCACATAATATATTGCCATTTTAAAATGAATAATTTCGTTTGTCATTCGACTATTTATTCGCCGTGTACACTCGAATAATCATAATATACCCATTTTACTATTTCAAGTGTAATCTAGTATAAACGTATTGGTTACCAAAGGCTGAACTTACCAACATGAACATTGATTTTGTTTTCTTAGTTATTCGGCATATGGCTTATCAGAAACAAAATTCGCCTCATACACTACAGAGTTCAAATAGAAAAAATGTTGTCGCATTTTCTTATGATTTTCATGAATTAGTGCATTTACGGTACCTTAGTGCCAGTCTAAAGGAATTTGTAATCATTTTTTTCAACAAATTACAACACACCATTTATACTTTTATTAATACATATTTGTCAAATTAAAGTAAAATTATCTTCATAAATTACGTTATTTTAGATACAGTTATTTAGTGGAATTTCGTGTACATGGTGAAGTACATCAATTTAATAAAACAGTTTTTAGTTTATTGTTTCGCATAGATATTAAATTATATTTAAGTTTTCTAAGGATTAATTTTTTCGAACATATGAAAATGTGTTCATTAGTAAGGTATTTTTCGGTATTAAAAATAAAATTCAACTAAATGTTAACATTTTTAGGTCATTTTTTTATTCATGTTTAAAAAGCATTTTTGTGTAACGTTTTTAGTTACAGGCATTTAAATGCCTCATCCGTAGGTTTTTAGTGCATCATTTGCCTAGCCCTATTCATAAGTAGGTTAAAAAAATCAGATAAAAGCCTTCCTTTACGTTAGTATGTTTAACTATTATAAAAGGCATCATATGGTATATACATACATCTATACCGGATTTAATGAATATAAAAACGATCAGCGATGATAAAATGTCGTTGAAACGTTATAATATATCGCTTTATAATATTATATTATCAGGTTTGTCTTCTGTTCGTATTTTGTAGATCTGATCGCATTGTATTATATTGTACCAGTGGTGCGCCCAAAGAGATGGTTTGGGGGTTGTGAACCCCTCCCCTACCCCTGAATTTTTTTTCCAAAGTCAAATTTCAAGTGATATGTTGTATTGTACATTGTAATTTTTTTAAATTTTTATAAGTATAATTATGTATAACCCCCCCCCCCCGAAAATGAATCCTAGTTGCGCTACTGTGTTTTGAGTGTTTGAACGAATTTGGCTATTGATTTTAACTAACATGTGATTTTTGAAACTCTTGAAAGGCATTTACCGAAAAAAAAAAAAAACCGGGTGAGGGAATGGATCTCAGCGAAACTGGTCAACTTCTTGGCAATGCTCGAAATCGAAAAATCCTCGGAATATGGGAGGCGTGCTGGAGGAACGTATTTTTGTATCGATAATATTTTATAAATATAATAATATGCATACGTAATATATACCTACTTAGCAACCATACCGTTGGGGATTAACATACAAATCGCCACCAAAAATATATTTTATCGCTAAAACAATGTTAATTTAAATATATAATTGCAGTAATATTATCTAATTATTCTCGTGTACGGTATTATTATTTTTCGGATAACTAAAACAAATTACAACATTCGGAGAATGATATGTAATAATTATCCGCGCGCAAATTTCAATCATTAAAATTACTTCCCTGTAATTGGTTAATAATAATAATATTCGTAAAATAATAAACGTGAAAACCATTCGATAATATTGTAGAACAACGATATTGGTTTTTTAGTATTTACAACAAATACCTCGCACCCTCACACCGCCCACCAGTGTATATACAGTGTGTTTACAAAAGGACGTTCTTTTTGAATTGGCTGTCATTTTTTTTTGTAGTTCAGTTGGTAATACTGTTGTTATGATATCTGTTATCTAGTATCACTCCGGTTTAATCTTGCCTGATTAGTTTTTTTTGATCGATCACCATGGGACCACCACAGCCAACCGTGGAGATCCGTGTTTTAGTTGTGAAAACATTTTACGGAAGCGGCGAAAGTTATACGAAGACAGCTCGTCGTCTCCGTACGCAACTCGGGCGGAATGCGACCTTACTCCCTGCGACTTCTTCTTGTGGGGGTTGGTGAAGTCTCAAGTGTACGAGAGGAAACCACACACGTTCACGGATTTGTAGGAAGAAATTCAGAGAGTCATCCAGAATCTCGCCAAGGAGAACTTTAGGGCAGTAATCGCCAACTTCCTTAACCGTGTGACAGTGTGCCAACAAGCCAGGGGGGGTCACATGAATGATATAATATTTCATACCTAAATCGGAGGTTCTCCTGATTCCAATGATGTCATTTTTTTTTTGTTTTTAGATTAAATTAAAGTGTTATATTGACATTTTTAAAAAGAGCGTCCTTTTGTAAACACCCTTTATACATACTTTTACCGGTACGTATTAACAAATGTTCGAACTGGTAAATATCTATCTGTATTCTTTATATGTACGTACATCCCTACTAATTTTAGATTCTGACCGGAGTCGGGGGTTCTTGTGGTTTGTGTAATGATGTTTAATTTTTTTTTTTTTTTTTTTGTAAACACTTTTTCTATCAGAAGACATCGTCCGATCTGTACACTCCAATACGGTTTCCGGTAGCAAATTTTGTCTAGTTGGTACTTTAAAAATGTAATATTTCGATTTACCTATTTGTTTTTCTTATTTTTTTACGCAACTGAAAAAATTACGAAAATACGATGAAAAAACGCGATTCCGTCAAACTCTAGTTTTATTATTTTTTTTATTTTTATTTATGTTGATTTCTGCGGCAACACTGAAAAAACATGACTTATACTACTTGAATCGTTTTTCATTCGCAATTTATCATTGCGTACAGATATAAATTAAATTCCTATCTATAGGAACTACCTTGCCAGCATCTCACGTACAACAGTGACTCGCACATGGTGCGAACTATGTACGCCTTTTTTTCCCTTTTTATTCGTTCAATTTGCATTGTTACTGCGATCACCGTCTACTACCATACCTATACAGATACTGTAATATCATGAGAAATTGAGAACGTTTAGTGAATAAAACATAGGGCAATCTGATACTCCGGCCTACGTCTACGTTTAGTGCGTTGTACACGTGTAATCGATTAGGAAATGTCTCGTGCGCTTCCTTATCGCGCTGCGTATTGGCGTTGTCGTTAGCAAACCGTATGGTTAGTATATTTTGCTCAATTCGTCTTGATTGTCGTACGTACTTATCGAAAGTAATATAATTTATCGTATAAACGTTTTATTTCCTAAAACATAAAATATATATATATATATATATATATATATATATATATATACATTTTATTTCACTCGACACGAAATCTTTACGATATCCGACTTGACATTTCGTCAAGATTTCGCATTTTAATATACCGTATAGGGTAGTTACAATTAACAATTACATAATAAATTATAACGTATAAAAAAAATCCGGATATTCTTCGCACCGCGGGTTTGTTATGTGATATAGGTAAAAAGTTCTCCAAGAGGTATAGGATAATTATGTTTATATATACCGAAGGCAACGTTAAGTTATTGCAATCAAAAAACTGATTCTGAGCGAATCTTTGTAAACTGGTAAGGAGTACCAATCGTATTAGTCATTTACCCCCCCACCTTTTGCAGCCAATAACGTAACCCGGAAATCAACAAAAATGTATCCATTCGTTGACATTTGTTTTTTTTATTGATTTTACATTTCAATATGAAACCTGTCCAAAGTACTGGACTTATTAATATTGTTCACACTGTGTCTATGTAAACATTATAAAAACGTTAATTTTGTAAAATAAAAACGAAGAAATAATACGATAAAATGACACATAGTTGAACATATTAATACAATCAATCGTTGGGTGTTATAACAGTCATTCTCCTCCAACCCAAACATAAAAATGTTAGCATCAGTTTACACGGGTTTATACGACTTTTGTCTGTCCTCAAAAGTTTTAATGGCACTTCATAGAAAAGGTTTTTTAGAGAGTTAACCCCCCCCCACATCTAGCAAGATTCACCATATAAAAATTATATACATTAGTAGTGTTAAGTTTCTATCATATGGGGATTTTTACCTAATATCATGTTATTTATGTTCCGGATAAATGTTGTCAATATCATTAATATAATATTAAATCAAAATAGAAAATATTTCGTTTAAGTAGGTTAAATTTTAATCCACTGCCATAAAAACTTTGCAAATTCACAGATTAATACCATAATAACCATAGTACGAACCAATCGCCTAGTTTTTTTTAAAATTATTTAACTTTTAAAAATACAAAATATGTCACTGAGAGTGGATTTTTTTTTCGATTTTTTTTTTTTAAATTTAAATTAATTGCGTTGCACAATTAGTACCGATTATTTCGAATTAAATTTTTCCCTTTAGCTTGGTTATATATTTATATATTATATTAAATTTATAGGAAACAAATGTGATCAATCGGAATACATTTTCCGAAATCGATACAGATAAAAAGAACATCGCAACGCTGAAATTTTAATGAAAGGAATTCCAAGCCATAAATTATTAACAAATATTTACTCAAATAATTAATATAAAAATGAAAAACGAGGCATGACATATTTTACCAGGAATCGTGAAGAATGTATTCGAGTAAATTAGTTTTTTTTTCTTTCTTATCGGTCGTTTTATACACGAATTTGATATAATATGCACCCGTACCGTGAGCCTTGGGGGTGGACTTGGACAGGGCTTTCACATCGAGATTTTCACATCGAGATTTTCACACAATGCCAAAACTCAAAAACAAATATTATTCCAAATATACATTTCCAATTGCTAAACAACACTATATCCACGGACAGTTTCCCAATAATCACTAAACTAGTATAACTAATAAGCTATGCTGGTTTAATTGTTTTCCTACATCATGAATGATAATCTGTGTTTCCGAACGATGTTGTTTGGCCCGAGGAGAGACACTGTGTAGGAGAACCTGAATACGTTCAAAATACAAAAAACGTATATAACACATCAGTGGGGTGCAACTATGATTTTTTCGAGAGGAGTGTCCGCCTATAAAAACCGTGACACTTATTATCACCCCGTTACTTATTTGCGACTACGCCACTGGTGTCCGCACTGTCCGGCGTTCGATAGACAGAAAAACGCTTATCATATAAGCGTATAAGCAATTCATATAATAATTTTCAAATGTTGAGGCATAATTATTTTTGAAAATATACTTAAAAAAATATTAAATCTCCATAAATACGGTACGGGAGAATTGTCCAGACACCCAAAACACCCCTCTTGGTTGCCGCCACTGTAACGCATTAATAGTTTGGAACTCTCATCCCGACGTCTAATGCGAGAATAACATTTTTGCAAACAAACCTACTTTCCGGTTCAAAATTATAAAAATGCGATTTCAAAAACCGTGCACCCTGCAACACAACGTCTACTGTTAATTTTGAGATAATTTCATTCAATCCTATGAGGCGCCTAGCTGCTGAGCGCGTCCGTGACTATTCGGTTTTCCAACTGTAAATAAAATAATAATTGTTTTAGATGAAATCATGAAACGTGCGATAACATAAACAATACATACATGATTAAACCCACTATGTATTTCTGCGCAAAAAAAAAAAAATTAAAAATCAAGCGTACCTTCCAAATATACGATTACAAACTAAACAAATTTCTCCCGAGCGACACCGTGAACGTATAGGTGCATTAGCTATACAAGGTGCGACAATAAAATAACGAGACTTTCTAAATATAACCTAAACTATTAACGTTATCTATAAAACGATTATTAAAATATGATTAGAAAACACTTATCTAAAAGTACTATGAACACTGATGGCATTGATTCATTTTCTTATACGTTAGTAGCCTTGTTATTAGTGCGAGTTCGACTATACTGCCGAAAAATGTTAGATATAAAAATCGAACAACATGTGTTAACATAAAATTTCTTGTTAAATTAAAAAAAACTGCCGCGGAATCGTTTCGTATGTTATGTGAAGTTTATGGTGAAGAATGTTTATCAAGAACTCGTGTTTTTGAATGGCACAAACGGTTTTGTAGTGGAAGGGAGGACGTCGAAGACGATGATCGTTCTGGACGTCCTACCACGTCTTCAACAAACGAAAACGTTGAAAAAATCGACAAAATTAATTAATCAATATTATTATAAAGAGGTATTAATTAAATTAAGAGAACGTGGTCGTTATTAATAACATTTTTGAATGTATACATTTTTATGTAATAATAAATAACAAGTGTAAAATAACGGTCGATAGATAATAAAAACGTATAAGTCTAATATAAAATTGCCCAGATTAGTATTCACTCGGACATTAAAATGCATTTAATTACTGCCACTTGCCGGTGCCTGTTCGCCCGGCGTTTCGTAATGCACACTTTTTGTGTCGGCGGGTTCACTGGATACTCAAATGATATTAGCTAGTATATATTATTACGACCCCGTCTTCCCAGTCCATTAAATTATATAAATAAAACTATAAAAGAAAACCTGTTAAATTATGTGAAAATATACATTTGACAAGTACTTGCATTAAAAATATGTATACGTTAC
Organism: Tuberolachnus salignus; assembly: GCA_956483605.1. Classification (NCBI taxonomy): domain Eukaryota; kingdom Metazoa; phylum Arthropoda; class Insecta; order Hemiptera; family Aphididae; genus Tuberolachnus; species Tuberolachnus salignus. The sequence continues at coordinate 27,565,328 of OY101430.1, read as the reverse complement.
ACGGCCATTAAGTTTCCGTCGGAGTTTACTTTGGCTTTTACGTGATGTTTATTATTATTTTTGACAAGGCGGCGAGATAATACATAGATGAAAGTATGATTATCTTTTTATCACAATTTAGATACCATAATATTAAAATTTACTAAACAATGGAGTTTAATCATCTTATTCTTATGTAGCCGTGTTTTTTAATCAAGGGTTAGCACCATAGACGTCTACCATTGCGCAATTTTATTTTATTTTTTATGCTGTACACATTTAAAACTACGTGTGATTTTTTTTTTTTTTTACTACGCGTTGAATTAAAAATTGTAATTAATTGTTATAATATATTTCATAAGTCTAAACAGAAACGTATAGAACAAAAACCACAACGTACAAATTAACAAAACGAATAGTGAAATTCCAACGAACCAAATTCCTATATTAATAGGATAAAATATATTCAAGCAATTAACGAATTATTCGTCAAAGCTTGGAACGGTTTTTATTCTTTAAGAGGCAGGTCACAGTAACTTTTTCCGCATCTGTCTATCTAACGAACCATTTTCATAGAGAAATGTAGAAATGTTATTAGGCTCTAGTAGACTTAGGACCAAAATTATTTCACCAAATTGTTTGATATTTTTTTCCCCAGACAATATTTTCATATTTCAAACTTTAACTCTTACGAAAATTGTAGGAAGAAAATATCAAATAATCCCTCGGTAAATATGAATGTTGTGGCCGTTAATTTGGTGAAATAATTTGTGTTTTACTGTGTTAGAAATTACCACTACTATTGGAAGTACGAAAACACGTGTTTGGTATATTAACTATTGGATAGACAAAGACGACAAACGGTCCTATGACGTTCTTTTAGTTATTATAAACATTATTTATTCTAAAACATTAATATAATATATGTAATTTTTATTGTTAAAAAAAAAAAATCAAAACGTACTCGATCAAAACTGGATATTGTTATAATATTATGTCGGATCTCGCTAAGGAGCGTTGCCTTTGAAAGAAAAAAAATATGCTTATTTAAAAAGTGGCGTAATCACGCCGACGCGTTAATAAATTACTTAAATTACTTACAGATAACTCGATTGGGCTGACTATCCGCTAGTTTGTATTGATATGAAAATGCTGTCGTTATCGCCCATAACAAAATCGAAAATGCACTGTAAAATGTACCATACAAAAGATATGTGTAATACATTACTATGAACATACAGACATGATGATAATATTATTGTTTGTCTACCATACATATATCTTATGACCATATTTTGATATTGTTCACGAGTGTAAATACGTATACACGAAGGTCATCCGCAAATTAAGATTACAAAGGTTCTGTAGGCCGGAGTGGGGGGGGGGAAATATTTTCGTCTCCAAAATTGGCACACCAGCCGTCTAGCGGGGATCGTAACGGTTCGATTGAGGTGTCACACGAGTCTGTAGGACGTTTTGTTTAGTCACAGTGAATGATTAAAATGGACAGGCGTATCCTTTTTCACGCCACCTCCCGTCCGTGCGAAATCCGAGATCCGGTCATTCGTTTACTGACTTTACAAAACAATACCGCTGCAAGAATCTATCAAAAACTTATGGAAGTTTATGGTAACGATGTGATGAGTCGACAGCACGTTACAAAATGGGTTGGGTTGTTCATGGAAAACCGCTGACACTCACGACGAGACAAGATGCGGGAGGCCAACAGTCGTTTCGGATGAACTTCTGCAAAAAGTCGAAGAACAAGTGCGAAATGACCGAAGTGACAATTGACGGCCTTCATGAATTTGTCCATACATTTTTCAAACTATCCTAGGTGAGTGAAATCGTGAAAAACTTAGTTACAAAAGGTTGTGTGCGAGATGGTTGCCCCTGATCATCGTCAAAATCCGTTGTATCAGCACACGAATTTTCGGGTCGTTTTGAACGTGAGGGAGAAGAGTTTCTGGACTCGATTGTGACTGGAGATGAAACCCGGGTTCATCACTATACCCCGAAGTCCAAAAGACGGTCACTTCAGTAGTGACATACGATTTAGCCATCCCGAAGGACGCCATCAACGTCCTTCAGTTTACGGGAGAGGTGTACAAGACGGTTGTGCAAAAACCGGTCACCCGACTAAAATAATGCGTCGAACTTGACGGCGATTATGTAGAAAAATAGTTCATAATATTTGGGGCATATCCCGTGAATTTCATTAGAATATATACACATTTGTCTAAATAATATCAACATTGTAACCCTACTTTGCGGACTGCCCTTGTATTACTATTGTGATTATTGATTGTAACGCTATAATACTGTTGGCGTGCTGCGTGCAAATCGATAATAAATGTTAATGATATTATTATGACGGTGTCGGCCGGAAATAGCGGCGGCGAAAGCTGCGCATTAGGCTCATTTCTAGTCGGCTTATACGATTTTCAGCTTGACGGGGCGTTCCCGCCAAAAAATAATAGGCCCGTCCTTGCCGATCGCGATTTAAAATATTTATCTATTTGTTTGCCTAAGAAACTAACGTTTAGCTACTGCAATCGTTTATCAAGTTTTAGCCGTACCGATTCGATATCGGATTAAAGTGAAACAGCGCGCCCGTCCGATTAGCGTTTCGATTAGTGTTCCGGCGTTTTCAATGTGCTCTACACCAAGCACAGTAATTTTCTTCAGCCGCTCGGTAAAAACAATCCGCCAAGCCCTTTTATCGAAACGTTTCTTACTTTACACTATTCCCAGAATAAATATGTAAAACATATAAAAAAAATAATGATATCTAGTCAAGGTGGTCTTAACCAAACCAGTGGCCTAGCTACACATTAAAGCGCCTCGAGAAGCGGGAGAAATTAATTTTTCCACCCTATAATACAAATAGAAATTATACTCTATGACCTTAGTCATTAAAACAATTGAATGAGTAATCGTGTTTTTTTTTTTTTTTAAATAGTTACACTATTACATTGTAAATGTCGTTTTAATCTTAAATTGGATACATTTACAATCTAAACCTAACCTTTTTTTATTTATACTTTTTGCAATAAAAATTAAATTCGTAAAATATTAATAATAATTAAATAATAAGAAAAAATTATATTGTAATAAAAAAACAAACAAATCAAAATTTGTTTTTTTTTTACTACTTTTTCGTTGTCAAAAACATCAATTAGGGCATTAAATTTTAATGTCTACACACTGTCGCTGTGGTTTGACACATAAACCGCACTCAATTAAATTGGCGTGAACAACAGGCCTGTTTCACATGCACGTTTATAATGAATCATTTTTAACCATAATTTGTCTACCGAATACTCGACAATCGCTGGCGCCCCTATCACACATGTAAGCGACACAAAAAATTTGATGCCCCGAGGCAACTGCCTCTGTTGCCCCTGCGGTAGCTACGCGACTGAACCATTCCTGGTGTATAAAAAACACGAACAAAATATTTATGCGGAAGTTGAAATTCGTAACGAAAAATCGAAATATTATTATGATAAAAAAAAATACATATTATAAAATGTATACGTAGGAATAATAATACAAGCGTATTTCGTTGTTGTAAAGACAACGCTCAAACGACGGGGACGCTGATCCAGCGGTGGTCCCGGTGTGTATCTTTTTTGTTTGAACCTAATTTGATATCGGGTCGAGTGTGCCATTCTTGTCCAACTAAGACGAATATCATTGAACTTTACTTATGATATACACTTATACAGTGTGTAGACATCGTATTATACACAATCGCATACACATACTGACTACATTATATGAATACAGTGGAAAATAATAATCGAACAGTGGCGTAATTTTGGGTAATTTTATCATGAATTTTCAATTGGGCAAAATATCATATTTTTTTGCCAATTGAATCACTGATTGATTGTAACTAAACTAAAAAGTCTTAGTCTAGTGTACTATTATTACTGTGAGATTATTTTTTTAATCTGGATTTTCGAACAAATGGGCCGGTGGCTTTAACAAGGGCCCGCGCTGTCATCAAAATTGACGTATTTTTTTTTTTTTTTTACTTTCCTTTCTCGTGACGGTAAAGGGTATATGCGTGTCACACATATACCGGTCGGTCGTTTCTCTTTGTATTTTCCTGCAACGCGGACCGTTTGAATCTGTTCTGCCTAATCCTATTGGGTTCTTAACCTAGCTGTCCCGTGTCCGGCGCACAAATCACTACACGCGCGCTCCCAAAAACAGTAACGTGTTGTACCTGTACGCATACAATACTGTTGCGTATATTAAGCGGTTGAATTGTATTTAACTTGACCTGGTTGATTTTCTTTTACAGGGGAACAACCCGCGGCGGTGCACGACGGCAACTCGGGTCCGCTGGTCTGCTGCGTGGCCGGCTGGTGGATGCTGACCTTATGCTGTCTGGTGCTGTCCAGTTGATTCCGCTGGCCCGCGTCGTGGCTGTCGTCGTTCTCGCCACCAACATTTTCGCGTCTGTCGTATTCGAGAGGGTCCGAATACCGTCCCATCCGCGATTTCCACGGGAAATCCGATTTCCATGCGGCTTCGACGACTAGAATTAAACAAATCAATAACAAATAAAATAAAATATGATCGAGTGACGGCGGCGACGAATAAAAACCCGGTTTTGCCGCCGTCATGGTATGAATACGATGACGAAAAATTCGCGTTTATTAACCAAGTGTGTGTATAATAATTATGTATGTATATATATAGGAAATAGATGAATAAGAGATAAATATTTTTGTCGTGTAGTCTAGCTATATATCCAGTATAACTACAGTCAATCCTATCTCACACTTTATGGCAGGTGTCTTCGAGCGTCCATCGCTAACTCGTACCTCAAAGAACCCTAAAAAAAAAAAAAAAAAATGCATATAATATATAATATTATAAAAATGTTTTTCCACACATTCGTGTGTAAACGTCGTAAACGGTACTGAACTAATTTTTCGGCCAACCATTGACTTGAAATAGATAAAATATTATATTATTGTTTCTATACGGACACCACGATGGTTTTTACTAATAATAGTTATGCGCAGAGGCTCGCCGGGTGAAATATTACTTGCCCGAACCCTTTCGCCCATACCATTAAATCGCTTATTTCTTAATCGTTTTCAACCTTTTCGGGAAAGTTAACACTTAAGCGTGTCATATTAAAATTGTATGGGTACAAGAAAAGTTATTTGATACACCCTACGCACTTGTATGTTGTATTTATTGGAAAAAAAAACAACACCGACATTGTTTAGTTAGCACTTTATTAGCACTCGAATTGTTGCAATATTGGCAGTGCCGGATCTAGAGGAAGATGAATATCCTTGGCCCGGACGCTGTTGGTATTAAAGGCAACCTTAAATTTATGAAGAAACCAAAAACGTCAAAAATATAATTGAAAAATGTAAGTCACAATAATATTATATAAAAATAGGTCCGGTACAAAATATTGATAATTCGTCATACTAAAGTACCAAAATAATGAGTTTTAAATTCCAAATATTTCCCCTATACATAATAGGAACCTAATATTAATTAATTGACTAACCGCCTTCTCCATCTTCTCCGTGAAATATCAGACCCTTCGCCGAACCCACCACTCCTCCTGACAATCTGTCCCTCTCATTTCTTCGCCATTGTTTAATGCCAACAGGTTTAGGTCCTTATCTGTACTCTGACCATCCATCCATCTCTGTCCCGAGCGTCCTAGTGGTCTCTTACTCTTCAGGTTTCATTTAACCACGTATATGCACTTATAACCATCAAACAAATTTAACAATAATTTAATCCTAACGTTTTATTTCCCCTTTGTCATCTTTATCGCTCTTTAATTCTGTGCAAGTTTCTAATTTGAAGTTACAAAACATATACAATTCTTCTTGTTCTTAAAAGATTACGAACACATTGTATTCTCTTCCTCATTACCAATCAACATTATTGTTATTATTATTAATATTATTATTATTATTGTTATCATTATTATTATTATTATTATTATCGTTAGTACCATTATTGTTATAATATAGTCATTATTATTGTTCTTATTATAAGTGGCGTGAAGACAATTTTTTTTATTGTTGACGAGGCCCGAAAATGTTAAATACTTACCACCACCCAGCTAGTGCTTGAATCGGGAATAAAAATTAGAAAAATGACGCAAAAGTGTAAATTAAAATATATAATGTCCACATATGGACATCATATTAATTATGAAAAATTAGAAGAAGTCCCTGAAATATTTAAAAAAAAAATAAGAAATACTAAAGTCCACACACATATTGTAACCATAATTGCAGATTGTATATATTCAAATAAATTAGAACAAATATATATATATATATACAAGTGGTACTCCCCCTCCCAATACGAGCAATGCCACCATCAAAACTTCCTACACCCCTCATAAACATATCAATAATAAATTGGCATTACATTAGTTGTTATTACTTCAAACTCGTTCTATGGTTGTCTTTGGTTCAGGCACAAGCAGAGGCGAGGGGGGAGGTGAAAGTCATCCCCTCCCCAATTTATCAGGACAATTTTTAAAAAATATTACCTGACCTATAAATGGTAATAGTTATTTCAAAGTTTCCCCATGAGATTTACAAACAAAATAGATTAATATACGAGTACCTAAAGAGTAATAAATATAATATTGTTGAACACTTTAAATTTTAAATTTTTTTCAATTCTCCCCCTCCCCCGTGCCACCGAAATTTTTATGTGCATTCGCCACTAATGCACAGGCCTCAAAAAAACACTCTTCACCACGCCACTGCGTTAACATAATTATTACTATTGTTATTACTATTATTAATATTATTATTGTTATTTATTTTATATTATTACATTTATTTTACCACCTATTGATATAATATTACAATTGTAAGATCCTCTATGCACTATTTTAATCCATTTAAGTAGTGCGCGAAATTATCATCAAGAGAATAAGATTATTTATTTCTGTGGAGTACTTACGCACCTATAGTTATGCAAATCCCAAAATTGTTTACCAAAGTAATATAATACTTTATACATAGCAGTCAGTGGCGTATTTTCAACAATTTTTTTGGGGGGAAGAGGGGTGTCCAAAGTTTATCCAAAATGTCATAAGGTGAGAGAGGATCTTTATTGTAAATCGATAACATTGCTAATTCGTTAAGTCTCTTCTAAATAATCGTACATTTTACTCAAATAATAATAAATAAACATTTCACTCATTAAAGTGTTAATGCTTACTTCAGAAATAGTATTACGTAAGTATGTTTTTATTAGCTTCAGTTTCGAAAATGTTCTCTCATTCGATGCAGTTAATACCGGATTTGTTTCTAATATTTAAAGCAATTTGAATATACCTGGATATACACATGTCTTTATTGCAAACATTCGATTGCATTAATTGGCTTGTCACTCATGTTGTATAATTTCCTTTGCCATCACTTAAACTCTCCAATGAAAACTGATGTAGGTGTTACTAAGTCTTCTCTGTATGTTTCAATCGATTTATATTAATATATTATACGTATAACTATCATCTAAATATTATCTTAGCATATATTTCTATATGTTTACTCTTTAGAAATCATTTTTTTTTTTTTTTGTTCGGGGAGGGTTCAGTACTCATGGATCCCCCCCTAAAGTACGCCACTGATAGCAGTGTTTCCTGAAATAAAATTCAACCGTGTTTGATTAAATATGTCAACTAAATTAATAATTTCGAAAATAACATTGGCCTACTATAATTAATTCGACTTTTCACATTATCTTTTTAATATTTTAAAAATACTTAACCGTATTGGATAAATTCTGCTGTAAAAAATAATAATAATAATAATAATAATAAAAATGATGTACTACAAACAAAATATTCGACTTACGTTTTAATTTACAATGAAACAACTACTTTTTGAAAACGGTTTTCTTCCAATAATAATTATTAACCATAAAAAATCATCGTATTTTAAGAAATTAAAAACCACTGTACATTTCATTTAGAATTGTTAGTGAATATTTTTTTTATTTTTTTTTTACATCAGTTTTTTTTTTGAATAATTATTTCTTTATGGAACATGAAAAATATATATGTATAAATATTATTGTAAGTTTCCTGTAGGGACGTTTATCTTAATATTGTTTTTGTTTTTTTTTTCATACTATAATAAGTGCTATCAACAAAAATGTTAATAAACTCGATTCTCTCGTGTGTAAATAATATATTTAAAAAAAAAAAAAAAATACTAATTTATCAAAACTTAAGTAGAATACGTAGGTACCTTACGATTGAGTACAATCGACAGGGGGTTTCATAGAGATTATTATATTGACCTCGATATAGTGTACCTACTGTTTAAACACAAATGTTATAAATAAATATTATGTATGCGTTTTATTAACACGTTTATATATATATATACATACATTCATTTTTTTTTTCGTGTAAATAAACCAACTGTTTATGGTTATAAAGTTGTTATCTTCCAAACATTTTTTTTTTTTACCTGAATATTATAAATATACTAAAATTTATTGTAAAATAATGTCGAGTTGTTGTAACTATAATATATTATATTTACTTTTTAAAATAAAGTAAAGTTTTATTGAAATAATATTGTTGTTGAGAATTGATCTACTTTTTTAAAACTTTTTTTTTTAGCATCATTATTTCGTACGGGCAGCGGCGTCTGGATAGTATTCCGCGATTACTCCATCCCGTACCGCGTCTCACTGCAAAAATATAAAACTTAAAAGCGGTAGGTACGTGCGTATATCTCGCCAACGGGTTTATGATAATTAAAAATTTCACCACCAACCATAATGGTAAACAAAAAAAGTAAATAAGAGCAATGCAATATTCGAGAATGTACCTATTTTAAATTTCTCTAAAAAGACAATTGTTCAAGAAGTAAATAGATACTTTCCGGGATAACGAGTGTCCTAAGAAAATAATCATCCTGTGATCCTGCGTAATATGGCTTCGTTGTTTAACTGATAACTGTATGACTCTAAAATAACGTATTATAAATCATCTGTGGCATAAATAGCCTTGCTAGCGCCTTTATATCAATGTAAAAATTGATGTGATGATATTTTTTTTAACCTTTAGTTTCACTAAATTTTTTTAAGAATACAATTTATATTTATTAGTTGTTATTACAGTGTAAATTTCAACCTTCAAAAATTTGCTTTTCTTGCTTAAGACTGGTTAATTCATTGAAAATGTCTTCATATGAAATTTTTCTAGCAAATTCATGTTCTATGGATACAATTGCCATGCTTGTTAATCCCTCCTGTCCAATCGTTGACCTTAAGTATTGTTTTGTTAGTTTACTAAAATTTCGTTCACAATTAGCAGTTGTTACTGGAATGGTGAGAAATATTTTTAATGCCATTTCTATATTAGAATGGATATCTTATAAATTTGTTTCAAGAATTAATTTTAATAAATCAATCGGTGCAGCCGTTTTGAAAATGATCACCATGCATTAGCCTGGTATTTAAAGCATTCCATTTCAAAGTTCAGATCACCGGTTTATTTTTTAATTTCGTCAAAATCCATTGGTGATAGTTTACTTCCACATAAAAATCCAATTCAAAGTCATTAGATACAGTGGTCATTTTTTTAAATCGCCACTTAAAAGGATCGAGTCAACAGCCTTGTAAAAATCATTTTTGATTTTAGTGTGAATGGATATTGCACCTTCATCCATCGCTTCTTCACCGACCATTCGTTTTATACTATGTCTTCGTTTTTCTAGAAATAGATGTGATATTACGTGATGACGGGAAATTACTGAAAATATGCGTTACACGTTGATAACAATTAATAGAACAATTTGGAATTTCCTTGTGTTATTTTCATAATTGCATCATTAAATTCACATGTAGTAGTATGTACAACTAGACAAATTCATACACATTTCAAAATGTATAATGAAAAAATGTTGTTTTGAAAACAGAATAAAATACCACTATTGAAGCACAATTTTGTGCCCCTTTGCAATCTGCGTCCTTGGCACAGTTCGCCATACCCTTTCTACACAAATGTAAATCTTTATTGTAGATATGGCTCATATTATGATGATTTTGTCATTCATGTCTATCTCTTTATTTGCTCATGCCAAAGTGTCATCAATTTTCCAAATATTTTAATATATTCAGATATGCCTATAAACAGTGGATAATAAAATAATATTTCGAACAAAACCTGTAATTATAATATAAACGTTTTCATATAATGGTCTGATTAATCGTATTATTTTTAAACTCTTGAGAATTCCCCTATAAAATTGCTGTCTGCAAAAATTTTCATATTGATGTAGAGTGAGTAATCTATTGCTCGAATTGCGGTAATAAATAAAAGTGACTGCAAGTTTTAGTTTAGAAATCATTGTCCTATAGTAGTTTAATGCTACAGTAAAAAGGGGAACTATACCCCCGCACTGATTCGTCTCTTAAGAGAGGAGGGGCAAATATACTTACGGTTCAAATGACGAATACCCTTCATAATAAACTTATATTATTTACTATTACTCCACTCGGGTCCATAAATTGCCGTTATGATTGATAACTTCTATACCTACAGGTTTCTAACATTTTAATGAATGTCCTCACCAAAGCTTCATCTGAATTTAATATGCCAACAAATTGAAAAAGTGCTCCGACCGATAAAAAATAAACTTATTTATGAATTTAAATATATTTTCATTTTTAAAATCTGACTACTATATGTACCAACATTTTTGTCAGCCGTATAGCTACTTTACGTTCATAAATAACGTAAAAACAGTCGTACCCTTTCCCCTTAAATGGGTATCGGGCAGTAGATTAATGTAAAAATTATGCCATTAAGACGAGGTCATTAAAAGGTAAAAAATAATTTTCAATTTTTACAGAATTTGAAAGAATTTGGGAAACCCATTTGCCTTTGAAATCACTTTTCCATATTGTTTACAATGTCAACGATTCTCCTTTATTCAAGATTCTTTCAAGTTTTGCTTCAATATTAACATAAAAATTATAGTGAATAGCTCAAACCTATATATTTGATCAGTGGGGGCTTAGCCCTAGGGACTTTGTTGACCGTCTGCCATGCAACAAGCGTCAGCCACTGAAACGCCATCCGATTGCTACTCTGGGAAATCCTTAAAGTTTAAGAATACTACAGGGAATGGCCTGTATAGAGTTACTTCTAAATTTAATGTCCTATAAAAATGTTCCTATGAAGTTTCTGTTTGGAACAAGTCTTCGTGTAAACATTTGAAATACATTTTATTTAGAAATCGGGACGGTGCGTGTCAACGCCGGCCGACCGCCATCCGCCCGGCAACAGGTGTCCACGACGGTTGAAATTTATTACTAGACCTCACGGCTCGGTGCTCGGTAGTGTTCTCGTTGTCAGTTTATGTTTCACGTTGCTATTTTTTTTTTCTTTTTTGCACACGGATTCTGAGCGGAGCTAGGCAAACTGCCGGTAAAAGGTTAGAGAGGTACCTACGTAATAGTATTTTTAATAGTAGTCGTTTTTTTCCCCTCCTGTAGCCATGTTAAATCAGAAATCAACAAAAACAAAACCGACGTAACGTCATTTTTAATTTTCTGGGAATAGATACCGTTAGGAATCTGGGAAAATGTTTCGTCTAATGTACCACCGGGCAAAATATCATTATAACGTATACGACGAGAACAATTTGGAGTTTAAAATTACAATTTTGTAAAATAATAGATTCTCAGAAAGTTGGTATTTTGTCGGAAAATTTGGTACCATTGGAAAGCATATTAGGTGAGGAAAATCAATTGACTAAAAGTTATATTTTCATTTACCTAGAATAGCTCATATTAAAAAAATGTAATTTTATTGAAAAATACAATGTTTTTGTAAACAAAATATTTAATTTTGTTGTGGTTTTTAAAAAAAAAAAGTTGCGTAACCAATTGCGTACCAATGTACGTTAGATATAATATTCCTAACTTTCCCTCGATAGGATTTTACAATTTCCAGCTGCCCGGCTTTTTCATGAATCAATTTTTGTTTAGAATTTGTTTAATGAAATGAAAATTAACTCGCCGTGATTATTATACTTAGAAAGGAGAACCATGTGTAGGACACAGTTGTAGGTGGGAAGTTGGGTACGTAGTTCCTATAGAATAGGAACAACACCATTGTAAAACGACAACACCCCTTTTTTTTTTCTTTTTTTTTGGTTTGCTGAATTGGCAATACATCTGCCTCCCGGAACCGCCGTAAGGTATTGCGTCGAGGGGCGGATCGCCATCATTTATTAAAATGAAAACAATTTATAAAAATAAATACATATGTGTTTTAAAATTCCGTTTTCCCCTGCGGGCGGAGCGAGTTCACATTTAATTACACAAACGCGTTATGGGCAGCAGTCGGGTTGAAACCCGCTTGTTGCCCTTACATTCTCGAGATTAGGGGGAGGGTTTGCCGCGTCTTTTGCAGCAGCAGCAGCAGCAGCTGGCTCCCCGCTATTCTGGTTGGCGGAGTCCCTTTTATGAGGCCGCCGCATCCTCTTACCGACGTGGCTACAGTTCGCGGCAAGGTGGCCCTCGCCGTTGCACCGGTAGCAACGTCGAGTTGCCGTACCGAGTTCTTACACTCGGCAGCGTGATGTCCGCGGTCCTGGCACCGATAACAGATCGGAGGCCTTTTGCCGAGTACTTTGACTCAGCAGCGGGACCATCCGACCTGAATTCGGCCGGCCTCACCGATCTTTACCGCGCCCGCCGCCGGGAGCACGAAACTGTTAACGACGTTGCCGCACCGAGCTCCCAGTGTGGGCCGAAAGGTGACGGGCGGTGGGGTTGCGCCTGCGGACACCGCGCCCGCCGCTACCAGTGAGTCCTGCACATCCTTGACCGCGATCCATGGCGGCACGTCGAGGAGCAGGACAGAGGCCGTTGTTGTCGGCCGGTTAACCCTGCCGTCGACGCCGACCACCGCCTGTAACTTTTCCGCCAAAATGGCAGCCTTCTCCTCCTTCCTTACCTCGAGAGTGATCCCGTCCGCACGGCTCGCGCGAGCGTTCAAGATTTCGATTTTCAAGGCCTTAAGATCTACTCCCGAGGTGATCCTCTTCATCATGGCGGGCAGCGTCACTGCCGAGTCTGGGGCGACCCGGACAGTTATCGCCGCCGTCTTCAGCTCCTTCAACGCCTCCTTCTTGGAGCGTGGCTCGCGTTCAGTGCCGGTCGCCGGCCGCTTTGCGGCCTTTGGCTCGACTTTCACCTTCCGCTTGACCACGGTCCACTCGAGAGGCGCGGGAAGAGGCGGGAACTCAGCTGTCTCGGGGAGAGCCGTTTTATTGGCTAACCTAACCTGGACCTGCGGCTGAATCCAAAGTTGCTTCAGCTTTTTCGACTTCGCTGTTTTTGGCGACTGGGGCCCGGTGAGCATTGGCTGCAACACCGAGTCGGTCTGACAGCTCGCCTCCCAGGGGGAGGGCATATCAGCACGACCCGTGTTAGCAACGCCGCCATCCGTGTTCAGCGAGAGCTGGAAAACACGAAGGAGAGCATGCGCCTCGCTCACGCCGTCTTTAAGGATGACGTGCGCGTTGCGATACGCCTTGGTGAATTCCACCAATCGGTTCAGAACGGCTCCGAGTTTTACCAAGGCCGCCGTCCCCGCGCCGGGCTTCATCGTAGATGGTGTGGTACCGGTCCTTCTCTCCAATTGTGCGGATTTCCTTTCTGTTAGTTTTCATGGCTGGACGATGACGACCGTTGGGGCGAGCCACCCCCAACTGCTGGCTCTGGGGCATCCAAAACCCCTGTAGCAGTAACTGTGATTTTTTGGTTTTCTTCCATGTTGATTTTTGAGGCAAATTCTAGCCTTTGCGTTTTAACCCTACCGCCAGGGGGTTTTTTATCGAGGATTTCCTTCTAGGGCGGTTGTCGATCAAGGCTAAGCAGCTACCCGTTAGTGACACTTGGCTAGTGATTAGTTAGTTTTTGTCTTCTTTTACCACTATGAGACGTTAGGCATAGAAGTTTTGTAAAAGGTCACGGCACCATATTCCTTTTAATCTGCGGTTAGGATTTCCAGGGAGAGTAAGAATGGAAAGATATTTTATGAGGGGTCGTTAGGTTAGGTTAGAATGGGTTTGGAGTCGTTTATGAAAACGTGCGTAGAAAAAAATACAATAATATATAATAATAATAATAATAATAATAATAATAATATAATAGCATAACTATACTCTGTTCAGGTTAGGAGTGTCAAATCGCTCGGACGAAAACTAGTTGTGTGTATTTCTAATGTTGGCCACGTGGAGCGCTGTGGTATGCTGACGCGCGTTTATACGTAGTATCACATTTTCACGTCGCACCGTGATTAAACGACCAAATTAAACATTTTTGTTATTGTTTTAAAATAATTGTTTTCTCTGGAAAGAGAGAGAGTGAGAGTGATGGCTACTACTAATATAATCGGTATCAAATAAGAGCGCACCGGGCGGCGCACGAAAACCGGTCCTATCTCGCGCATGACAGACGGCTACGCGTTCCAGCGCCGTCAGCGTCAACTGTTCATACAGAGTGTTGTATATTGTCACACTATTTTAACGGTATTACGCGATAACACGTCGTTTTGTTTTTTTGTGCGCATTCGCTGTTTATTTTAAATTGTTTTGTTTTCGTTTGATTTTCACGTGACACTATGACAAATATTTCACCTTCGTCAAAAAATCCTATGGGAAAGGTGAGTAAAAAAATATATACATATTATGTATTATTTTATACCTATTATAGTTTTGTGTGTATATTATACATTACTTAACATAGTTTTTTTCGTATTTTATTCCAGCCTATTTCATCAGCTCAACGTATTATGATAGTAAATTCATATAAGATGGAATTAAGAAAAAATCCTAACCTAACTGTTCGAGAAGCTCGGATTTATATATCGAAACAACTCGGCATCGGACAACGAACAGTTTCAAATGTCATCAGTGAATACAATACGAACAAAACTGTCACCTCACCGTGCAAAACTCGCATAAGGACATCAATTATTGATAAGTTTGATGATTTACAAATGAATGCAGTACGTTTTCATGTTCATTCATTCTGGTTCAATAAAACAATACCAACATTGGACAAAATACTGTGAGTTATTAAAGATGACGAAACTTTGCCAGATATTTCCAGAATGAATTTGTATCGTCTGTTGAAATCTATGGACTTCATTTACACGAAACGCAGTCGCAAAAGTGCTATGATCGAAAAAGATGAAATTGTTTTGTGGCGTAGACGATATTTAGAAAATATTCGTAAATATCGTGAAGAAGGCCGGCATTTATACTATCTCGACGAAACATGGGTCAACGCAGGCGACTGTACCAGCAACACGTGGGCACAACAATTAAATCGCCTCGTGATGCATTCCTACAAGGTCTCACGACGGGGTCTCAGAATCCATCCGGCAAAGGTAAGAGGCTCATTGTTCTCCACATTGGGTCGGAAGATGGGTTTGTGCCAGGTGGTCTTTTGTGTTTTGAGTCAAAAACAACGACGGACTACCACGAAGAAATGAATGGTGACACATTTTACGACTGGATGACAGACGTAATACCACGACTCAAAGAGAATTGTGTCATTATAATGGACAACGCCTCGTATCACTCTGTGAAAAAAGAAAAAATTCCAAACACGACAACAAAAAAAGCAGACATCATAAAATGGCTACAGGAAAAAGGTGAAGTAATTGATCGACCTATGGTGATCCCTCAATTACTCGATATAGTAAAAAGACTAAGACCACAATATGACAAGTATTTGATTGACGATTTGGCTGAAACACACAACAGGACAATTTTAAGACTCCCTCCTTATCATTGTGAGTTAAATGCAATAGAATTGGCGTGGGCCAACGTGAAAGGTCACGTAAAAATGAACAACACCAGCTACAAATTAAGTGACGTAAAAACACAGTTGTTGGAAGGTATAGAGCGAGTGGATGAGACGATGTGGAAAAATTTTATTCATCACACAATGAAAGAAGAAGAAAAATTCTACAACATTGATTTCATTGTAGACGATATGTTGTCCGCAGAAACACAAAGTCTGACCATGACGATTGGCGATACGTCTTGGGATTCTGAATTTTATAGTGATGATGAGTAATATTAATTTTATTTTTAATTTTTTAATTTTTTAATTTTTTGTAAATAACTTGTGTACAAATGACTATGTGTAATTTTGATAATGAGTAAGAATACAAAACAAAATGTGTCCTGTTAAATGTTGTTCTTTATAATCTACTCTATCCTATTTATACAAAAAATTTAAATATTATATTAATATTTATATATTATCAAGGTGAATATGAAAATAAATAATAAAACGTACACAAATAAAAAAAAATTGCAGTAGTATCGGTAGTAAAAACGTTTGTATGTTCAATATGTTTTAAAAAAAATTGATAAAAAAGGGTCTATTATTTTACTATGTAATACGTGGTAGCGCAATATTATATCCGGTAGATTATTGTTACTACAACTTTCTGTAGACACGGCGGCAACATCGTCGACGACGCCGATCACAGCCGACTACGACGACCAATCACAGAGCGAATAGATACGCCAACGCGGTGCGCTCTTATTTGATATAATCCATTATTTTTTTTCAAGCTAATCTAACCTAACCTTAATTTTTTGCTTTAAAATTTTAAATTGTTTTAATGTTTTCAATAAAACATATACTGTGAATGTCTGCCATTTTTTTCACTTTACGTTTGTGTTTAACCATCATTTCAAGAACTACCGAAAGATTAATTTTGTACAAATGTTGAGGGATAAAACCAAGGTATAAAATTCTGATTGGATTTTAAAATCCATATGAAAACTAAACTATCACTTTAATTTTGTTTAATTGTTTATTGATGTTGACATTTTGAATTCGACTTTGTTTGAAAACAATGTTACATTATTGGAAATTGACGGTTTTTAACCGTAACGCATGTAGAGCCAACTAAAATATATTTAGATAGTTACAGCATAGATTAGTATATTTAGTCTATAGTTACAGACGCTTTAAAATAATTGTTTTTTTTTTTTTTTTTTTGTCAAAATTGGTGTAAAATAAGTAAATAAATATAGATACCAACACCATAGTTAGTTTTTAGAACGTCAATTTACCTAAGTTAAAAAAAATATCATAAGTTGTATATTACAATATTGATTCATGGATAACCAAAATACAAATTAATCAAAAACAATTTACATTAATTATTATAGGAATATGAATCCAATAGACGATCGTCTACATTGAGTTATAATGTTCCTGACAAGTGGTTGCAATTCGCTCCGGTTTCCAGTGTTATAATTAATAAATTTGTGGCATTTAAGACACCATTGGATTTTAAATTTAACAACTATATACCTGAGAATGATAGATTCAATATAAATATTCTCTTCTCAACATTGGCTAAAATGCAGGTATTATAATATACAATATTTATAATTTTACAAAAAAACTAATAATTAATAATTTTTCAAACTAAAATATTTAAAATAAATGGCAAAAGTCTTCTTATTGTCAAAACAATTCTTCAGTTTAATATGTTTGTAAAAACTGATTCACATTACCTTATCTTATCTTTGTAACTATACTCATACCAATGGGGTTGTTTTGAATTGAGCTCTTTCTGAAAAATGACGAAGAAACATAATTATTCTAATGCAAGATTGGCTAGTGACTTGACCGAGTTAAAACTGAAGTTATTGAGTACTGGATCTAATCCAAAAGGTCTTTTTACATACCTTCATTCATTACCTTACATGATTCACACAGTTTAGAGCTTGTGGGCCACTCCTAAGCGAGTTCAGAAATTAATTATTTTTTGCTAAACAATTATATAAAACATGCTGAAATTACCACTGAAGAGGACAGAAAAAAATATTTATTTAAATCAAAGCGAACACCTTAAAAAATAGGAATATTTTGATTAAAAATATTATGAATATTTATGCAAATTTTTAAGCTTAAACATTTAAATAATTACACAAATTTGTCACAATCTTCAGATTCTTGTATTCTTAAATTGTAAAGATACCATAGGGAATTATGTGAATTGTCTCAATATTGAACATTATTATAAGACTAAACTAATTACCAAAGTTGCTAATATTTAACATTATTTTAGGTTGATTTAGGCTTATGCATTGATCTAACAAATACAAACCATTACTATGATAAATCACATATTAGTAGAAGAAATTGTACCTATGAAAAACTTCCTATAGCAGGCCATGGAATTCCACCAACTCAAAGTGAAGTCGAAGCATTTTTGAAAATCTGTTGCAATTTTCATAATAAAAACCCTCAGTTATACATTGGTAAGTTAAAATTGTATTTAATTTTTAAAAAATATCTATAGGTTAGGATACGTAGAAAAAATTGTATTGGAATATTGAAAGCAACAGTCAACTATATATCATTGGTTATTGCACTCAATAACCGATTCTGAGTAATACTCTGAATAAAAATAATAATAACTCTTACCAGAATTTCAACTCAACATATATATATTTTTTTTTTTTGAATCTATAAGACCTGAGAAATCGGGAAATTAACTTTTCCAAAGTATTATCGTTTACCTTAAATAAGTGTTAAACTAGTAATACCGTTTAACATAAAACTAATAGTTTTCTCTCTTCACTCAGACTCAGAATCCTAAATAATAAATTTAAATTAAAATCATTTTTTTTTTTTTTAACAAGGTGTTCATTGTACCCACGGTTTTAACCGGACTGGGTTCTTAATAGTCTCCTTCTTAGTACAAATATTTAAATATGATGTAAAGAGAGCCATAAATGAATTTGCAGCAGCAAGGTAAAATATATAATATTATACCATTATGAACATACAAAATTAGAAAATAATATGTATGCATTTTTGTAGACCTCCGGGAATTTACAGACAGAATTACATAAATAACCTATATTATCGGTACTCATCTAGAAAACCCAACTTCCAAATCAAATAAAACCTACAAAGAACTACAATTAAAACATTGAAAACTGTTTATATCTGTATATTCTGTAATATATATATCAAACAAATTGTTTTTACATTTAAAAACTATTATTAGTATTTTTCAAACTTTCATAATTTATGATTTTTTTCTAAAACACAAATTATATTAACTATTTTGTCATTTGAATAAATAAATAATAAATACATTTGGAAATATCTATATTGTCAGTGAATTTACTTTATTTGCCTTTATATTATAAGTTTAAAACATAGAATGTATTACATTTGATGTTTCTCTATCATATCACCATCCTTGTAGTCTAATATAATACAGAAATCAACAAAAATAAAAGCATTGTATTGCCAATAACAATTTGTAGCAATTTTACTAACCGAAAGTGTTTTCTAAGAGAAATAAAGAACTTAGAGGAGGAACTGTTGAATATTTGGAAAAATGTTTCACCGAGCGGAAATTCCACATTATTTAAGGTATGACATAAAAAATACCAAATGATAATTTTTTTATAAAATTAAGAGTATTATAATTAGCCTTAATAAAAGATTTATACTTTAGATGATCTATATAAGATATATATAGTATAAAAGCAATTGAGTTAAATGGACATGTGTTGTTAACTATGTATTTTTTTTTTTCATTTTACGAACGGGTGTAGAAATATTACCATTAATTAATGTGTTCAAATTAGATTGTTTTTTTATTGAATATTCCTGGAGCTGGTTGAATATACATTGTAAATCTCGAATTTTTTTTTGATTTTTTCTCCTTTACCACAACAATTTTCTATTATATCTAAAGATGTTTTAACACTAAAGAAGCACTGCTGTGTAATTCATCAAACAGTGTATTTTCTATAACAGAATCTACAATGTGATTATAGATATCAATATTTATTGAGTTTAATGAATTATCCGAACTTTCTGAACATCTAATACTTTGTTCATCTAGCTGAATGTTGTGTGTAACAAAATCTTTTCAATATTATTGATGTTATAAATATAAAAATTAAATATGATGTAGACGCATAGCATCTTTTTGGAGATTATTCTTTGTAAATAAACAAATATGCATTCCAATAATAAGTTTATGGGTATTGTTAGCTATACATATTGTAGTAAATTGACTTAAATAATTTACGGTAATATTCATATCAATGTTTGTATGTTGTTTTTTACTTTTTTTTTTTTTTTATAAAATTTAATAAATTTTAAAGCGAGTTATGAGTATGTAAAATGTGCTTATGTCTGTGGGATCATGTGGGAGAGCGCCATGACTTGCCCCTCCTCCCATCACAGTATTTTGGTTTTATGGGCTCCACGAAGAATTACAAATTTTTTTCGCAAGACATGCTAATTGCAAAATTTTGATACCAGTTTGAAGTCTGTGGTTCCATGCGGGGGCGCCCTAACTTCCGGACGTTGTTATTTATTTACTCAATAGCCTAAAGATTAATTGATTAGCTCAAAAATAACTATATTGTCAATTTGTACCACAGTTGTTCTGTGATTAGACTATAGTAGTCATTTTGTTTGCATTTGGTATGCGATCAATATAAAAATTACTAACTCCCGAGTTGCTTTGAGATGACAAAAATGTGCTATTACCTATGATTGTTTGGGCCAATAGGGGTTTTGCATGGAATGGAATTGCGTCAATGTGTATCAATCTATAATTTTACCCATGTACAATAGGGGCTCTAAATATGATTTAAGACACCAATGATTGTTAGCATGGAACTGCAAATGCCACAATGCAAGATCTATATAGCGTAATTTTTTTATATTGCCTACTAGATAGATGGAAACCGCATACGAATAAAATTTCCTCTTGCGACTTACGGCTTGTATTGTTGAATTATATAGTGTAGTAGAGTTTTTTTTTAGGTATATGAACTCTTAACACGTTCATTGTCGATGATGACTATGCGTTGTCAAACGTTATTGGTAATATCTAGTCTATGACGACGTGTAGTTGTCATATAAACATGTGGGTTTTTCGACTTTAAATAAAACATTCGACTATTCATCAACAATTTCAATTATTTGTGTGGCCATTCAGTACATATTTATAAACTCCTGTATGCAGTTGGATTTTGTGGTGAATAACAGATAAGAACTATTGGAGCTGAACACGTTAATAGACTACTTATTGGAAACTAAATATAATAACAGTGGGGATTAAACATTAAAAAAAAAAAAAGAAAATAGGTTTGAAACTCCACTGAGAATGTGAAAATATAAATAATGAATAACATAGTATATATTTATATGAATATATGTATGTTATTAATTATTAAACTATATTTGAAATAATTGGTGTAAATAATTAAACAGTTATTTGTACAAACTCCTTATTTTTATAAAACTGTATCTAAAAATTGGAACATTTCAATTAAATGAAAACATTATATTATCATAAATATTTTACTTGAAATTAAAATTATGTCAATTGAAATTATAATGTAATTATAATTCAAACAAAAATTAATGCAAGATGATTTTTCTGACACATCAAAAATAGTAGAAATTATAATTAATATCGTCTATCTCTACGTCCTCCCCCACCACCACCACCTCCGCCGGCGCCACCGCCTCCTCCTCCGCCGCCGCCGCCACCGCCTCCACCACCACCACCACCACTACCACCGCCGCCACTACCACGGTGATGACCATGTCTAGGAGAAGGTGATCTAGTTCTACGTGTTCCAACATGATCACGTGAACGACTACGAGAACGATGTCTGCGTGACCGACGACTATAAAGATATTTACGTAGTTCCCGTGATATTGGTTTTAAATGCATGAAATTGCAAAATCCACTACGTGTACACTCTCTGAAAATTAATTATTAATTGTATGTACACCCCTATTATTTGCTAGTATTATATATTTTGTTATTATTCTTACCCCATTTCATACTGGCGACAACAAGCCTCACGGAAATCTGTTACAGGACTCAACTCAGCATAAACTGGACGCCCTCCAAACCATCGATTATTTAAATCATTAACAGCGGCTTCTGCATGTTCTTCTCGTCGAAACTATATTTTAAACATAAGACCAAAAATACTATAATGGATACATATAGAATACACATAAAGAATTCAATTTTTTAATAGTGATTAAAAAATTATTATAATTTTGATTCTAAATATACCTTTATATAGACATTGCCAACAAGATGATCTCCTAAATTGTCACATACATTCATTTCTTCAATTTCTCCATACTATTTAAAAGTTGAATGTGATTAATAAAGATAACAATAATAAACAAATTATCCAAATTTGCAAATATATGATTTTTAAGTAAAATTCAATATGTGTAATGTGTATTGTACATATTGAATTTAATCCTTAAAATCCTTTAAAATAAAAATGATTTACAATTTATTTACTTTATTTAAAAACTTAACTTAAATATTAAGCTGTATTATCTTACCTTATCTTCACACTCTACAAATACGTCTTCAAAGAAGTTATCATAATGTTCTTGCATTTCTTCATCGGTGACATTTGAAACCACTAAAATACATATACAATAACATTTTTAAAGGCAAATAATGAGCTAAGGAAATAAATCATACATTTCTTTAAATAACAAATCATTTATAATACAAGTAAGTTATTATAATTACTAATTAGATACTTATTTGAACTTAAAAATTAAATTACATATTTGGTGGTAATTTATACCACACATATTTATTATAATTTAAATGAAATAACTTTTGTTAAACTATTGAATAAGTCTCTAAATTTTGGTAATTATTAATAATTGAGTTATAACTTAAAAAAATAGATATAATATATAAATATGAAATACTTAACTTATAATTTATAATATGGAATATGAAGAAAAAAAAAAAAAAGAAACATCACTTGCCTAATGCATATCATTAAATAATCAAATCCAATTGAAAACTAGTCTAACCACTTAACCCTGCCAGTAATGTCATGTTATAAATTATGACATGATACATAATACAAATATAAAATATGTTTAAGTAGTCCCTGTTTATTATATTACACATTTAATATTTTACTTGAATTTCCCTATGCATTGTATTACATTTTAGCTGTACATTTGAAATTCTAAACTGGAAATAGTTAATAAAAGAAATAGTAAAATATTAGAACGACAAAATCCATCTCGAGTATCCTTAGAATGTATATTATTAAAATATTACTTTTAGACTAATGAGAGGTAAGATTAAGGTTTTTTTTTTTTTTTTTTTTGATTTTTAATAAAAGTCGAACAAGAAATATATAATACCACTATTTCAAAAACAAACACTCAAAAAATTCCATATCTATAAATAGGAAATAATTCAAAAATAATACTATACCAGTATATTAACTTTTTCAATAGCTTAAAAAATGATTAAATGTTGAGAAAAAAAATCATTAATAATCTGTTTATGATAAAATATATTTAAACTATTATAGTGTAATTAAAATATTATGTACTTAAAATCGATGAACTATTTTCTGACATTGTCTTTTGTACAGTTTTGCAAAATATAAAACCTAAAGTCAATAAATTATGTCTCTATCTCAAACTTCCCAACCATGTGATTAAAATTGCTGATAAAATTCAAGAAACAAAAATAGTAACTATAAACTTAAGCAACATGAGTATTAACCACTTAGTATAGTAATCCTTTGCAGATACTTTTAGTAAGGTTTGGCATCAAGTAAATTACAAATTTAATCTTAATTTTCCATATCGTTAAATTTTTTTTTTTTTATATAAATTATGTTCATTATTTATAACAATATAAGTAGTATACTAACTAATCTTTTAGTTTTTTAACAAAACATTCAATTCTAAATTAAAACAAATAAATAAGATATATCAGATATAAATACTGAAAACAGAACAAGGATAAAATAATGTACATACTAAAATGAAACAATTTAAGTAATTAATTACTCCAGCCTGTTTTTATATGCTATAAATAATGGTGTGGTTTCCCACATGCATAGTACACATGCTATCTTATCGTCAGTAACATAATATCACGAAAATGAAACAAATGTGATTTACACATTAGTAAGTTAGTAATCGGAGAGAAAAGGGATATGAATATGTGAACATATTATGCTATGGTTATGTAGTCTGATTCTGCTCATGTCACCAAAGGTTAAATTCACAAGAGATAATATTTATCAAATATCTTGAAGGAGTTAATACTGGTCAAAATTTCCATATTGATGCAAATATCCATATTCATTCCTATAACAGACAACCTGAATTGTTTTAGTAAAACCAATCGATTTCAATTCTTATTTTAATTATACAATTAACGAATTTGGTTAAAAAAAAAAAAAAAAAAAAAAAAAATTAATTTAAACTTTAAAAACCACTGACAAGTCGTAGTCTTCAAGCTCGTACTCTTTTAAGATATTTGACAACGACTGTAAACATAAAAGTAAAAAATTAAACCTAATAATTGTATGAAATGCATTTGTAGATTTAATCTTTAACAATTATGAAGCTATTTTTACTATTAATTAACTTTATACCTGATGAATGATGATTAATAAAATATAGTATAACTAAGTAAAAAATGAAATGATTAATAAAAGTTAAATTATACATTTATTTAATCTTTAAAACCACAAATATTTAGTTAGTAATCTATATTACTTTAAACAAACTAAGAGCATGAAAAAAAAAAATATTTTTACTTTGTATGTTTTTAAATATGTTTACCTTAAAAAAAAGTCTGTTTTATAAAAGCTTTGCACAAAAAAATGAATTATTGAATACAAAATTAATCATTATTGAAATATATTTACCTAGTATTAATTATCTTTTATTTTATAATATATAAATTATCATAAGTACATGGTCTAAACTGGCTCATTATTACATATTAGGTACTTACAGTGTGACCCATCAGCCGATTTTGCAGAATTTTGTGGATTGACATACAGATTTTGCAACAGAACAGTCTAAAAAAAAAAATTGAATCAACATAGATAAAGCTGAGCAAGCCAATACAGTGGAATAATTAGTCTTAGATAACAAAAGAGAAAAAAACATTTACTCATAATACAATTTATCGAAATCCTAATACTAATATATAAATAGTCATAAAATATGATTTTGGATAAGTTAACTAGGGCAAGTTTGTTTTTAATTAGTTAACTGAAAACATAAAACAATATGGTGAATCTTGGTAATTTAAGTTCCTGAGCAAAACAAGGAAACTACACATTTTAATAATATATACTTTTTAAAATTTATTATTCTATTTACAAAAAAAAAAACTTTTTGAGCAAGTAAACATCATAACCATTTTTATATAGTGATATAATAGCTTTTAAATAAATAATTAAACAAATATGGTGTTTGGTAGTTCTTTATTTTTCTAAAATGTCAGTTTACTACTGAAAAAATATAGTGATGCAAAAATAATAGTGTGAAAATATTTTTAAAAAACTATAATACTGACTTATATTAAAAAATAAAATAAATAACATTTTAAAAACAATATTCACTTTGAAAGCACAAAACTATATTTGAAATTGAATTTTATAGTTTAATCTTCCAATATTTATTTTATATATTAATATTTTATAGAAATCGCAGACTTAGCAGCAACTTCACACGGTGGAGATATATAGATCACCACTGAATCATAATTATCATTTAACCAAAATTATAAATATTTATTACTAAATTAGATGATATATTAATTCTTTTTAAAACCAAATTTGTTTTGTCAACCTATTATGAAATTTAATCGATTAACTATTACTAGGTCCATGAGCAGTAAATACCTACAACCTTTATTTTAGAAGAATGTTTTGAAAGATGATATCTAGATTCTACGTTCTATGTATTAACAGATTAAAATAGAGTAAGATTTAAAACAATCATACATTATTCATTATTACAAAGGATTAAAGATCTTATGTGATAAGCAACGCATCTTAGCCAGTTCCAAATTATTAG
This sequence comes from Tuberolachnus salignus, assembly GCA_956483605.1. Classification (NCBI taxonomy): domain Eukaryota; kingdom Metazoa; phylum Arthropoda; class Insecta; order Hemiptera; family Aphididae; genus Tuberolachnus; species Tuberolachnus salignus. The sequence goes on along the minus strand of OY101430.1, from coordinate 27,539,369 downwards.
ATTTAGACTATAATAAAGCATTCAAAACATGTTTACTAACTTTATGAATACATCCTTTGTGCAACTACAATACTAATAAGAAAATGTAACTAAATAACTCAACAGAATTTTACATGCATTGCAGTCACATTTGTCTCAAACGGTAATACCAACTTTCATATATCTCAGTAAACAGTAGACAATACCATTACAGGTAGTAGATACATACTCAAACAATTCCAAATCTTTACTTGTTCCTTTCCTCCTACACTAATCACATGTAAAATTTCAGATTTGTATAAAAAATACTTATTTTTTTTTTAAAAAAGGAGGAAAGTATAGTGTACACTGATTATTGTATGTTATATTACAAGATAGGAATGCATCCCCTGTATACATTGTAGAATATAAAACTTTTAACCTCGTATTTTATTAAAATCAAAACATACCTGACTAAAAGTTGGCTTGTTGTGTATTCTTGAACACCGATCGCCATGGCGGCACGCACCAATTTTGAAATAAAATGAACAATTAACCCTAAAGTAAAAAATGATTACCTACATGACATAAACACTGGTTACATATAGTTTTAATCGTTACATCTATGACAGACAATTGTCAGTAATATAAGATAATTTAAAATTATACCACATTGTTTATTAGACTTAATAAGCCGATTTTTAATACTTACTTGTCCTTCTCGGTACCAAAAATCGACGCCAGGTACTCGGCCATATCGGTTGGTTTATTGGAAAAACTACAATGGAATTAATTCGTTAGACGTCTGGCTATTTCAAAGTACCTAAAGACACGAAATGTAAATAAGGGTACGACAAAATGCCTGCGAAAAAACCTTTGATTTGGAGTTCCAGCGAGTTTGTTGATACAGAAGTTAGTACCGTCAAAAAAAAAAAAAAAACATAAAAAAAAAAAACCAACCGATTCTCATGGAACAGAAAAAATATTGTTGGTCTGTTTGTATCATCTCAAAGACAATAAATGTAAACAAATACAATACCGTTATCATTAAACAAGTACAAATCTTAGATAATAGTCATGAATATATAGGTGTTTTTGGTAATAACTAATAATTTTTAGTATTTACCTAAGTATTACCATGAGTAACGAAATAATTTTCAATTTTTTGTTGTCTGTGTTTTGGTCGTGAATATTGTGTTTTGTATTTATTTTTTCGAACTACGAAGTTGAATCGTGTATGTTAATCATAATGATTAGTCTTACGAATCTCGGTGATCACTATATAATGCATTAAATATTGATTAGTTATTTATCAAACAAAACCAAATATTATGATTAGCGTTTGTAAAATATATGTCATTCTTTTTAAACTGACCACTTAACTTGCAACACAAAAAATTATTTTAAAATGTCGGGTAAATGAAATATATATGAATATATTATAATATAAGTAGAATAGTTAGTTAGTTAGTTTATCGTATAAAAAATACAATATTAAACAAAATACAATTTACAGGATCAAAGTCTTATGGATCTAGCTCGTCTTATTCGTCGTACAATCCCCAAGTTCCTGAACGTTGGATCAAATGCCCTCGTAAATCTTTTACGACCATATCTGATAAATTTGTGGCATTTAAAACTCCGCTGGATAGTAAATATGATGATCTTGTTCCTATTATAAACAGGTTCAACGCAGAAATGTTGTTCTCGTCAATGCCTAATATGAAGGTATTACATAATATAGAGTTGAGATTTTAGTATAGGTAACTATTTAAATATCTAATTTAAAAAAAAAATCAATTGATGAATAGTCAAATTCGATTACATTAATTTCTTTTAATCTTTCTAAAACTTGATTATTTAGATATATCTGGTAGGTACTTGTGGGTACTAATGGTTTTGCAAAATTATTTTAATATTTTATAAACATAATAGCATATTAAGTATATAGAATTATTTCAGGTTAAATTAGGTTTATGGATTGATCTGACAAAAACCAGTCGGTTTTATGACAAGTCTGAAATTGAAGAAAATTGTTCTTATGTAAAACTCCCTTGCGTGGGACACGAACAACCTCCGACTCGAGAACAAGCTCAATTATTTGTGGATATTTGTTCAAAATTTATTGCGAAAAATCCTTTGGAATGCATTGGTAAGTTATTTTTCTCTTGACTTTTAAGGTATTGCGATTTTCAGAACAACTTCAATCTGAAAATATTTAAAAATTATGTTTTTAATTGAATTCTGCCACCAATAGAATATTAGTTATAAGTTTTAGAAACATACAATTGGTAATACACACTACAAGTGTACCTGTTCCACAAGATTAATTTTTCCATAAATGGGAAAGAATGAACAAAACTGTCGTATTTTTTTGGTAGTTAGAATATAGTTATCTAAAAAGTTGCTAGGTTAAACTTTTCATATATTTTTACTAATCAAAAAGAATTTTATGTTAAATAAAAATCATTATACAACTAATAGATTTATAAACTAAATAGTCAGACTATATATTTTAAACTATACAATTAAATTTTTTTCAATATAGGGGTTCATTGTACTCATGGTTTTAACCGCACAGGTTTTATGATAGCAACTTACTTGATAGAAATATTGGATTTTGATGTGAATAGTGCCATAGCTCAGTTTGCAGCTGCCAGGTAAAAAATTAATTATACTATTATGTGAGTACAAAATTGTTAAATGATATGTATGGATTGCAGACCTCCTGGAATTTACAAACAAGATTACATAGTTGAACTATTTCAGCGTTACTCCGATGAAGAACCTATTTTAGCACCAGAACTTCCAGATTGGTGTTTAGGTGATTATTATTTATATTATAAAAAACTAAATTTGTTTTCTGCTACAATACTGTGAATATAATGTTTTTTTTTTTTTTTAATTTTAATCTATAAAATAAATTTAAATAATAACAATCAAATACTTCTAACATATTTATTACAATGTCTTAGTTAAGGTTGTATCTTGTGTGTTTAAACAGTTTATACATATATTTTGTATGTATCACAGTGATATTATTGCTAATGTTGCTAAAAAATATTTGTTCAACATTTTCTTTAATTTGCTTTAGAAACACCAGAAGAAAACAACCATCATTTAAATAAACATGAATCGCCTTCCCGACACAAACGTGACTACAGACATCTAGATTCTAATGATCGGTGAGAACATGAACCATAATTTTGTTTAAAACATTCCCTAAATAAGTTATGTATATGAATTAATTTAAATTGTAGCAATAAAAGATCAAGGAATGAGATAAATAATAGAAACCCAGTATTTATGGTAGGTGTATCTGGTGTTACTGCCATTTTTGATCAACCCAGGTTATCAAACATTCAAAAAAGAGCTCAAGACTTATGTAAATGGACAAAGTAAGAATACGTTGTTTTTAATTATTTCTCTGTTAGACTACATAATAATTAAAGACTAGACTTTATTGATACAGAAAATTTCCCTTGACAACTATTATTAAAAACCTAAGTATACATATTATTCAATTAATTACTATCCTAAGTATTATGAAACATAATTTTATTTTATTATGTTAATAATATACTGAAACTTTCATAATAATTAAAATTGCCTAAGGGCAATGTAGAATTGTTCCGGATATCAAATTTACCAGAGTTGTCAGATTTTTTACCAGGTGGCAGGTAATGAATGTTGAATGCCATGAGTGAGATAGTTTTTATATTTGCAATAAAGTATTAGACAATTTGTTTGTTGAAAAGAAAAAATTCTAAAAGATTATTTGTTAAAAACAAATAATATGTTAGTTTTAAATTATTTTTCAATTTAAAATTCTGATGAATATAAATAATAGTTTTTGTAAAAACATTATAACATAAATTTTAACAAAACTACTAATTGCAAGGAATAATATCATCTGTTTGTTGGATCTGTATAAATTATTTTTTTAATCACTATTAATTGTGAAATATTTTATAATTAATAGTTCTGGATTTCCCGGTTCACAGCCTGTTTCAATGGATATTAATAATATGAAATTATTACATACAAAACCTTACCGTGTAACTTGGAAAGCCGATGGTACTAGGTAAGAAGTTTCTAATGTCTTTTTTTTCTTACTACCTTTTTGAACAAGTACTCGTAACAAAATGTGGAATGCATAATCTTTTTTTAAACATGTTATACTTGATAGGTACATGATGTATATTCAAGGTGAAAATGAGATATACTTCCTTGACAGAGACAACAGTGTATTTGAAGTAGAGGGATTGAAATTTTTGCATAGAAAAAATCTCGACCACCATTTAAAAGACACTTTATTAGACGGTGTAATAATTTTATAAAATAAAAATTTTACATTGCATAGAACTATATATTTAAAATATTGAATTTTATTAGGAAATGATTATTGACAAAGTTGATGGCCAAAACATACCTCGCTATTTAGTATATGATGTAGTCGCATTTGAAGGTTTTGATGTCGGTAAACAACCATTTTATCCAAACAGGTCAATGCTAATTGAAGTTAGTATATACAATATTATATGTGCTTTGATTATTTTCTACATAAATCATAAACGTGTACTGTAATCAAAATTGAAATTTGATTTTTAATCGATAAATTATTAGTTGTAAATATGATTTCAGGTTGACATAATAAAACCAAGACATCAAGCTATTATGACTGGCCGTTTAGATAAATCTCAAGAACCTTTCAGTATTCGTTTAAAACAATTTTATGATATTAATGCATCTGATAAGTTACTTGGCAATTTCAGTAAAAATTTATGTCATGAACCCGACGGTCTCATATTCCAACCATCGACTGATGTACTATTTTTTATGTTCCTATAATATTCCTAATGAAATTGTTTCTGTATAACTTATGTTTAATTTCACATAGCCCTATGTAGCCGGTGCGTGCCCTGAAGTATTGAAATGGAAACCATTAGAACTGAATTCCGTTGATTTTAGACTTAAAATTGTTACGGAAGGTGGAACAGGGTATAATTTATATGTGTATTATATGCAAATAATGACATTTCTAACAGTATAAAAATTTCAGAATTTTGGAATCAAAAGTTGGATATTTATATGTAGGTGGAAAAAGTGATCCCTTTTCCAAAATGAAATACACTAAAGATATAAAGAACATGGATGGGAAAATAATTGAATGTAAATATGAAAACGGATTCTGGAAATTCATGCGAGAGCGAACAGATAAATCATTTCCAAATGCTCTAAAAACTGCAATGGGTTTGTGATTTTTTTGAAATTAATATTTTCATGAACTATAAAAAAATATTGTTTTCAGCCATTTGCCACAGCATTGAAACACCAGTTACTAAGGAAATTCTCTTAAAGTATATACAACAAGCAAAGCATAGACAATAACACATAATGTACAGATTATAATAATTGCTTACATTGTTTCATAAAAATTGTATTATTGTATAAAAAACAATTATAATAAATTGTTAAGTTATATTGTTTATTATAAATACTGATGTATATATATAAAATTTTACAATGATTAAATATAAAATTATTGATAAAGATTTTAAAATTTATTACCTACATAAAAATATAAAATTATTATTACAAAATACAATAACAAATTAAACTTTGGTAACCAGTAAAAAATATGTAACAACTACTTTTAAATTTTATTACAAAACCAACAGAAATTAAAAAAAATCTATTATTAATTTTCTTCCATGAAATAATATTGCGGGCACATAGATACTAATGACAACAGACTATGGGCTGGGTATTCTTGAAATTATTGATAACCGGTATGATAACATTGTATGCTCGTCCAATAGTAGGTTTATGAATTAAAAGAATATATGTCATTTGAAAACTTTTCAAAATGAGCGTCTCAGTGAAACATTTGTATAGGTCATTTTCTACATCTGCTGTTAGAGATGGAAAAAGAAATTTCAAGAATTTCATACTTTATAATCGTGGGACAAATCAATTTAAAAAACAACAACAAGAAAATCCAAATAAAGATTTTAAAATTACAGGTAATAACATTAGTATTCTTATTTCTTCTACAAATAAGTGTTAATTAATCAGTTTTAGTATTATAATTACGTGCTGTATAAAATTTTTTTTTTTCTTTTGTGATTATAAATAATTCAGATTATGGCGTAAGAGAAACCACTGTTAAAGTTGGACATAAATTTATAACAGTGAAAGAAAAGATTCCTGACATTATAGTTCCAGATTTGGACAATTTTGATGTGAGTATTCTTTGCTATTGATTGGTGGTTAGGAAATATAATAATTATATATTTTTTTACTTTTAGTTAAAACCATATGTATCGTACAGAGTTCCTGAAGTTACTCAATCAGAATTTACAGCAAAAGATCTATTTAATGCTGTTTACCGTACCAAAATTATAAATGATTTTAAAAATAAGAAACTGACAGAAATTGGTCAACCTATAGAACCTAGTCAGGAAGAATTATTAACACCTGAACAAGCTAAATTAAAAGCTAGACAAACAGGTAGTGATTTGTTCTCACAAGGCAGATAAATAGAATGCCTTATTTTATAGATATCTTTTTATGTAAATGTTTTCAAATTATTAAAGCTTTAGTTTTAACATAATTAGTCTGATTTTTTTTTTTTCAAATTTATAATCAACTGAACATTAACTTATAAAATCTTTTAATTTATGTAACCTTAAATTGTATGTTATAAACAATAACTAAATATATATTATACATATTTTGTGTAAGCAGCTACAAAAAAATTTAAAAAAAAATTGTTAATGATCACCAGGACCGTATGTAGACAATGGGCTTCCAAGATAATCTTGGTGAGCCGGTTGATTTCAGGACCCTGAGTATAAGAAAGTGATTCATTTATCATTTGAATATACAGGTAACATAAATATATGCAATTATGTTTAAACTCAACGGGGTAATTACATTTTCCTTAATAGTATAGAGATTTATAAATCTCTAAATTCTAAACAAAATGTAATTTAAAGTTAATATCCAAATACAAATGAATATTATTTGTCGCCTCCTTCCCCTGCCTTTTGTAAGTCAAGGTTCCTATTAATTACAATTGACACTAATATATATTGATTTATATTAATTCATTTGAGTACTAACAAAATATGTGTACCTTCTCAGATTCTAAGTAAATCAATGGAAAAAATTATTGTATTTTATCGCCCTTTGTGTGCACAGTTAAATAGTTCTATTGCCACAGACAATTTTTGTTTGATTATGAGGTTAACCTAACCTAACCAGCATTTGATACATTAAACAGAAAATTGACAAATGGAGGAATGTCTATTGATAGTGATGATAATGGTTATAAGGTAAGTTTTAGTCCCTCTCTAAATATTAAGTAGATTAATGCAATTTCAATAATTAATTTATTAATTTTTAATATTTACAGTTATATTATAACTATTAACATAATAATTGCCTGATGTTGAATAAATTACCTTCTGTGTAATGAATTTTTTTTTTATATTCATAACTTATCGAGTTATCTTATCGAGGTTGGTATAATTCATTAACTTAACTTTGGGTATTTTTAGTTTAAGTAGTCAACAAATCACAAATGTCCTTTAAAGTTATTAAGTTCCAATCAGCGCATTCAGATTGGGTCCCAGATAACATTGTATATTATAATCATATTTTATAGTATTTATTTATATTTATATTACTGTACTTGCATGTTTGCGTGGAATACTCTCGCCTTTTTTGTTTGAACAAATATTTTAAACTATGTTTGTTATTTTTAGCTTAACAATTGCTATTAATTTTTTGTACCTGCCGGTTTTACAATGTACACCTAACAAGTGACTCGTTGACTGGGAACAGCGTGTCCTTGAAAATCATTAAACTTTATTTTTCTTCTATGTCCATAACACTCCAAAATGTATGATTTGGTGCAGATCTGCTACATACTATTACACGAGTAAAAGCGCCCGATGCTTCAAGCAGAGTAATTGATTTTAATATTAACTGAGCAAGGACAACCCCTTTTGTGGGACTTTTTAAAACAAATACACTAATTGGTTAGGTATATGTGCATAATTATAATTATCGGTTAAAGGAACAATTATAAACAAAAGTGTACAATTTTTTTTGTCATTAAATGATTATTATCTTTAGACCCATCTTCTTTAAAATCGATAAAACCCGAAACAATTTTTTATCGTAGGTAAAAAATAAATAATTATATAAACTCAATTAGTTTTAACCACCCGTATAAGTGTGATTTTCCGAATTTACTAATATAATTTCACAGGTGTACTTTTCATCAAATACCAATATTCCATGACGTTTAAATGTGTCGTTTTGATAAAAGTGCCGGGCAAACACGGTTACAAAAACTTTTGGTCATAGCCACAATTGGTAGAGGTGTCTAAACAAAATGAAAAAAAAAAATTATTGTAAGTATTATTAGTACTAGTGATTATATCTAGGCGGGGGATTTGACTATTGGAGAGTGGTTCTAACTCTGTGGCAAAAGAATAATTATTTTTTTTTTTTTATATTCCGATTTTTTGATCGGTCCCCGCCAAAAATGGCGCGGGTTGTGTAAAACACTCTCTTCCGATTAGCCTACTAAACAACGCTATTAAAAAATAACGACAACACGATACCGCGAATTTAACTTTTGGCCGTGTGGTTATATGTGGTAACTGTTCACTGGTAGGTGAATCTATGGTAACGCGATACGGCTAGACGTACCATAAAGCCGGGTTTATGATAAATCGTAACGATACGATCGACGATTTATCGTCATTTTTATTGTTCCAATTAATCGAAAGAGTGAATAACTGTTTACACGCCACGAATTCTTGTCCGATATTGTTTGTCGACCGCGGTTGGCCATCAGATTTGGCCACGGAGGCCAAAGTACTGTTGTGGTTGTTATATATCGTTTGTTTAGCAAAAAAAAAAAAAAAAGCGAAGACCAAGAAAAAAGTGGAGCCGCTAATGGTTGCCGAAGAAAAGAGAATTTTCACATATAAACTTATTATTGCGAGAATCGTAACGATTCATCCGATCCAATTCCGATTCCGATAAATCGCTACAATGTCCTATTTATACGCAACGATACATCGAAACAATGTGATCGTTACGATAAATTGCTAGCATTTATTGTTGCGTGTAAACCCGGCTTAGATTCCAGTGGTTCCCAATTGGCTGTCCGCATGAAATAATTGATCCGATAAAATAACGGAGCGATGAAAAATATATTTTCAACGATTAAAAAACTAATTGAATTTTCGTTAACTGTTCAAAATGATCAAAAGCAACTGGCCGAGAAAGGTTTAAGATATTTGATCCCCTTTTTGCACAACGTATACATGTGAACAAGCTTTTTCTACTTATCGTTACACGAAAAACAAATATTATCATAGACTTAATATTGACGCTGATTTAAATGTGAAAATATCAAGCGTGCAACCGAACCTGAACGAGATTATGAACAAAAAAGAAAGGTTTCACTCGTCTCGTAAAATCAATGCAATAAATAATTCGAGTAACTTATAATTAAATTGTAAAAGGCAATTGCAATAGTGTTTTCTGAAAAGTAACGCGTTAAATCGAATGATTCAATTTATATTGTTTTTTTTTTTTTTTTTTTTTTGAGAAAATCTGTGTTTATATTATTACAAAAAAAGCATGTAAAATTAAAATAAACCGTAAAAACATTAATTTTTCATTATCGTATTTAAACAAAATTGAAATTTCTATTTACAAAAAGTGACCAATTTATAAGTGTTAGCCATGGGTCCGTGGCTTCATACTAATTGGGAATCACTGCTCTCTATTCAACTCAAGAGCGCATATGCGAATGAGCGCTGAACGTTACCGGATCCCCTAATCAATTAATCGAAAACAATCGTTACACAGTAGTGGAACTGATAACCGGGAGTGGGAACGCGTGCGCGAAAACTGACGTGTTTACTTCCGCCGCCCGGGGTGTACTTTAAGTTGAAACAGTGTATAGGATTTTTAGGTACTAAAGTATTTTATATACTTAAACCGTTGTATAATATAAAAACCATTTGCCGTTATAGTTTGTATTATCATTAAATTTAGGTACGATCATTTTAAACAAAATTTTGCAATCGAAGTATTTCATTTTTTTTTTTTATTGAAAGAAATTGTACAGTAAGTATATTCGAAACTATCATCCATCATCTTCAATTTCTTCCGAAGAGGGACAAATAATTCCGCAGCGTTGTTTGTTTCAATGCCAAAACAACGAACGCATCGCCCGAATTATAACCATTATAACGTTGGCAAATCGGCCAGAAACGTTTAAAAACCAACGGATCCAAAACGAATACCTCGTCTTGTTATCAATATTATATTTGATAACACGTTCTATCGAAACGCACGCAAACGTTTATACTCGTTAGTCTTGGACCGTAAGCTCAAGCTTGGTAGCCCAAAGCGAATGCATAATATCCCATATTATACTCAACCAACGTGTTCATACTGCTAACGTTTTTTTTTGTTAATAAAGTAAGTTCCGAACACAATCGCATTATCAATAATCGACAATAAACAAATACAGTTTATGTTGATTGGTTTGAGCTGTGTACGATCAAAGTAGACACAGCTATAGTTAAAACTACGCCTCTTCGCGTCCCTCGACGACATTTATACAATAAATTGAATTCGACACACGTACCGGCGTGCGTTAAAATTAATATACACACGCGTTACCGACGCAAATCGTTTTGCCATTCCCGTCGATCAGCTGTTCGCCCACCACACAAGTCTGGCCGACGCGAGATAACGACAACCGTGATAACGGTTAACCGGACTGACGAGCTCCCGATATAAAAAGGTCGCGTGCGACGAGCCTTGGCCGCCCGGTTAGTCGAGAACCCGTTTACCGCTACTTCTCTGCGATATTAAACTCTTTGGCACTTGGCAGTAGTAGGCCGTTAACGATGGTCGTACCGTTGTCGCGATAGCTCAAGTTATTACCGGGTTTTAGTTAATCATTTGTATTTTTTTTTAATTTTTTTTTAATTGGATCTTTAAACGCACAACACAATAAATCCGGTTATTATTATTTTTTTTTTATATATTAATTTTAATAAATTATTTTTATTTTTACACATTTTATTATTCAATAATATTTTCGTATACAAAATGGAAGGAAAAAATAAATTAGTAAGTCCTTTCTACCGGCCATGGATGACATCGTACGGAGCTGCTGCACCGGCTGGTGGATCGAACAAGGGAATGAAGGGAATAGTTGCTGGTAAGCAGTAACACGTTAAAAAAAAAAAAAAAAAAAAAACGAAATAATTAATATAAATTAAAAATATTTATATTTATAAATTGTTTGTGATTTACTGTGGTTTAAATCTTGTAAATGCTACTACTAAATTTATAGGTTAATAACCAAGTATAGTAACCTTAACGGTATATGTACGTATGACTTTGTACCTACATGCTTAAACATTTTTTTCGTCCATATTGTCTGTAAAATTGAAGTATTAGATGATGTACCCGTATAAGTGTCATAATTAAAACTAAAAAATAAACCAAATAACTACAAATCAATTTAATTAGGTAAACCTAATTGTTTAAAAATTCAAAATTGTTTATCTTGCTAATTCCATTATATTTATAAATAATTGTGTTAAGCGGTTAAACAATTTATAAATAATATAGTTATTTTTGTATTTTTAATCATTTTCTAAATAGTTATAAAATATGCATACTATATTCTCTGTGTAATCTAAATTCATAAAAACTATATTATTATGCAGCTACTTAGGAGTTATTTATATAGTTATAATCATATTTCCCGTGTTCCTAATGTCAATAAAACTCGATACTTTAAATAGGTACTTTTTGTGATGGCTCAAACATTTACATTTATTTATTTTAAAAGTTCTAAATCAAAAAAAAAAAAATGAAATTTATAAAAAATGTTGGAATACAAATATATTTAATTTAGGGCATGATGTGTTTTAGGATATATATATTTGAGTATTTCTATTTATTTATTCTAATCTGTATAACTGATTTTCTTCATTTCTGAATACCACACTTTAAGTTGAATTTACATTAAAAGTATTTTTAATTGACGTTTACATTTGTGTTACCCATATATTAGTTTGTTTGAGTTTATATTTGTTAAAAAATTATTACCAAAAATAAATGGTATTATATTATAAATAAATTATAGTACATTAATAATAATAGCTAGATAAAATTATCTATATTGATAGATGTGTGTGTATGTACTCAATTTAAACAATTGTGTATTAAACATGTAGGTATCATCAATGTGCAGGTAAATGTTAAGTATTTATAAAATGTAGGTATAGTTTTATATAAGGTTACATAATTGGTTTTTGTTTCGTACATAATAGGTCAATGCACTTTAATACCTACTAATCTAAAAAAGTAAAGCTCCTCCTACTGCTACATTTTTACGTATTGTATTGCTCAAGTAGACAATTTACTAATGTTTAATAAGAGACAAAGTTACTGAATTCAATGAACAAGAATTGAAAACGGAATTGTATGCATTGGGAATGTATACAATTGTGATGGAAACATGCCAATCAAAAACAATAAAAATATGTACCTACTATTTTGTTATAATATTATTCATCGATTATAGATAAGTTAAGTACTGTAAACAGATCATGACAACTCTGATGTGTATAAATTATACGTAACAACAAATAGGCAACATTCAGTTTTAATAATAGAAGACTATTAAACTATTTTGTACTAGGTACCTACAGTTTACTAGTATTTATTCATTTATTCTGAAATAAATAATACATAATTAAACAAATTATGTCATTGTGTTTTTATTCTTTCTTTTAATACATTTTCTATTCAAAAACTCAAATGAAAATAGTTTTATTTAACAATACGACTCGTTACAGTCATTTAAATATATATTAGGTAATATAAAATAAACAAATTGTTTGATATTCTGATATTTAAAGTAGAGATAGGTAAGGTTCCACAAATGCCTGATTTTAATGTAAATGGATAGAAATATCTTTGATTTCCATACTTATTAAATTGGTTTTGCCTTATCAGTTGAGTATAATCACTTGAACATACAATTATTGTAAAGCTTACTCTTTTAAATAAAAATAATACATTTTATAAATCCTATATGTTTTTTTTAAATATGTGTTTTATCATATATATTTTTTAATTTGTTTTTTACTTCAATATGAACCAAAATATTTTTACATATTATAAAGTACCGTAGATATCTAACAAAAAAATTGTTTTGTATATATATATAGATTGGGCTTTGAACATAAGATAATAATAATTTTTTACTAACGAGTATAACCAGTCTTTACAAAGGTCATTGGTGTCATATACTTTTTAACCTTGAATTTATTTCACACAATATATATTAATATATAATAATTTATTCACATTCATTTTTTTGACTTTGAAATTACCAGTTTTGTGTGATAATAATATAACACTTCTAAAGTACAAAAATAATATGTTAGCATAAAAATTAATGTACTGAATTGTACATAAAATTAATGGAGATTTGAATTGCGTTCATTATATAAATTATAAAATCTGGTCAATATTGTAGTTTAAAATCGATCTTTAATAAAACATATTGATATACATTTAATAATTTAAATCTTTATAATTGTATATGCGGATATTAATGTAAACATTAATTATATGTGATTAGTTTCCAATTAAATTTAAAATTATTTATAGAATGGCATATTTACACAAGTGTTCTAAGAGTGGTTTTATGAATATATTTAGTTTCGTATTGAGAATAAACTCTGATTTTAGAGAAAAATCATCATTCCTAACCACATAAATAATGATACAGTAGCCCACGATGGACTTCTTCCCACTATCCCTCGCTCCACCTACACAATAGTTAAATAGTTATTAGTTTCACAATGAAAAAAATGTTATAAATTACTGATACATTTTTTTAAAATTTAAAACTATAAAATTGTTTGAATTTTAATTTTGAATGACAATTAACATAATATGCGTTGTACAATTAAAGACTGACACATTATTGTTATCATTCCTGGGATAATGGAAAAAGGGGTATAATAAGAAAAAATAAAAACAATTTTAGTCTTTCTGTGTTCGCCCTTCCCCCTCAAAATTTGAGTATTGATTGAAACTTCAAGTTAGTATCCAAAATAAAAAGTGGCTATTGAAAAATAATAAGAACAGATCTTATTTGTTTGATTTAATTATTTAAGAAAATGTGTATGCATTTGTATCTATTCATTTAATTTAGTTTATATACTCTTTATTTACTTAATTATATTCCTTTGATAGGTGGAATTACTGGAGGTATAGAAATTTGTATTACTTATCCTACGGAGTATGTAAAAACACAAATTCAACTTGATGAAAAAGTCGGTGCTAAAAAATATAATGGTATAATGGACTGTGTCAAAAAGACAGTCAAAGGCCATGGCATATTTGGTCTTTATCGTGGACTTAGTGTATTACTGTATGGATCCATTCCAAAATCAGCAGTTAGGTAAATAAATAATAAAAAAAATACATACCAAATTAATTAATTTTTTTTTTTTATTAATTAATTATATACCCATTCATTTTTTTATAATACCAAAATGTAATTAGGTTTGGTGCATTTGAAGCTCTTAGCAATCAAATTACGGGAGGCAATGGAGAATTGACAGCTACACAACGAGTGTTATGTGGTCTTGGTGCAGGCGTATCTGAAGCCATACTCGCAGTCACCCCAATGGAAACCGTGAAAGTGAAATTCATTAATGATCAACGACTAGAAAAACCCAGGTTCAAAGGTTTTTTCCATGGAACTAGTATTATCATCAAAGAGCAAGGTTACTTATATTACAAAACATTATTTTATTGGTGTATCTATTATAGTCTATACTTAAATTATAATTTTTAAGTTTGTAGCACATAATAATTCTACATTTTGGTTAATATTATAATTATTGAAAGATTTAATTTTTTATTTCTATATGTTATTTAAAATTGTTCAATATACACCATGTTAAAATGTTTTTAAGAGCCAACTTTATTAAAGACGGGCAAATATGTGTTTTATCATGTTATTTATAGAATTTAGGAATGTAGGTCAATGTAACCAAAATTAACTAAGTTTTAAAAACAAATTTGAAAAAGTCTACTATATAATAAACTTTGAGCAACAAACATAATAAATATTATTAACTGACTGCTTAACACAACTGATTTGGACAACAAATAATATTGCTACATAAAAGGAAACGTGAGACTTTAAGCCAACAAAGAATTCCATATCACTATTCTTCTTTAAAATTTTTTAGTTAATTAAATTATAATTTTTTTCTTATTGCAAAATGCTTAAATAACCAAACGCAGAATGTTTATAATTTAAACACATTAAAATTGTATTATTTGTTTTTAAATTCACACAAATAATTAATAAGTAATTTGTATATTTTGTCTTTACATGAAATGGGCAGGTTAATTATTAATTATGGGTTGCATATTCAACTTAGAATTATTACATTTCTATTGATTTAAGTATTTTTAATTTATAAGCACTTTGAAATCTAATTATCTTTTATTAAAAATTAAAAGAATTAATATATTCTTCAATTGTATAGGTATAAGTGGTGTTTATCAAGGACTGATGCCAACTATATTAAAACAAGGTACAAATCAAGCTATTCGATTTTATGTAATGGGTGCGTTAAAAAATCTTTACAAGGGAGATGATCCCAGCAAACCAGTACCAAAGTTATTAGTTGGAGTATTTGGTATGGCAGCTGGTGCTGCCAGTGTTTATGGAAATACACCATTAGATGTTGTTAAGACACGTATGCAAGGATTGGAAGCTAAAAAGTACAAGAGCACAGTTGACTGCATGGTTCAGATATGGAAAAACGAAGGACCCACAGCGTAAGAAATTATTTATTTAACAGTATGGTCAGATTTTAATTTTATAAATAGAACATACTAAAAGATTGGCCACCCATATTATATTTATTTGTCATTTGGACTGAAAGGATATTGCTTCCTCTCCTCTAAGCGACAAACAAATCAGCCACTGTAACATTTGTGTTCTATGTTCTTTGTTGTAAAATGTTGTAACTTTTTTGTATTTTTGTTTTAGGTTTTACAAAGGTACAGTACCTCGACTAAGCAGAGTGTGTTTAGATGTTGGCATAACTTTCATGATTTACGATTCCTTTATGGATCTATTTACTAAGGTGTGGCCTTGAATAAACGATATAAACCAATAAATAAACTACAAATAAAAACCGATTGTATACGTTTAATGTATACTATGTAATTTTTTTTGTGAGCGAATACACAGAAATTGCACATCTTCTTTATTTAATTATTGATAACTTGATCATACTTCCGTAAACTATACTTTTTAAATGTTGTTTTTTTTTTTTTTAATGTTACAATTGAGAATGAAAAAGAAATTTAAAAATTTGTATTTTTATATCCTATAACATACTGGTAGAAAGTAAATTATTATTATTGGAAATTTTACATTCCAAATTGAATGCACACATTTTTAATACATCTTATTATTGTTTTCATATATTATATTATTTTTTTATGTTACAAAATATTTTATAATTTTTTTGGCTTTTTATTAAAATGTTTAAATGGTTTAATTAATGTGTTAATGTTTTAATTGATTATATATTTATGTATTTTTTTTTTTTTTTTTTTTTTATTATTTTGTTTGTATTCACAGTTTAAATTAATTAAATTATTTGTATTCATTCAAATGTTAGTCAATACTTTAAATTTCATGTAAGTAGTATTTTTTATTCCAAACCATATAATTTCAAGATTAATTATTTCTGTTTTCTTTTAAGTTTAATGATAATAATTAGAAATGGTTATGTTGTTATCTACACTGCATTACCACCTATTCAATTGTATTCAAAATAATTAATTATATATTTTGTACGGATTCTAAACTATAAAAAACTACTAAATTACTTTTATAATCTAGTCTAAAAATATAATTCTACATTGTTGGGTATACATTTTAAATATAACATTAACTTTATAATATTACATTTTGTAGCATTGTATTTCAGTTTCCACCATTTGTGCATGGATTGCTACTCAATCCTCTCACTTAGACATGGTTTCCCTAGTAGTCATTTTCTTATTGGATTCTCTTCTTATTATAGACCCCTGTTTTTCGGACATGCGCGTCCACTAAATTATTTCAATATATTTCTGTGTATTATATAATTCTGTAACATTTTGTTTGTGCATATATTTGTATATTTAATAACAAATTATTTTGGTTTGCCATTGATGATTGATTTTTCAAGTTAATTTTGTATGCGTACATTAGGTGTATAATTAAAACAAAATGCATCAACTTCATATTTAATGCTTAGCATAATAGTTGATAACATCAATGAATCATTAAAACACCTATTTCAGTTGTATGGGGTTACATATTAAATTGCAAATATTTTGTATTAAAAGTAATAAGAGTACTTTGAATGTCTATTGTAAAACAGATTTATATTCGTACATTTTGTTTTAATATTTTATCATAACCATTCAGTACCTATTACCCAGGGTTTATTGTTTGTAGATTTTAGATTCTGAAACGGTGTACCATAGACAAATAATTGTAGACTAGTATTAATATTATAAAGAAAAAGAACTTAATTTCACATACATTTTTTTGTTTTTGGAGAACCATAGTGTATGTATATAGCAGAACTAGTATAGTAAAAACTTCATTTATAAGACATCAAACATTACAAATTCCATATTAATTTTACAAATTTAAGGTATGTTAACGATGAAATTTATGCCATACAAAATCGTAAGCAAATTTAATCATTACTGTTACTCAGCAGTATACAAAATTCAAAAATTCAATGTGTTACAAAAAATTGAAGAATAAATAATTCATACTTAATAGGAACATTTTATAAAACTTGAATTACAGTTGATGGGCGGGTGGGGGAAAATAAAAATGTATTTTCTTTAACTTCGTTATAAACATGCAACCCTTCCGATACAAAATTAATGTCAATTCTCTAAAATAATGACTTGAATAGCCAAGACACCCTTTAGATAACATTAGATAACCTAACCTAACATTTACTATATTAATTTTATAATGGAAAATTTGCATATTTATAACGAAATAAAGGGAAATTAGTTTAAAAACAACATTCTATAGATACCAAAACGTATCAGATAATAAATAAAACTTTTTAAATCTATGTATTCGTCTTATTGGTTTTATATTGAGTCCGCGTATTATTCATTCCCCTTATGTCTTCTATTGCCTGATGATGATAATTATCTTTAAATCGTTTTGTCTACATATTATTTATTTATTTGTATTGCATACATATGCATTAGGTATGTAATCTGGTTGCGAGATGTATTAACGTGATATCGATGGAAATGGTATAGCTACGTGTCCGGTAATAGTCGACGACGGTCAACGGAACGAACGCAGCTAAAGGACCAAGTACGAGACGCATTTTCAGGAGCGGTGAGTATAAAAATTATCAGCTAATGTGAAAAAAGAATAACTAAAAAAATAGCCAATACCGATTGATGTGCCACTGCTGTGCTCGGGCATCGTTGTTCGTTAGCGATAATAATTTATCATCGCGTACAGTTATAAAATTACCCTCTTTAATCCTACATTCCCAATTTCCCATCTGCTGTATAGGTGACCCACGACAGCGGCACACCCATGCACAGTGAGCCAGAATCACAAAAAAAAAAAAAAAAACTGCAAAATTAATATTACTGAAATTTCTAAATCTAAATTCAATACTAATTTTAATATTTGAACCATTTTAAAAGGTTTGGGTGGGGGGGGGGTTAGTTAAATTTTTTGTCATGAGATATAAATTATTATAAATTGTAAACCTAACCTATCCTCTTCATTTACATCGGGTGATGACAAAGTTGCATAATTAATGGGTCGTTTTTGTACAAATTAAATATTATTCATATATTTTGGAGAAGCATGACAAACATTGCATACCTAACTTGATAAATTATCACAAATAGCATTGCTCATTTTCCCATCGATCGAACTTAATACAAATTTATGTTCGATTTGAATTATTTTTTTCTTTTTGAGCAACAGTTTGGGGGGGGGCGGTGTTCTAATTTTTTTTTTTTTTGATTTCTTCCGATGTATCTTCAAACACTTTTGTTGCAAGCTCAGTTGTTTCTTTTTCAAATTGTTGTCCAATAGGTCGACAGTACTTAATAAAAGAAGTTTTTTGATTTGTCCGTATACTATTCTTAACTTATTTTAACCTAACCTATAATTCACGACGGAATATATTTATAGATGGCATTCTAAAATTGCAAACAATTCCTACAGTTAATAAAAAAACAGTAAGTGTGTGCATTTCAAAGTACCATATACAAAAAATAGATTTATTTGATTTTTGATAATATTATGTGCCTAGCTATTATAATACTGATCAATGCGTATAGAATTTCAGAAAAAGAAGAAAAACTAATCATAAACTAGTTGTTTTAGTTGTACGAATTTTGTATTAAATCCCCTTACTATTAAAACCCCTAAATGTTGTATTATTTCTATTTTAAGCACCGTAAAGTATTCATTACCCCGTGAGCTTTTAGATGACACCATAGACGTCGAAGAGTTCAAAAGAGAATCGTAAGTAATTCAACTATACGATAACTCAACGTGCACGGGACAAACAGAGAACGTAAAATGTGAATCGATATCTATATACACATAAATCGTCTTTCGATAGGTTTAATGACGGAAAAGTTCCACAATAAAAATTATCCTTATAACGTACCCGTACATAATCTATTGCAAAACCCCGGTGATATTGTTTTTTTTTTCTTTTTTTTTGTCTAGTTTTATTAATATTTGACCCACCGTGCCACGGTGCCAAAGTGTGACGGCTCGTTAAACATTTCGTTACTACTGTCCATTTCAATGGACATGACATTAAAATCATTACTGTGGATCACTATTTGATGGTAAGAACGTTACGATACGTGTACATGGTTCAATAAGTTGTGTAGAATAAGACGAGCGTACCACAAGTTAGGATTTTTGTAAATTAATGACAAATGATAAAAAAAAAAATTTAAAAAAAAACAAGAAGCAGTCGAGCATGCGTGCAAGTACATAACATATTTCTTTATATCTTTATACATATTGTTGTTGGCTACACTGAGTATTTATAAGTAAGTAGCTTATGCGTAAGTAATTGTAATATAAGACCGTGGAATAATTGGAAAAATGATAATTATCTTATCATTTTTTCCGCCGATAAATTACGTTTGAAGCGGTCTCCTTTGAAATTGTTGAGTTTGTTTGTGCTTTGTTATTTTAATAGGAATTATTAGTATTATTATGTGCAATACCGGCGGTTGAATTACGCATTTATGAAACGTTTTTCGTGTTTTAAATATTTATATTTTCAAGTTTGTTGTTTTTCAAATATGGCTATAAATGACCGGATACTACTGGATTTATTAAACGATGTATACGACAGTGATATCGATACTCTTATTGAAGACGATGAACTACACATGCCTTTAGTGAATTTCGAAAACGATATTGGACACGTAAATATCGCGGACACAATGACAAAAAACAGATTTTTCCTCTAAGACAACACATTCATTTCATACACCTCGTAATAATAATGATAAATCTGGTAAGGTTCAGCCTATTTTCGACACTCTAAACACTCGTTGTCAACAATTACCAGTTGAACGAAGCTCGTCTGTTGATGAAAAAATTGTACCTTTTAAGTGACAATTTCAATGAAGCAATACTTTAAATTCATTAAAGAAATGCCTATCCCTCGGAGCATGAAAACTCAAACTCGGTAAAATTATTATTATTTTTTTATAATCCTATATCCAAATAAAGTCATCAAAAATCCAAACATTTTCCGAGTAGAAAAGCCGGTCCCTTGGGCCCCCCCCTCGCCAAGAAACTATCTAAGCCGCTTCGTCTGTCGACCACCGTGACGTGGACAGGCGGAACCCCTGAACCGATCTCTTTTTCAATCTACTCGAGTATAAAGTAGCTATTATAGTATATTATAATGTTGTAGGTCACGACGAATTTAATTAATAATAACTGTTGTAGTGATATAATGAAAATTTAAAAACGAAAACTATATTTTACCACGCCGGAATGTAATTTATGTATATTTATACGTACGTATACGTATAGGTCGTATTAAGATAAATAATTGAATAAATAAAATTATGATTCATCATGCCCTTTCGAGCCGCGTTATTTATACAGGACATTAAGAGTTATGAGGTATTTATTTTAAAGTAGTGCAATACACCACACCATAACTATTATTATCGAGCAGTTTTCTAAAATATCGGCACAGGTACCCCGCGAATACAAGTCTGCAAACGCCATGCCCATGAATCATTTTGATCGACTGTATTATAATATTTCGGTTTTTACCCTACGTCGGCCCTGTAAGTATATATAAATAGCTATGCGGTACAATTACCCGGGGTGCCATATATTATTATACACCAGGAGTAAACTGTAATATTTACAAAACAAAATCGTAATTCCTAACGGTGGTAAAACGGATCCGTTAATGTTTTATACGAAAATATAGCTTGTCTATTAGAGTGGTTATAATCTATTATATGAAAAAAAAAAATATTGACTTATAATTCGGGGCACCAGTGGCGTATTTAGGTCCCCCGCCTAAACACAGGAGCACCTTTATTTACTACATTTAAAAAAAAAAAACACTGGACTTGTAAAATACGAAAATAAATAAATAAATGTACACAATAATTTATATAATTTTTTTTTTTTTTTTATTAGCTCTTAGTATCAATAATTTTATTATAATTTAATTGTGTTAAAGAGGGCCTTCATCTCTTATAGGCACTAGGACCGTCGAGTTTCAAGCTACGCCACTACGAGGCACCCTCTTTTTTTCTTTTATTTTTTTTTTTTGATATACGTACAGTATCGTTTTCCGAGAATATTGACTTTCTATTTTAAATATTTAAATTAAAATTATAATAATAAATTACACCATAAACTAAATCAGTGAAATTTGTATGAATTTTGATCACGATGGTTTTACAATATTTTCACGGGTTTCTAACAATTCAGTATAGAAAATCGAGATTCCGAAAAATGTGTAAAATGGAAATAAAACAAAAACGTTAAAATATTACGTTTTGAAATGTGCCCCTCAAATATGTGTCGTTTATTAGAATGTATTAAATTGCTATCAAGGTACATTTTTTTTCCAATGCTCAATTTAAATCGGTTAAATAAACATTGAGAATAAAACTTTTTCACAAGAAAATATAGCTGGAATGGCTATTTTTTTTTTTCGTAATTTCAGTTGCAAGTGTATTTCTATTTGCCCCGAAAATTGCTTCTCCTCCTCATCATAAATTACCAGCTTAGAACACTCGTCAAAAATCAACTGGTCTCCGGCTCGGCAGTGTGCCCCGTTCATAACCCGTCTGTGTATAGTTATATTAAAAAAAAAAAAAAAAAAAAAAAAAAAAAACAACAATAATCGAGTTATATAGTTGACGAACTGATTTCGTTTTCCGCATAAAACCGACCATTGTCTTAACCCTCGAAATCTTTATACATAATAATATAGTCACGGAATCCGGATTCCGGGGTCCCTCGCATCCCCCTGCTTACACTCCTCCTGCAAAATCATTTTCGAATTTCAATATCGCTACCCACGACGACCCGCGCAATACAGACATATACATCGCGCTGCGTGGCATGGGATTTCCGGACTTAATAGACACTCCGTATACATTCGTGCATGTATATATTTATATATATATATATATACATATACACACGTACGCTTACCGCTTGTTTGCCTTCCCGTTTGTCTACGGGACCGAACAATGAGTAACTAATTTTCAAACGGAATCGCTAATGCAATATTATAATATTATAGAACACGTACTCGACGCGTGCGGATGATTATTCGCGGGCGGATTTCTAGGTACGCCGCCGCCGCCGCCGCCCAGGACGTTGTTATAGCCAGTGATGTGACGTAAATCCGGATTATCCGATAATCGTATAAATCCCGATTTAGGAATTTATAATCCAAACATTTCAAAATCCGAAATTTTGCATTTTCATGTTATCAAAACAACGTCGTCTGCCGGGTCGGCTAGTAATATTATATACAGAGTAGAGTCCGCTTATAACGATTTGCATGGGACCTAGAGAAATGGATCGTTGCGTCCGAACTTCGTTATATCCGGATGACAAAATTCCAAAAAAAAAAAAAAAACATGATTTATTTAACGAACTGTTTGTATTACAAATGTATTATTATACAAACCATATTATATGCTTATGAATAAAACAAAAAGTATGTATTATGTAAACCTAATTATGATTATAATTTTTTGAAAAATAATCTGTATTAGTACTTTGTCTATAATTGGAATAAAAAGTTTTTTTTTTTTAAACATAATTAGCAATATTTTTTAATGCTATTGATATTGCTTCTGGCGTATTGATATCGCGGTTTAACAAAACAAAAGTACGCATTATATACAATGGACAATTCGATTGTTCTTTGGTCCGAAGAGCAGCGTCAACCTGGACGAAATGTTGTAAGTTTTCTTCTTCAAGGATTTTGCATTCTGTGTCCAAATTTTCGTCACTTGTCGTTTCTCTTTCTGCTTCGTCATTTACCGTAGTCTGGAACCCAGCGTAGCGGAAACAATTCTTTATTATAGTGGTAGAAACGTCATTCCGTGTGAATAAAATAGTGAGACACGTGTTCCATAGTACGTATATTATCTAGTTACAGATTAGATTACGAATTATCGCACCAGACAAAATCCCATCTATCGTTATAGGCCAACGAAAAAAATCAATTTTTCATTTCAAAATAACATCATTATATCTGACCAAATTTACTTCACGTAAAATATAAAACCAACCAAATACATGGCTGGGAATCGGTTTTTAAATTAGAAAAGGGCCTATTTTTTGTCGTTGTAATATTTCGTATAGTATTACACACTTTTTAGTTTAGACCATAAATTCGTGGTTATAATATAACATTTGTCATACCCTTAAATACAGTATTTTTTTTGCTACCATTTATAGTTAATTACAATTATTTTAAAACAAATATTACCAGGTTTAAACTTAATCAAGGAGAAATCTATGTAAAGTAAAAAGTAAACTTTAACAAAAAAATTGCACATATTATCAACTAGTTTGTGTACTTTATATATACATTATTCTTTCAACAAATTTGTTTAAATAATGTTCTTTTAGGTTTACAGAAAATTAAATAAAACTGACATAATCTCAGTCACTAAACATTTTATAATTCAGTCTTACACATAAAAATAGGTCCTTAATTAAAGTGTATTATGTATGATTTTTTTGGATGTACTTGTTTTTAAAAATACATTTCTATTTGTGATATTTTTTGAATTGTAAAAAAGTACTTAATGTTTTACACATTTTATGTTATTAACAATAAGATAATAATAATAGTTTTATCACAAAACAATTATAGAATATAAAGTCACAATTTTCAAAACCGAAATTTGGATTCAGATACAAATATGGATTTACAATAAATGTCGGTTTTAAAATTTCGGAATCCAGAAATCCTCGTACTTCGACAAATCCGGATTTTTTCCATCACTAGTCAGGCGCGTGTACAACTGGTGTTTTAGAGGATCAACTCCTCCCTCTTTCCCAGAAATTTCAGAAAAATTATTAAGTAGATAAATACAATTTTGGTGTTGTTATTATTTTATTGCTAGGTATGTTATTGTTATTGTCATTTCTAATATTTCGTGGTTTTCCTGCTTGTATAAAATTCCGATAGAATCAAATTATCGATTTTAAAAATGGCACATAACCCGGAGTCCGACCGTATTGTTTTAATTATTGTATTGTAAAGGCTATTTCGACGATTGACGCCCGAAACAATACAACCGTGATACGTCGTCGTATTCAGATTTTTTGTATTATTATTATTATAATTATTATTGACCGAGAAAGCGCGTGTCTAAAATACGTAAGCATTGTATTTTTGATTATACGCAGCGTTAAACGAATAAATACAAAAAAAAAAAAATAAATAAATAAATAAAAAAAATTTCCCAAAACACCGTCATCGTCGTATATAGGAAATCGAGTATTTTTTGCCATCGTCGTCCGGGGCGACAAAAAGTGACAGCCCCTTTCTGATTTTGCACACGCGCTCGGTGCGGGTTTTTTTTTTTTTTTTATTGAGTATAATATTATAATAATATATCACACTCGGGCAAATCCGATACACATATATACATACACAAATATTTCTATAGTATTACGGTCGAAATATTAAAAAATAACAAATTTTATTATTATTAATTTAAAACCGTAGTCTTTGTTTTTTTGAATACGGGGCACCTATCGAAAACACCCGGATAAAATCGTCTGCGCGAACAATAACATTATATGACCAGAGATGCACCGTCAACAGAATATCGCGAACGCCTAGGTACAATATAATAAAAAAAAACGCACAAAGTGCTGGTAGCTTTACACAAAAATTTGGCCCCTCCACCCTCGAAAAAAAAAATGTACCTCTAAAATATATACAAATTGTTTGGAGTTATGCGTGATTTACTTTTAAAAATAGAAATTGTTGACAAAACATTTTTACTTCTTTTAATTTAATACAAATAATTTCTACATTTCGGGTTTAATTATGTATGTTAGTCGATAGCACAATATAATAGTTAAAAAAAAATAAAAAAATTCGTTCAAAAGTTAAAAAGTTTTGAGTATACATAAAAATATGTGTAGCAGGTACGGTTTCATTAACAAAAAAGTTAAATTGTCGATAATTTAAAAAATAAAAATATTAGACCTCCCTTCCCCCATTTAAAGGGGGTTTCCTCATCATTTTTGGTATACTTTCATATGACGACGGCCGGTCACTTTCCCTCGGGTTACATTGTTATATATTTTCTTTTTCTTAGAGTTCAATTTGCTTCGGGGAGTATTACACAAGAGCCAGGGCCGTATTTAGAGGAGACACGGGTGGGCACATGCCCGGGGAGCGCCATGTTTTAGGGGAAGCCAAATATTTATGCAATATTAGTTTAAACGATTTAATTGTTCATCGTGTAGCTTAAATAACTTTCAAGGACCAACGCTGACATAATGAGATGGTTTCTAGGCGGATTCGTTAACCTGGACGGGTCATCAGTTCGTCGCCGGTGAGGAGGGAGACTCCTCTTTGTTAATCGTTAGATTTTAAT
This sequence comes from Tuberolachnus salignus, assembly GCA_956483605.1. Taxonomy (NCBI): domain Eukaryota; kingdom Metazoa; phylum Arthropoda; class Insecta; order Hemiptera; family Aphididae; genus Tuberolachnus; species Tuberolachnus salignus. The sequence goes on along the minus strand of OY101430.1, from coordinate 27,513,086 downwards.
ATTGAAATACATACAACGAATGTGCGGAAAATATTAAAGAATATTAAGATGAAATATGTGTAATATTGATAATTAGTAGGTGGTAGTATAAATGTATGCCCGGGGGTGCCAAAATTAAATACAGCTCTGGAAAGGGCCTCAAATTATCGTGGCTCCTCTTCCAAAAAATGCGGGGTTTGCGGAACTTTAGGTACGACACTGCCGTGTGAGTGTTTTTTTTTTTTGGACATTTTTAAACAAAAATACCTTCTACATACTTGTATTGAAAGTTGACAGAGGCGAATGTGGGACAAAAAAATTCGAGGATGAAGGGAAAAGTCGAAAAAATGTAAAATGTTCATAAATAACATACTTTATGGCTCTTTAGGTACTCATATATATAAAGATATATATTAATCTATTATATTTGTAAGTCTCATGGGAAACAACGAATAACTATTAAATCTGTAGGTTAGGTAATTCATTTTTTTAATTTTTCGGGGAGGGTTTGAACCCCAAATCCCCGTTTGTGTTTGCCCCTAAAAGTTTATAACAGCTTCTTTATACGGTTTTTAAATATATTTATAAAATGTATTTACCTATAGCCCCCTACTATCATTAAGGGGATGTATAATATATTCATGCATAAAACATAATAAAACAGTATTATATTATTTGTACATATATTTAATCTAAAAGTTTTCCACGGACTCCGCCGATAGAACGCAAATTATAAAACAATTTCAGTTTTAGAAACAATTCCTGATTTTTCCTAGATTGTCTCCGCGCGAATGCAAAGGGATACTTGTATAGATACGGATTACAAAGTAAAAGATGAACTTTTCAGGCCTGTAGGGAAAAATCAATAAGGTGGCCCGGCGGCATATTGTTTGTTAATTTATTACTAAGTTTAAACGTAATATTAAGAAACAAATATAAACAATTTTTCTTTCGTATAATCGCGACAAAGCTTGGAACAACACAGCAGTATTAGTGTACTTGATATATTTTATGTATACATAAAAAAAAAAATTAGTATATATAAGACTGTAACAAGTGGTTTATTTTTGGGTCCAGGAGGCTATAAATACTGAAGGAAGCCCGGAGTGTCGTTTAACTGTGGGTGATTTTGAATAGGTTCCCCTTGAGTATTTAAGACAGACACGATTATTCTATAGATTCGGGTATTAGATTCTATGTGGAGCGAGGGGTCTTGTGATTTTACAATGATGTTTATTTTTTTTTTTTTTCTGTTAACACTTTTCCTACCAGAAGACATTATCCGATCTGTAAACTCCTATACTGTTTCCGGTAGGAAATTTTATCTAGCTGGCACTTTAAAGAAGTCATTTTTCGATATACCTATTAGTTTATTACATGGTATATAAAAACTATCAACAAAAACACTATTTCGTCAAACTCGAGTTTTATTATTTCTTATTTATTTTTGTCGAATTCTAGGTTACTATGGAAATAATCAAAAACCACGACTAATACTACTTCGCTCAGAATCATTTTTCGTTTGTAATTTATCATTGCATACAGATATAAATTAAATTCCTATCTATAGGAACTACCTTCCAAACATGTAACAGTGATCCACCCATAAAGTGCATAGAAATGCGAAGTGTGTACACCTTTTTTTATATGTTTTCAACGTTTTTATTCACGAGTACGAGTTATAATTAATTAGACACTATAGGCGACATCGTATTATTTTACGTATACGAACTATGAATGCATGTTAATTTGTCTATACGATTTATTGTATTGTTGTAAAGAATATAATTAAATGTCAGGGGAATAATTATTTTCTAGTGATACATGTATTAATAATTAAATCCCAAACATAATAAACAATTGGTTTGAACATTAAGTAATTGTTAAAATTACTTATAAAATAGATTAAATTGCTTAATTTTTTTATAATTCTAGTAAGACTAGTCACTGGCAGTAGTAATTTCTTGGCGGTTTTCTAATAATCGTACAATAAATAAGTTAACAATAACTAAAACTATAAATCACTATATTATACTTATGTAATAAGAATTTAGAAATTCGATTATATTTCTTTCGATGCTATACTAAATTAATCTGCAAAAATGATTTTTAAATTATTTGAAATATAATTTTGAAAGTTCAAAAAAAAAAAAAATTCTGGAGGTTTGATTTAATTTAATTTCCAATTCATACCAAATCATGTATTCGGTTATTTAATATAATAATACAAATATAAAACGAACCTTTAACAAACTTTTACAGGTATTTTTTGTTTCAGAACAAAACAAAAAAAGTCAAAGAATAGCGTTAATACGAATTATTTTAAACTTTACATTTATTGTGAATTGTTTGGTTTATATTTAATATCTAATTATCAATATTTACTTTCAAAACTTTTGAATAAATACAACAAATGATATAGGTACGTGCGGGACATTTTCATTTCGGTATTTTTATTTTGCTCTCGACAATTGATTTTTCTGTCATTTCCCGAAGGATTTGCGTTAGAGCATGACTCTTTGTAAAAGCTATCTTGTGATTGGGTTTTCTGGAAGTGTTTGATTTAGACGATAAACACATATGTGTGTTATAGAAAAAAAAAAAAACCGGATATCTTTAGTTAAATGTAACAGAATATAGAATATATATCCGGATAGCAAAATTCGTCTAAAACATTTTCAACTTGAATACTACATGTTTGAGTTTTCACCAAAACAGTATGGTTTAATCCAATATGTATAAAAAAATTTACGGTGTTTTAAAATGATTTGTTACGCGTAGAAATGTTGGAATTCTTAAAACGTTAGCATTGTTCGTAAATAGCATCGTTGCAGTATCGTTAAAGTTTTTGTTTTTTTTCCGTATATATGTATATATATTTCAACCGACTAAAAATTATTTTACATAATATTAACAGTATATGTATTATGCAGTCAATCCGAGTTATTTCATCAAGTGGAAATTTCCTCGTTATTTATAATTCCGAAAAACTTCAGTCACAAATGGTTCCATAAATCTACAGATTTTCATTCGTTTTCACTTTAGATATGACTCCGTTTTACCCAATAAATGACCATTTGTTCTTGATTTACGTCCCAGCAATTAGTTCATTTCTGTCCATTCTTGCATTCTATTTTTACTTTGAGAAAATAAATTCACAGTTACAAAATACAAATGCAAAATAAATTCTTTGTATTTAAATAAAAATTAACGAAACAGTAAGAGTATAATTGTCAAGAACATAATAATATTGATCCGGATACATCCAGATTATGTATAATGTATAGACAACGGAGTATATTTTAGATGCAATGCTGGTCGAACGTCGTCTGTGTACACATCTGTGTATTTAACTTTCTCTGCATTGTTATAAAAATCGAAAATATCATTATTTTTTTTTGTTAATTTTGTATACGTATTATACCGCCAATCCTCGTATATATGTATTATGAAAACCTTTTGATTTTTACTCACATTTTTCCATTGATGTTTCATTTTATTTTTTTGACCTTATTTTCAAGAGCTTTATACATCCTACACTCGCATAAAACAATCCCTGTTGTATGCATATATATATATTTAAATACATTTCACGTTCGAACAATAAGTACCCGCTTGATAAACACTTTCAGCCGGATTTTACTTACGAGATACGCCCGGCATAATATATATTTCTTATCGCTTTAGTAAATCAACATGCATTGGATCCGGTAATATGATGCAATTTATAACAATACACATGCGAACTGGGCACTAATAAAACTGTAGAGTAGTAGGTCGTGATGATTATATTATACGCGATTCACTATATATATATATATATACGTTATAATAAATACACAGAAGAAAATGGCCTCGGCGAGCCTGTTATAGACTTTTACTGATCATCCCGATGAAATCCTCGGTTTTGCAATTTACACTGCTTACGCTGCCGAGAAGTGAAAATCGATTAATAACGTTTTTGTTTCTCTCTCTCGACGACGGCGCGCGCGATCGACGTGCGAGAACGCGGAATAGAGATGATTGACTTGTACAGGATAGATTATTTTAATATCTAATACTTTTGCGTTTTCGCCTTTATAGCTATTAGTGATGTGACATAAAACCGGATTATCCGAAAATTCAATAAATCCGAAAATGTTTTATGTTTGGAATTCTAAATTCCGAAACTTTGTATTTCCGATTTTAAAATCCAAAATTTAGGCGTGACCGTACAGAGTTACAGATAACTTTTATAAAGAGTTGAACTATATATATATATATATATAGTTAAAAAATATAATTTGGTTATAAATATTTATAAGATATAGTTTACACTGTTAATAGAATAAAATATTAGGAAGGTACTTTAATTGTTTACTGAGTAATGTAATTTCAACTATTATCAGTATATTTCACTGGATAATATTATAATAAACTAAAATCAAAAATAACAAACTTATGCTCAATCTAAACAGCTAGGAATTTATGCTTACCTATATAATTATATATATATATATTTTATCGATATTGAAGTAGAGGTATTTTAGTAATATATTTATCAATGAATTATGTCACTTAACACGATCCCTATATAATTATATATTATTGTATGTTCACGCGCTGCAATAAGTCGAATTTCATCTTCCGAATATCGAAAATGGACAGTTTATTTCAAATGTCGATACCTACCGGTATAATATGTATTTAAAAACTTAATACTCGTTTACACATAGATAATATATATATATATTTTTTTTTTCTTCATAGATGATGAAATAAATCATAAGGGTTTATAAAACTATAAGAAAAAAAAGAAAAAAAAAAAAAGAGAGATACTATAGATGATGTTCAGTAATTTGTTACTGTTTAGAGTGTTATATAACGACGTTCATCATTGTTCGTAATGACACCAATTCGTAATTTAAATTTGAATTTATTTTCCAAATGATCGAATTATGCGGATCTTTGTTATACGAGTAACACAGTACACCTAACAAAAATAATTATATAGATAAATCATTTTATACGACGTTAAGTCTGTTAACGCAGTATAGATATGTATTCCCAAATCTAAATAGACAATACGCCTGATATAAAAAAAGACTAGTTGGTGTGGTCTGACCTAATTATTTGAAATGATTATTTTTTTTTATCGTCCTGATATATTTCCGAACACCTTCGGAGTTACATTAATCGATTTCCAACGTAAGTATTAAATGGATAAAAAAATTATTATTATTAAAATAATAATTATAGTTCGGATTATATTAGAAATATAATTATGAAGAATCAAAATAATTTCATGCAAGTTGGTATCATACAAAATATGGTGCGCTTTGTAATTAATTTATAATATTATTAATATAAAAAAAAATAAATAAATAGATATATTACTTTAGAGTTTAGACGAGTAAGATAGATTTTGAATAATTATCCAAATGCATTGTAAAACGTATACGTTTTATATAATGATATAAAAATACTTTGAACCATGGGTGTGCCACCGTTGTAAGTGCGAATTAGGGGAATTTAGTTTATATGTGTACTCAACGGTAGATCATTGCTAACGAAAAACCATTCGGAGCGAAGTCCAGTAAAAATGTTTCGATATAATTAATATTGAATATTTGATTAATTTGTAGTGTGAAACTATAAAACAAATGGCAATTATTGTCGGTGGTTTTATGGAGCCGAAAGAGTTGTGTTCGCATAATTTGGAAAATAGAAAAAAAAATACCGTGATTGACATACGATTTTCATCATCGAAATTTGAACTGCGAAAGGGTGCGGATGGAAGGGGTGTGGTGCGAGTGGGCGAGGGGTTGGTCACCGGGTTGATAGGTTTACACCGGGGTGGGGTGGACGATCGTCCGGTGGCGGCGCGCCGACAGCGAGCGTTTTCCGACGAGTCGCACGCGAAACGTTAGCCTATACGCGCCGCGATCCAAAACGACGACGACGACGACGACACGACGACGACGACGACGACGGCGACAGCGACAGCGACGACGACCACAATGAGCTTAATACGCGGTGGCCGGTATCGTTGACAAACGCATCCCGTCGGACCGATCGCGCGCCATGGACAACCGTTGAAGTCCCGTTCGCCGAGGAAATCGCCGGGAGCCCGTGAGTATTGTTATATCGCGGCGTGATGATATTCTGGGGTTTTGCACGCGACCAACCGCAATCGAATTTATTTTGAAAATAATAATAATAATAAACGAACGAACCAGAAAGATAAAATGTATTGGTGAAATATCGTATAATATTATTAATATTCGTTATAAGATCAGTAACGTCCAATATATATATATATATATATATATATATATATATACGTATATATGTATAGGTATATTTTGACCGTAAACCAAGCGAATCTGGTCGAGTTTTTTAATATGATTAATATATATATATAGGTGTGTGTGTGTGTGGTTTTTTTTTAATCAACTTTTTAAACCGATCCAATATTGTTTTCGATAATCTATGCATGTATACCATATAATGTACGTTCGTGTGCGTGCAATATTATATTTAAACGTTTCCGCGTTATATTATACATATACTTAAGTTTTGGGATTTATTTCTCGTTTTGTTGATAAAAAAAAAGAAGAAAATAAAATGTACAATGGACGCACGTAAATGTAATTATAATAATATCCTATGCGAAATTGTCGTATATTATATAGATATCTATAGATTTATCGGGGAGGGGGGCATACAAAAAAATATGTATTCCGGTTTTTAATGATTAGTCCTTGCTTTTATTATTGAAAAAAAAAAAAAAAAAACGATCCGAGTGACTTCAGTTTTCTTTATAAAATATTTAAACAATACATATTAAAATAAATGTAATGAAAAAAGTACAAGTCATATTTACAAGCGACATTATACAATACCAATACACCTATCATACATAAAAGAAAAAAAATTAAATAGGTACATTTCACGTTGAAAAATAACTCTACCACATTCATTATATATCGAACGAAATTTATTTAGCTATTTATAGTGCAAAATCAATCAATGTATTTTCAAATTCTCGGTTTTCAGCACTTCTCTTTCAACAGAACTTATAGCGTGACCACCAAACCTTTCGCGGTTCATAAAGAAGTCCTCGAATAGTTTTTGATTATATTTAATTTAGAAAAGCTTCGTTGGCCCGATGTGACCGATCATTGTTAAAATGATACGTTTAGTATAAAATTGTCATTATTTACAACTGTAACACTTCCAACGGGGTACAATTGGGTTTAAATAGTTCGGATACTGTTACAAACAACTCATCCGTCATTTTTATTGCATCGATATCAGCTTTACTAACATCACAATTTCCTGAAAGTAGTAAAGTTACATTTTTTTTTTTTGTTGTTGTATTTACAGAACAATGAACATCGATTTCGGTATACTGGATAATATAATAATTGAATCAATTTGGCTCATTCGAAATTTGCCGTCCGTAAACTAGCGCCGCCTCGGGCGGCTGCCTACTGTTCTATGGCATCGGCTTTTGTATAAATATATATAAATATATTTTCTAAATTATTAAATTAAAAAAAAAAAAAAAAAAAAAAATTCGAGTAAGCGCATTCCGCCGATAAACATTTGTCTACGCGTTTTATAAGTACACATTGCCGCAAACGTTTTACATTTACGCGTGTTTTATGATCGTATTACAATAATTAACATTACGGTTTATTTGCCCCGGCATCGCCGGGTTTACTCTTGGCCGCGCACGCCGGGAAAATACGGTTTTAAACAGTCGAAAAGACACCCGTGATCAATACCGACCACGTCCGTGTACGTGATTACACGTTCGGCCAAGACTATGGGATTGTAGGGTACAATATACCCGGGGTGTGCATGATGTCCGCAATTGATAAGTCGGCGTTCCGTCTATACCAGTGGTGCCCAACTGGTGGTCCGCAGGCTCATATCAATAACAGTTTTTTTTTTTTTTAAATTTGAAACGTTTTAAACCAACGATTTAAGTTAATTGTGATCGGAATCGTATTTCATACTATTTTACGGATTCGGTGTACGTAATTTTTCCATCGTAATAAATAGTGGCCGACAGCCAGATTATACTTACGCGACCGATAACAATTTATATACGGATATATCAGTTTGCGGAATCTTATTACCATGTTGATTAAATACCAACATTCGAATTTCTATCAAATTTTTTTTAATTTGTAGATAAATGAGTGGACATATTCTCCACAATATAAACTGTATTTCCGATTTTATTCCGTCCGTATCAAATACAAACTATAAATGTACAAAGAAATATATAGGCGGTGTAGGGCGGGAGGATGGTGGTGGTGATAATAAATAAGTCGTGGTCCGCGACGGTAGAAAGTTTACAAAAGTGATCCGTGCCTAGTGTTGAGTTGGGAACCAATTGCCTATACGATATGTTATAACCCATGTATCGACTAATTGACAATCGTAATATAATTATTATCAGTACTACCATCTCTACCACTGCGGTAAAACTATCGTTTACGACGATAAAATAAATAACAATAATAAAAATAATAAAAAAAAAAAAAAAAAGGTTTCACTTTGCGCGGCGGGTGTTGTCGGTATTGGCGAGGGCACTTCGCTCGTTGGATTGGTTACTTTTATTGGATGTATTGAATTTGAAAAAAATGACAAATCACTTTTTTCGATAAAACGATTCTGAGCAGAACTTCGGTGTAATCTATAGGACTGTTATTGTCTATTTCATATAGAGTATTTTTTACACTGTGTAGTGTACGATGTAATTATGAAAAATGCAATATTATTTATTACAATTAATTATGACGTACAATTTTGACAATGTTGTTAAACTAGACATTTTAAAAAATTCGTGACTACCGATTTCGGAGATTTTTCGAACATATTAAAAGAGTTTAAAATAAATTAAACAAAATATTTAATTTATTGTAAATATCAAGAATAGTTTTTAAAGTTTATAATTTACCTCTGATATGGAATTCCTTAAATATTGTCTTTAAATTTTAAAATTCTCTTTCATTTGTCACAGAGGAAACATGAAACTGTGGCTAAGATTTGAAGAAGTTTATATATATATTCGTATAAATTGACTGTTTACACATAGCCTCCAAAGCATTTGGTTTCTCTCTTATCCGCGTGAGTTTTATGTGCCATCATTTGTATTCTATTTCAATTATTTAATAATATAAACACTTAACACATAAAATAAAATACAATATAAATTAACGTTATCTTTCTCTGTACGTAGCAAGTCAAAATTTGTGACTTTTTAATCACAATTTTAAATATTTTTTTTTTTTTTTTGTACTAGTCTGGAATCTCGTAAATAAAATTATTATATTGTTATATATATATTGGGCTTTAATTGGGCCGTAAATATAATATATTTTTTTTCAACTTCTGACGGTGGGGTCGTGACCAGCGACAGCCCACCCCACCGGAAAATACGCCACTGATAGGTACCTATTGTGTAATTTACTGTACGGGTTATACAATGGAAAAAAATCGAATTCGGTCGAGCGAGGGCGCTGATTCGGTTTCCCGACGTTTAATCGACTAATTTTGTCGGCGGAACGCCCCTCATTGCCGCCTCCTTTCTTTAGTTACGGTACAGAAAGACGTCCACCTGCCCACCCGCCGGTATACGTTGGAATGTGGCGGGCGGCCTGTTCTCGAATCGATCGGAAACCGTTTTCGATTAAAAATAATAAAAGTCGATCGAACGTTGATCGAAAACCATTGGAAATTTATAACTTCTCGATGATCGATCGGGCGTTATTACGGATCCGTGTAATATTATACAATCACCGTGGTGAACTTTCCTTCGAAAATTCTTTCCTCGCGCTAATCGCTACCTTAATTAGCGTTCTAGAATTTCACGAAACTTATATTTATGTGTGAAATATTTCGTTTCGATGAAATCAATTATAATTTATTAAATTTATTTATTTTTAAATTAAACACAATAGCGGTAAACGCAGAAGACATTCACTTAATGGGGTCTAGCTCATAGCTTTTTTTTATTTATTTTTTTTTACAAATTGTTAAATACAATTAATATAAATAATTAATATTATAATAATATAACGGTTTTGGTTTTTGGCGTGAGATATATTCCCGTAAAACACTGTAGGCCAATTTTAATGAAGAATATTATGTATTATATTTTAAGTTAAAAAGCGAGTCCAATATTACAATTACCATTAGTTGTGTCTTTTTTATGAAACGTAAAATAAAACCAAAAAACAAATATTTAGAGAGAGAAAAAAAATGTTATTTTCAATATTCCGACCATACCTGACCTCCATTGATACTTATTTTAAGTATTTGTACTTCACCAATTTCAGATTTTAATTTACATATTAGGTGTGTATCTATATAATATAAAGAATTTCATGTTAATATATTCTAAAGTGTTGTTTTTTTTTTTTTTTTTTTTTTATTGATCTAAATTTATTATTTGTTGGACAGTTTTTAACTTTTCGTATCATTTTAACTTTCGACACTTTTCGTTTTTTCAACATGATAAAAAAAAAAAATAAATAGATTAACAAAAACAGATTACATTATGTCACAAGTTGATATTATACAAAACTGTGTCAATATATTATAATATATACTTTAAAAACGGATTTTAAATTACCGCCGGACAGTTATACGTACAGTATAAGTAAAATATTACGTCTCCCGCTGTTCTGTATCAATTAAAATATTATTTTCTCGTCACTTGTAATTTATTATAATAATTTTACCGTTTTCGCATTAATATATTTACGTTCCGCCGCTATAAGCAAAAATTTAACTATGCTACTAGTGATTGGAAAATCCAGACTTACTAAAGTTCGTGTCCACGACATTTATTGTAAATCCGGATTTGTTTCTTTATATTACTAGCTGACCTGGCAAACGTTGTTTTACTCATAAAAATTGTTTAAGGTAACACGCCTTGAAATTAATAAAATTATTTAACTCATTTTATAATGGAAAAAAAAAATACCTAATAATTTGATTTGTGTGTGTACGGTCAAACCCAAATTTTAAATTTTAAAATTGGAAATGCAAAATTTCGGATTTTGTAAATTAAAATATAAATTTTCGGATTTCAATATCCGGATCGATTGGATGATCGGATTTAAACACAATGAGGTAAACTAAATTCAGCTTACTGCGCCGTTAAAACATATAATAAGTGGTACACTACCTCTATATGATTTTTCAATCGTCTTATTAATTTATGGAATATTGATTTTTTTTTTTTTTTTTTTAAGTGAAACGTTTGCAAAATTCAAGAACCTCCTCCGTAATTTTTTTCGAGCCACGCCGCTGTCTATCGGCAAGTCAATGTATTACCCATTTTAAATAGATTTATTATGATGCGATTGAACCTAACCACATGTTCAATTCGATAAATTACAATTTATATAGTAAAAAAATTGTATTTAAATAAACCCTTATTATTCGATTTTAAAATCTGAATCAATTCGTCATGCACAGCAATACTAATTTATTAAAGGTGTAATATTTAAAGGTATTTCGTTATATATTTTGCTTAATATTTACAATCGTATAGAATTAAATTTTAGTTTAAAGCCGCCCGTAGAATCGTCGATTTTCGCCGGACCGGAGCGGGAATATTTATTTTACGATTTATATCGATTGTAAATTTTTTTTTTTTTGTTCCACGACCGAGCGCTGGTTGATTACCACGTACTACGGATGGGTAACTAAACGGAGCAATATCGTTTATAGCTCCGTATTGCTATTTCGTATAATTTTAATTATTATTATTATTCGTCGGATTTTAACGATTTTTTTTTTTTTTGTCGGATATTATAATAAATTGATTTTTGATCTGCAACCGTGACGTATCGAACGGTGTAAATAATACGTACTGTGCCGTGCTCCCGTAAATATACGATATAGGTTTGAATACGGGCGGCTGGTCATTTATTCAACGCCGGACACTAGTTAAGTAATTTTCGGGTCACGTAAATATATAGGCAGTAATACCTGACGCAAACACGGAAGACCTAAGAGTTTAAGTCTGTTAGAAATATTACGGACTTGGTTAAAATATTCTCTGATGAGCTATATAGACGAGTTATAATTACGCGTAACTATAATATCGTCTAGGCGCCCCTATAAAATAGGAGGGTAGGTATACTTTTTTTTTTTTTTACAGTTTTCGACCGTTATCGATTTGTTTTGTTTTGTTTTTTTTTTTGATTTTTTCATTATCAATACTAATTATTATCATGCTCTGTTTTAATAAAATATTATTCTATACGGATTGGTTTTTTTTTTTTTTTTATAATATCTTTTATTATACATTGTACGAGTACGTACAATGTTAACTTTGGTTTTTTTTTCTCTTTTTTTTTTTTTGTACGGTTATATTTTTATGTTTTCTCGATCAAATTACAATTTATATAGTCGTTAACGGGTTAATGTTGCGTTGTTTTTTATTTTTATTTTTTCAAGTATTCGTCTGATATACGAACCGTACACCACACCTACATATTGTACAATCAGGTTTTTCATTATGTTTTTAATTTTCCCTATTGAAAAGATTTTTCCGAAAAAAACGACGGGTGTCTTCGGAAATCTGTTGAACAGCGTGCTCGTTGTAACAAACAATGCGTGGAGGTACCTAATTTATTAGTAGACTCGCGTTTTTTTTTCTTTTTTAATAATTTTGAATATATCAACAAAAATATCTTTGAATAACACACGTATTTAACTGATACATATATAAATAGTATAAATTAATATACACTACGTTGACAAAAAAAAAAAATGATTTTGACTTTTAATGCTCGGCTAACGTGGACCCACGAACAAAAATAGTGACTGATCTAGGATTTTTTTTTTTTTTTGGAAGGGCGAGGGAAAAGTTTTTTTATAATAGTATTAAAACCATACTTTAATAAAACGTTTACTTATTAAAACGGATATATTGAAACTTTCTAAACATTTTTTTTTTTTCAATTTTCTTACTTTCTAAATTTTATGTCATTAATTTTTTAACCTAGACGTTAGAATAATAGGGCAGAGCCTGGGCCATCTCGACCTCCCCTTAAATCTGCCACTGAACAAAAATAATGACTGGTCTTTGTCCCAATGCTAGTTGTGGCACTGTCGTACTGATAACAATACCATTTATAATAATATATTTTATCACTCAGCTGCCCGGTTTTTTAAATATATATTTTTGTAAAGTCGGTATTATTATAATACGTTATTATTCCATGGCAGAAAGAATAAGTTGAGATTGTTTTTTTTCCTTCATTAAAAAAAAACAACAACAATAAAAATAAAAAGCACCTCCTTGTGGGTTGATTTCAATGCTTTCAATGTTATTATATAGTTTTGGTTCAGTTTTAAACGTTCAATACATTTTTAATGGACGTCTAAAAGCATTTAAAATAATTCGTACAAACATTTTTTTTTTTTTAATATATATATATATAAACTTCTGGTAATAGTGATTTAATGGGGGTAATTTAGAACGGGGGGGAGGTTTTCAGATGTTTTGTCCAATTAATTTCACCATTAAAATGTTTGTATGAATGTTTTCATTCACTTTGGGAGTTTAATATTATGGTGTCGCTTACCAATGATTGCTCAATGTTATATATAAAGAAATGAGTGTGTATAAAATAAGCCGAAAAGATAAATGAGTAAATCGAGTAAAATATTTGAGTAATTTTTATTGAATTATCTAAGTAAATATAAAGTATTCTATTTTTAAAGTTGTAAAAACAGGATAATGGGATGCAATTATTATTAGCAGCTTTATAAGTTTTGAAACGTGGTAAGAAAAGCTTTTTAAAAAAAATCGACTCGTACAAAATAAAATGATTTACTGCATCTGTTTTAACACGGTATTCGGGTCAGAATAATTATTAATGATGTGCATGACGTGCATCATTAAAACACGGCCATATTATTGATCGCCATAATGTCTTGACTATTAAGTGCAAAAAGTGTCATCCGGATTAAAACCTGCATTTGAACTGTATTATCGATCGATTTATGATAATAACGTTCGAAGTGTCTATATAGTTCACAATTGTTTTATGATTGTCTACCGTTTACGGTCGTATACTCATTTTATAACTTTTTACGATTATATTTTTAGGCATGTATAGATAAAACTATAGAAATCTTAACATATTTATAATCGAGACCAACTACCTATAATAAAGACGATTCGTTTTAACATTCAAAAGAATAAATTTAACAGCGTTTTTCGGTACTGAATTTTTATAATACCAAACCTTGAAGTAAACGTTGTTCGGTTTTAAATTACAGTCCTACTTTATCGGGTTTGTAAGAAGTGTACATTTATACATTTATTAATAAAAACATACGAAACAATTTTATTGGCAGTTTATTAATTAATTATAATACTATTATAAAATAGATATTCAATACAATATTTATAATATTGTTGATTATTGTAAATTTGTATGTCCATAAAATTCGATGAAAAAAAAAAAACAATCAATTTATTGTATAGTGTAACCGCGTAACGAAATGAATCATCAGTAGATTTTGGTTAGGTAAAGTCACAAAATTAATAATTTTTTTTATTTTTCCATATCCTAAATCGTTTCCTATAAAGTGTTCAAATCTAATTTCAATCGAGTTATATTTGGTTTTTGTAATTTTGTGCACATTTGTTCAGTTATTATTTACCTCGTGTGTAGTCGTGTATATTTCAACCACAATGAAGGTAATATTTCGTCGTGTTTTTTTTTACCAAATATTTGCTTTTTTAGTTACATATAAATCACGAAGGTATTTCATAAGAAAGAATCCGAATAATTTAAGGGGAGGCCTTTGGATGACTTTTGGGGGTTAAGTTTCCCCTCTCTGTCTTCTAGCCCTATTATATCTCTGCCTATATGATTATGATATATACTTTGTTAAAATATTTCAGAATATTTGGTTTGTATATTATCCTTACGGACACTACCATACTACACTTGGATTAGTGAATGATCATTGTGTAAAAAATTGTGTATTTGTGTAAATCAAATACAAATATTTCAATTTTCTAGAACGGGAACATTAATAGAAGTTATTAATTTTACAATTAGTTTTTTGTGTGAAGTTTAAAATGTATTCATTAATTTTGTTCAATACGTAGGAATAATATATGCATACCCTTACAGATATATATTTTTTAAATATAACATTATAGTAATGAACAATTTTTGTAGTGCCTGAAAAACATTTTTTTTTTTTTGTTTTTAATTATTGCGTTTAATAAACAACTGCGGTACGGTTAAAATATTTTTAAATATTACATTAAGTATATTTCAGTAAAATGTTACTTGGAATATTCGACCTCCTAAATAAACCATTATTATAACAATCTTGTTTACGAATAATTTCTGTTATTCCGAAATTCTGCCTAATATGAATAATGTTGTATTTTAGAGAATAGTATAATGAAACGAATTCGTATCCAACCAAAAGCTACTGTACCAAAACCGTCCGATAGATATGCAAATTATTATGTAACCTTATAGCCCTCATAGTATAAATAATTATGTTTAAATAAAAAAATATAGTCTAAACGAAACGAATTGTTGTCAAAAACACCACTATTACGTCATAGGGAAATAAAATAATTATTTGTAGTGTTTGTATGGTTGTTTTTTTCTCGATATAAACTTATATTCCGCTCCAGAATAGAATTCACACAAAACCGGAATATTATATATATATATATTAAAAAAACAGGTAAAAATGAATTTTATATTATGAAATAATTAAAATAAAAATTGTCTAAGAAAATGAGTAGGGACGTGGTCTCCAACAAAAAGTTTCGATTAAAAGGTAAAAATTAAATTTTGAGTATACGTGACGCAACACAAGTATTATACATAGTATTGAAATGGTGTTAAAATTTAACGGGGTCACAACGCGCATCAATGGCATTGAATTTCGATTTGTAAAATACGAAATCTAATTTAATGCCCGCATAATAATTGAATGTAGAACACATTATTATTGTATACCGCCGAACTTGAAATGCCGGTCACTGCGGTTGTTTGCGTGTAATTCTCTAACACGAGATCCATTTTAACAATAAACTACGGCATAGGGAACGCTATTATTATGTATCTGTGTAAAACTAATATTACCGTCTGGTGTTTAGTTGATAATCAAAATTGAAACGTTCGGGTTTTATGTCGTAATAGGCTAGGATTAAAAAATAATAATAAATACAAATAGTAATACTGTCAACTGGTAAGAGTGATTTGCGCGAATATCGATTTAGATTTTCACGGGCACGTGTAGTATATTATTATTATTATCAGTTGACGCTTTTAGTGTGTGATATTATTTGCGCTCATTGAATATCATGTAAATATTATATTACGTACATAGGAATAATAAAAAGATGAAGTACGATTATGGGTAACTTATTTGTAAGGAAAATATGTACTGTGCCGAAGAGAGAATACAAAATGCCATCAAATAGATGAGTCGCTATTCGTAAGTGTTGTTAAAAAAAAAAAAAAAAAATGGTTTTTAAATAGCTGTATATTTTACCCCGTGTATTTTTCGTCCTCGATAAAAATATCAATATCAAACTATTGTTTGACGATTTTTTTTTTCTCTTCAAACGCAGACCACGTTTCAAATTATTTATACCTAGCCAAGTCTCATCGGGGAGAAAAACATTTTTTTTTTTTTAAATAAAAGGGAAGCCCTAATGCATTATTATACGAAAAATATTCGAGTAATCTCTATCTTAGAAACAACACAATGATTCTGTGATCAATATATTTAAAAACCGATATAATACTTGTTTATGCATAATGCAGGTTCATTACATAATGTAAGGTCCGTTACATTAGCAACCCCAACATGGAATTTCATGAAACAAATTTTACCAAAAATTTTTATTCTATTTGTACAAATTTGTAATCGTAAATTATGAATTTGTATACCTTTAAGATTACGTCAAAATCGATTTTTACTTTGGCGATGCTAATGCCACGGTACACCACTACACCACTTTTTGTACAATTTTTTGTTTAATCAATGAATATACATACTATAACTTGTGTAACATTTAATAAAATATTTATTCCGTATTGTCTTCATACACTTATTGCGTAATGTATAAAAAAAAAAACTAAGCATTAAAACAATAGATACAAATTTGAAAATTGTAGTTAATATATGGTACTTAATATTTTGTCTAAAATATGGTTAATTATGATAATTTGATAATTACTATACAATATATCTAACTTAAGTGGATCAATTAAGTGATTTTTTTTATGGTTTTTCATAATTAATAAAAACAAAAAGAACTAATACTGCTCACGGGTGTGCCATTGTTGTAGGTGGGAAGTTGAGGATGTAGTATTATAGAGCAGCGGTTGCTATCCGGTGGACCGTGGATCCACTGGTGGTTAGTGAGAACATTTTGATAGTCCACAGACAAATTTTAACATTATTTGCAATTTAATTTAATTAACCTTCCAGCGGCCATGTATTGTATGATTATAATGTACAAACTAATTGTATTATGTCGCTGTATGTAGGTTCAGTTTGGTAAATTTTAATTCAATTTTCAACAACGTATTTATAAGAAAATATATTTTCATCTGTCATAGCTATTAAAACTTATATCGGTATCGGTTTACGCTTGAAATAAATAGAGCTCTCCGTCTCGCAGTTACTCCATTGGAGCCAAAAATACACAAACTTATTATTAAAAAAAAAAGCAGGAACAAACATAACATTAAGCTAAAAATGTATAATATTATACTTAACTGTTCTATATATGTTCTTTATACTCATTATAGTTCTTTACTATACAATAAATTTTGTTATAAACAAATAACTAAATCCTTTATTATTATTTTATAAATGTATTTTTTTTTTTTAATAGGTAGTATAAGACTCATTCGTTGAACGGTATTTATGAAAAAAAATCTGTCGGCTCAACATCTCTGGATAAGGACCTGAGATAGTATTAACACTAAAAATGTATAAACTGTATACTATAAATACTATAAAAGTTTAAAGTATAAGTGGTCCGTAGAATTTAGTGTTATTGATTTAGTGGTGCGTGAGGTCCAAAAGGTTGGCGAACGATGATATAGAGGAGGATTTAATTTATATCCTGTATGTAACGATAAATCATTGCTAACGAAATACAATTCTGAGCGAAGTTATCAGCTGCTCCATTCATATGGCGTCATAACTTTATATCGCTTGGAACTTCGTATTTCTTTGTATATTCGTTCTCGTGGTTAAATTATCTCCCACGGAGAAAGTGATGTCTAATTTTAAGTTTTCTTTATCCGAGCTACGTATGCTTACATCACTTGAAGTTTCGATATCTAAATTAAAATTAGGCGTTTTTCTCTCTGTAAAATTGTAAACAAAAGTTAATGTGTCATATTTAAAAAACTGTATAAATTATATAGATTACTTACAAAAAGTATATAAATTTTAACTTACCAAATACAATATTCGATTGATTTTTACTTGTACATTGTTTTGATAATAACCTTGTAATAGTTTCCCTCCATCGTGAGCATCATGCATCCTTGTAAATCCTAGAGTAACGTTATCAATAAGGTCCAAACTTACATTTGATGCAATTTTTTTCCAAACATCAGCATATATGCTAACTGTTTCTAAAACAATAAGTATGAATCTGTTATATCAACGTGTAGTGGTTCATTTACAATATTTCAGCTATTGATATTGTCGTTAAAATTAAAGGTAAGAAATTAAAAAGCATACAAACAACAATTGAATAAAATCATTAAAAAAAAAAAAAAAAACATTAACACAAGACATGGTAAAAACATAAAAAGTATTTACGAAATGTTTAAAATTGATAAAATTATCTAGTTTTGGCAATAGAGTATTTACTTTGACTTTATTCGCAAATTATTTAATTTTTGTAGTTTATATTTTTTCATTAATAATCAATTTTTTACTATTGGTTTTATTCCCACTTTGAATTAAAAACGAGAATATACAAAAAAAAAAAAAATCAATTGTAATTATAATAAAATTCAATTCAATATTATCACAAGGCTTCGAGAAATTATATCATTATTATAGGCATGAGCAAAACATGAGTAACATTTTAAATATGTTATATGATTATATAACCCATTTGAGAATTATTCCAACTATAAATAGTAAAATAATAATTGCTTGGCCAAGCCGCGTGCTGCATGTGCCGCCACTGTGTTTTGTTAATTCGAAAACAAAGTAAAATTAAAATAACTATTTTATTATTTTGTAATACCCGAAAAATTAAACTTAACATTGAACAGTACAAGTTTCCCCTTTTCTATAGTAAACATTTGATTTCAATTAAGTCTATATCCTGAGTAGGTTGTTCCCGCGGAAAACAATTTTTACAGTCGATTTACAGATGATTCTCTTAAAAGTATTTACAATTAGGATTAGTCAGTGATAAACACTTATCGTTCTGAATCCTAATGAAGATAAACGCTGCATTTTCAAATGTTAAAATATTCTACGGTGTACTTATTATTATATCAAAATCTTGTACATAATCTTTAGAAATAGTATTTCTTAAATACCAAACAAATTTATCATTTAGTTTTCTCTAGTACTTCATAATAATTATTTTTAATCAAATTGCAAAAAAAATCGAAATTAAATAAATCACCAGAATAGTTTGCAAATGTATCCACGTCGTCTAGAAAGGGCGAATATTAATATTCTGTGAACATTTCTGGTCTCTGCGGTTATTTTTTAACCGAGTTACAACGAAAAGTTAGTTATTAATAGTTATTATTATTATAGTTATTATTAGTTACTAATCGGTATTTGAAAATATTAACCATTGAAATAAATTATGAATTACCTACCTTCGAACACTCCATACTGGATGTAACTTTGTGTACACATTAACAACCGTCGCGAGAGAATACCGATACAGGAATGATAAATAGTCGAAAAAGCATATTAATATTTAAAATAAAATAACAAACCATAAACTGTATAAATTACCATACGCATATTTAAATGGGTATATTCATACAGTAAAAACCGCGCGACGTTCAACTATTGCCGAATCGGCGGCCAGACGCGGTTGATATTAAAAATTAAACAACGTATTTCCAATGGACCTGCCACACCACTACGCGTTTTTTCCGCTGTAGTCATTATTGATGATTATATTGTTTTTTTATTATGTTATGCCACTCCGGCGGTCGTCAATTGCACCGATTTCGGGACATTACCTGTATTGTGTTCAGAGAGGTGTACGAATTCAAGATTACAAATTTATATAAATACAATAGCAATTATTACTGGTAAAACTATTGAGTCGATAAGTCAATTGTACAAAAAGTGGAGTGACTGGTGTACCGTTACATTAGCATCACCGATGTAAAAATTATATAACAATGTTTGGTAAAATTTGATTTATGAAATTCCATGTTGGAGGTGCTAATGTAACGGACCTATATATAGATAGATATATATATATTTTTTTTTTTTTACCGGAATCTATAACGTATAAGATGTTTAATTCGAATAAAGAATTATTTTAGTCCGAGCTTCTAAAAATAAACAATATTATCTTTAATTTTTTCAGATTTACTTTCCGACGTTGGATTAGCTGCTCATTGTTCATTTGTTAACTCAATGATTTAATGTTTCCCTCCACTCAATAAAATATTATGATCACGATGACCGGTCGTCTGGTTTTTTATTCGGAGTACGTTGTAAAAACATCTTCTCCGTTTGGGTTCTACACAAGTGGGGTTGTTAAAAAAAAAAAAATAAAAAAATAATTGTTTTTTTTTTCTCTCTACATTTTGTAATTTAGAAGGGTTTTATTTTAACAGTGTCCGTAACAATACATTCGTTATGAAAATGGGCCGTTATCACCTCTACAGTGTTGACCATAACAAAGTCTGGTCAGCTTAACATGTCCCGCACATTCGAATTAATTATATTTGCAATCGTTCTGTATACGATTACGTACGAAATATTAAAAACTTGTAGACATTATCAAGGAGTCGAGAAAATTATTCGAGAAGCGCATTTTCAAAACGACGATCTGTTATGTTTTTCATCTCGCCGGATTATGTTGGCGGGGATAGTTACTGGATTTTAACAACGGGCGCGCAATTTATATTTGTCTTTCGGCGTCTGTTTGTATGTACCATATAGTGTGATTTACGATGTACTGATCGTCAGTATATAGGGTATTTAAAGGAAAACTAGTAGATGAGTAAGACAATAGGTGGTATATATATAAATTATTATATTTTTTTTTTTTCAAAAATAATCTCGGCCGAGACGAAACGTAATGCTGTTGGTTATCGTTGCTGTACGCGTATAAGCGGGGGAACGTACTCGTAATATACGATATTATTTTATAGCCGTCTATTATTCCGTCCACATCGACAATTGTAATTTCTTAATAGCCGACCGGACTGCGGGGTCGGCCCTGCACGTAAACTGGTTAGAAAAGAAATAGAAAAACTTTCTTTTAAATTTTTAATAATAATACAGTGAAACTTCTATTAATGGATACC
Organism: Tuberolachnus salignus; assembly: GCA_956483605.1. Lineage (NCBI taxonomy): Eukaryota > Metazoa > Arthropoda > Insecta > Hemiptera > Aphididae > Tuberolachnus > Tuberolachnus salignus. The sequence goes on along the minus strand of OY101430.1, from coordinate 27,491,541 downwards.
TCTCAAAAGTGGACACGTTCCCAATAGTTGACACTTTAAAATTCCCCAGTGAAAATATACGTGCACAATAGGGGTTATAACCTCTAAATAACGGACACCCCGAACAGTGGACGTGGACATTAAAAACTGGTACCGATATTAAAAATAGCCAATCATAAATGGACGTAATATATGTATAATATACATTAGGGTGGATCGATTTTATGGTAAAAATTTAATTTAAATTTTTTTCAAATTTTAATAGTGATCAAAAGTTGTGGTTCATACTCAAATAAACGACTAATTTTAGAGGTGCCCTAAATTACGTGTTTAATATTATAACATTAAAGAAAAATAAAATTGAATTAAATCGTTTTAACTCATTCAATTTATGTTTTATGAGTTAATTAAGTATTTTATATATTATTTTTAAACAATTTTAAAAACTTAACAACTCGTTATATTGGACATTTCTTAATTTTCCATGACTGTCCATTATATAGAGGTTTCACCGTAATACAAAAACCCTCTGCAACGCCTATTGATAATAAAAAAAATGAATTATTGGCAGTTTAAACCAACATTAATTATTATTAAAGGTTTTAAATAAATCTAGCTTACGAAACATATCGATGATGTACATTTGATTATTCGTTTTGTATTTGACGATTATGTTTATCTTCTGTGTTTCACAGGTATCATGAAACTCAGTGTTACGTCATATCGGGCACATTCGTCGGCTCAGGAAAAAATATTGAAATATCAAAATCAACTCAACTACGTCACGACACATTTGCCTGTAGTACCGAACATAAATGCGTCGTCTTCAACGGTAAGTTCTTGTACAATATATATTTTATCTTTCGAATTCGATGTATACCGAGTTATCAAATACACAGTTGAGATATTCTCTCAGTTATCGTAATATTTGTTTAAAAGTAATTTAACGTTGAATTGATCAACGTGCAGAAGACAGGCGAATACATTATTATGATGTAATTCGCGTTTAAAAAATATACAGGTGAAAATAATGGAAAGTCAGTTTAATTAAAACAGATAAAAAGCCAGTTTAATATGACGAGCTATTATAAAACAAAATAAATATGAAATTTGATTAAAACCGGCCTTAACGATAAACCGATTCTGCTAACGTTTAAAACTCACCAAAAAATTAATCGTTGCAAACACAATAGATTTAATTTAAAAAGTTTTCGTTTTTTTTTTACACCGTAAACGATTTATAATAATTCGACTATATTATATTTTTACCAACGCTAAATTGAAAACCAAACGCATATGTTTAATGTAACTATACACCTAATTCAATTTAAATATAAACGTAATTTTTTTCAATATCACAATAATATGTTATGATCGTTTTATATTAAACAATAATGTATTAAAATATTACATTTTTTATTTGAAACATAACAGTATGTGTTTTCTTTATATTATCTTCTATAAAAAATACGGACATACCTCGCACTGTGGGTGAACTACCGTTGTAGGTGGAAAGTCGGGATGAACGCATTTAACTCCTACAAGTATAACCGTTATATCTGAATTTAAAAGTTAATTCTGTTAAAAAGTACATTCTCGTACATAGATCTTTTTACTTGCTCAAAAATGAACAAAATAGTGTCCTTACACACGTTTTTACCACATTGGGAAAGTAGGAAATATAGGGGTTTTAATTTATAACTATACGCAACGATAAATAATTTTTAACGAAGACCTGAGCGAACTTCAGTTGAAAATGTTGTGATAAATTAAAATGAAAATCGTATCGACTTGTAACAAAAAAATAAATTATAATTGTGCTCAAATTGTTGAGCATTTATGTGGTGATAATAATGTTTCGTCTATATGTATATATCATTAAAACATAAGTTATAACAGTAGAAATAATTATTGGAAGGAATTGGATCGTGGATTATGATCCACAATCACAAGTTTTAAGCGGAATGAGTTTATGGCAGGAAATGCGAGGTAGCTAAGAAATTAAAGGTAGCGTTATATTATGTACCTATACATAGATTGACTCGACAAGGAAGTGATGCATCTCCAGAAATCTCACAATCTCGTGTTTTCACATGTAATTGTGCATTTCTTCTCCCTTATAATTAATGTGTACAGCTGATATGGCATCCGATTGCTGACGCTTTTCAGTTCTTTGAGGCTTTCTATCGTCTTAATTGTTTATTTACGAGTCATTTTGGCCTAGGAAAAGATGGACGAATGTCGTGGGAGAAGGACTTGAGTAGGCCGTTACTTAAAATTTCTAACTGAACAATTTGGAAAAAAGTAGTCGGAAGAAGGCGATAATTATACATGGTTTTTTATTCCGAGTGATTATTAACTATTTTTACTGTAGTTGTTTTGGTTTTATTTCGTTACTGGATTTTGATTTATCTAAAATACATTTACGTTTGTGAAAAACTGCAGGTTACTGGCTGAGTTATCATTAATATTAACAACCGGCAGTCGTTATAATAACTCTCAACAATTAAAATACCTACTAATCGGTATCGTAAGTAATTATTAAATTTAAAAATATATATTTCGTTTCGTCTTTTGAACGATACCTGTTAAAATGTAATATAGTATTTAATGCTCGATCGTGGAGTAGTAGGTATTAAAATATTTCGTAGACGAATTATTATAAAACGCCACACCTTAAAAACTGTCATAATACGTTGTCCGCTCTTTATAAATAAAGGACTGACGATCGCCTGTTTATTTTGCAGTGAGATTGTGACATTATTGTTTAATTATTTATTATTATAAATCCATTAAAATATTTGGTACTAAATATTATAAATAATTACTATACTAACTATTTATAATACTAACTCGGTGTAAAACTCACCCAACGACTCAATAATACCGTAACTCGTAAATACATAAATTATAAACTTTTAAATTGTACGGATGCGAGACTATAAGTTGTGTCATCGTAACTCGTCAAGAATAACATAATACACAAGTAAAATTTGATAATCAAGAAAAACAGTCGATAGAATAAATAATATTAGTGAAAACAAAATAATATTAAAGATCCAATGTGGCAATGACTAATCGTAGCGAACGGTCTCTAAAGTGTGTAGTAGATTACTTTTTTTCTACAAGTTTAGCAATATAGCCCGTATTTAGACTTGCAAAATCCTAACGCCAATATTATCGTACACTAGTTTTATTAGAAGTTTTGGTGGTTTATTATAGTTTTATATTAAAAAAAAATTAAAGAAAATAACAAATACTTCAATTAAATGTTAAAATAATATTTTTTCTTTATTGTAATTTACAAAATAAACCCACTATAATATTATATTATTGGCAAGTTGAAAATTTAAGATCTTCAAACATTCTCTAGGGTTTGAGGATTGGGATAAATATGCCACTGTTTGTAGTTATGACAATTTAAACTTTGACTTTTTATATATTATTAATGTTATTTTATTTTTAACATTTTTTTTTTTTTTTTTTTTTTTTAATAATAATAATGCGCGCACGAGAAACAAATTTAAACCCCATACCTTTTTGAAAGTGAAGTTGCCAGAAAGGTTCTGACGTAAAACGTTAAATCTACGTCAAGTTTTGATATAGTCATTAATTTCCACTTTAAGAGGAGGTTTTAAGAGTTCAGAGTTCCTTATGTAAAAAAAAAAAATCTTATGTCGCAGTATCGTTACGTGGTCTGTCCAATTTAATAAATATAAAAAAAAAAAAATGTTCAATATGAATTTTATATTACGTGTAACTATATGAACTGTATTTGTTAACAATAAAATATTTTCGTTTATCCACTCGTAAATTAATATATTATTAACATTTTATTATTTCTACTATCGAATCGGATCGGATTGACAACAACAACACAACTTCGGCCGTTTACGGTTTTTAATCCTACTCGTTTTATCGATTTAATAATAATAACAATAATAATTTGATCAGTTTTTTTTTTTTTTTTTTTATTGATGCCGTTTGGTACGTTGTATATTGTCGAATAGGGCGAATAGCGGCCCGTTCGTATTATAGGTAATTCATTATTATAATTATAATTATATTCTGTATATTAGATAGTTAAACTTAAAGGTAATGATACATTTTTTTTTTTCTTTATATATACTATACTCTATCCATGCGCGACAAATAATGTATCTTACACGATTTTGTTAATTTGGCGCGGCAATTCCAGTCCACGGGGGGGGGAAATAATAATAAAATAAAATCAAAATCCTTAGCCCGCCGTTTAGATTTATCGTTTCGACCGCGTACGATATAATTGAGCAATTTTCACCAGCCACCGCCGCCGGCAGGGCGCCCAAAACGGGAACACGGAGGCGTTTGACAACCACTGCGGCCTAGCGGCCGTCCAACAAAGCTGTTTGCGTTCTATCAGTACCGCCGCGGGCTCGTGTCACTCAGCCCCATGTGCCTCCGCAGTTCGGTTGCTAGTAATGCGCGCCTCGCCGTAATTATAAGTGCACGCGCCGAGTTTACGACACGAATTCGTTTCGGGATGTAATTGTTCACGTAAATAAAATAGTTTTTACATAATTCTCGTAGTTATTTTATGTCATAATAATATCGCAATTACCTACCCACCTAACCTATTTTTATTATTATTATCGTCATGTGTTTTTGTGGTAAAACAATGTTTCTTTTATTGCGATCGCCGCGTTGTAATTCGTTTACGACTACATGATCGAAATGACAACGGTTCAAAATGGGTAAGACGATGGCAAAAATATATTATTATAGTAATAATTTCGATTTTCGCGGATGTTAGCGTTAAAGACAATTTTAATATTCGTATATTATCGGCGTCTTAATATCGGTATCATAATCGTTTTGGATTATACCGACAGTCGTACTAAATTGGCTTTGTATTATTGTTTTTTTAAAACGATTGTATCCGTTCAGATTTGCATATTTTAAATTTGGCTGCAAGTACACCGATGAAACACAACGGTGTGTTGTGCTGCGGTAATTTTAGAAATTAGCATTACCCACGAATGGTATTAAATTCTTTAAACGTTCGGTTAAATATTTATTACTATTATAGAACGTTATAGTTTTGTTCTTCTTGTCTCCGATACAAACAATTCTCGTTTGCGAAATTCTATACGTAGTAGTAACTGCTTGTTAACCGACTTGCAGTAATGAATGGAATATGACATTTTAGAATATGACGGACCCGAGCTCTATATAAACGTGTTCAAATAACGATTAATAACATAAAAATGTATCTGACCAGATTGAGAAATGTACACTGTAGTATTTGTTCGTCGAAATACACTTGCTCTGAGACAGTAAATATGCTTAGTAAACGCAGTCAATATCAATTCACTTATCCACTTTGATGTTTATAAATAATATAACGCGATATTATAGTGTTTCGCTATGCATGTATTTTAACATACAGTTTTGCCCTATAAAAATTGTAATTATTTTGACATAGTATATACACGATTTTACAAACAATACATAAATAAAGTTACAGTATTTTTACTTATATTAATTTTGAGAGCTTTTCGAGTCTAAAAAAGGTATAAGCGCTGTGTGCGTGTAAAGTCGCGGCTTCAGTTTTCTTTGTATTGTTTTTGATCCTGTGTTTTTTTTTTTTTTTTGTAAAACAGTGTAGTGCCCCTTCTGTTAACCGTAGTTTATTATGGGCATTTTTTTATTATTTTTTTTTTTTTTTTTTTTGAATAGGCTCTTGATCCAGTCTGATAAATATAGGACGCCAGTGTCATTATGAATTTGTCTACTTAGCATAAACTATAGGGAACTTGTGGACTCATTCTTGAAATTGTATTTTTTATAACTTGTGGCGTTTCAATTTTATATTGCGATATAGCAGTCTATAATACTATACTTGGTTGTTATGTTAAAAAAAGCTCGAATGTTTTACCGCGCATCTGAGTAAAGAATAATCGATTAAATGGTCATTTTAAATTTTGGCATGCCTATTTTCGTACACATTCGATTTAGAGTACTATTTCACTATTTATTTGACGGATAAATCTATCGGCTTTTTCGTCTGGATAATTTACATTTAAAATGTTCAGCTGTTACGCGTGTATTATGTTATAGTTTTTACTTACGACACGTACAATAATTTAATACAACGAATAAGAATAGTCAAGCGTATAGAATATAGAATATTGCGCCATGTATATATTTTTTCCCTCATATTATTATCAGTGTCTATTCGCTATTCGATAATATGAAATATCTGGTTTGGCATATTAAAAATACCTTATCGATTTCGTTGTGCGATTCTTAGTTTGATATATATATATATATTTTCTTCACTATCAACAAACCGGCACCCGGAGATTTTGTTTATTGAATGAAATTTCGAAGCATTCCGTCGCAAAATCGTTTTGTCTGCCGATTATGCTTATCGATTACTCGGCTAAATTAAACCAGTTTCCGTTACTTATATTTAATTAATAATTATGGAGTAAAACTGCTAGCGGCGGATAATAATTGACGATTCACGCGTAGGTGCCTAATCAATTCATTTACATATTAAACTTGTTTGGTTTCGAAAACTTTAGTTATATAGCGTTTCAAAGACAGATTAGGTGAAATTGCCTACCGTATTGTATTTTATATTCGTTGTTTACAGGATATTAAAAAAATAAAAAATAAAATAATAACAATTTCACACGAAACTCAGAAACGTTAATTTAGTCAGTTTAGATTTACAAATAAATTTCAGATTTATAGTCAACCGACTTGGAAAATATACGATACGCATAGACATGTATAACTGGTTAGAAATTTAAACAAATATAGTTACTTAAAAATTAAATAACGACCTTATTGTTTCATTATTCATAAACTTTTCGTAAAGGCGTTATTTTTTAATTTTTTTTTCCATCATGCATGGCTGCACCTGCACAGTATACGAATTCAGTCAAAAATTAAACTATTAATTTTTAATTCTTTTTTTTTGTATTTATACAACAATATTGCAATGTTATCTTATATTAAAAAAAAACACGAGTTAAAAAAAAAATTATGGAATAACTAAAATGTTTTGTTAAAGTAAAAAATAAAAATAATATAATTTTGTACTTTAAAATTATTTAGTTTATATTATTTTCGTTATATTTTTAAGGTTTATAAAAAAAAAAAAATAATAATATACGAGTATATTTATATATATATATTGTTAGATTTCTGTTATGTCCACTGGGATGGGGAGGGTGTATTTTTTTGTAATTATATATTTCATAAGTACTTCATTAAGTTTAGTATTTGTTATGTACACATCAAAAGTTTATTTCAGTTATATAAATGTCGGTTTTTAAATATTATTTTAGTATTATATGTATCTTTTTTATTAAGTATAAAAGCTACCTCTGGTGCAAACAATACAAATGTAATTTTAATAAAGTTTTTTTTGTTGCCATTCACTCTAAAACCTTAGAAAACCTGACTACGTTACTGGTTGTATCGATATTAATAATGCCGTCTTCAATAAATATTTTGAGTATATATATTTTTATTATTTTTTTTTGACAATTTGAAGAAACGGTTTACTGCAATATACAGTTGTAATTAGTGGCTGATTTAACGGTCGTTTAGACGGCAATTGCCAACGGTGCCTCTCTACTAAAATCGTGTACCGAGGCCACACCTAAATTATATAGTTATTTTTTTTTTCAGTTTTTATCACGAAAAAATAATAAGTAAATTTTATATTGCAAACTGCAATATTCATTTACCGCAGTATTAATACATTTCGTACGAGGCCCGATATATTTTGTATGGATTTGCTGACTTATTTCGAACCCTTAAATCCGCCACTGGGTATAATCATTTAAACAGTAAATATGAAGTTAGGAGATTTTCTCTTTGAAAATGCCGATCTACATGAATTGATAGTTTATATTATAATAATAACAACTTATGGATGTGCTTGAATAATGGGAAAATAGTATGATCCTGCTTATAATTTATCTTCATTTTTAAACTACCAGCGTATTGTCGACCCCTACAAACTTTAAACGAAACTTTAAATAATTTCAATTAGTTGACCACTAAAGCTACAGATTAGTGAAGCAAACTAATATATACATTCAGGAATAGTTACAGTTGAAAATACAAAATTAAAATTTACTAAGGAGAAGGATAAAACTATAATAACAAAATATGGAAAATAGTAAAAGTTGAAAATTATTATAAATAAACTTTGTTAAACAAAACTAAATAAATAAAAAATTTTACATAAAGAACTATTAATAATATACTGTTTAATAAATAATACATTTTTTTTTTTTTAATGTGATAAGGTGATAAAGAAACCTTTAAACTTATTTAAGCCTATTATTATTATTTATTTTGCTTTTGTTATTACTAAATGAGGTCGTCGATAAAACAGTTATTTTATAAAATTACACAATTATTCGTCTTAAAAGTCAATTTAAAATTAGAAAACCCTGCTAAATCGGGTACAAACTACAATAACACCAGCCCACGTGTGGGACTTCACAATATTATACGAAAAATATTCGTTTTTTTTCTGTTTAATTTGATATACCGTGTCCGGCAGTGTAACGGGATAATTTAAATATTTAACTACTATTTAAAGAATGAATTTATTTATATTTTAACAAACATAAATATAAAATATAAAAGTTACTATTTGATGTTCAATACAAAAAAAAAAACTCTTTTCTATACACTACGTTTGCCAAATGACCTGCATTTTAATGTATGCGTTATTGTAATCGAAACTGGAAATTTTGCATGATCTCTCGCAGTATATTAACAGGAATTTCTTCAATCTTGTCCCAAGTGCTTGAATAGTTCTCGGTGGTTTGGCCTCATACACCTTAAATCAAAGACCCCCCCCCCCAAAAAAAGCTAAAAATTCAGTAACCGTTAATTCTAAGCGATACGTTACAATGATTCATAACTTTTTTATACCACAACTTGCCCTTTTCCCAGTGAATGCGCATACACTTTTCCAGCAAGACGGGGCAATAAGCCACACTGTAAGAATTTCGATGAATACTGCCATTTCACGGAACGGGGATATCCCATAAACTCCTCCATCTTCCGATTTAATGGCTTGTGATTTTTTTTTTTTTTTTTTACGGGGTTCCTTAAATCAGAAGTGTATGAGGTCAGTCTACTGAGAACCATAGATGTCCTCAAACAACGGGTTTTGGACGAGATCGAAGCAATTCCCGTTTATATACTGCGAGAGGTCATGCAAAACTTCCAGTTCTGACTACGAGAATGCATACATTACAATGGAGGTCATTTGGCAAACGCAGTGTATAGAAAATAGTTTTTTTTTCTGTATTGAACATCAAATGGTAACTCTTATACGTTATATTATATAATATTTGTTAAAATAAAAATAAATTTATTCTTTAAATAGAAATTAAATATTGAAATCATCCCGTTTTAACTGTCATACCCTGTATTAAACCAAATTGACTTTTGACTTACGTCGTTTGTACCAAGCACTAGAGTATACAAATTAAAAAAAACAGACGCGGATACTGTTCATGGGTATGCCACTATTGTAGTTGGGATGTTGGGAAGGTAGAATACACAGAGGAATTTAATTTACATCTTACGCAACGTTAATCATTGCTAACGAAATACGATTTTGAGCGAAATTCGGTTAAACACGTTTTGAAATGACGTGATTTTTACGATTTTCGTTAAAATTTGAACTTAAAACGCTAATAAAATAAAACCATTACATAACATTACGGTTATCGTCTTTTTTTTGTTTTTTTACTACTAACGCAACTTATGATGAACGTCGTATAAAATTGTCGAGCATTTCTGCTCGGCCAAAACTTTATCTGCGTTAAACCGAATAAAAACTAAAAAAATCTCAAAAGCTCAAAAATTCGCCAGAATGTTTTCAACATTTTTCCTTGCGTAGAATGAGCTAATATTAATATTCTGTGAAGTCATAAAGTGTTTTCTGTTTCAAAAATGGTTTTAAAATGTATATATATTTTAAATATAAAACACCAAAATAGTAGAAATATATTATACCAATCAGTATTATATTTCAAATAAACGTACTACGGCCAATGTTTTCGTAACATAATTAGGTCATAATGGTAATTTTATACCATTATGATAATGGTGTCGGTGCACGGGTTCCGATCGCTTTATTCATATAGTCGGGGCTCAAAATAAATGCGCCGATTAACTTTATAGAAGAGACAAAACGTTAATCTCCTTATCCTAAACGTTGTGTTTTGAATAAGAATAATCGTACGAGAGAACCCGTAGATTTTAAAGGCACGCGTGCTAATCCGTCGGTCTTGAAAATCGAACATCAGCTGGAAATATAAAATTATATATTTTTAAGCCAACAGCTTCATATAATTTATAACGAACGGCTAAAACATTTTATCGAAATTGCTTTAGATACCTAGGTGCAGTGACGTAATTGTGGATGGAGGGTGCACTTCCCTTCTGAAATTTTTTGCGGGGAAGCAATGGTATCGTTTTGCCCACCTTACAAATATCTGAATATTCTAAAATAAAGAGAGAATGCAACAAATGAATTGCTTTTTATACTCGTATAAGATAAAAATATATGTTTACTCAAATTATTTCTTTAAAGTTTATATATATATATATATGTATATTTCACGTTTCTTCTGTTTTATAATATGTCGACGTGTTGTCAACGTCGTCGTATTATCCGGGTTATAAAAATAAGAAAACTAACATTAAAATAACGATATATAACTTTTGTTTATTTTTTATGTTTCGATTTATTGGTTTATTAAGTCGTTAAATTAGTCTTTGAATATATTGTATGCATAGAATAGAAATATATTTACACCACCCCTCGCGGTTTCGATTTTGTCAAATGAATTATTTTTATCGCTCCCTATTTTTTTATTCAGTTACGTCACTGTTTAGGTATATTGTTATAGATATTGTAAAACAGATCAACGGACTACGAATAATTGTTATCACTATTTACGTACAATCGAACTGAATTTTAATTAACGGTGAATGTTTATTATGTCGCCTATAGGTGGGAGGGACAATGTAGTTTCTGCGACATTACAAGTTGATTAAACACCAGCGTATCATCATAGGCTTGTTTGAACAACCATTGCTGTAAAGCAGTCGGTGTTTAAACACGTTGGAAAACACAAACATAACTCTGCCGAATCCAAAAGAGGAGGACCTAAAGACTTTCAGAATTGATCCTCTGTGCATACTGTATAAAATCCAATCACGCGTGAGCGAACCATTTGTATAATTCGAATTACGTTGACGGGGTTTTCAACCGAATACGATATTTATCTTAGTTTTTTTTTTTTTTTTTTTTTAACCCGGACGCTGATATTACAAATAATATCCATTTACTTATTATATAAATCTTTTTTAAAACGTTTTGGTAAAAACCGCGTTACTAGAGAAAAATCTAAACAGTTTTCAGACTCGAAACGCGACAATTTCCTCTACGTTTTGACCCCCTAAAATAATAAACAGTGCTTTATATCTATAAGATGCATTTTTTTTCTTTAGCTATCATACCTATAGTTACGGAATCGGTGATGAATATAAAATGCGCTTTTATAATAATTAATATAAAAATATTTTCACATACGTTTAAAATAGTAAAACTAATTGAGCGATGTCCATAACGTTCAAACGTTTGCAATATTTTGTTAAGTAAACACCCAAAGGGTTTAGGCACATCAATATCAGATTTTATATTTTTTGGTTTTATTTTGAAATCGTAAACGTATGAAAAATTACGAAATAATAGGTTGAAAAAAGTCAACAATCAAATATAGTCACGAGCACTTTCATAAAATCATATTTACATTGTGTTTTTTTTACAAATTAATCAATTAGTACAAATTATCAATTTTCGAATTATTAATTTTTTTTATCGTTACGTCTTAATATAGTCATAAATATAGTAATTCGTTTGTTACTTTCAAAAAAAAAATATTTTAAAATATTTTAATTTTACAGAAAATGTTTTCCCTGCAACTAATTAACGCTTATTGGATTCTGTCGATCCTATTGAATTGCTATACATAAAACTAATGCAATTTATTCCCTTTAAATAGCTAATATTTATAATGAATATACTTACGTAATTATATTTAATTATGTACTTAATGATTCTTTTTTTTTTTCAATATTTTTGTAGTTCTCAAATATTATGTTTTTTCATGCAGAAAATTACGAAATTAAAATCAAATTTGCGTTTAATTGGGCGCAATTATGAAATATAAAAGAAAAAAAAAAAAATTAAAATAAAGTACTCCGAAATAGTATCAGAAACGATGTTTTTATACTTTTCACTAGTATTATTTTTTTCTGTCGCCTACGAGGCAACAAAAGACTGAAAATGAGCTTTTTTTTTTTTTTAACGATGCCATTTGCTCGCATTGTTTTCCGACATTTACCAATTAATTATACTCATACAGATACAATATCTTTACGTAATTTTCAAGAGTTTTCTCCCTTTAAAAGTTCTTGTTTAAAATGTGTATTTATAATATTATATAAGCGTTATAGTCAACAAGATATCTAACTCATTTCGTATATTAGCATAAACACGAAAATCATAAATATGTATAAATTAATATAATATGTGTGTGTGTGTGTGTGTGTGTGTGTAATGTTTGCACAGTATATATTATAAACCTTACCTAAAAATAATGTAATACAAGGGTAATGTATGTTTTCGTGAAATATAATAAGAGGTTATTTAAATGCACGATACGTTCGTCGTTTATATTTATTAATTTGAATAAGAAATATATTGAAGCGATTGTACCATGCGGCTGTTTGTCTCCAAAACTATAAGTTTTATGAAAAACATTTGAAATGCCCGACTATCGTAATTGTTTTAATTGTATTGACCTATTGAGAAATCCAATAATAATAATAATACAAAAAAATATCTGTTAAAACAATTAAAATACGATAGTATCGCCGTATTGTTTAGAAGTTATACCCATCAAGGTCATCAGTGTAAATGTTCATTGAACATTTTTTTTTATTTTTAACAGTTTTAATTTTGCTAATTAGAAATAATTTTTAGGAGCAAAAAATACAGAATGAGTACGCTGTGACTTAAATGCTACCATAATTCGTCAAAATCACAAACAATTACAAACTATTTTATAAATAAAATGTTTTTTGGCTTGGTGAAAAAGAAAGATAGGAATTTTGATACAAAGTTATCGATAAGTTTTTCTTACTGTGGATAAAGTATGAAAAATAGTTTAGCGTAGGTAATGTCGCGATTTTTTTTATATTTTCTACTTTTTTTATTAGGTTACGTTTTAAAGTTTAATAATAAATATTTGAAAATTATATCTAAATATATACGATACTACATTTTAAGTATTAACCTTTAAAATATTTTTATTTTTTATTTTGTTTTTTTAGTTTTAGCGTTTTTATTGTTTGTTTAAAACTTCGAATCGCTATTTGAATAAATATTCTAACAGACAATCGCTTCAATTATTCATTTAATAATAGTTTGTCACGTTTTTAACGAATTTGATCGACTTTTTTTTCTTCGAGAATTCGATAATGTCGACGAATCCTTAAATCGTGTAGGCATCGGTGTTTTACGATTTAACACAATTTGTGTATGGCACTGCCACCGGTTGCCTGGGAAATTATTGTTTAAATTGTTTAAACGTCGTGAATAGTAATAATAATTATTGTAAATGATGTTTAAAACCTCAAAACGTATTGCAATCAATTAATACAAACAATACATCATTAAAACATAAAATGCTACGCTAACTTCGGTTAGAAAAAGAAAAGAAATAATCATAAAAGACATAGCGTTTATTTATCTGAAGTGAAATATAAACAATTTCTACGGTTTATTAAAATTAAAATGTTTTGTATATATGTACCTATGCGGTATAATAATATTATATTATTGCTATTTCATAGCAGTAAAAATGTTTCAAACCATATTTACGTGCAAATCATGCATATCTGATCAGACAATAAAGAATGTAAATTTACGAGATAATATAATTGCGTGTTTATAAATAAATGATAGACTTTTGTGTAGGTAAAAAATGTTTAACAGGAGGGTTTTTTTTTCTTCCACAACAATTAACAATTAAATCTATTCAGACAGTTTATGTCATAACGAATAACAATTCGGATAAAATTATAATTAAAATATTCGCTGCGGCGCCGAAATAAATTTCAAATTGTATTACGGTGTATATACAATTGTATTCGACACCCCGTCACCGTGTTCACCAACTGAGATAATATTCCCGTTTTCTGACGGTTTTCCTCGGGGTTTTCACATTATTAAGAAAACTACAAACACCACAAACCAGCCACAATGTTTGGACCAGAGCCGTCCTTAGAGCGTTCCCGAGCACCGCGCTTTTATTGGTACAATGAAGAACGTCGATTCGATGAGCAAACGGAAAAGGCGTATAAACTTAGTAAACTAACAATGGTACTTGAGATAATAAATTATCCCCAAAATCGCCTTTTTTACATTTTTCCATCGATTTTGAAATGTTAAGCCCTCCTCCGCAATTTGTGCACCAATATAGCAATAATATATTTGATAGTGTTCAAACGGGAACACATATTTTATTTCATTGACTGAGGGGGGATCCACAATCAAGTATCGCCCCGTGGACCCCTAAATGTCTTAATCCGGGTTTATGTATACAACAATAATTGTTAACTACTCAATTCAATTACTTCCGGTTTCCTTATACAAATGAAAATTGTGAAAATAAAAAAATAAGATAAAAACCGTATAACGTCGAGACATTAAATTATAATTACTAAATTATTACTTAGTAATTTTTTTTCCCAGTAGTTTTCGTTTTAAAACTATACCTTAATGTACTGTCCAACTGCAGATTAAAAACGTAATAAATAGGGATTATATTATTATTTCATAATTTCTAAGCGTGTACTATATTATTATCTGTGTTATATTTTTTAAACGTATTAACGGTTTAATGATAAGTAGGTATTACGTTACAGAGATTTAATGATAATAACTATTTTATAAAATCCTCGATTTTTAAAATTGATATTGAAAACGTTGTCGATACAAAATGTATATTATGAATAATAACTGCGAGATAACATGAATTGACTTTCATCAATATGTTTAAAAGTAATATACTTGGGCATTTGATTTTGAAGAATATAATATAAAATATATTCGTAACTATAATTATACTATAGAGATGAGAGTATTTTTTTTGTATTTTTCCTATTATTGTTGTACTTATGGCAGAAGAAATATATTGCTAATCCGTAAGCGTGATTTTTTTTTATTTTTTTTTTTATATCAGCGTTCGAAATTCAATTTTTGACGAAATCCCGCATAAATCATCAACATTTTGCATAGTATACAATTTTTTTTTAAATTATGCGAATTAAATGATTTTTTTAATAACATCTATTTGCAGCGGTTCCCAAACTTTTTTTCGGTGATGCCCTTTTGTGGACTAAATACAGCCACAGTACCCTGCCGTGAAAAATATACGTATAAAATCAACATTTATTTTCATTGATAATCATTTTTTATAATTTTACTGAATATATAGCATACGGTCGACTTAAAATTAATACATTTGTATACTTAAAATAAAATAATGATAAATATTAAAAAAGAAAATAATTATTATAAACGTGAATAAAATAATATTACTAATGAGACGTGAGTGGCTGCTTATGCTGGCAATGTTTGGCGATGTCAAGTTTTTTTTTTTAACTACTGGAGTCAAAGGTCAGGTTCTGTGTTGAGGCGGTGTGGTATTTTGTTTTGGTTGCAGTGTAAACCGAAAATTCTGATTCGCATAAGTATGCGGTGGTAAAGGGTAATAGTAATGTTTTTGCTTTTTCGCTTAAAAACCTTATAACTATTGTCTTTCAAACCTAGTCAGAATTCGGTGTACGAATTGTTGTCGAATACAATTTTTAATATTGGATATGAAGTCAAGTTTATCAAATTTTAATAATAAATTTTAATTAGGCTGAAGAAGGGCTTGAAGGTTTTTCACGAACTGAGAATGGATGCAGAACCCATTTATGGTCTTTCAACCACATCTATCGAGCTCCATATTTCTCAAACCAACTTTTTAGCTGTTTAAAATGCTCTGAAATCTCGTTGACAACAATATTGGTAGCCTGCTCTTCGTTTGTCTCCAAAAAAAGTTGTATTATTAGAAATCACTCCAATTCTCCTTTTGTAGTACACTCTGCCCAAAAATCAATTTTCCACATATCCTGGAAGAACTTAAGGAGAGAATTAGAGAAGAATTTATGGCTATACCAATTCAAATGTGCCGACGAGCTGTTAAAAACTTCCGGAATCATCTTTAAGAGTGCATCGCATGACATGACTCAATTCAGATTCGCTTTTTTAACTGACGAACGGTTAATCCGGCGGCTATTTCGCATTTTTTTCGCAAATTGTCGCCACACCATCGTTTCTGGATGACGTCGACGGTCTTCCAGAACATGGATCGTCTTCAGTTGACCGCCGACTGTCCTTGTAGCGTTCAAAACACTCGAAAGTCTCGGAACCACTTAACGAAACATCCTCAAAATCGGTTTTAATAATTTCCGTACGTTTCCGTTCCATCATTTTTACCAAGTCCCAAGCACACGCGTTGTTCGTTAACTTCGGACACGTCGAAAACGGCGAACGAAAAAAAAAACCGACTGGATTTAATCACGTGTAATATTAAACTGGGATTAGATATCGACTTCGGTTTATGTTTAAAATATTCACTAATTCGCGGGGAATACACGTGTTTAGAATTTGAAACGTTATCGTGCGTGGATTAGCCGTAATAAAATTTGTCCTGGTACTTTTTGAACAGACCTCGTATATAAATATAATCCAATCGCTTGTATATCTGTGATTGCGAAATATCATAGCTCATCGGTGTTGTCCACATTGCCGTGGCTCCGTGCGTCTATGTATACGCACGACCACAGCCGGTGTTGTTATGGCGGCCAAGCTTTTCGTCCCCTTTAATATATATTGGCTTCTAATGCGGTTTACGCGGCGATGGATGTACGGGCATAACCTATAGGAAGTAATCGGAAGAGTTAGATCAATTACCGGCCGTAAGTAATTGTGGGATGGATGGGCATGTGAGACGGGGAGCGGCGGCGAAATGACTCCCTCCCTCCATACGATATTATTATATTTGTAACCGATATCCTCCGTGTACATAAAAACCGCACGGACGACGGTATTCGCCCCGTCGGTTTTTAACGACCGCGGCGACGGGCAAAGAGGGTGCCGCCCGCACGGCGATAGCCGACCGAAATTATATAATATTGTATTATACCTACCCCTCGAACGTAGGAGTTTCGATATAATTACCTTGGTCGGTTGATTTTCTTTTTTTTCGAGTACATTTTGAAAATTGACTGTTTTCGAATGTTATTTGTAATGTCTCGTTCGATATTGCATTATTAATACGCTGTCACGGGTTTTATTTGAATTTATTTCTAGTTTACGACTCGGTCGACACGTGTCGCGGCGAACGTCATTAGCCCGTATACGATAAAACAAAATGGGAAAAAAAAAAAAAAAAAAAAAAAAAAAAAAAAAAACCCGTAGCAAAAAGTACAAACGTAACTTTACGCGGTCAAGCATAATACCGTTGATAATATTTCTTGCGATCATTGTTATAACGTACTGTCGAACCCTGTCAAACCGCCATTTTCTACAAATCTAAAACAAAACATTTACGCCTAACTAATGAATTCGAACAATTTTTAACGTCGTTCATCAACCGGAAAACGCAATATTTGAATTGTATGTAAAAATTACAAATTTTAGCTACGATTTTTGAGAGCGCCTAGAGTCCCCCTAGTCGAGCACCTGTGATTTTAAGTGTACAATATGTATTATTGTTTAAACCGTTCATGTTTTGTACATCAGAACAATTATTTTCTACAAAATCTGGCAATTGTGTGTTTTGTGTGTTTAATAAACTGCCATCGCTCCCGGTTTAAGCATAGGGCAGACCGAACATATTTTGTCCCGGGGCGCGCGTCAAAAAAATCTCCAAACAAAATAAAACGTTTAGGTTAGCTTAGGTCAGTTATTATTTTCTAATTAAATTTTAAATCCAAATCGCGCAATTAAGACATCCTTAAATTTTAAATTGCGCAATTAAAATGTCCTACGCCAGTACTAATTTGTACTTTTTATCATTGTAAGAGAAGATGTAAAATTATCATTTCTTTTTTTTTTTTTTTTAATTTTACTCGTGCGTTGTTACTTAGTACTTGGCGGATTCAATAGTTTTTAAAAATAATGATGTACGCATTTCATCCATTTACTTGATTGTTATTAAGGTTACTTATTTAGGAATTATTTATAAATAATACTATAAAGACAAATAGTTAAAAAATGCCTGGGTCTTTTTATATAAAGATATACGATATTATCGTAAATATCGGTGATTAAATATAATAATATCGATATAGTTTGGTCTTCTCTAGTTTTAATATTTGTCATGACGGGTCAATTGAATCCAAATAAAAAAACATATCTATGGAAAAATTGACAAAATTGCCAAAAACTGGGTTATTATAGTGGTGCTGTTCGCAATAGGCGATAGTAATGCGACATAAATCCGGATAGTCCAAATTTCGAGTTTTCTATTTATTTTAAATTATGACATATATTTTTTATATTTAAAAAATGCGTAATAAATGATTTGTGTATAATAAAAATAAAAATGTTTATAACATATTTGTCAGTGGCCACTTTTTGTTCGCCCATAGTATTTATAGTATTATTTGATAATTTTACTTAGACCCGTTCTTACAATGTCCGCTTAACTTACACACTTACGGGACATTGCACGATTATAATAAATGTTATCATCAGTTAATTCCAAACATATAAATTAACGTGCCATTCATATTTTAACTGCAATATTATCATTGCCACAGCCCATAATACTTTTACATATAGTGTCTTAATTATACTTGTTCAAGTATGAAAAAGTTCCAATAATTGTTTAAGATGGTAGCTCAATGAGTAATAATATTAGTCAACAAAATAAAATCGTTATATATTTCATATAGTCTAAAGTCTTATCATTTACATGATTTTTTTTTTAATCCATTTTACTAAGTTACAAATTAAAAATTATTTTTTTAAATAAGCGAATCTTTTACGATAGTTTCGACTACTTGCAAAAGGTATTGCTTCTTGTCTTCGTGTTTAGTCAATACAGAATTAAAACTTTGTTCATAAGCAATTCCTCGTTTTGTGGTATAATTGACTACTCTCAACGCTATGACATGACTCTTCTTCTTAGTTTATTATATTCTTTGTGTTTTTCACATGTATTTTAAATAAAACCGTATGATAAATTAAGTGCTTCAAAAAGTTTTTTAGAATAATTTGTAACAAGATTTTATATTGACTAATACTATTGCGTAAAAGGAATAACATCAAATAAACAAAGTTTCAAAATCCGAAATCCTGATTTTAAATCAATTTTCCCATTTCGAAATCTAGATTTCTTCCATCACATCCCAATTGGGGGTTGTACATAATATAATAATACGTTGCAATGACTTTTTTTTTTTTTATCACGCTTATTATTATTATCGATCTAAACGTTTTTATTTTTCCCAAGGGCGACCATTGAATTGGCTCCCAATAATATTTTCAACAAGTGGTTTTCAAAAATAGTTCTTTATTTCCATCTCCAATTTGGACAGAAAAAAATCAGTAATGTTCATCGCACAACTAATCCGTGTGAATCGTTTCATTCTAAATTTAAATCCCGATTTTATTCACGGCACCCACATATTTAAAACAATTTTAGATGTATTGTATGGTGTTCACTGTGATACTGAAATTGTTACGAGAAGCTGTAATAGAGAAAAAAAGAAAATTAATAAATATTCAAGATAAAATAAAATTTTTAGATAATCAAATTCAAAAATATGACACAATGGTGTCCAACTAACCACGCACTAGAGCTCACAGATTTAAGCCAAATAAATAATAGTATTTATATTTGAATATGCGTTATGCTGTTATATTATGTCGATCAGTATCGATGACCAAATGTATTTACGGAGAAAGAAATGCCGGGGGAGCAGCCATAACGACGTGCAAATCTCGTTGGGCCAATTCAATGAGGCGAAAATATGAATCGGCCCGGTTCGGCGGGAGCCAATCCGATAACCGCCTTTCCCCCCCCCTCCCCGCCGAGTCCGTATTAAATATCATTATAAAAATAATAATTACCCAAACGTTTTGTATTGTATAAGCGCATTTCCCGGCGCCTTTGTAATCCGTATGCGTGTGTATATATATTTACCGGACTCGTACAGTGGAAAACGTTGCCGGGCCCGGTTTGTTTAGCTGTCTGCCGCAGTGCCGTATAGTAGGTTAAGTGGACCCCGCCGAGTCCTCGGGAATTGTATAAAGAGCGTTAACCTACAAAACGAAATTTCATAGATGATTTATATTTTACTACCCTACCGCGGCACCGCGGCCAACCGGCACGCGGGCCGGGCGACGTGCCGCGATGAGACCCGTGCCCCGGCGGTATATTATTATAACGATTTCTACGCGTCTCCGTCGTCGTCTCGTACGTGTTGTTTCCCATATTGTACAGTCTTTACTCCTAGTCCCGCGACGTCCGCGCCTGCCCGCCCCCCAACACACACACACTCGTGTAATAAAAATGTTTAATGTCTCGTCAATATTAACAATATTAATTGCCAAACCGACATCAATTATGACACGACGACACATGACATTACGTCGTCGCGTACACAGTGGCGTTTTATTCCGTAACCAAAACAATTGTACAAGAAGAGAATTCGGATTTTAAACGGCAATTTTAATATTTGTTTTTTTTTTTTTTTTGTTTCCATGAAGGTACGCCGGCTATAAATTTGTTCGACGCTGTGTCGAGGATACGAGCAATTTTTTTTTTTTTTTTTGTTGCTTTTTTTTTCTGTTTCAGATGTTTTTCACCATTTTTTTTAATTGCTTTTTTTCGTTTTGTTAACGACCTATATCTACGTATTTGAAAGTTTAATATTTATTTTTATATTGTAATGTCAATCAGTTTTCACGCAATATTCGAAAAGATAAACTCGATAAGATCCGGAGCTCACGTCAGATTGTATTTTTATATACGTATTTATATATTTATACGATAGTATATTTTTTATTATGATGTTGAATTTTTTTTTTTTTTTAATAATTTTCACTAACTTTAATGTGTAACAGTCATTATGTCATTATATTATCAGCTAATATAAATGTATATTAAATTAAATTAATACAACAAAACTAGTAATCGAATTTGTTTAAATAGTTATTAGTGTTGTTTTTAGGATTTTTACTGCTTTATTGATTTGTTTTAAGTGATTTGTAATGTTTTACCGAGGTTCAAAATCCAAATTCGAATAATAATATATAAGTATATATGCAAATTCAACGCAAATTAATAAGTAGAAATAAAACAATATAAAATGCCCGATTGTATAATACATATAGACTGTATTTAATATAATTATAATTTACTATCTGGTAATTATTTTGTCTATGTATTGCTAGTTTCGATTTTACATTCGGTCGCGCATTGTTTTTTCG
Source organism: Tuberolachnus salignus (assembly GCA_956483605.1). Lineage (NCBI taxonomy): Eukaryota > Metazoa > Arthropoda > Insecta > Hemiptera > Aphididae > Tuberolachnus > Tuberolachnus salignus. Next base: position 27,469,904 of record OY101430.1, on the reverse strand, counting down.
CCATTGCTGTTCAATTATCCGACGATAATGATTTTGTTTTATATTGAAACCGGCCGTATATACAGTAGAGATGGGCATATTCGGATTTGTCTAATCCGATTCAATTGTACTGTTCATTGGTCCTTTTTTTTTTTTTTTTTTTATTGTAACAAATGCAATTCTATGACATTTTTAAAATTTGTATCTTATTTTACACGCATTTTGATTACTAGTCTAAACGATTTATTGTCACATAAAAATGCAAATACATATATCCGGATTATTCGGATAATTAGGCAAATCCGGATTTTAATAACCGAATATTCGGATTATTCGGAAATTCAGGTGTAACGCTCAACCCTATTTTACACACAGTTTCGGTATATAATATTACTCTGGGCTCTGGTTTGTTCTTTTTCTACATACATAATATCTTTGGAAAACGTTTTGCTCACGTAAACGTTTCTAAACAATGTAAATAGGAATAACAATAATAATAATATAATTTATTGTGTGAATAACAATATTTTATAATGATCAATTGATTGTTATCGTATATATATATATATATACGCTTATATGTATTAATGATGTGACATAAATCCGGATTATCCGAAAATCCAATAAATCCAGACTTTTATCTGAATCCATATTTCGGTTTTTAAAATTGTAATTTTATATTCTTTAATTAATTTCTTATAAAACTGTTATTTATTATCTTATTATTAAAAGCATTAAATGTGTAAAACATTAAATACGTTTTTAAAATTAAAAAAAAATATATTACAAATATAAATTTATTTAAAAAAACTAGTACAACAACAAAAAAAAATCATACATATTAAATTCAAATTTATATTATACAGGTTTATTACTAGCTGACCCATAAAACGTTGTTTTACTCATAAAAATTGTTTATGATAGCACGCCTTGGTATTAATAAAATTATTTGGCTAATTTTATAATGTAAAAAAAAAAAAAAAAACCTAAGAATTTGATAAGAAGTTTTAAAAAATCAGAAATCTGTACGGTCGAACCCAAATTTTGGATTTTAGAATTTGGAATATAAATTTTCGGATTTTAAAATCCAAAAATCTGAAAATCCGGCAAATCCGGATTTTTCCCATCACTAATATGTATTCGTTTCTATATAAATATCGATTATTTTCTCATTCACACGAAAATTATCGTTTTCAATTATTGTTACGCGGACAACGCACAATATTATTCGGTTTTAATACAAACCGGACGACCGATTAGTTAATATTATCGATTAATTAATTAATTCGTGCATAACACAAACACAACCCTTCCCGAAATAAGCCGATACGGTATTATCAATTTACTATTTTTACTTATAAAAAATGTCTATACTATTCAATTTACATACACATTGGGTCGTTTATGCAATTATTTTTTTTTTTATATTAATATTGTGTATATACCGGTATCGGTTATGCTCATAATAACCTCTCTCGACATTTGCAACGATGGACAGGACATAATTTATTAAGGATAGATTCATAAATTGAGGCCGTTTGTCGTTCACATATTATTGTATATGGTAACCGCTCTGTGAGGTTACGTACCTAGGAATAACGTACCTATATAACATTAGAATCTAAAACACTGACCGAGGTTCAAAACGGTTCAAGTTTAAAAAAAAAAAAATACAAATTCAATGAGATTGTTCTACCTAACTTTTAACACGTACGTGCCGTCACCCGTAGAGTATGCGGGTACAATTATAACTCTGTTTAGTAAGTACCTATGAACGTGAGCATGTATTTTCGTTATTGGACAGCGATAATTATTCGGCTGTTAGATTCAGATTAACCACCGACACTCATCTAAATTCAGTCCTAAAAGTGGCTCCGTCCAATATAATTTCACCCAAAATAGAAAAGTTAGTGGTAGGAAAGCAATGTAAAATATTGTAAAACATCAAAAAGGAACTATTAATATGATTTTTTCGTAATTTAAATAACAAAAAATAATAATACATTTAATTGTACCTGTTGTGTTCATAATGAATTTAATTAAAAATTTATATAAAATGTATTTTTTTTTTTTAATTATTTTTTTATAACATTTCTATTTGCAGCCCGCATATGAAACTATTTAATATATTTGCCCCAGTTGGGTTTGACATGCCTGCCTATAGTCAGGATCGGACTGGGGCGGCTTGGTACCGATCAAAACTCCGGAGGACCGTTAAAAATAATTGATTAGTGTGCCGATTCAAAACAGCATTTTATTTGATCAATGTTCTCGTTTTTGATTATCAAATGAACGCTTTTAAATATCACCGAGGCCCGCCGTGTTACTAATAAAATAGTAGTGTAAGAGTTAAAACCATAATATTACCTTTAGATTATACTTCATTGGTATTAATTGTATATGATTGCATACAATAGTTTATATCTAGCATATAAATACATTTTAACATTATCTTGCACACACGGGTTAGTTGCGTGCGAACATTTTCTATACTGAAATATATTTCGAACGGGCTCAGAAGTATGGATGTCTCGGGGACAACTTGATAACTTTTTACTTATGCCGCTAGGAAAACATATTTTGTGTAGTATTAATAATGGTAATGTAATTGATTTTATTGCACAAAATGTAATTTTTTAAATCGAATGTTAATAGCTTAGGACGTAGGGCCGATGTATTAAGGAAATCTAGGCAGAGATGTGTTTAATTTTTTATGTCAAAATAAGACAATTTATTGTTAAATTGAATTTAAGAACCGAACATAAAAATGTTATTCATTTAATTGAACACAAATGTAGTTTGTTAATATAAATGTTGATAATTTAATTATAACGTAATTTGACAAATAATACTTCTCCACAATATTTTAAATTTGTTCTTATTTTCCTTTGAAAACTTTAGCATAGGTATTAATATGTAATTTAATAATCATTGATTAGAGATACAGGTTATCAAGCTGAGAAAAACCATAAGTGCAATTCTAAGACCCGAAATTAGAATACAATTTTGGGGAGTCTATTTTTTATTTGACCCCTTCTGAGATTAGGGATATTCTGTGCATATTTTAAATTTAGTGGTTGTTCTGTTTAGGAAAATTTATAGTCAAAATTCTTTTGTTTTTTTTTGTTTTGTGTATATGGAGAATACATAAATTGTCACAATAAACCGAATAGATGGGCCGTTTTTGTAATATTACCTCGGGCCTATGCATAATTGTATATGATCCTTTACGCATTTTTTTTTTTTTTAATACATTATGTACCTATTTCTTATTTAATTCATTTTGTATTCCAAAAATGAAACGATTCATTTTTTTTTTCATTACCATTACCGTACAGTTAAATGATAAAAGTGTACCGGGTACGGTACACGTCTAGATTTCAAAAAAGATCGCGCGATTGATGTAACTTAATAATATCGGTTTATAAACCGTGTTCAATATAAATTATATAAATATTTTACCTATTATCTCTAATAAATATAATAATACAATACAATTGAAAAAAAAAAATAATCATCTAATCTTTAGATAAAACGCACGCACGCACTGACTATCGCTGACCAGTGACCGTATTATATTGATTAAAAATGGGCTCCCATTTTCATTTTGCCCGAATGGTACATAGATAAGTATATACAATTAATCAATGCTTGTACGATGTAATTTGTATGCCAAAAACTATATAATTATAACGTAACGCGGAACTGTACATTATATTGCGCGGTTATTTCTCTATCTATTCGTTTTAATTTCGTTAAAACGTGTAATCGCTCCGAAAGTGCATAATATGGCTCTACGAAAGAAGAAAAAGACGTACAAAATGAAAGTGGAAACTCGTGTAACTTCTCTATATGTTCGCGTTTCTTAATTTTATTCCTCGAAAACTGGCATTTTTGTTTCACTTGTTAAATTATACATATATACATGCACCTACCTATATATATCATTCGGTTTATATATATATATATATTTTTTTTTTTTTTTTTTATATCCAAATAAAAACAAGATAATAATATATATATATATATAGGTATAAAGTATAATATTTTATTTATTCAGTTATCCACGATAGCGTTCTGGAATTAATCGTTTCACTCGTTTTGAAGTACGCTCCATCCACCCCCCCCCTATTACGTGTTACAGACCCAATGCCATGTATGCCCGGGAAACGTGGTCGGCCACAGAGAGAGAGAGAGAGAGAGAGACGAGAAAAAATGACTAATCTCCGAAAGAAAAGTGCTGAGAATGATCTATAGACCACAACTACGAAAGGTGGACAACTGCAGATCTAGAGCAGTTGTACAATAAATCCAATATTAAATATGTATTATACGCCAAACGGCTGGAGTGAGCCGGACATGTTTGGTGGGCTCATTAGAAATGTGATCTATTAAATTATATATTATATAATAATTTCTTATTATCTGAAAATCTATTCAGAAAACGGTACGTGGAAAGCCGGATTGGCTATAGACAGAGCGAAGAAGCATTATACGAGAGTGGTTGGTGATTCAATAGGATTTGAGTACTCCCTAGAGACAGGAGTAGACGAAGAAGTTTTGGGGAAGCTGCTGAAACCCGTAATGGCTCGTAAAGCAAAAAGTTTATTTGTAGAATATTGTGCCCAATATAAATATATACATACATTTGTTAATCACGACAAATTATACAAAATTTGGCGATAGTGAAGTTTTTGAAATAAGTTTTCGGAATCTAGTAAGTTTTTTTATTTTATTTGCGTATAGTAAATTTTTATTCGGATTCGTCAGAAATATATGATAAATGTTATACTTAATACCGGGAATCTGTCAAACTCGTTTTAACTAGTCAAAGTTAATTTCCGCAAAATCCTTTCGTCAAAACTGGGGTTAAACGAGTCGGTGGAATCCAGATTTAAAAATCAGATCCCGTGCAATTCTATTATAATGTTTGAAATGAAAATCAATATTACAAAAACTAATGTATTCCAACGCAGTCTGTATAAGAAGTGTATTACTCTTTCCGACAAACGGTAATCGTCGAAATCGAACCGTTTAACGAGGCACGAGAGTTGGTTCCCAAACGGGTGAATCGTCGACGAACGGTGTTGTGTAATACCGGAATACCACCGTTTTCCCAACGGCTACCGAAAGTATTTCCGCAATTACCAAACTTTGTACCAGGGAACGGGACCGGAACTGAAAGTTAAAGAATCGGAACCTTTATCGGAGCCCATATTGTTTTGATTTATGAAACCGGAACCGTAGCCTTTCCATTAACGTATAAATATTTTCGGTTCGTTTAGGTTCTTATCGGTCCTGAGAAATAACTGAACATTTTTATTTAAATTGGATTTAATCGAATAAATACAATTTTCTATTTTCTATAGAAATATTTTTTTAATTTTTTTATTTATAATATAATGTAATCCATGGTATTTTTAATTCGAAATAATCATATTATTCAAACGTTCGGGTCGAACAACGATTGTGGGTTTTTTTTTAAGAGGATTCGATACCGGTTGTGTTTTCTATTAAAATAGACCTTTATTATGCCGATTGTACCGACCGTCCTAGTAATCGGATATGACTTCCGGAAGCATGCTTGAATTGAAGTCATGAAGTTATCATTAATGAAAAGTACCTACTATTAAGCAATAGGTAACGCTATTTGAAACTGTGAATGGCTAAGAACCCGTATTAACCGGAACCCTTATTTTATAATTTCAATAAACCGGAACCGTAGCCGATTTTATTATTTTTTTTTTTTTTTTTTTTTAATAACCGAACTGGATTCGCGTTTACCCACCGGGTGTCGCCAGCGAGCCGTCTTTTTTAGGCCGATAAACACGTTGGCGCCGGCGTATCCCGTGCATATGGTCCGACGGGGTTCGCAGGTACTACGCGCCGACGGTTTTGTTAATTTATATTCATCAAAAAAAAAAACTGCGAAATTTCGGAATATGCGATACGTTTACGTGTATTGAATGCGTGTAAAATCGGCTCGCGTAGATATAATATAAATAGTCGTACTACGCGGCGCGGCCTGTCAGATCTGCGATCGGCACTACCAGCGCGCGGTAGAATATTATGATTAATATTGTTTTTATTTATAAAAAAAAAAATATTCCGTATTCCGTTGCGCTATTATTTATTTTCGCCGGTATTTTCAGAAAAGGCGCATCGCGCGTAATAACATTACCGTATAGTTGATGATAATAATAATAATAACACCAGGCCCAGTTGACAGTACCGTGCGCAACGCCGGAGAGCCTCCGCTCCGGGTCGCTCGTAACATTCAAATATATTATCGAAACCGCGAACCTGCCGAACCACGTGTCCGCCTTTAGCTTCCACCACTACTTCCGAAACACTAATGCTAAAACGCCCACCACGATCTCTCAAAACTTCACCTTAACAATGGTGAATATCGGTCTGATTAAATGGTACAATCGACAAAATCCCCATTTCACCACACGCCCCCTGGCCTTGGACTCCTGATATAAATACAGAACTTCTCATGTACAGTAAAAGCTCAATCGCAAACTCAATCATTGTCTCTCATATCCACGATTCAGTAGACCATCAATATCACGACCGCCACACACCGGTTTATACAGACGCATCAAAAAGCACAAACGTAACAGGTTTTACCGTAGTAGATGGCCACTTAGTCATAATCTACCGTCTTCCTTCGTTTACCTTCGGAACCTATGCGATTTACATGGCAGTCCAATTTACAGTCGCAGCAGAGAATACATGTACCCCTAGCGCCCTAATCTCACTCCGAAACCAACACCCAAAAAACTAACTAGTCCGGCTCACCAAAGAACTTATTTCCTCATCAAAAATAAAATCAGTTTTATGTGGGTCCCCATCTCATGTGGGAATCCCAGGGAACGAAAAACTAAAGTAATGGCGTTTGAAGCGGTTACTTCAGAAACTTCCAACCCCATAAATACAATCGGATAATAGAAACATGGTAAAACCACTGGAATTGTATTATAGAAAAAAAAAAAAAACCGAGGATCGTCAAAAAAACCGTTACCAAAAGGGCATATCTTCTCATCTAGGAGAAAACAAATAGTTATAAACAGAGCCACTCCCATCTTACTCCTATTTAATAACTAAAGAACCCGGTCCATTGTGCGATATATGCAAATCTCCCCTTATAATTGCACACATAATTATCCACTGCCCCAAATACTCAACTTCACATTTCCTCCTCAACAATCCTTCATCTCTGGAAGAAGCCCTTAATCAAAACAGCACCACCAATATTTTTGAATTTTTCAAACAAATAGACATAGATAAAAGAAATTGTACATTTCGGGTGTTATCTTTAGAAATGTAAAAAGTCCTAAAAGTATGTAAAAGTTGATCAATAATCATTGTTATTGAAGCCTTATTGTAAATGAATAAAAAAAAAAAACGGTAGTACACTATATATTACATTATGTGGTATAATAATTCTATAGGTCTCGGGCGGGCGGGATGAAGACCAAATAAAATTTTTTTTTTTTTTTCATCTTCTTCTATTTTGTCGTGTCATTTCGACATTCCGACGACAGGACATCGAGCAAAACGGGTAATGTCGCACGATACAGCGCGGTTATTTTATAATAATATCATGCGGGCGTATCGAAGGTCCGGGCAGCCGTACCGGGGTGAGTGACGGTCCGGAGAGCGGCCCCTTTTTAACGCCGATCCCCGTTTAACCGCTGTCGTCGACTTGAACGTACGTCAAAAGTTTTATAATACGTTCTATCTCTCACTCTCTTTCTCTCCTTACGACCTACTTGCGCTCATCCGTCAAAATCGCCAGACACTAAAAATATTATTATTATTATTTTTTTTTTTTTAACTCACCACTCTCTATACTCGGCCGTAAAAAAATAATTTTATACTGTACCTAGCGTCGTCGTCCTCGTCCTCTACTACGCAACGGCGACCGTAAATGATGACAATAACGACGACAATCATATTGTTGTATATTATTATAATTATGTAGTATATTTCGATAATTTTGCCGGTTTAAAATCACTTGTACGCGCGTCCTCGCGCCATTACGTTATTGGCACCGTAGAACAATAATAATAAAACAAAAACGTATAAAAAATATACCGTGTGGGCCTGCCTGTTGTAGCAGGGGGGAACTTGGCAAGATAGGACATATTGAGGGGAATTTCGCGACGACAATAATCCGAAAATAACCTAACCGACGAAAATCGATTCGGTTAATCATCGTGTTTTGAAACGCCGTGATTTACAACGATTTCATTGAAATTTGTACTTAAAACGATTCTAACAACTCGTATTGCGGTCGACTATTTCTCTCTTCTACCATTAAACGCGCAATTTCCGTGCATTTTCGCCTTTGGAATTTTAGACCTCTACGATTATTTTCAACTGATTTACAACGATAAACATCACCATTGGATCGCCGGAATTACAGGTTATTGTTAATTTGGATATTTATTATCGTTTTCGAAAATTTACCGCGGCATGATGGATTTCGATTGAATTCCAGATGTTGATCGTAAGAATGACCGCCGAGAACAATTGGAAATTTCCACTCGATTAGATCATTTCTCGGCAACGGAGCGAGAGAATTTGCCCTCTAGAATGACCGCAGTCGATTACTAGCTTGACAACGTCTATTCATATACTCGTGTACAAACAAATCGGCGTTTCGAGTATACGGATTCGTGTTTTAGAAGATCTCGGATTTCGGTTATTATGTATATATAAATACATGACCGCCCGAATAATCGAGATTAGTCGAAACAACGACTAGGTAAAGCCCGTTCGATAACGAAGAAAACATTGGTAGCCAAACGCAGGCGTGTTTTACGAAAAACAGAATATATTTTTTTTCTTCACGAAATTTCCGAATTAACGACAAACGCAACAAAAAGGAACGTTGTATGCAATCAAACAGCAAAATATAATATACACATATCAAATAACCAGCTGTTATTTGCAACTCCGTCCACATAGACTTTTTTAACGCCTTCAATATGAATTTTCAAAAATTCCGATACACTTGTTTCTTGATTTCTAACTAATAGACCAAATACCAATTTATTTATAGATTTTACTTGAACAAATAACGGATTTCCATATAAACACTCTTCCCCTGTTTTACCCTCTTAAAAGTGTAATTTTCAAAAATCGTTCTCTAGCGGACGCCTACGGTATAAAAAGTGCTTATTGTCGAATTTTCAAATGTCTAACCCTGTAGTATAGATTTGGCAGTTCTGACGCGCAGCAAAATCCCCGGGAAAATAGTTTGATTTTAGACTCTTTTCGTCGCGGTTCTGTCGCGCATTAAAACTCTCGGGATACTCGTATTATTTTAGTCTATTTTTAAATTCGCAACATTTTTTTTTTTTTTTTTAACAATAAAACACAGTATTGTTTTTAATAGACCAATCCGCATTTTCATAACAATAATATTCATCCGGTATATACGACAAATAGCTTTTTATTGTACCTTTTACTCCCCGTGAACGTGTTCTGTCCAATTCCACTCCGTTAATTTCGAATTTTACTTGATCGAAAATTTGAGATACGCCGTTATTATGAAGATTTACTTTAGACTAGAACTAATTTTCCGGGTGTTTTGCTGCGCATCAGATCCGCCACGTAAAAAGCTAACCCGAAAAAATATTTATTGAACAAATATTGCGAATTTAAAGCTAAATACATACGATTTTCCCGGGGGCTTTGCTGTGCGAGAGTCTCAGTCAGTTTCTACATTATACATACAGATAATATTTAAAAATTGGATTTTTAACGTACATCCTAGTGCTTAAAATATATTTGCTATATTTAAAAATATATATATATAAGATAAACATCTGTATATAAAAATTGAATATACGTACACAATGCTAGAGAGATTGTCAATATTTTACAACGCCGAACTGTATACGCGTGTTAAACTCGGTTAAAACGGTTAAAACTAATGCGTTGAAAAAAAAAAAAAAAAAAAAAAAAAAAAAAAAACAGTTTTACAAAAGTTCTTACAGTCAATATTGCGTACTGTATTCTTTGAAAATCACTAGACAGACAGACAATATTCGATTTGTCTCGTGTATTCGATATATTTGGTTCGTATAATAAAAAGTTTTTGAACACAATATAATATCGTTATCTCGGACTGGAAAAGTCGATGCAAATAACCATACGCAATTTTAAACCAGCCTAATATGTGATGCGTTTATCGATAAGATGTAATAAATTGTATAACAATGTATACCAATACTAATAATAATAATACTAATGTAATATTATCCGGTCGTGTTTGGTGATCGAGTGAGTACTGTACGGAATATAATATATTATATACGTATATCGGTGTGTGTTTTGCTCAAAAATGTTTTAGACCGATAGCCTTGGGGTAGAAAAAAAAAAAAAGGATTATCTAGATTAATCGGCGTTACGAAAATTCATATGAAAATACACATTTTGAGTTGCATTTACAAAATTGGTAACCCCTGTGGGGTGCGCAATAAAACGCCATGCATTGTCTTAAATATTTTTCATACCGGTGTCGAATGGTTTCCCAGGTTTTTCCGTGGAACATTTTGACCAATAAAATTGTTTTTCCATCTCGACAAATGCCCGACGATATATATTATTGGCACATCGTACCTATTTAAAGTTTTTTTTGGGTTTTTCAAAAGATATACAACTCGCGGATTTCAGTATAGACAACGGTAAACTTTATACATTTTAAAAAAAAAATTAATTTTTTTTATATAAACTTTCGACGGACTGGTATACTCAGGAAATTTGTTTTTTTTTTTTTTTTTTGCACACGCGCACACCACATAGGTTAAAATTTTGAAAATATGCTCATAATGTGTGCCATTTTGGAACGTACGATTGTCCTAATAAAAAACCCCCATTTCAATCGATAGTGTATATTTCGTATTACCGTTCTAGTGAAACACACTGTATAGCCCGAATGCCGTTTGTTAGGGAAAAGCTAAGCCTTTTTTTTTTCATTTTCTAATTGTATGCGCAAAACATACGGTTATTATTTAACGAAAAGCGCAGTAGCGACGTTAAAATTAAAATATTTTATTATTATATATTTTTTTTTTATTTTTTACAAGTCAAATGAAAAGTCAAGCCGAGTGTTGCAAACCACGAGAACACGGTATACCCGAGTCCGTACTGTCTGCGGGATTTTTTATTTTTTATTATTATTACATTTGCAGTGTATACTAGACAGCTGCGGTATAGTTTCAAAGAATACTTATGCAGTAGAAAAATAAAAAAATGTTTTGTCGTCTCTCTCAACGAACGGGCGTCGTGCGTTTTTTTTAAAAACTAAAATCGGTAGTAAAACAACGATAAAAAAAATATAATAAAACATGTAAGTAGTTTGGGTATTGAATTATATATTTTATCCGATTAAATTTTGGTAATAAATATATTTTGCGAACACCGAAAAAAAAAAGATGCAATTGCGTCAAAATCCTAGCCCCGACTGTGATATTTAGTTTTCGTAAATTCTAACGTTTTATTGTGAATAACAGCATCCATAAAAAATGGGTTGGATTTCGTATAATCGGTTAACGATAATTTACTGTTTTTTTTTGTTGCGATTATTTAAAATATGCTCGCGCTTATCCCCGAATAATCACTATAATATATTTATTATTACGATTTTTCGCACTCTTCTGTATTTCGTGCAGTTATCTCGTAAGGTTTTTTTTGTTTTTTTTTTTTTATTTTTATATAGGCATTTGCTTGCTTCGCGTCGTCAATAGTTGAAGCGTGTTTTATATGTAGTTTTTTTTTTTTTTTTTTTTTTGGCAAGAAGCCCAATAATCACATAATACATTATTCAAATAGTATCGTAATAAAACACGAAATCGGTCGGCGCGGTATAAGAATTTCGTAAAAGCCAATAAAAAAAAAAAAATAAATAAATAAAAAAAACGAGGCGCACGCCTGTTGTAAAACTCGGGCATTCGTTTGTGTTTTTTGTCGTTTTAGGTTTTTTTTTTTCTATTCTCCGGCGTTTTCCGTCCGGCGAAACACCTCAAAGCCGGACTTTGTTATAGCCTACAGTAAATAATAATAATAGTAACAATACAAATACCGAGTCTGTGGAGAATCGTAAAAAAAAAATAATAATAATAATAACAATAACGAAATAATTTTATATTTTAACGGCACGCCAGTGGAATCAAAATTAGTCATTTTTGTCAACGTGTGTTAATTAACCTTACCAATAGGTAAATGTTGTTTGCCACAGCGTATATTTCGATATTTGCGACGCGTCCGGTGTAAAAATTAAAAAAAATCTATCGCACGAATCAAATCGTCGATATTCGACCTGTCCGCGTGAAACGGTTTTACAAAAATTTAAAAAAAATAAAATACCCCTTCGAACCCGGAATTTATTTTTTATTTTAATATTTAGTAAATTTCGATCGAAGACTCGTCCGATATACTCATCTTGTGGAATAATCAGATACAATCCCTCTCCCACGTCCAGAACTTTTCAGAATGATTGGTCACCGTTAGTTTCGCCTGGTCCCATTTAAGGGCGGCCCCTGGAAGCATTCCTCTTGAAGGAACCCCGAAAATGTCATCTCATCAAATAATTTGAAAAAAGTGCAATATATTATAATTATGTTGTAAATGTACCTTGTTTAAAATACACAAACAATTAATTTAACTGCATAGTTAGATTAAATTATTTGTTCTACTACAATATTTTATAATTAATACTTAATAATACACAACTTAATATTTTTTAATGAGAATAGAAATTGTACAATTAATTTTTTTTTTGGATGAGTCATTTTTTTTAGTTGACTAGATCAGTTTGCAATTGTATCAATCAATTTATTTGAGTCAATTATAATATTCTTTTCAATGGACAGTAGCTTTAACGGATTAAGGTGTTCTTTGTGTAAAGATGACCAAAGTTAAGTTTTAATTATTTTCAGCTTCGAAAATATTCTTTCACTTGTAGTCTGTGTTAATGGTAATAAAAACACAAATTGCAAAATAAATAAGATTGATATGCCAGCTCTCTTGGAGCAAAATTAATGCACATTATGGCCAATTTAGTTTTTTTAGTTTATCTTCAATAATTCTTATATTGAATAGAAATTTCAAAAAATTCCTCTTAGAAAATACCAATTACAATTATTGTGGTATTTTGTAAATCTTAGAGAACGGACCACAGTATGGTCGATAGTACAAAAATGAACTAGTCGAATGTGTACAGTTGGAACTACAATAAAATAACCATTCTATTACGGTTATATCTGAGCCGTACTGCCTATACTAGTTTATGTAGTTGAAATGACTATTAAACAGGTCGGTGTAACTGAAATAATTCAACCGATTCGTTATAGTTTTCGCGACACATCACATGTTTGTCGATTAAAAAAAAAATTATCCGACTATTAACCGTAAACGAATTTTTTTTTTATTCCCTCCTCCCTTTCGGTCATTAATTGAATCTAGTTAGATATAAAGACTCCGTACGACGTATTCGGTAGGTGGTCAAATAAATTATTTATCTAAAATGTCTATAGACGGTGGCCCGGCCCCAGAATTGGACGACGGTGGTTAAACTTAAATATTTGTTTCTCATTGTAAACGTGCCGATAAAGAAAAATGGAAAAATATTATTGCCGGACGAAAAAGAGTTTTGTACTTAAAATACAATTGTAAAAGTATACTGCGCACGAGTATTTAATAATACGTTTGAACGACGATAGCGACGTGATATAAAAATATACACGACAATAATATTATTGATCGCCATCGGTCCGAAAACACCGAAAATATTATCCATAGTTCCGATATGAGTTTCGGTGTAGGTACGCCGGAAACGGGCGGACGTCGTGCGGCGGTTTCGTAAATTATTTCAACGCGAATCCCCGAACGGTAGTTAAAAAAAATACGACTGCAATGCGATGAATGAAACCGGAAAAAGAAAAAAATCTAAAATTCTCCGCGACGTTTGTAAAACATCGAACCCAGAAATTCCCGGGGGGTTAAAACGCCCGTGTAAAACCATTACAATCGTCCGCGACGGCGTTCCCTTAGGCCATGAGTAGACAGACACATTTTAACGATATTATGCTATACCAATTTATTTTTGATCTTAAACATATCGTCTCTTTTTACCGAATAACTTCAAACAAAATTAATTTTGTTCTCTGTGTAAAAGAAAAAGCAAAAAAAAAAAAAACCCAGCAATATTTTCTATGTATTTCATCAATTTGATAATATATTCAGTATTATATTCTCGCCCATGTCATTACCCAATGATGAATTTTTAAATGGAAACCGATCGTAAATTCACACAATTCCGGGCTAATTTTTTCCCGCATGTATTCGTATTACACGCGTGTACAAACATTATGTATTTTTACATTTATTTTAATTTTTAGTCGGAAAATAATCAAAGACTATCTAATTCAACTCTTTATACGCACGATAAAATCAATTTCAGTTGTCCTTTTTTTTTTTTTTTGTTTTTCGTTTCAATACGTTTTTGATAATATATTCGTCTTTTGTAATTAATTATTAGGTACGTCGTAATACGGATGACGCGCTGTCGATTAAAATATTTATTATTTATACATAATCGAAAATGCATTTCGTTCGTCTCCACGTCCCGTACGAGTGCACCGGCGTCGACGGCTATACGTCTCATACGAGGTCTGTTAAAAAAAAAAAAAAAAATACCAGGACAAATGTTATTACAGCTAATCCACGCACGACAACGTTTCAAATTGTAAACAGATGTATTCCCCGCGAACGTGTGGATATTTCAAACAAAACCTTGAAGTCGCTATCTTGTCACAGTATAATATTACACGTGGTTGAATCTAGTCGGTATTTTTTCGTTCGCCGTTCTCGACACGTCCGAAATTAACGAACAACGCGTTTCGCTTGGAACTCGGTAAAAATGATGTAACGAAAACGTACGGCAATGACTAAAACCTCTTTTGGGGATGATTCGTCGAGTGGATCCGTGACTCACGAGTGTTTTAAACGTTTCAAGAACAGTCGGCGGTCAACTGAAGACGATCCACATTCTGGAAGACCGTCGACGTCATCCGGAAATCTATGGTGTGGCGACAATTTGCGAAAAAAAATGCGAAATGGCCACCGATTCATCAGTTCGTCAGTTAACAATCGGAATCTCAATTAAGTATTGTCTACCTTACAAGAAAATGTGCAGATGAGAAGGGTCCGCGCTGCCGAATTCGTACCGCGATTGTTCACCACGACAATGCACATTTAGCGCTGTAAGATTCGTGCATTTTTGGCTGATAAAAAAATTCCTATTCTCCAGATAAAGCCCCATGTGATTTTTTTTCTATTCCCAATACTAAAATCAGCGCTTAAATGACAACGAATTCAAGATGTAGAGGAAATTAAGGCGAACGCGGCAACAGAACTCATAGCTTTGCCTTTGGAACAGTTCCAAAGGACTTTTGAAAAAAGCCAAGATCGCCGGGATCATCCGGAGGAGAGTATTTCGAAGAAGATATCTTTAAACAATACGTAACTTCGATTTTATAACTATGAAATATAAAATCCTGGTACTTTTTGAACAGACCTCGTAATATTCTGCCACATTTCCATAAGCCCGATAACCGTAACCATCCTGTACTTGAATTGAAATTAAAAAAAAAACTTTTAAGAACCTACAGCGGAATAAAACAACTCTGTTAAAATTCACCGTTTACGATTATTATTATAATATCACGGGGATAAATAATCCCCTTGGCGGAGGCGTACTTGGTGGGATGGGGGGCTAGTTGTGGTGGCGTTATGTTACACGGTCAATATTTTTTTTTTTAATAAATAATTATGACTTTTTACAATTTAAGAAAAGAAAAAAAAAACAACACATTATCTAGTGTAATCAATTTTTTTTACGATGGGCGCCGGGCGCCAAATTCCTGACAAAGTATCTGCTCTTCGGTGACTTATAAAAGGCATACGTACGCCGGAAACGTATTAATTTATCGATGGCGGCGAATGTAGGTGAAAAGAATTTGAATTATTATGGTAATCTCTTATCAGGCGCGTGTACATGAACATATTTTTTTTTTCGGTAGGGGGAGAGGGTACATTTTTCTGGTACACTTTCATACGTATAATATAACAAGAAAGTTACACGGGTGCTTTAACAATTTATACTTTTTAGCGTCATCAGTAGCATTGTTAATGAAATAAACTCGGTTGTCTTGATTATGACTATCGGATATGTTAAGCTTTAATGAAGATATCAAAGGAGAAACTAAACATTCGTTTTCCGTGGCATTTACAGTTGTATTGTTATGTACAGTTGCGATTGTTATTCAATCGGTTTTGAATTTTTCAGCGAAAAATCGTTCAATAATGTCGATTGGTGATTATAGAATTATTTCTTTATGGTTTTGCCGAAATTTTACCGCGCACTTACACATGTCCAAACTTGCGAACGCCCGTTACGCGCTTTAAGAAAGAACCGAAACCGAACATAATTGTACTAAATTAACAAATGAAATATCAGATGTTATATTGTCGTTATTGCGTTATCGCATCGGCGCTTCCGTCTGACTTCATTCATCGTTAGACATGTAATAATAATATTAATAATAAAAATAGCCTAACCGAAATCGTAGTGATATCACGTAGTCCGTATCAGTTTTAATTTCCTAATAGCAGGAATACCGCGAAACATCTGAAACGACAATAATATCAATATGCCTAGCAATGAAATAATAGTAAAACCAACTTTTTACTCATCTACTTAATCATTTTACTGGAATTTTTTTTTTGGTGGGAGGGGAGGTGTGTACGTCAAGAAAGAATATAGCGTTTGAATTAACTTCTAAATAAATGAATACGTCGCAAATTACGACAGCAACAGTCGAGTGGGGATACCATTACGTATGTAATTATTGCTTTTCTGGAAATTGTAAACTTTAATGTTTTTTTCGAGCTGGCGTCGCATATCCTCGTATTCTACACGTCATATATTATTTTATTATAACGTATTAGCTGTCGTTCGGATCGGACAGTATCTTATAAGAATCTACGACCCGAATACATTGAACAAGATACCGGATACAATAATGAAAATACGTTTTTTATTTTTTTTATTTGTAAATTCGCAGCGTCGCGAGGAATGTATTGGTTTTGATATGATGTGGGCTTTATTATAATTTTTTTATTTTTTTTTTTTTTTGTCTTTATCCGAACAATTTTTCGACTAAAAACCTTGATGCAATCGACAAACATTATAGAATTTCGGATCTAGTGGAGAAAATAACGGTTTCTGTTATTTTCGGTTTTGTTTTTTTTTTTGTGAATTAAAATGTTGTCATTTATTTTTATCAATAAATTCAAATTACGTTACAATTCGTTAAAAACACGAACAATTGTAATTCATTTTGTAGTTACAAATTAATACAAATTTAAATCTATCGAAACATATTGTTTAACCGAACTTTGTTCTGGATCGTCTATCGTTTGTAACCGTCCCGACTTCCTTTCATATTTGAAATAAATTTATTATAATTATAAATAATTTATTAAAATGAGCTTTATATGTGACTTATGATGACAATTCCCAACACTCTAATAATAATAATAATAATGTATTTTTTATATTTTGCTAGAAATAAATTACATTATATCGTTATCGCATCGTGTATTATAGATACACGTCGTAGATACAGTAAATATTTATTCTATATTTCTTGGTTCAAAAAATAAATGATAATAATAATCACAAGTATGTATTAGGGTGATCCTTATTCATTAACGAAAATAATAAAATAACTTTTTAAAATTTTTTAACCAACCCACTATTTTGTAACTTGATATAACTAAGCAATGTGTGTAAAATTTGACCGCTATAACTCTTTTCATTCACTTATCACAGGTAGGTTGAAAAATTACCAAAGTGGTAGTTTTCCTGATTTTTTCTATTTATTTCAAAATCATTGCATTTATTACAAAAATATATTGAACATAAATTATTAAACACACAAATATCTATGGAAAATGTTCTTACACAATTTTTCGTAAATGTATTACATTTCAAGAAAATTAACAAATATAAAAATATAAAAAAAAAAAATAATAATAATAAACCATATTATATTTGATTTGTGAGCATCGGGTAACCTTTTTCTGTGATCTACAAATTGCAAGATGTATTTGTTTTTAGGCTTCATTTTCCGTCAGTATATTATTGGAATTTTGTATTAGGACCATTCCACTTTCAGCAGAATCATTTTGCACTTTCATATTCCGCACTATATTTGCTCCAAATCGTGTATTTCTCCTCGATTATTGTCGGGATCTATTTCGAGATATCCAATAGGTTAAACGAGTGACCTGGTTAACAGGTTATTTAACGTATAAAAACAAAACAAAATTAATTGATTTACAAAATTAGCCTGTACGGTCTTTTCAGTAAAATATGAATCAGAAATATTTAATTGAATTCGGTTTTGAATATTTCCTGAGCTCGCTGTGTAGCTCATTATGTATAGTATATTTTCGAAACTGTCGATTGCGTCTTATTTTATCCATACAGGTAATCGTTTTTTTTTTTTTTTTTTAATTTTTTTAAAATTATCTTATGTCCGTCTCTGGTCGTCGTATTAAATAAAGTTTCGGTTTGCAAAGAAACACGATCGCGATGAAAACGCGTTGGAAAACGACGATTTTATTGTTTTCGTTCTCGTATTAAACTTGCATTAATAGTATTTTGTGGGGCCAGACCGACGACGCCACTTATTTCCCGTCCGTTCGCGCCTCGTATCGACTATTATTACTATTATTATTCTATTATATTATACAAATATGATCTTTTATTCTTGTATATATATATATATTATAACAAATTTTTGTGTTTTTTTTTTTTTTTTTTTTTCGTTTTTCGCAGCAGTTTAACGTCAGACAAATGATGGTCGACAGTACGGGAATGAGAACGGACAACAATATAAAACCAGGAACGCCCGTCACCACAACGTCTGAAACGTCCAGCTCAAAAAACACCACGACCAACGACTGCGGCAATTCAAAAAACGGCGGTTCGACAAATATTGAAAAAACTGTACCGTCCAGGTAATACTACCTCTATTACCGTTATTATTGGTATTAAACTTTCGGCCGTATTCAGACGGCGGCAATTGTACAAAATCATACACATTTCAAAACGTATAATGAAAAAAAAAAATGTCGTTTTGAAGGTAGTATAAAAATACCATCTTTGAAGCACGATTTCGCGCCTCTGGCGTAGGCACAGTTCGCCATATCCTTGCTAAGCCATTGTCTCCCACACACACAAAAGTCAATAGTAAAGTATGAAATTTCAATACCAGAAGTATAACTCAATTTCTACGATATTTTTACAAATTCGGTTGGTAATCATAAAGATCGGCGTTTATCAACCGGGGGGGTTGGAGGATACAGAAACAAAATGATAATGGCGGAAATAGTAAAATTTGATGTGTCTGAAATCGTTTGTTATTTGTAAAACACTTAACAATTTAATAGGTTTTCGCCATAAAAATAAATGTCGGTTTTACACAATTTAATATGTACAATTGTACGGTTGTGAGTGGTCAATGGGTACGTGAGAGAAAAATGGATTTATTTATAGTGACTGGAACATCACCGTGTGCGATAATATTCAAATCTATATATTGGTTAGAGATTACGATTTATAATCTCTTGAATACATAATATATTAAAAAATGTCAATATTAACAATTATTATTGGGTTTCTCGATTAACAAAAATATATAATAACCTTTCGATTCCCCCCTATAGACTATGTTTTGTGCTGGAACCGAATTGATTGCAGGGGTTTTATTCTTTTTACGAAATGTAATCGAAATAAATTTAAAAAAAAAAAAAAAAACCTTATATTATTTGTCATCTGTCGATAATCAGTTTGTATTATATAAATTATTTTTTATTTTTATTTTTTTTCATAATAGTATCGTGTTTTGTATTCGACACAAATAATATAAACCTGGACGATCGTCATTATTATTATTATTCGTGTTTACTAAAATTTCGAAATTAGAATTATGTATAACCTACAACTCAAATTTTTATCTATATTTGCAAATAAATAATAATTCGTACACTTGAATGATTATTGATGTATAGGTCGTAATAAGTATTACTAATACTTTTTACTAATAAGATTTACTAATAATATCATATTGTTTGAATGTAAAATAAAAAAAATGATACGAATTCATTCGTATTCGTGAGGTATTCGGCGACTGTGGTGGACATTTTTTTTTTTATTATTTTTTTTTTTTCAAGTTAATTTATTGGATCTGAATGCCCATTCACAATGATGTGCGTAAAGACGTACGCGCACGTTCCTACCAGAGTTATTTTTATGGGCATATTCTATACTTTTTAACGGGTTTTTATGGTTTTATTTATGCGCGCGTAACGTTAAATAATAATAACGAACATTTTATAGCACAAAATAAATAATGTCACTTAAACCTTCTTTTCAATTTTTTTTTTTTTTTTTTTTTTTAATTCTAGGCGAATCAAGAAACTTATTGGGTTTTTTTCTCTGTCTGCAACCAACAAACCTCGCTCGGGTTTACAAACGTAGCATTTTTTCTGAACATATTTCGTTCAGATCTAGTCGGTGCGTCGAATAGGTAATTTTTTAACTTTCGGTGCGGTCTTCCTAATAAACAGGATAATCCGGGCAATAATGTAATTTTTACTCAATTGTGAAAATGGTAAAAAAAAAAAAAAATGAAAACGGTTTGATGAAAACCGTTAAAATCCACCTTTATAGGCTGAATATCGCTCAGAATCGTTTATTTGTCGGCAATGATTTATCGTCGCGTGTACAGATACAAATTAAATTCCCCTCTAAATATTATGTCCTACCTTCAGTGGGTGTGACGTATACATGTGTCTCGTTCTTTTTGTATTTTTTTTTTCTTCCTTTTTTTTTTTTTTTTTTTCCTGTACGGGATAACGATGTTCACCGAGGTATCCGCCCCGTATTATTATACTTTATTCACGACTTAATCATCACCGTTTATCAGTTAAACAGTTTACACCGGATGCTTTCATGTTCGTGACATCGCGCTGTTATATCATATGAAGACATGCCTAGCGAGAACTATTAATTTTTCGCGTATGATACTCTCTACTCATGCGTTTGCTTTCCAGATTACCCGTATCAAACTATTTACGAACAATCTAAAAAAAAAATAATACACGAGACCCCGGTGAAATGTGAACGTGCCTACCTTTACTTACACGCGCGTTAAATGCCGGCGGAAAACACGTTAATATTGTTCGTGTTATTTATAGAGAATTATAGAATGCGATGTGCTCATATTTACAACACTAGTGATGCGATATAAATCAACATTATCCGAAAATCCAATAAATCCGATAATTTATGTTTCGAATTCCAAAATGCGAAATTTTGTTTTACCGATTTTAACATTTAAAATTCGAGTTTGACCATACATTTCTGTTTTTTTTTTTTTTGTAAAATTAAATCCGAAATCAAAAACCGAAATTTGGATTCAGATAAAAATGTCGGATTTCGAATTTCGGAATCTAAAATTCCGGATTCTCGAACTTTGGCAAATCCAGATTTTTTTCCCATCACTAGTATACACCGCGTCAGTGTGATTAAAACGACATTTCGTTTTTGGAATTCAAAATAACAATTTTCGACACATTTATCGTATTGTGTATGTTTGTTTTTTGATACTTGAACATTTTCAACTGGTTTAACATTAAATTGCTTAACTGGTAAAAAATAAAAAAAAAATAGTTGAGCGTAACGAACGACACACGTTTTTTCTATATGCGTTTTAAATTATGAA
The DNA here is from genome assembly GCA_956483605.1 of Tuberolachnus salignus. Classification (NCBI taxonomy): domain Eukaryota; kingdom Metazoa; phylum Arthropoda; class Insecta; order Hemiptera; family Aphididae; genus Tuberolachnus; species Tuberolachnus salignus. Next base: position 27,448,050 of record OY101430.1, on the reverse strand, counting down.
TTTTGACAAAACTCGTAATAAATCATTAAAATTCGTAAATTGTTTTATAATACGATTTTAAATTTAAAAAAAAAAACAATTTTTTTTTTTTGACCGAGTTCTATGTAACTACTAATAAACAATGTTCCGGATCGTTTCTTTTATGCAATATTCGCACTGCTCAAAGTCATCAGTAGCGATCCGGGAATCGTTCAAAAGAGGGGTATGGTGGATTTAAAAAAATAAAAAAAAAATGATCGTTTTTACTTATCGAACCTTTAACGAGTTCATTGTTTTTCTGCATGATTTTTATTTATTTTATTATTACTAGTGTTCGGACGTTGTAGTCCAATAAAACATTAAAAAAAAAAAAAAAGCACCCTAACATATTATTCAATTATTATAAATTAAAACGTCAAAAAAGCAATTTAAACGTAAAAAAGAGCCAAAAAAGTAAAACAAAATTGTGCGTAGTAATAATTATAGCTTACAATATGAACCAGTAGGTTTTTATAGGTTGACGTACACGTTATATTGGACCAATAAAAAAAAAAAAAAAAAAAAAATTCGGAGCTGGACGCTCATCATATAGCATCGTATTTGTTCATAACACGGGACAATGACGATTTTTTACCTACAACCGTTATCGTATAATTCCACGTTTACAACGTTGTTTAAAATATATATGGCATTCAATAATATATAATATTTACGACGGACTGGTAATGTCCGAAATTCTATTGCCGGCAAACGTGGTCGTCCAGTTCTATAAAATAGAGCACGGCAAACAAATACAATAGAATACAAAAATTACGTGAAAAAAAAACATGAAAGAAAAACAAGGGGGGAGTATAAGAAAAAAAACCTTGTCGCCACCCCACCCGCGGTCGTGTCCGCCGCTGAACGCCGTATTCTTAACGCAATACAATTAGCACGTGGGCTGAAAAGTCTCGGACCTACCAAAGAAAAACCACGGTTCTTTCATTAAAAATTCTTCACTTTATTGTATCAACATAATCGCCATCAAGAGCGACACAATGATTCCAACGCCGCTCTAACATTTCAATACCATTCTTGTAGAATGATTTATCTTTTGCATCAAAATAAGCCTCAGTTATCACTGATAACCTCTTCATTCGAGCGAAATTTCTTACCGGCGAGCATTTGTTTTTTTTGAGATTGCGAATAGCCAGTGGTCGCAGGGATCTGCCAAATCTGGCGCGGAAGCAATTCGATCTTTAATTCGTGTAGTTTTGCCATTGTGTAGAATCATCAACACGCTGTGGTTTTTTAAACGATCATGCAATATAACGCCAATACGTTATTTTTATATTTTAACGGTGTCAGCTAACTCGTGCAACTTCACTTTGTGATCATTCAAAACGATTTTGTGGATTTTTTCAACGTTTTCTGGTGTTACCGCCTCATTTGGACGTCCACTGCGTTCGGCATCGTCAGTGTCTCCACGACCACGTTTGAAGTCTGCATACCAAAAGCCGAGTGCCCACCCCACTTTTCAAGCCAATTCTTCGCCATTTTTCCCCATCAATCGAGAAGCAGTGTAAAATTAAAACACGGAGTTGTTCTTGACCCGTTATTTTGAAAATAAAAAAAGTAGCGTCACTCTTAGTGCACAATAACTGACACGCTAACGAACAGATTCGTCGTGGAATTTCAACGGCTGTCTTTTGCGGGTCAGTTACCAACTAAAAACGACGTGAATTCCGTAATACTAGCGGCGTCTATGTGGTTAGGCCCGGGACTTTTCGGCCCGCGTGTTATCTCCCTCTCGGCATCGCTATTGACGGTGGCCTACCCGTGTTTTAAATTACAATTAGCCCGTGTGTGGCGGACGAGTTTTTCCTCCAAGTCGGCGGCCCTATCCACCCACGGGACGCATACAAATAATACTAATAATAATCATAATAATAATAATAATAAGAATAATATACTTCGTTAGGTACGCGTAATGAACGTTCGTTGTTTAAGATCCCCACACGTATTTACCGTCCGCGTTTATATATCCTGCGACGCGGGTAATAAAGCAAAAATAATTACGCCACGCATGACTCCTCGAATTGCGCGCAGTTTAAATTAAATTTCGAGTTGAAAAGGTTTTCGTGGAGGGGTCGTGTATATACGGGTACGCTTTTCGGCTATTCGACTAACGAACAATATAATACGAGTTATATTAATTTTTCAAATTGCCGAGTGGAGTATCGTCACTTAGGCACCGCGACACTTCGGATTTCGTCTGCGAGATATTAATATCAGACGTATACATTTAATTCGAGTCAGACCATTCAAACAAATAATAATAATAATAATAATATTCGGATATGTATACAGTATTTTAGAGAGTTTTACGAAAATTACAACGAATTCGTATTTGAATTTTTTATTTTTTTTTAATTAATACGAAACGTCAACTTGCACTTGCATTAAACAAGTGTAGTAGCAAAAAAAAAAAAAAACCTGATATGAATCTACCTAAAAGACAATATCTAAAACAAAAAAAAATATATATTTCACATATTTATGAATACTTTTCCAAAAGTATTTGAATTGTCGTTTGAGTATTTTTTCTTTTTAAATTAATACGAAATGTTAACTTGCACTTGCATTAAACACTACTACACAGTAGCAAAAAAAAAAACTTGATATGAATCTACCTGTGAGAAAATATCTAAAATAAAAAAAAAAATATATTTCACATTTTTATGAATACTTTTCAAAAGTATCTGTATTCGTATTCAAGTACATTGCAAAATATTATCTGTACATGTACTCAAGCACGTATCCGTGATTATATTTTGATGGGGGGGGGGCTAAAAATTGGTTCATTAAATAATTTTTGAATACATTGTTCACACATTATTGAAATACAAAATCTTTTATTTTTAATTATCTTACAGATAATATTACAGTATAGTTTTGTTTTTTATTTTTTTATAATGCAATACATTATAATTCTAATCAAATCTAAACGTATCTATTATATAAATCTTCTGGGTTTTTTTTTTAACCATTGTGTCCAATACTTCATCTGTAGATATGCGTACTTCCCAATGAACTGACAGAAGTTTTATTACGAAGCGGTGTTTTTTAAGCTCTTCAATGTCGAAAACGAACGCTGAACTGCTGTTGTGGACACCGGTAGAGTTGCCGACGTTTTTTTTAATAAAAAGTTTACGTTTGTGTAAAACATCGCATCCGCGTGCATCCGAAATATCCATCATTCTCCAGTGGGTGTTTTTTCTCTACGTTTACCCATTTTTACACCACATCAAAAGTTCAAACATAACCTTTTTAATCAAATACACGATCTTCGTAAATGATGTTTAGATTATTAAGTTTCGTTTGGGTTTTGCAAATTTTGGCAATAGGATTTCAATAGATGATAAAACGACATTATTTTGCGTAAAACGGTTTTTAGATTTACAATGAGACTATCTATGGATGGTACACATTCAGATGCTCTAGATTTTTTTTTGTCCCGGTGAGTTACAATCGTAATTTTCCCTGTGTTTTTGGTTTTTAATAATACGAGAACATAAAATATCTGAATCAAAGTATAGTTTTTTTTTAAATACATTAGCCTACGCAGTGGTCTATGTTTGTAACAATATATTTTTAAATTATACGTATTCAATAACAAAGTATTTTATTTTGGTATAAATTATAAGGGATTACGATTTGATATGCAGGTACGGAACATTTTTGACGGGGTGGGGGTCCATTGGGCCTGACCTCCCCCACCCTCTCCCCACCGGATACGAGCCTATTCGTACTTAAAATTTTTTTAATCAATTTATTTTACAAGTCTTGATATAATACATTATAACTTACTATATAATCCGGTGTTGGGCAGACAGTCATTAATAAATTTTATCTATAATAGTGTTTTTTAATACGTCAATAATCTTCTGTTCGAATATTTTATACATTTGGTCTTGCGATTAAATTAATATTATTTTTCTAGCTAGTACATACAATGATTCTGTTTTCGATAATATGTTTCTATTTAGGCACTACAACATTGAAAAAGACAAAAATAAAAACGGCCATAAATCACGATGGAGTTTAACATGGGGGTAATTTTTTTCGTTTTGTTTATCATTATACACACTGTCTATTTTTATATTACTATAAAGTTAAAAACGAATACAAATTTAATTTATTGGATACTTTCCGAAATAATGAGTTTTTAGCATTAAAAATCATTATTATTTTTGTTATTTTTTGGTTTAACGGTCGGTATTTATTATTGTTATTAGCAGCTGTCATCACCCGGCGTTGTCCTTCAGGTTTGGTTAATTTATCAAAAAAAAAAAATAATATTAAAAAATGGCCAGAATCAATAAAAAAAAATAAAATAAAATTAGGTACACTTCTCCGTATCACTACACCGACATATTGTTTGTGGTGTACTATTTTTCAAAATTCAAAATACTTTTTTCAAACTTATTGTTATTTTTAACACATTTTCGTTGGATTACTATACTGTTTTACATTGTAGTTTGTTAAAATATCCGAAATTTCCAACAGTTTCGGGGTTACTTCTATGGCGGAAAACTCTCGTTTCGTTTGGCGCCTCGAAATCGAAGCACATCGCGTAATGAACGTTTTACGATTTTCTTTTGTATCCGCGGGACGGTATTTTATTCGAAATATTTGTCGAAAAACTTTTAATCAAATTAGAAAACTGACAACAAATGACGGGACGTCAACAGTAAACCGACGATTTCTTTTCGCCGATTTCTATGCTGCGTTTACTGTGCGAGGTGGGCTGGACGAAAAAAACCGGGAAACCGTAATTTCGGTGTTTCGCTCAGAATCCATTTTCGATTCCGACGATTTATCGTCGCGTACGGTAAACAAACCCAACCGGCCAATAACCCTCCCGAACGTACAACGGTTACGGTTTTTTTTTTTATTATAACCTACCTAAAAAAAAAAAGTCGTATATTATTTCTATTTATACTATCGGCCGTATTATACGAGCAACGGTCGGGGTTGGGTTTTTTTTTTTTTTTTTTTTGTTTTATAGCCCAAGCAATAACGTTCGCGTTTAGACGTTAGTTCTGTACTATTGTCGTGTCGGCCCACGTACTCGGTGAGCCAATTTTTTTTATGAGGGGTGCCGGGCGGAAAAACATTTAACACCCGGGCGCCAAATTCTCGACAACGTATCTGCTCTTCGGTAACGTATAAAAGGCGCGAAACGTACGTCGGAAACGTATTAATTTATCGATGGCGGTGAATGTAGGTGAAAAGAATTGTAATTATTATGGTAATCATTTCTCAGGCGCGTGTACATGAACATATTTTTTTTTTGTTTTTTTTTTTTTTTTTGGGGGGGGGGGCAGGGGTAAACTTGTACACTTTTATACTTATAATAAAAGACGCCTTTAAGGCGTTTCGTCAACCGTGTGTGTATACGAGGTCTGTTCAAATAGTACCAGGACAAATGTTATTACGGCTAATCCACACACGATTCCGTTTCAAATTGTAAACAGATGTATTCCCCGCGAATTAGTGAATATTTTAAACAAAACCCGCAGTCGATATCTTATCCCAGTTTAATATTACACGTGGTTAAATCCAGTCGGTTTTTTTTTCGTTCGCCGTTTTCGACATGTCCGAAATTAACGAACAACGCGTGTGCTTGGGACTTGGTAAAAATAATGGAACGGAAATGACTAAAACCTCTTTTGGGGATGATTCATCGAGTGGATCCGTGACTTTCAAGTGTTTTAAACGTTTCAAGAACAGTCGGCGGTCAACTGAAGACGATCCACGTTCTGGAAGACCCTCGACGTCATCCGGAAACGATGGTGTGGCGACAATTTGCGAGAAAAAAAAATGCGAAATGGCCGCTGATTAATAACCGTTCGTGAGTTAACAAAGGGAATCCCAATTGAGTCTTGTCACGCAATTTTACAGGAAAATGTGCAGATGAGAAGGGTCGCGCTGCGGAAATCGTACCGCGATTGTTCACCACGACAATGCACCGGCACATTTAGCGCTGTCGATTCGTGCATTTTAGGCTGATAAAAAAATTCCTATTCTCCAGGTAAAGCCCCATGTGATTTTTTTGCTATTCGCAAGACTAAAATCCGCGCTTAAGTGACAACGATTTCGAGATGTAGGGGGAAATTAAAGCGAACGCGGCAACAATACCTATAGCTTTAACTCTGGAACAGTTCCAAAGGACTTTTGATGAACGGCAAGATCGCCGGGATCACAGCGTATCGTCCGGAGAAGAGCATTTCGAAGGAGATATATTCTAAATAATACGTAACTTCATATTTGTAAATTTTCAAAATAAAATCCTGGTACTTTTCGAACAGACGTGGTACTGCGCGGCTCGAGGTGTCCGGGCCCGGGCTCGCGACGGACGCGATACGTTTGCGGACGGGACAAAAGTCGTGTTTCGGATACTCTTTTCCCGAGACGCCCGCTTGAAAAACAATCGATAGAACAATATCAGGGCGGCATGCCAGCAGCAGGCCACCTACGGTACTCCCGCGCCGGTAACGCGACTTACGTCGGTGCGTACGCGTAGACCGCACGGCGTACGCGGACGGGCGGACGACCGGATAATCCATCTTGGTGACATGCCCCGGGCCGACTGTATTGCGTGCGTGACGCGTAACACTTGACTCGATTTCGGTATACGGAGCGTTGGTATTATTAAACGCCGGCGATCCGGATCCGGGCGAATTCCCCGGTCGGTATTTTTCCCCTCGTCGCTGTCGTTGTTGTCGAACCGTCAAATTCGATACGGTACACATGCGGCACAACGATACGGACGAGGATACGAGGATATTTTAAAAACCTCACTATATCCGTAATCCGAATGCCAGCGATTGTTCGGTTATCTGTCAGTACTATTCGGGTATTATACGTAATGCACGCTCGTACGTGTACATTTACTATTCAAATATCGTTATTAGTCGACAAATCGCAAATGTAATCGAAAATATGTGGATTTCACCAATTGGGTTACTGCTTACGTATTAAATCCAAAAAAAAATCACGCAAAGTCCAGAGATGTTATTTATCGGGCTATCGCGCGGGGAGGCGTTTTTTTAAATGGCCAATATTTTGTTAATAAATAATTATGACATTTTTAAATTGAAAAAACAAAACAAAACACATTATCTAGTGTTATACATTTTTTTTTTTTTTTTTTCTATAAAGGGCGGGCGGAAATACATTTTCGTATACGTCTCGGTGCTAAGTACTGACTGAACAATTATTAGGTATAATCTCTTAAATTTAAGAGGAAACAATAAATACACGTAAACACGAAAACGATTTGACGCTATGACTACGGGTACTTCGATTACGATATCTCGTTTTTAACTATTATTGTTTTTTTTGTCTAACCACGTTGCAATACGTAAAATTCAGAAATCTCGTAAAATTGATCTCAATAGTCACAATCAAAAAACATATATATATATATATTAAACCTTTTAACGTACAGACATTCGAACATTATAAATATCCAATTATTACGGATATTCGATTATGTTCCAGTTGATTCGGATTTAGCCATTTCTATTATCCGGATTCCGGTAATCCGAATATTAAAAAAATATCGAATTCAAAACCAGTGGGTACACAATATTTCGCGTGTTCATGATAACGAGATACTAGAGATACGAGAATATTTTCGATGGATAGCGGATTCGGTTTGAATGGGGTTTGTGGGAAGGTGATAGGCAGTGTCAAAATGCGCATTTTTAGATATACTCGGGTAGTGTTATTTTTCAAACAATTTTCGTATAAACAGTTTTTTTTTTTTTTTCCACAATTGGAATATTGGTAAAATTACGCGATGTTGACATTTAATTATAGCAGTAACATCACGAGAACATCAGTTGAGACGCTTGGGTAATCAAAAGCGGACACTTTGAACAATTTTTTCGAACACAGCTGAGATTGATAAGTCTTAAATTGTTAAATATATTAGTCAGATAAAATCTAAATAAACAAATATGTAATGCGTTGATTTATTCCATTTTTAATCGCCTTCAATAATTTTTTATATTATCTCGCTAGTGTAAATTAGTAAAACCATAGAAAATTATCGATAAGTGTTTATTTTGTTTATAAGTGTCTTCTCTGGGCATAGAAAATTAACAATATCGGCGATGGCGCTCGATTATAAAAAAAAAAAAAAAAACAATTGTTGTTTAAATTTCGTTAACAACGGATTGTTCGTTAATATTAAATTTTAACATCCCGTAACTTTGCCAATTTCGCAATTCAAATAATACTTTTTGTACGAAAATTGCCGGGGAAAATTTTTTCTACCCGAATCCGTAGGAAAAAAAAGTCAGTTATGCACGCGCATAACGAAATGTTACAAATGTGCGTTTCACCATCATCATCCGAGGACGACATTTCAATCTCGAGTCGTCTAGCGAAAATATTAACTTGTTACCTCATATCACGAACACGTGGTATATATTATATTGTTTAGGCTGATCCTCGGTCGTACAGGTCGTACTAAGGAAACAAAACCCGTAAAATTTCAGATGCGGGACCAGGGGTTTTTGTGTTTCACTATCGTGTAAAAGTAATCTGTGTCGAATTTTACGATGATAACTCACTCCCTTGCCGCGCCGCGAGAACGCTAAAGAACGATATAAGAGGGTAGGTTTAGTTTTATTGTTTTTCCTACTTAATTGAACAACTATCGTATAGCACTGATCATAAAATGATACGAGACATTTCGGTAGCTCTTTTTAATGTCTGTAAAATGTATAATCACATAACTTACTGTAAAATCTTTGGTATCCAAGAAAATTTATAAAATACAATTTCCCTTCATTAATGTGGCAAAATTGATTTTTTTTTTTTTTTTTGACGGTTGTTTAATTGTATTTGTGACAATCGGTTAATGATACGAACAAATGTTTTTATATAAAAAATGATTCAGAATTTAATTTCCCCTCCCCCCAAAAAATAAGACTGGTTATAAATAACAACGTGATTAGAATGACTGATGAAATTTTACACTAGGATTTATATCTTATAGGAAAATAAAAATTAATTCGATGGTGATTTTATTTCACTTGTTTCTATTGTCACACCTACATTGAATATTTCGAGTGTCTTGGATAGGTTTTTCTGTCTTTTTGTATAACCTAAGGAAACAAAGGAAAATACATTGAAGAACCATAAATACTTTTATTAAGGTACTGTATAATAGTTTGTATTGCTCACCTGTAGTACGAATTGATTTTGGTTTTGGTTTTTGGTGAAAGATACTTTTTGAACTAGTTTAATTTTTAAACAAATCTCAAGTCGTAAAATAATAAAAGAAAAAAGAACAGAGGTTTTTTCGCAGTCGGGCAAATTAATACACAAATTAGGAAATAATGCGTTTCAATAACGTTGGCAAACCGCATTAAGGCCCTGATTTCGATGCAAAGTGCATTTTTTTTATTCTTTTTCGACCGATCTAAAACAACGTTTTCAAAGTACATAATTCCATTCGCGTAACGGCAAATACTTCAAAAGTTAAACTATTATTTGGGATTTTTCTATTTTCCGGTCGTTTTGCATATACATGCGTAATACGAATTCTCCGTGTACTAACTTGAAATACGCAATACTGATCCATCAAAGTTTTTATAAAAATTTACGTTTGCGTATTTGTAAATAAACTTCTATTACATGGGGTAGAAGAAAAACTAAATTAACAAACTCGTATGCAGGTTATCGGCGTATAATACGAACAGTCCGGTATATATGTATACTGCACGGTAAATACAATTGTATTTGTATAACATGGAAAAGTTTTACTTTTGCGTCCTAAAGTTGAAAACAAAAAAAAAAAAAAAAAATGGGAAAAGTCTATTCGGATTCATTTTTTTTTTTTAATTTTGTTGAAAATGTTTTTTTTTTTTTGTTTTTTATCGGACTCCCCCGTTAATGTCACGCGAGTTTCGTACCAGGCGACTTTCGTACTCAACGGTCACCGCTTAGGATTTAGTCGTTATATTATTTTGGCATTTCGTCGTTAATACGGAAAACTGGTTAGGTATTTTTTTTGTAAATTCATTACCGTATCCTGTTCGTAATTAGTAAAAAAAGATTTTCGCGAGCCGTCTTATGTGTCGTTAACCGACGTGTACGTGTGTATAGTGCGAATGCCAATAGACAATTCGCCCGATGAAATTGTGGAAATCCATGAAAAACGATAAACACACTCGTGTAAAAATCTCGAATTTCAATCCGATCGGTTTAGAATAACAATTAATAGAATAATTTCGATTTTAACGCACGTGGTTTGCCGTGTCTAGGCTACTAGTCTACGCTTCTATTGTTTGTCCGCTCCGTTTGTTCATCGCTCTTTGTCATTTCTTTATTAATTTTATATGCCGCGCGTTTCAATTAAAATTATAAAATATTTTAACGAAATCGACGCATAAAAAACGTACACATTCGCGTGTAGTCTACATGTTCTTTTTTTTTGGATTCTGAGCGTAGAATAAATTGGTTTTCCTGTATTATAATGCGTGCTGGTTTTTTTTCTCGTTTTTTTTTTTCTTCGTCCGTTCGCGAATAACTTTTCCATCAGAAACTTTCACCCAATCGAAAACCGACAAGAGAACTTTTCCGTCGAATTTCGTTCGTTTTTTGGTTTCCCCTTTAGTTCCCGTACTAATGGCGAATAACGGGGACTATTAATGCATTAACGGTTTTCTGTAATTCTCGATTTTGTTGCATTTCAATTAAAAATTATAGTCGTAGTGACTTGAAAATGTTCACCGCAATTTTCAATTAGTACTTTTAAAACCCGGTACAATTTGCAAAACGTTCCGTCGGTTTTTTTTTTAGTTTTAGTTTTTTTAGTAGTAATTTAAAATTTCCTAGTTTTATTTTCTGGTTTTGTACGGATAAATGTGTCATTTTTGTTTTAAATTGTTAAGCCGTTTATAGCAATGGCTATAACGCACAGGTATAAATTAAATTCCCTCTCTTATATCCAAGCTTTCCGGCTCTTCGCGTAAAACAGTGGCCCACCTATGGGCAGTATCATTAAAAAAAAAAATAATAAAAATATTATACTTAACCATTTTTATGCGGACAAATTGGCACATAAAGTTTGAATAGGTACAATTAAAAATAATCATAAAATAAAATAAAAACTAACGAATGCGACTATACAGTATATTATGATAATGTTATACCATAATGAAATCGTATTGTATTCCGAATTAACGATTCAAGAGGAAGCTCGAAAATCAAAATGCGAACACATTTCGAATACTTCCCCTCCGATCATTCGGTTTTTCACAATTTTCCGCACGACGCATCATAATAGTATTATTATCTAATAAAAAATTTGGAAAAATAAATTCGTTCCCATTGTCTTTTCAACGATACTACAATACTACTATTTCAATGATTCACAATGTCTTTTTACTACTCGGGTACGTTGGCCGATGGAAATTTAGCGGATTTTGTGTAGAATACTGTCGTTGTCCCAAACCCCGTCGTTTTAAAATATAACCGCCCAGATTAACAGTATTTAGTCTTTTTGCGCCTTGGATCAACCATTTTTGTACTCCCTAGCTCTTAAAAAAAAAAAAAAACTTAATATCCCTTTTTTCAAATCGTTTTAATAAATTTATCGTTTTTATTCTTGATTTATGTTACTGACGTATTAATTGGTTTTATCGTGATATCCATGGTTTTTATTCTTTTATTCGTAAACATTTTTTTCTGCCAGACACCAATTTTCAAGTGTAGCAACTTTTCTGTAAGAATTTCGGATCCAGTTAGTGCGTTAGAAGAAGCAATTTTTTATTTATTTTTTTTTCGCTGTAACTTGCTTAATAATCGGGAAAACTCACAACAATGGTTTTATTATTTCTTTTTTCTGTAACTCGGTTTAAAACAATCGCGAGTACCTGACATTTGTATAGAATATTATTATTAGGATAAATTTTCATAATATTCTGGCCAATTTTTAACTATTTTAGGCGTTTTAATTGTTTGAACTGTTTGTGAACGTACATAAAGTGCCCAAACATTTAACGCACGGTATAAAATAAATCGTATTACGTAATGGAAAAAAAAAAATAATTTAGTGTATTTTAATGTTTGTATTTTTTATTTGCGGTTTTATTGCAAATTCTGATGAATATCGTAAAAATTGCGGCATTACGAAACACGATTGACTGAATTCAGCTCAGAATCGTTTTCCGGTGTCAATGGTTTAATATTGCGCACAGATAAAAAAAAAAAAAAAAAAAAAATTCCCCTCTATATTGTTCCTTTCGAATAACCCACCTACAACGGTGGCCGTAGTACGTGTCTCAGTTCGTTTTTTTTTTCCTTCTTCTTCTTCTTCTAATTGAAACTATATTATCGATTTTGTTTTCTATGTGTGTCACCCGTATACCTACTCATAATATTATGTTTTCTACCGATGCAGATATTTATTTTCCTCGCCGGCGGGTTTATCGTTTTCACTACAATACAAGTTCTGCAGTTGGTATATAATAATAATAATAATAATAATAATAATAATACGATTGTTCTCTTTATTTTGAAAACGTTATCTACTTTTACGTGCCCATCCGTTATTATTGCTATAGGTATCTAATCTTGTTAAAAAAAAAAAAAATATATATATTAAAAAAAAATATATTACGTTATAAGTCATTTACCGCATCTTTACAATAAGACATACATATATATATATATATGTATATTATTTTTTGTTTGTGATTTTTGCGGCAATGTCAAGCGTGTATATGATAAATATTAAAATTTATCATCTCTACGAAAACAATCGCGATAACCGAAAACCTGTGTGCGTCGAATTATTTGGCTCTAGTCATTAGTTTCGTATCGATACAATATAATTTACACAAGGACTAATTTTTTTTTTTTTTTTGGTTACATTTTTAGAATCCTTTGTTTGTACGTTTCGTACTTTTTTTTTTTTTTTGTCTCGGAACCCAGCCACATTGAGATTTACACACATTTGATAGTTACAAATATATTTCGCTAATTCTGAGGGTTACGGTACTGGGACAGTTTTCCGTCTCATGCCAATTCATGTAAAAAATATATAAAACTAAACAAATTATCAGCCAGCTAGCTTATTGTTCAAATAATTGTTACGCATTGTATATATTATTAATAAATAATTTTGAATCAATTTTAACCGGTGAAAAATATTACATAATATACGGCGGCAATGAACTGTGATTGGGAATTTCAAAAAATACACTCTGAAAGAATTCGCGTCATTCCGAAAAATGAGGCGTGTTTATTACTGACAAATTGTGTTTTTTTTTTTTTTTTTTTTTTTTAACTAAATTATGTATAGCTTTTCGATGTACACATGGTATTCAAATAACACTCTAAGACGGTTTAATTTGGAAATTTTATAAACGTGTTACTTATTATATATTTCATTGGTTCGATGACGTGAAATAAATTATGATACTCATCCTATGTCTATAGAATAGTGGCGCATTTAGGCGTTTTGCGTCCTGAGACTAAATTTTACTACCCCACCCCGCCCTTCAACATAAAAAAAAAAAAATCAATGTTACACTTCTGAAGAAACTGCGGTCACCTGAGCAAGGATTGTTAAATCTCGAATTTAACGACTCCTGAACGTTACGATTTCTACAGGAAATGGATAAATAGGCTTTTTAGCGATCTTGTGCATTGCTCCACCTAAAAAAAATGCCATCCACGAGATGTTCTAAAAAGACAGTGTGCAAATAACAATTTACTTTCTACAATCTACGTTGCCAACTTCCTACTTGCAACAGTGTCGTCCACCCGTGAGCAGTATCTTAGTACGTGTGTACCCCCGAACAGGGCATTCATTTTGCCTGTGTATTATCAGGATTAGTTTTGTTATTTTCGGTTAACGTTTGCTAACGAAATGCCTCATAGATCCATTATAGGCTGTATTTTTTTGTTTTGTTTCGTAAACTGTAGTCGATTTACTACACGGAGTCGTAATTTTTAAAATTTAACGCCAAGTGCATTAACCCAGTAACCCACCCACTCCTAAATTCGCTACTGCTTGTAGACATTTTCAATTGGTAAAGGTCTTAGTTAGGGAATTTTTTAAGTAATTCGCTAGTTATTCGAATCGTTACCATTTGAACCTTGGCTCGTTAATATACTATTTATTATTATCTTAGGTTACTCCTATTTCCGAAATCTGTTAATTTAACGTCGGCTTTTCCGCACCGCAGTAATTCTGCCGTGTTATTGTTAAACTAATATTTTAATTTATACTAATAAAAACATTTTATAAAAAAAAAAAAAAAAAAAAAACATCGATAACGGTTATTGGTATATATTTGACATTTCTTTCACTACGCCCTGCTGTATTATAACCTAGAAACCCTACAATTATTAGTAATCGATTACGATGATTTTTTTTTTTGTTTAACAACAATTATTAATAAATATTATTCATCATGTATGTCAACGATTGTGTGTGATTTTTTGTTTATAATAAAAGTGTTCGATTTACAACTGTAAAATAGAAAATATAATGTTTGACAACCCTTTTCGTAACAATATGTCCGATTTCGATAAATATCCATAAATCAGTTTTAGCTGTGCGCGGAATGATCAAATTTATAAGTTAATAATATTATTTTGGATTATAAGCCAAAGCAGAATATTTCGCCAATACACTAACTCGATTAGCGTAATATAATTGGAATTTAATTATAAACGAATGTAAATCGTGTGAAATCTACGGACGTGCGCGTAATAATATTTTCAACACTGTAGATATGAAAATTCTTTCTTTTTTTTTTTTTCTTTTTTTAATCACGTTTTTACATTTAGTAAAAATATACGGTATATTTATATCGGTTTAAAAATCAACAATTGACGAAATCAAACAACAATATTTCGGATTATCCGGCGGGAAGTCGTCTAGACTGTATATTATAGTTTATTTACACTGTCAAACTACTAGGGCTGTCGGGATTTTCGATTGTCGTCGCCGGTACTCGGTTGTATTTGGTTAATTGTCGGTAATTACCGCAATTCAATATTTTCGATAATATTATCGATAGTCATCGATCATCGGCAGTATTTCTAAAGTTTGTTATTTAAGGAAACGAACGTCGGTGTGACCCCGTTAGCCGGTGTGCTAAAACATTTGTCTAGTTAAAGATAAATGATAATTTAATACAATTTATCTAGATACAGATAGGAAATATAGTTGAAACCGATAAAAGCCTAAACTATCTAGATATAAAGATAAAGATAAAACACTATTTAACAGGATAAAAAAAAAATAAACTCATTCGGCTTTTAGTATTTCTTTTTGATTCGCGGTGTCATTACAACGTCGTTATGTGTGTACAAAAACATAACTATAAAACAAAATACATAAAAATATACCGTATTAAACCGAAAATATCATATTTATACCGGTAATAAATCTCGTATTATAAGAAAAAAACTTTGCACGATATTACGTTATATCCAACCGAATCTCGCAATATATTCGTATAGAATCATCAAAACGATTATTCGATTACGGTATTTTAAGTTTTTATATATATATATATATATACGTACAAACGGGACATTAATTGTTTCAAACAATTGTCAAAATTCGAAAAGTCTACTTAGACGTTTTTTTTTTTTTTTTTTTTTTTTTAAACAACATTACCTACTGCTATTAAACAAAATTTTATATATTTATATATACGAGTACTAAAGTTTATAAGGTGTAACAACGAATAGCGTCTGCCTAAACTTTTGTAAAATGAGACGATACTCGACGGTTAGAACCGCAGGACAATTATTGATTGTTCTCAAACGATGGTATGAAACTTTAACCGCGGGCTCGATGCCAATTTTTCAATACGTACGCCGTTATACACTGTGTGCGCGCGTAGACTGTCGATCGTAAAATATGACTAATAATGCGCGTACCAGAGCATAATAATAATAGATCAAAATAATATTTATAACAGAGTATAATAACTCACGGCTCGGTGTAATATCACTTGAACGTATATGGAGGAAAAGGAAAAAAAAAAGAAATACAAATAAACATCGTCGGGTTTTGTTTAATGTACGAAACAACGTACGTCCTATATTCCGCGACAGCGTTATCCGAATCCAAATACAAATACACAACCATTATTTTACTATAAAAATGTTTCCAAACATAATACATAAGAATTATTTAGACGCGTGCCCTATAAAACACTATTGTGACGAAAATTCGCTAGATATAGTTTGTCTAAGCGAATTTTCACTATATTTCCATAGAGGTAGGTATAAAAATAAAAAATATGAAAATCAATCATAAATTTAATATATTCTACTATGTTAAGATTTATTTAAACGATACGGTTTTTTTTATTTTTATATTAGATAATATATTATAATTGCAAATTTTTTTTGTTTATTTCACAAAGCCTTTTAGTTTGTAAAATTATAAAAAGATCTGTACGTATATATATATATAAAAAAAAAAAAAAATTATAATATTATGAATGTGGTATACTAATGGACCGGAATATAATATTCCAACATAAAGGTTTTAATAAATCGTTTTATTTTCCATGAAATATGTCGATAAAATTATTATTATAATATAGTGTTATAGGTTGTGTTCCATTCTGATAAAAGAAAAAAAAAAGTGCCAGTAAATACGCATATATATATATACGTATTATAGTGAAATTGCAACAAAATAAACGTTTTTGTTTGTTACAAAATATTTATTACCTACCGAATAGTTTAATATTCACTCGAGAGTAACATTTTAAAAATATCGGTTAAATATTTGCGTGTACCTCATTTACGTTTCATTAGTATACATTACGACGGAGGGCGGCGTTACGTTTTATCTAGATGGGTAGGTATGTTTGTTTTTTTGTAATTTTTTTTTTTTTTTTTTTTAAACTATTACATTATTAACTTATTCGGATTTAAACGGGAATAAATAAGAAGCTATCCGAGATGTATAATTGAATCCGTCTATAGATAAATAATTTTATTGTGGGGGTGGGGAAGAAATAATAATAATATTATATAAAATATAAAATATTTAATCCGTATAAATACGGTTTATAAATTTACGTTAAAAGTTAATCGCGTAGCTTTTTTGAAATCTATACGTGGTATCCCCTTGTATCCGGTAGACTTTTAGAACTTAGTTTTACGATAGGTAATGAAAGATTTTCTCTGATCTTTTGTTTTCATTCTTATTTTTTTTTTTTATCTTAATAATACACTGATTAATCATTTTAAATTAATAAAACTGTTATGTAACCGGTATAGTCGTTCCGACAATTTTCTCATATGTTTATCAATAATTATTATTTTAAACGTATTTTTATACGGTTGTTGTTTTATCGACGTACCGATATTGATTTTACTCGTGTTCGACTGGAAACAAAAAAAAAAAAAAAAAAAATCACTTCGGCACGAAATCCGCCTAACCGTATTGGGTTGGTAGTTGGTAATTGGATATAAATTTCTTAAGTAAATAAAATAATATTATCTCTGGGTACACGATTTCACACCGTTAACAGTGCGCGGTGACAATCGGGGGCACCGCTGCGCGTTACATTACTATACAGAATATTTTTTTTTTTTTATATGCTTTTCAATGTTTTTATTCCCCGCAACTTTTAATGGAATCGGACGGGTATAGTGAACATTTTTTTTTTTTTTTTTTTTTTTTTTTAATACGAATTTTCCGAAAAATCAATATTAACGAATCGAAATAATGAATGTTATAAACTTTTTTAACGTACACTCGACTATATCGCGGGAATCGCTATTTCTAAGGTTGCTTACGCGAGTCCGCCCGGTGGCAGGGTAGGAACAAGAATATTATTCATTGTTTATTATATAAGTGATAGTGGAAAACTTTTGCTTTTACTGATTGCATAAGACGCGGAAAAAAAATTAATGTTCTCACGACGCCATTGTAAAATGTTTTTAGATTCTGCCCGGACTGCGTTGTGTATATTGGTTTTACCGTGATCGGTGTTTTTTAATATTTATTTTCCTATCGGGTATCTACCGATCGTCTAGTTTGTCAGTGATTGTTTCCGATTTAACGAATTACGTCTAGCGGAATTGTGACGGTAATTTATTGATATTCTTTGTAGTTTCCTTAAAACTTGTGGGGGAAAAAAAAAAAACGGGAATATATATTTTACGAAATGTTTTCGTTTTTGTATTTTCGTTGTAATTCTATTAAAAAAATATTCGTCGTAGAGACCGAAAATTTTCATCGAATACTTATATTAGCTCTTTATTTATGACGTGGTACAATTTGTAAAATATCCTGACGTTATCCCAGTTATACAGCTATTGAACATTTTCTAGTTTTTTTTTTTTGTTTAGTTATTTTGTTTGATTAGGACAAAAATTGTTTGCTTCTCTGATACGCTAAAAAAAAATTGCCCACCATAAGTTTTACTTGACGGTGAAAAAAAAAATATTTGACCGTAATATAGTTTCTTTTACTTTTCGTAAGCAGTTTATCGTGCGAATTCTGATGAATATCGTTTGGATCTAAAAAAAAAAAAAAAAATTTTCCCTACTATAACAGCGGCCTAACCACAGGGCTACTGCCTTAGTTTTTCTAATAAATGTTGTAAATAAAAACGTATTCATTTAAAAAAAAAAAAAAAAAAAAAAAAAAAAAAAAAAAAAAAAAAAAAAAAAAATGGCATTCGTGCTAGCTACCCGACGAAATAACGAACAATGTATATAATTTCTAATGTTCTGTATCAAACAAACGAACATGTTCCAATATTTTTAAATAAATATGTAAATACACATCGTAATGTACACTATTCGTCCAGAGGAGAATAATACGATATGTTATACTGTTTTATTATTATTATTATTTCCCCCGAGCCACGTATAAACACCAATCTAATATTATGTTCTTTTTAACAACTTTTACGGTTCTGCAAATATTACTTATTTAGCGTTGTTACTCGCCTATATCGCGTCCCGTCAATCCTTTGGAATATAACAAAAAAAAAAAAAAAAACAACAAACAAAAAATTGCGAACAACAACAACAACTTCGAGCTCCGTGCCCATTTATTATGTTGTGTAACCCGCGATAGTGCCGGTGTAACGGTGAAATAATAATAAAACCGAAAAAAGCGAAATGTCCAATTTATTTAGTTTTACTGTTTTGTTTTTTTTTTTTTTTTTTTTTGTTTGTTTTATGTATTCAAATACACGTGTTGTTTATATATTTTATTATGCAATATGATAAATTATAATTATATTTGCCCGCGGAATATTAGAATTGTGTGGGGGGATGCTATTGTAAATACCCCGTGCACCGCACGAACAAATGTGGTGACGATGATGTTGATGGCAATGATGATGACGGCGACGACGACTACGACGACGACGATGATGATGACGGTGATGATGATGATGATGATGATGATGATGATGATGATGATGATGATGGTGATGATATATCGCCGAATCCGCCAGAACAATGCGAATAAAACGAAAATTACAGTTATATATATATATATATATATATATAAATGTACATGTACGATACAAATAATAAATATAAACACAACGGCAAGCGGAGATGGGGGACGAAAAAATTAACAAAAACGAGTCGAACGGCAATCCGAAATGATCGCTGGTCCAGTAGCGTTTATATTCGTATCCCGTCAAAACTCCAGTACAACAATACTCGTACGTGAACATTGACACGCCGAATGACGGGGGAATAAAAAAAAAAAAAAAAAAAAAAAAATGACGAATAATAAACGCCGTATACGGACAAAAATGATTTATGCGGAATTTACTCGCATTACCGTAATAGGCGTGTGCTGTGCGCGAAAACGAAATATCTAATAAATGTATTGAAAAACAATCGTCGACTAGAAAACAGAATTTCAACTCGAATCGTATATAAAAATAAATTACGAGATTACGGTCGACGTGTCTTCATTTTTTTTTTTTTTTCATTTTCTCCACGACTACATAACTGTATAACCTTACCACTTATGACGATTTTTTGCCGCACCAAACCACGAGCATTTTCACGGGTATCGACAAAATTAAATATTCGCGAAAACCGAAAATTAAATCGTCCATAACATACAATAGAAGTTTTTTTTTTTTTTTGTTTCAAAATCGAATATATATTTATATATAGCAAAAAAAAAAACTCAATAAATAACGTCAGAATATTAGAAAAATCATATTGTGTTAGGTAACCAGAGGTCATATTGAGAAAACCGTTTCAAAAAATCGATTTCAACAGAACGTTCCGCCGTTCTTTAAATATTCCTCTTATTTTATTTTTTTTTTCCGCCCGGTTTACCACAGACAACTTGAGACAAGTACAATCGAAACACGACCGCCCCGCCCCCCACCTCCCCAACACGCCGACTAGACGAAATTTGCTCAACCGGAAACCACTTTTGAAATTGACGATTGACGAACAAGTGTTGCGGCGGGCGCCGGGGGGCTTTTTATCGAAATAAAAATCATCGGCGTTAAAATAATCCGGCCGTGAAATTGTAATTAATAATTTTTTTTTTTTTTTATGCGCAGGAGCCGGAGCAATCAGAGATGGATGAAACTCAGGACCACCGTGCAGCTGTCCAGCGCCATTTCGTCGACGATAAAAACGTCGAAACCGACGCTGCAGCGGGAGGACTCGTTCATCAAGAGGTTTTCCACGCGGCAAGTGGCCGAAAAACAGGTGAGCAAATTGCCAATATAATTATTTAACATTAACTGGCGTGTATAACCCAATAATATTCTAGCATAATCAGTGACGTTATTTACTACAAACGGATTTTTTGTTATGGTTTTTTTTTTTTTTTTTTTTTTTTGGTGGGAGGAGGGGCGGAGGGGTTCATAATAATGAAATAATTGTATAAATCAGTATGAAATGCTTAAACTGCAATCGCAATCCGTTTTTATATTAAAGAATTCAAATTAACGAATCCTAAAAAATGTTATTATAAATTGTCAATGTTCAACACTATTACATACGGTTAGAATACAACAAAACGATTTTTTCGTGCAGCTTAATATTTGTAATTCATTAATTATTATGCAATTTAATATACCGATTTAATCAATGCACAACAAATGAAACGACAAATCATTTAAATACAATTCATAGTAATAATACTGACGTTGAGCTCATTTGATTTGTATTTAAAACTAAAGATTTATTGTTTTTGATTTATTTATTTTTTTTTTTTTTTCATTATTGGCTCCATTTCACTCAATGACCCAATAACACCGTAACTCGTGAGTACATAAGTAATAAAACTTTCACTTGTCCGAATGCGAGACCACGCGTCGTGCGTCGTCATTCGTGAAGAATAACGTTATCCACGAGTAATATTGGATTATCAAGAAAGACGGTCGATAGAACAAATAATAATAGTAAATAATGATCGAACGAGGCGAATGGTCTCGGAAATTAGTAGTAGATATTCTTTTTTTCTACAAATTCAGCAATATAGCCCCGTATTTCGACTCGCCCAGTCGAAAAAGCCAATGTATTATCGTACGACCGTGATTTTATTAGACGTTTTATTGATAGTTTTATATTATAAAAAATAATAATAATAATAATACTATAATCAAATCTAAATACTTCAATTAAATGTGTAAAATATTTTCGTTTTTTCATTCATAATTAACGAAATAAACCAACTACGATTAATTATGCGATCGACAAATTTCAAATTTGAGGCCTTCGGACATTCTCTGGAGTGTAGTGGGCGTGATGATCACTTCTATTAATATAAATCTCACCCGTAAATAAGCCACTGATTGCAATCCGTTACTGTTCATACGTGTACGCACACGTACGTACGAAATTATTATTGAAGCGGAAAAACGAATACGAACGTCCGTCCGTAGTTCTCCGACGACTCGGGCTCTCCCACTTACACTCCCTCTGTCTCTCTATCTCTCTCTCTCTCTCTCTCTCTCTTTGTCTATCTGTCGACGCTATTATTATAATAATACAAATACAAATACGACGTGTCAGGACGATGTGAATTCCGTAAGCCCTTTCAATGTTTAAATTATCCGATCGCGCGTTACGACGGTTTTCCGGGGCGGCTCTTGAACGCGATTATTTACTCCGTCAAAAAGCTCCGCGCGCAAACGATAAACAGCAGTGTGACGGGTTATCGAAAACCCGCTGCTTGACCCGGTGTACAATGAACGATTTATGAAAAATCACCAAAAAAAAAAAAAAAAAATGGACTTTTCACTTGTACGAATGCGAGACCACGGCGTCGTGTCGTCGTCATTCGTGAAGAATAACGTTATCCGCGTGTAATATTGGACTGTCAAGAAAGACAGAGCCGATAGAATAAATAATAATAGTAAATAACGATAAATATTCAATGAGGCAACGGCGAATGGTCTCGAAAATTAGTAGTAGATATTCTTTTTTCTACAAATTCAGCAATATATCCCGTATTTCGACTCGCCCAGTCGAAAACGCCAATATTATCGTCAAATCAAAGAAAAAAAAATTGCACCTGTACGAATGTGAGGCCACGCATCGTGTTGTCGTCATTCGTGAAGACTATCAAAAGTGGCCTCCGGTTTTGTCGCCCTCTAAAATAAGGATGACAAAACATGACGGCCGTGTAACATTTTTGAGCTGCTCGTTTCTTGAATTTTCGAGAAAAAAAAATAAAAATCAGAAAAAAAGTTAATATTTTACGTTCTTGTATATTGTCATCTCGCAGCAAAACCGAAAATCTGACGGCGTGGGTTTTTTTTTTTTTAATCCGTTTGTTTTTTCTGCATGTCGACTTCCGACATATTGTCCGTAACACGGCGTCACGGTTATGCAATATTGCTACGTCTCTGCGACACGTCGCATAGTGTTTTCACCTAAGGATTTTGTCGTTTATGGTTCTTGAAAAAAAATGTCGGTTCCTGTTCCAACCCCGGTTCTCAAGATAATAAAATAAGGGTTCCGGTTAATACCGGTTCTTAAAAATCCATAGATTCAAAAACCATTACCAATTGCTAATAAGGAATTTTTTTTTTTTCTTAAATAATACTGCCTACAAAATAACAAAGTAAATATTTAGTGACTCTCTATTTTTATTATCATTATTATCCACTTTATATAATTTTCAAAAACAAAAGAGTGGAAACGTAATTTTCGAGCAAACGTCATGACGAACTCAAATATGTTTTCAGAAGTTTTATCCGATTACTGGTACAGCCTGGGTACAATTGACGTAAAAAAAAAAAAAAAAGTATTTTTTGATAGAATACACAACCGGTATCGAATCCACTTAACTATAAATTACTAAATTTTTTTTTATTCGTAGATATTCTCGTTGGAAAAAAAAAATCCCATAATCGTGGTTCGACCCAAATGTCTGTATTATTTTTATATGAAAATCCCCAAAGGTCGTATATTATTTCGAGTTAAAAACTCTATAGATATATATAGCAATTATAAATATTAAAATAAAAATATTTCCAACGGAAAATAGACTCTTGTATTTATTCGATTATAACAAAATCCAATTCTTAAATTAAAATGTTCAGTTATTTCATGGAACCGACTGGAATACACACAAACCGAAAATGTTTTTTTTATTTTTTCAAATTTAAAAAGGTCCCGATTTCGTTTCCGTTTTCTTGAATTGAGATACAGGAGATCCAAAAAAAGATTTCGGTTCTTGGATTGTTTTCGGGAATCGGTTCCAGTTTTAGTCCCTGTTTTAAACAAGCCGTCCTTGTTTTAATTGATTTGTTTAATTGTATTGTCATTAATAGGTTAGTTAATACATTCGATTCGATATACCGTAAAGTGTTTAGCGTACACCGTTGACTTTTTAGTATTCAAGAGTCATTAATGCATGCACGACAGTTTCTCGAGCAATTTCTATACCGTCAGTACTCATCAGTAGCGTAGTTAAAACTTAAAACTAACGAACACTCGACAAATGCGCCCGAGGTCTGGTGCTGTAGTCTGTACAACTCTTGTTTGTGTCTGAAAAATAAACGTCTAGTTAAATAATCAACCGGAATTGGAAAATATAAAAAAAAAAAAAAAAACAATCGGCGGGAATGTGTAATGTCTGTGGCGAATATCTGATATAATTGCAATTTTTTTAAAACGTTTTAGACCAAAAAAAAAAAAACAAAAAACAATGTTATTAACACGTTTATAACATATTTTTTTTTATTATATTAGAAACATAAAGAAAATTGTTGTTTTTTTGGCAACCTTACCTATTAATACGTTTCAAGGTTTGAATAACTAAATAAATAATCGTAGTTTTTGTATTTTTAAGCCAATGGGCGAGGAGAAAATTAATCTCTAACGCTCACCATCACCTGCGCACACCATTGGCCCAAATATCTGTACTCAACGATAAATCATTGTTAAAGAAAAACGATTCTGAAAAAAGTACGGTTAATCATGTTTTTAATGCCGTAATCTTTACGATTTTCATCAAAATTTACACATTAAACACGCTTAAAAAAAAAAAAAAACAACAACTATTACATTGTTTGTAATAATAGAGCTTATTTATTTTTAATTTTTTTCAACTCTAGGTACAATATATGAGGCGCCCTGTGTCATTTTTTATTTTTTTTTTTTTTTTTTTTGTAGATTTCTGCTCTGCTAAAACAATTTTATTCGCATAATACCAAATAAAAACAAACATAACTTGATAATATCGAATAGGTCTAAAATTGACAGAACTTTTGAAAAAATTTTCCGCGCTTACAATCGGCCAACATTAATAGTTTGTGAAAACTTTAAATTCTTTGCGGTTATTTTTAACCGGATTACAACAAAAAGAGCACGGATCGAAAAATATGAAACCGCGCATTATTGCCGTACATTTTCTTGTTTTACCTACGTTTTTTCCCGGATTTTCTTACATATTAAGAAAACTTCCGCGGAAAACCAAATAGTCAACCGTCTTTTGTGCACGAAACAAATCCGAAATGCTTTCAGAAAAAATGCCACACTCTTGAATATTGGAGCGAGATTTCTAATAGAAAATTTGTTCGTAGACGAATGGAGGGAACACATCATAATAATATTAATTACTATGATGCTTAGAATCTTAGAATATAAAATTTGTGGAGAATATATTTTATTAGTATCACGGGGTATCACGTCATCGTTTAGGGTTTAGGTTTTCTGTATAAATTATACTTAAAATTTGTATTGATTACTGGTGATACGGTCACTGTTAAATCTAGAAATTAATACGTATTATTTATGCGTGTTTCATGTGTAAATTGTATCCGCTTTTATTTATTATTATTTATTGTATTTGTTTTTGTTTTTTTTTTTTCATTTGAAAGTGCTGTTTTTTGCAGATTTTTTTTTTTTTTTTTAATCGCACGGCCGAGTCAAAACGGCGGGGTGGAACACGGCATGCATATTATATTAACGACCGCGGGGTCGTTTATACGTACGACGGTATGTCGTGACTCATGAATAAAAAAAAAGACCGAAGAACTTTTATTGCGCCATTTTTAAAGACCTGCCCGCACCTCGGCGGGATGCGTGGAAAATAAAAAATTTCCACTCCCATAGATAGGTTTTCTTTTTCATTTTTTTTTTTTTTTTTTTTTTTTTATCATAGTTTCTGTATAAATAACCTAAATAAAATTGTACGCGTAATCCTCAGCAAATGTACACCGCCGTAATCGATGGGTTTACCATAGTCTTACCGTGTCCCGTGAAGTTGTCGATAATTGATTAATCGGTTGCGCTAAAACCAGTGGTTCTTAACCTATTTCGGCGCAGCGCTTTTTTAATACAAAAAAAAAAAAAAAAAAAATGATATTTTCAGTGTATCTATTTTAAAGTTAAATAAATATTCTAATTATCAAAAGATAGTAAACGCGAGTCCTTTATCCGGGTTAGCTCCACGAAAACATTTTACATCACTTTACAAAAAAATACTATCAATAGCGCCACCACCTCTTTATTCGTTTTCAATACCGCTAAAAATATTAACGGCAAAATTTGAAACCAATCGTTTAAGTTCAAATCGTGCATCTTAGTAATTGTTTACGAAATTTAACTAAACGTTTTGCTATATCTTTTATTATTTTTTTTTTTTTAACTAAAAAACATTTTACAATAGTAATCAAATAACATTTGTTATAAGAAATTATAAATGCATTTTTTTTTTTTTTTTTACCGACATAGTTACAATGTTTAAGTGAAAATTAACTAAAACCTCAACGAACCTGGCAAAATGGTATTTTTATGTTTTATTCATTATATCAATGGACCGATAAAAGTCACGGAACAATGTTTAGCATTTTTTGTTAAAATATTACTAAATGTGTTAACTTCAAGTGCTCAAGGGTTTGAACTTGAACGATTGATTTGGTAGCTATTATTTTTTAGGGTATTAAAAAGAAATACGAGAGTGGCCGTAAACATAATTTAGATATCGAGGGCCTAGACTGTACATTTTTTATTTTCTTTTATTGGAAAATATACAATTTGTAAAAACGGTTTCAATAAGCATATGCGCGTTAAAAAATAAATATATATACAAGAGATAAATGCTTGAGGAGAATAGCTACCCTCAATAGTAACACTCAGACTAGACTGTACATGATTTTTTTTTTTTTTACCCTTGGCGTGAATGTATTGCACTTTGTAAAAAAGTTTTGTTATAACACCTCTTCGACAACAATCATGCGCCTGTGACGAGTTGGCGCTTATGTGACTCCTCGCACAGGCCTGGTCCAGTCAGTCCTCCTGTGTGGCGCTCCGATTTGGGCAGCCAAAATTGAGCGCTCGCGAAAAGAACTTCTCCTTAGGACGTAACGTGACGCGGCTCTGAGAGTTGCCTTCACATATTGGACCGTTTTGATGGAGGCTGTTCTGGTCGTCGCTTCTACGCCTCCAGTGGATCTCTTAGTCCCGGCTCGGACATCTCGGCACGACGCCAAATTCACCGGCGGCGACCCCAGCGCAGCTAAGCAGGATGCAATGAGGACCCTCTCAAATTAGTGGCCGTCCAGGTGGGAAGACTCGCGGGCTCGTTGGAAATACAGTTAACTAGACTAATAGAATACAAGACGGTATTGGTTATCGCCTTTCACGGATCCTCAGAAGAGAGACGCCAGCGTCAGATTTTAATCATTCCCCTGACAATAGTTTTACTTTAATCATATTCTTCTCAACTGTGTCCCGTAGTTTCATTGAAAAACGATAGGGCTAGATGGGTGAAAGACTTACGTGAGTACCACTCATAGTTTCCTGATATCAATTTTACATATATATATATATATATATATATATATATATAACAAAAGGTTAGCAAGTGCATAAACCCGATTTTTTTGTCTCAGCAAACGCTAAACGACGACGCCGAATCCTTTTGATCATCCGGGCCCGGGCGTACCCGTCGCCGAGCTGCTCGAAAACGATTTGTGCGTGGCAGGCGCGTTTAAGACCGATAACCAACACAATGCGCCACTACACTTATTCTTTATACAATTAAATTATTTATCAACACGTTGTGAACATATTTGTATTTTCAGAGTGTATGCTAATTTACCGTGCGCACTATTTTTCTATTTTTTTTTTTTTTCCGTTTTTTCTATCTGTTTTTCTATCGACGCCATTTAGAACCACACCGCGGTGGCCGTTGAAAAAAAAAAAAAATTATTTCCGACTACTACTACTACTACGCAACATTAAACGATATATTTCATTAGAGTAGTGCGTCATTGGAATATTCGTACGTTCAATACATACGCAATTTATTTTATCATCTGTCGTTCCGGCGTCGACTAATTCGATTAACCTTAAATATAACTTTGTCATTCCGATGGACAACGGTGCAGTCAATGACCGTCTGCGTGTGGTAATAAGGCGTCTGGATTATAACGAACGCATTCGAATCGGTTATATTTTCGATTGTCAAACAAATCGAAAAAAAAAAAAAAAAACTTTTTACTCGGTATTTCAAATATCATCGCCAAACTCGTTCGTAAAATATAATATTATTTATTCTAGAACGAGTTTAAGCTATCGGTATACGTGTCTGTCGCGTGTTCGACGTAATATTTAATAATATACACGGTGTATAACATTCCGATAAACGGCCGAAAGTGTCGGAAAGTAAATGCGTCACATTATTATACTATTGTGTATTATATATTTCCGTATAATGTCGGGATAATCGCACAGGACACGTATATTCATCAATAAATAAAACATCGTAATACACGTTGTTTTTTTTTTTTTTTTTTTATGATGATTGTTATTATTATCTAACGAGACACAAAATATTCGAAAATTATTCACGCGACATTAAAAAAAAAAATATATCATATTGAATATATATTTGTTATTCTGTTGTATTTTTCGAGTAAAAACAGAGTGCACATGTGTACGTTATATAACGTTTGAAAAAAAAAAAAAAAAAAACGTTCGAATATAATATATCAGTTGTTAGGAATCAAAATACAAACATATTTCATTTCGATCAATTTTTTTTTTATAAATTTGATTCGCGATGAACAACATCCAAGCGGATCGGAATGAATAAAAAAAACACGATTTTTGTTTTTAGTAAATCTTTACTAGTTGATGATGACTGTGGTGATCATTTTTTCAATATCCCATATAGTTTTCTAAATCATTTGGAAAAAAAAAAAAAAAACGTGTATAAAAACGAATATCTACGAGATAACGGTTTCTGTTAATTTCGAATTTGTATTTTTATTGTAATTCGGTTAGGAATAACAGACATTTTCATTGAAATACTAATATTAGTCTATTTCTTTATCCGGTACAATTCGCAAATCGTTTGCCGAGTTATATAAATCCCTATTACATTTTCGAGTAGTTTTGCTTTTATTGCTTAAGAAGTAAATTTTTTTTTTTAAAACAAAAATCACGTATTATTTTCCGATTTACGTAGACAAAAATCGTCACTAAAAAATGCTAAAAAAAATTCGAGACGAAGAAACACGGAAAGTTATTTATTTATTTCTTTTTTTTTTTTTTTGAACAATCGCAAAATAATATTATTAATTTCTACTTATGAAATATTCGACTACTATTAAATTTAGCACGAAATAATATGAACAATTCGTTATTATAACATAGCGTTTCGTTAGATGTACATTTTAATATAATTATTACATTTAACTTCGAGTATTGCAAATATTCGTATACTAATATAATATTAAATGAAATGAGCTCGTCGGATTCGACCCTCGTGTACCGCATTGTTATATATTAAACGCGTGGATTTGTTTCCGGATAAATAACATTGTTTATAGGCACACAGAAACGTGACAGCAGAAGGTTTGGCGAAAATCAATAAGTTCCAATGACTCTATTAATTACTTTCGTTTTTAATAAAGAACGGAATCCTACGGCGCGCGGTGGTCTCTACCGGGTATTGGTTTTTAGAAAACGACATACTACATTTCTAACCGCAAAAGCGTGTAAAAAAAAAAAAAAAAAAAAAATATATATATATGTATATATAAAAATCATTTGCCGCATGTATGCAAAGATCGTCACTTGAGAACTGGCGCACGGCTGGTTCGGCTAATTTTTGTTTGGTTGTCAGAACAAGATTTGTACGTAAGAAGATTATTATTGGATAATCCACCGGAAAAGTCGGAAATTTGGATGGTATAAAAGTATAACAATTTCCAGATAGAATTTAAATCAAAATTTGTTGATTTTCCATGGAAACCGAATAGTGTAAATAACCGTACGAAATAAAACGGCGAGTTTGGTGACCATGGTGACCAAAGCAGTTATTTTCCTCCATAAAATATACAAAGAAAGACGATCAATCTACATTTAGTTTAGACTTTCGAAATGAAACGGTGCAATTTCAGTCCGGTCAATACATGTGCAGACCGAACAAACTACTAAAATATTTCAACGAAGGAATCAAAGTCGAAGGTTATGCCGGAGTAAAAACAAACGGAGACTCTTGGTAGCATATAGATAGTTCATCTGAATAACAGTGAATGTTTTTACTTAAAAATGACGCACCGCGTGATGAAATATCCATGTCCTTTGCAAGGAATCAAAGAATAAAACCGTTAAAACTGTTTGTTTAAGTGTACGATCCTTACTGCCTGTGGAGTATGGGGAAACGGTCTTGATCCCTGGAATATCAACGATACCAACTGATCAACCATTCCAGTTTAGACGGCTCCAACTTTTTGTAAAATTATGCTTTACAATGACCATAAATAAGGCACAGAGTCAAACATTAAACGTTTAAAATCCAGCAGAATTGTATAGTAATATGGGATTTAAAAAAATACATTTTATTATATTCAGACCAAAAAAAAACAAAAATATTAATAGTAGCACACAACCAATTCATTCCACACTTCGCTCTGAATTTTAAATAGATTTTATACGGGACAGCTAGACGATTCTGGATAATTAATAAACTTCGCCCGTGCAAGACCGGGTGATAGCAGCTAGTAAATAAATAAAAATGAAAAAAATATATACGTTTTCTTTTTCACAATGGAATTTAACCGAGTTTAAATATTGGGTTCGTTTATATCCCGCTAGCTGTTGTACGCGGTAGACTAGAAAAAATGATAAAGTATAATAGGAATACCGTTATACAATAGATGGATGCATACTGTAGCCGGGATGTTTCTCCTTTGGTTTCCGCCCGGTAGATATGTATTATGTTAAATTTAAAATATTATTTTCGACGGTGTTTAAAATGAGTTTAAAAAAAAAAACCGATTGAATTTTCAGCACGTCTTAATTTTATATGTGAATTCGATTGGATGTATATGATGATAAATTGGGTACGACACATCGGGCCTAGAAGTTCCAATTTGTAAATGATTTCCACAATCAAAACATCGACCACCATTATCTTCACCAACTAAATCCAAAATTATTTCAGAACAGGTGTTCCATATGCAAATCAGAGTGAGATTTATAGTAGAAAAGGCAAGCACGAAAAACACCCTAAACGCTCAGAATTTAAAATTATTTATCATTTAAATATAAATTTAAAAAAAAAAAAATGTTTTTTGTTGTTTTATCCTCAGCATAGTTTTTCGTGATTCCGATCGGACACTTTATAAAATATTAACTTTTTAGATTATTTAACCGATAAGGTTGTTGTGGGTTTGTCTTCTTTTTTTTGGGGGGGAACACCGCCGTTTGAAGTGTATTTAAAAAAAAAAAAAAAAAAAAAACTAGTTTATACTATTGAATTCAAGTTTTCGCGATCGGTCAAATACTTTATTTTATATCATTAATCGGAGATTATACCGTAGATTTGTATACTTTTCTCTACGATTACAATAATAGAAATGGTTGAAAGAATGGAATACGTTTTTTTTTTATATTGTAAATTTATATTCTAATAACAACTATGCGTTACGCACGTGCCTATAACAGATTCAATTTACGTATATAAAATCTCGCACGTCAATATTGACTTATAATTTAGAGACGCGGAATAATAGAATTTGCATTACTCTCGTCAATGCCACATAATATTTCTTCTCAGCAGGGCACTTTGTTTGTACGGAGTTTTCCGTGAGATATTTACAGATTTTGATTTTTCGATATCGTATTGTTATTATTCCGCCATTTTATGTTTGTACGGTTTACGTTAGAATTATATTATTTTCTAAATCGAATTATGTTTTTGTATCGTTTGAAAAAAAAAAAAACAAAAAAAAACTATTAGACTATTCATTTACTGTGCGTTTAATACTACCAAAGTCAGGGTAAAACTCAATGGTACGACAAACTAACGAATGAAAAAGCTTTTAAGAATTAAAGGAAAAAATACAATATTGCAAATTAATTACAAAAAAAAAAAAAAAAGAGAGATACTTACCACATGTAGTTGATCATAAAAGGTAACGCGGAAGGTAATATTGGAAAATTCTTAAGAACATGGGAATGAAAACATTTCCAGAGTTAAAGGAGTCATAAGTTTGACAGAGAAATTGCACGGCGAGCAGTAGGCAACCAAGATGGTAAAGTCTTAAGAATATTATGAGGATTTTTTTTTAAAATTAAATTTGTATTTATTCGATTCGTTAGCCGCGGACGTGCATGAAAATCTCGTTCGTCAGAATTTTCTCTAAGTTTAGATACATTTTATTAGAAATATTAGGGGAGAAAAAATACGAGTGGATTCTCTTTCAGTTTAATGTTAAAATCTCGTCTCCTATTAAAAAAAAAAAATACAAACTGTTATCTATACCAATAGCGCAGACAGGAATTTCCATTGGGGGAGGGATATATATATTCATTATTTTTATTTTGAAATGTAGTGCCCCTATACACCCGGAAAAATTAGCCGTGATTTTAACACGATAAAAATTATTTTTTATTAATTCTACAAATTAATGTCTAGTTTTCTTCCTGGGCCGGCTGTAGTGGCCATAAACCTTGTAGCTGCCAGCTAGTTTAAGGTGTGTAACAGTGACCACTGAGTTCTCCGACAAACCGATAAGATTGTTGGCAATGTAACATCGTGGCATTCCCGTTCTTATCAATGTGTCGAATAATTAAAAAAACGTTTAGTTCACGTTATCATATAAAATTGATAATAAAGAAAATTGTAATTTATAACATTTTATGTTAATAATAAATAATAATAATCAATCTATAAATATATAAATCAATTGCCGCGGGTATGCAAGGTGATCACTTGAGAACGGCCCCACCGATCCGGCTGGTATTTTTTTCGTTGTGTCCGTATTTGTTGGAAAAAAGGATTGTATGAAAGAAAATGATTGGAAAACCAACCGGAAAAGTCGAAAATTTGGATGGTATTTTTTAAAAATTTCTCCCATTCGGCAAAAACACATGATCATTAATACGTTGCTAAGGAAACTATCGTTGCTTCGTTACCAAAAAACGAATTTTTTGCGTAACTCACAGTTCTCGCCGTATGTCCGCTATAAAAACCTTACAAGGGTTAACGCCCCTGCATAATTTTCATCTCGAAGTTTAACTATTAAATTATAGCTTATACTCGATTTTCGATATTTTAATATGAACAAATTACATTTTATTATTTATTTTATTATTCTTTGTTATTTCTGGGTGACCCGGGTGAAATATAAAAGAGTTATTGTTATGTCAAAAGGATTCTGTATTTAAAAACAGGGAAACAGGCAGTGCCGGGCGGGACAGCTATGTAATAATAAAAAAAACGTAATGGGTTGGGATTCATCTCACATATCCATCTATGCCCATGAATCTATAGTACTTTTCAAAAAAGATTTATAAAAGAGTTATAAAAAAAAAACAACACATTGCAGATAATATTATTAGTTATATCACGGTATGTAAAATAGTTTGATGGTTTTTTCCCCCTCACCCCTTAATTTCAATATTTTCGACTATTGGTTAGATTTCATACTATTATATATATTTTTTTTTTTATTCGTTTTTAGTGCAAAGTTTAACTTTATTGTATTTTTTTTCTCCCACCCCCACCCCGCTTAAAATCAATTTGTCTATTTAGTCATATACGTATAGTGTACACTATACACGCTCCGGGGATTTCGACCAAACTTTATATTCCGGGATATTATGTTACGTACACAGCGCATTAACTCCGTATCGCAAAACAACACTGCATTTACCCATAACTTAACCCGAGGTTTAACAATATTAATATAATAATACGCTACGGTTTTAACGTTACTGCCCGAAACTTGTCACGTAATTAAATAATACATATATATATATATATATATATATACGAGGTGTGATCAAAAAATACCCGGACTGCGTTAATAATATTTACGTCGGTTAAGATAACGAAACTCCGATAATGTCGTTCGATAAAGTAACTTGTAACAATATTTAATTTTATTTTATGGCATTTTTACGAAAACATGCGGCGATTTTCGTGACGGTAGCAATAGAAGAACAACGCGTGTGCGTAAAATTTTGAGTTTAAATTGGGTAAAAGTTCTAGTGAAACTTTTGAACTTTTGCAGCAAGCTTTTCGGAAACGATTTCCTGTCCCGGACAACGTGTTTTGAGCGGTTTAAACGGTTTAAGGTAGGTAGAACATCCGTTACGGATAACCAACGACCTGGTAGACCCTCGACCGGTAAAACAAATGAAACTGTTGCTCGTGTTCGTGAAATTATTCAGAATAATCGCCGATTGACTAACAGTGAAGTTGCAGAAGACGTCGGAATATCTTATGGCTCTTGCCAAAAAATATTAACCGATTGGGCACGAGCCGAATCGCAGCCAAATTCGTTCCTCGTCTCTTAACCGATGAACAAAAACAAAATCGAAAGACCATCTCCCAAGAACTTTTTGAAAGAGCCGAAACTGACCTAGACTTTTTAAAAAATATTATAACGGGTAATGAAACTTGGATTTACGGGTATAATGTTGGTATAATACCCTATTTTCACTAATTGAAAACAAAATTTTACGCACACACGTTGTTCTTCTATTACTTCTTTTACTTCTATTACGAAAATCGCCGCATGACTAAAACATGTTTTCGTAAAAATTCCATAAAAAAAAAAAAAAAAAAACAAATATTGTTATCGATTTCAAACCAACGCTCAAATTTGCGTTAAAAGTTATTTTAAAACCTTTCGAATGACATTATATCGTGGTTTCGTTATCTGAATCGGTATAAATATTATAACCGTAGTCCGGGTATTTTTTGATCACACCTCGTATATATATATATATATTATTATACACAGAGATTTTAGTAAATATTGTGCGTTGACACGCTGTTTACAAGGGGCGAATTTAAAAATCGTCCCGGAACCTCTCGATAATCGGTTTCCGACCTAATCGACCATTTCCGCCGCAAATTCATCCGATCAATTATCACACTTTCGACGGGATAATGAGCGTGTTGGCTAGATTTGGAGAATGTAAACTTTGGGCCGGCTTTCGCGTCGGAAAACCTTCTCCGATTTATTCGTGTACGCGCCAGAAAGAAAAAAACCAAAAATTATCACGTATCTCCAAGCACTCGAATAAATTAAATGTTTTTTTGGTTTTTTTTTAAAAAAGTTTCAATAAAATACAACAATGTGTATTGAGTTTAGTTGCATTTCCTTACTACTGAGATTGCAGCAACTCGTGACGGGTCAGCTAGTTTTATAATAATAATAACGAACGTCCAATACTCGGTTTTCCCTGAGACTTTTTATACGTACGAATACACGACACCGGTTACGTTTTAACCGACACGAAAAATATATAAAAAAAACCGGACTTACTCCGCATCGGGAACATGGACATAGACTTGGAGGAGGTATATTTAAGATAAATCCCTCCCATGACCTTATTTTTTTTTTTTATTATTATTAATTTCTTATTATTGTTATTTATAATTAATCTCTATATAAAAAAAATGTACGTAAATCACTCGAGAACAGCTCGACCGATTTGGCTGATTTTTATTTTTTTTTGTTTTATTTCTGTTGAATTCGTAGTTGTGCAGGACAAGGTTTCCATGTTTCGTTGTGATAAAAATAAATTGAACAGGTTCGCACCAAATAACTAGAGTTGACCCCGGTAAAATTATTTTGTTTTCACGTGTTGCCTCGACTGTACGGTTAGCCGAGGTATACGTATAGGCAATAATCAGACAGAGATCAAAAAAATACCTATAAAGCCGATATCCGTCTGTCTCTATATATCTGTCCGTCCGAAACGCTCTGTCGATTTTCCAATGCGACCGAATAAAATAAATAACAATATTGAAAAAAAAATTAAGGAAATAATGATTATGGTAATTACAACGGTAATCGATTAACGGGCAAGACCGAGCTAGTAAAAAATATATTAAATTCAAATTTCGTCCGACGGGTAGAAGAAAAAAATGATTTTCTTTCGTTATCGATTTAAAATACTCAAACATACTTCGATTATTTGACACAACGATAAGAACGGGAACGCCACATTTCCAACCGATAGCTAGGCGTCCTTATCAGATTGTTGGAATGTCTCACTATCATAGACAATTATACTAGCTGTGGTAATACAAGGTGTATGATCACTACAACCGGCCTAGGAAGGAAACTAGACCTTTTTTATGTAGAATAAATGGAATACAATTTTCGAAATGATTTTTTTTCATGTTAATATCGGGTCATTTTATCTTAGACATAATGAATATATATATATATATATATATATATATCTCCCCTTCTCCGCCAAAGAAAATTACTGTCTACGCCACTGATCCTCCCCCCTGCCCCCGATCAGCCACCGTCGACTAGGTGGGAAGTTGGGAAAGTGTTTAAGGGATACAGTGAGTTTACTGGATTCAGTTTGAGCGCTTGAAGCGACGATAAATCATCGTTCCGTTCGGTAAAAACTCGTATATTATTTGTAAAGCTATATAATAATTAGTCGTGTAATTTTTTTCCTCCCTCGTGACCGAGTCAACTCTCGGAGATCAGCAAACAAACAAAAAAAAAAATAATAATAAAAACCGACGTCATCGTCGTTTTTTTTTTTTTTTTTTGTCGGTATATATATATTTTATTTTTAATTGTTTAGAAAAATAAAAAATAAACGTATATGTCCGATAAAATATAATCCGGCGGACAATTCGCGTCGCTCGGGGTAAGGGTACGACGTGAATAAACAGCGAGCATTTTTATTTTTTTACCGACCGGACAAATGTTTTCGGGGGAGGGGCAAAACACTTCTCAGTAAAACTTCTAAGGTCCTTAGTATTATTTCGCGTCCGGAATATAAAATTAAAGCGAACAAAAATCTAACTCCCGGCGTACAAATATATAATATTTATGAGCAGTTGTCCCGCGGATTCGCGACGTTTGTGTCGGCCGGTCGTGGCCGTGAAGTTTTAATTTCATTTTTATTTCTCGAAAATGAACGAAAACTCATTTGTTCGGCCGCTTCGAGCATACGAAACATTGCGGAACTTTAGTACGTCTGTGTTATATAAAATTTCTCGTGGGTATTATGAACCGAAATACGGAAAAACGGTCCCACGTGCACGTCGCGATATTTTATTCGGCCGTAAAACGCAACGCGAGCCTCGAGCCACACCGCTTCGTTGGTTTTTTTTTTTTTTTTTTTTTTATTATTATTAAAAATCTATGCTACAAGGCACAACAAGCAAATAAGAAAATAATTGTACATACAACGACGGTATACATGAGGACGGACGCCGTCCAGTGATAGAACCCAACATTAAATTTGTTTTTTGTTTTGCAAATTACTCATAAATAGATCGTTGAACCATCAAATAAATCTCGACACCATTTTCTCTTAAGACGGCGTGTGGGATTTCCAGGATGTGACTTGGTTGCAAGTTCAGCAATTAGATGGTTAGAGTGAGTCCGTAATTGAGAGTGAAACTTTTATAATGTTTTTATGGCTAACTGGTGTTTACTGGTTCTACTTTAAAGTCATTTTGAAATGCAAAAATGAAAACATACAACTTGGGTGCAGTAGAGTTAATTTGGATAGTGATGGATTGGAAGGCTTACATGGTGCGTATTTGAGATGGTTTTGCACAATCCCCGATTTGGATTGCATACACCCAAATAGGTCTTAATAGGGATTTGTTGATTGTAATTTTTGTTTGAAGAACTAATTGTGATTTCAGGATTGCGCGAAGTAAATGAAGTCGGCTATTGATAGTATTCTTTTTAGATTTGATGTGAGGGCCCCACGTTAATCTTTTTACAAGTACGACACCGAGATATTAAACAATTGAGGATATTGGGATCGGTAACGGAGACGAAGGGTACAGATTTTTTT
This sequence comes from Tuberolachnus salignus, assembly GCA_956483605.1. NCBI lineage: Eukaryota > Metazoa > Arthropoda > Insecta > Hemiptera > Aphididae > Tuberolachnus > Tuberolachnus salignus. The sequence continues at coordinate 27,410,244 of OY101430.1, read as the reverse complement.
TAGCGTAAATGGGATACATATACATTGATTTATCCGGATTAATCTTAATTCTCCATTTGATATGACCACTGATGAATTACATTTTACTTTTTTTCTACAGGGTCATTGTCAGGCGAAAGAATTGCGGTGTCGTCTGCATAGGTGGCCATAATAGTGTTTAAGGTTATCGGAATGTCAACCGTATAAACGTTGAATGAATCGGGAGTAAGGTCACTACCTCGGGGAACTCCAGCTTCAATTGGACAGTATGACGATACTGAATTACCCTATCGGGTTATGAAAGGTTAGGTTAGGTTTCCTAGATATGAACGCTTTATCAAATAATATGGTGCAGATAAGAACAATTTATGTTTAACGAGTAGACCGTCATGCCACACCCGGTCAAACGCCTGGGCCACATCTAAGAATACCACTGGGCAGTACTGTTTTTTCTCAAATGAAGATGAAATTTGGCCAGTTAGTCTGTAAATTTGACGTGCAGTCAAATAATTACATCTGAAGCCGACCGTTTCGTTTTTCGTTCTATTTTATTGTTTTTTTTTTTTTTTTTTTATTAAAACCTACTTCTCGATATACGACGCGAGCGATTTTACAGACACGTGTCGCGCATCGATACGATAACAGATAGTTTAAAAAGTGGCTATACTATTATCGCTGTTGACGGGGGAGAAAAAACCCACCTCTCGTCGCCCGTGTGCTCGAAATTCCGATTTCTCAGTAAAAAAAAAAAAAACCTTTTTAAAAAACTAAAAACTGACATGTGACATGAGTTAGAAACGCGATATTATTGCGTATCACGTATTACGTAATTTATTTGCATCCGTTTATCCGCACGGGTTAAACGTAAATGTGATAAATTTAAATATCGAAAATTATCTTAGTTTCCGACAATGCGGAATAAAAATTTCAATAAATGTTCGTTGGTGTTTTTATCGAATTTTAACATAAATTTAAATAATTTTCGTGGTTTTTTTTCCCCCCACAACTGTACTACGTAAATTTCGCGGTTTTCGCTTTCCGATAGCTTCAGAGGCAATTCGCACGGGAGATTTGATCAATGATCGAACATGATCGTATCATGTTCTATAGCTTTTTATTTATTTATTTATTTTTTTTTTTTCATTGTGATTTTGGAGCGTTTGTCTTCCCCCCCACCCCGTTTTTCCGATGGCGTTTTATTTGCGCCAACAACATAATTTTTAATCTGCAAATCCGAAATGCGCGCCGAGAAATACTTGCAGTTTTATTTCCTTCGAGTTCAACAAATAAAAACGATTACCGGAAACTCGCGAAACATAAATTTGAATTTGTTTGTACGGTCCATCGTAATCGTACCGTAGTACGTACCGAGTGCGTTTAATTAATTAATTTATTTTTTTTTTTTTCTGCTTTTGTACCTGTGCAAACGAATTCATCCCACGCAACTTACTTTTTTTCTCTCCACCTTCCGCTCGGCATACGCATTACAGTAACGATAAAATTCCGCGTTATTCGTTCAGGTGCCACCTACCACTGCGCAGTCGAAATAAAAACCGAATATAAATAATAATAATAATAATAATAAAATTATTATTATTTAGGTTAGGTATTATTATTATTATTATTATGTTTTTGAGCGGAATATATTCAATAAAACCCGGATTAAGTATCGCGGGGCTGCGGCATAGGAGGGGCTTTAATGGTCATGATTTCCCAACGATCACCGAGCTTTCCGATAATATTACCACGGGTTTTCCATAAGACTAAATCGAAAATTATTGCCGTGATTACTAAACATATTATTTGCACAGTGATTTCCGTTGGTGGTATACACTCGCCGTTACAGGATAGTAATTTCGATTAAATTCGGTCGTGACTATACTCGTCGTATTCCCGTGCCCTCCGGCCGGGCATGTTGGAAAATAAACGAAACATGATGGTTTTTCGTTAGTTTTTGAACTTAATAAATACCGTACGGTATACACATTTACATCAACCGACGACCACGCGGTAAATAATAATCGGGAAAAATTACAAGGGGGAATATGCAAAAGTGTAAAAAAAAAAAATAATAAAAATCAAAATGTTTCTACCCGATGACGTTATATCGAAAATAATAATACATTTTGCACGCCTGGGTGTGTAGAAAAAAATTGTTTTTTTTTTTTTTTTAGAACGCCGGTACCCATTATCGTCATACGCTTTCGATAGTAATTGTTTTTCGTATTTTGCGTATACATTTTTTAACGTCAACCCCTGCAAACCGGTGCACAACCTCCGTAAAATTGCCATTCTACGAAAACTTTACCATTCTCTTAAATACTTCCGCCCGGAGCCAATGTTCCTGATCGCAACGTCCACTATACAAATTGAAATGGCAAACGATAAAATATTTAAAAAAAAAAAAAAAAAATTATAACCGCTGCTGGCCCACGAAGACACGTAGTCCAATGACGTGCCTATATAATAAATAATATATTTATATGTATTGCGCGTACGTAAATACATATCGGATTCGTGTTTGCATTATCCAATACGCGGTAGACTAGAAGAAAATTACACGATAACGTTTATGTAAAAAATTCAAAATAGTACACAATAGACGTGCTGCTTTTGCGAAAACGTATTCCGTAGTTTCCGTATTTGATTGTAATCGCAACATTATAATATATATATAAGGGTACCGTTAAAAATATCGGTATTGTAAAGAATCCGCGTTTTTCGGTTTAAAAAGCGTGTTTCCGTATCGAGAGAGAAAAAAAAAGAAATAATTTCTAAATAATAATAATAGTATTGTAAAATTTTAAACTGCGATTCGACGGAAATGCACAGTTTATTAATGCGTTTCTATACGCGTTAAAATTACATATTAAATGTACCGAAATGCACAAACCCGAATGTCGAATTATGATACAGGGCGATATTTTTTTTTTACCGTACGATTATCTCGGAGGATTCGAAGTCGATTTGTTTTCTGGAATTGATTTTCACACCCGTTCAAAACACCTAATATGAATATCGGGTTTTTAATATATTTAATATATTTTTTTCCTATACGTATGAACTATACCCGCCAATATCGTCGGATATACCGTTGATGGCAGTTGTAACCGTTTACAATCTACACCGGAGTAGTAAATTTTATATCTAATATTTAGACGATAGCCATTTTTCATAGCTACTCCGGTCTCAACTTTTCAACAAAAAAAAAAAAACTGTTACAATTCATATATAATGAAAAATCCGATTATATATTATTATATATGTAATGCGTGTCGAGATTTCCTAGAAAAATATTCTCTTTTCAAAATCTGATTTACACAGGGCGCGAGAAAATATCGACGATTTGACATTCTGAAAAATATAATTGTTGTTGTGTGTGTGTGTGTTTATGGCGTACCAACGATTCAAAAATCGTTGAAACAATTTTGAAAATATTAGATGATTGAAAATAAACGATTCCCCTCCGCAACGACTGGAAAAATCAAAATAAATTTAACTCGAAATCTGTGTGGAATGTTACAAATATATTTTTTAAAAAAAAAAAATCACCCTGTATACGACGAATCATAAAAATATTACTTATTACCTATACCCGCGGTCGTTCGTCAGGAGGTAGCCAGTTATATTATTTAAGTCACTGACCCTCGGTGACATGCGGTTCTACGCTCATAAATAATCATACATGACCAGCTATTCCTACTTAAATGGCCCTCTTGGTCAATCAATAATCCGCAATACTATTCGTGTGGCGGGCAGTTGTACGGCGTTCGTATATATATATAAAAAAAAAAAAAAAAAAAATCATATTGTGTCGGTAAAGAACAAAAGGGTTTTTCAAACGATACGTAATATTTGTTCGACGGTCAATACGAAAAGAATTTACGATAATTTATAACAACCGAAATATATCGTTAATAGCTAGTCAAAGATACTGACCGAAGCTGACTGTGTGTATTGATTTCACTGTGCAATGTTCATCATTTTATTTTATTTTATTATTTTTATTTATTTATTTTTTTTTTTCCATCCACGGACAACTTTTCCGGCAGACATCCTATTCCGATTCTCAAGTGTAGTAGTGCTTTTTCTGTAAATATTTTGAATCCGGTCGGTGCATTGCAGAGGTCATTGTAGTCTTCCTAATATTTGATAACGACCGGGGAATAAGGAGAAAATTTCCGGTATTGGTTTCATTATTTTCCATGTTTTCGTTTTGTCGCGATTCGGTTAAAATTAACACAATTTACAGGCCTTTCTGGACGTGGGAAAATTTTCAAAACGTTCTGGTCGATTCGATACATTTTTTTTTTTTTTTTTTATTAATATATTAATAATGCAAAAAAAAATCCGTACAGTTTCACTGTGATTTCATAACACGGTGTACTTTGCTCAGATTGTTTTTTTTATTTTTTTTTTTTCGTTAGCGATTATTCATCATCGCGTGGAGATATAAATTGAATTGTCCTCTAGATCGTATTTTCCCAACTTCCCAACTTCCCACTCGCAACAGAGGCTCGCCCATCTATGTGTCTCGGTATTTTTGTAACACTGCAGTCACGGGATCGGTACGCAATTTACATGTCGATCGGTACGTAAAAAAAAAAAAAAAAGAATAAAAAAGCGTATTTGAATTATTTAACTATTATATTGTTTATTCACATTTCTATACATTACGACCGGTGTCTGATAGAACAACACTATGAAATTATTACTCGACTATATTCACCGCCCAACTGTATCAATATTTATTTTTTTTATTATTTTTTTTTTTTTTTATAACTTTACACCGCAAAATATTATATGGCACCAGTCGTGTAAATACATTTTTTACCGTACTTTGGTTATAATAATATTATTATGACGTACCTAGTTTATCGGTAATACAGTAAATATATTATAATAGTTATTATACTCGAAGATTAGATACGGGACATGAATTTCGTTCGACTTTATTTTTATTTTTTATTATTATTGCTTTTTTTTTTTTTTTTTTTTTTTTATGAGTATATAAGCAGTAGAAGGTCGGATAATGAGTCGGTTGACAGTTTGGCAACGAGTGGGATTCCGATAACGCTTTGGTACAAAACCTAGTGTAAAAATATAGAATTGAACCTAAAAAAAAAAAAAAGGAGAAAGAGAGAGAAACGCTCAAAATTCGCATTTATTTCAATTTCATATAAATCAACACGGATTTGGTTACTAGCAATTATCAAGTATCAGGTTTTTAGACCATTCGTCGTTCTGTTATATATTTAAAATCGAATAATTGTTTTTCAATTCGGTAACTATATGTTAGTATTTTAATTTTTAACCATTGGCTTCGGCAATATTATATTATTCTAATTTCGTAATATCTCAACTTTTTAACAATTTTTATTATATATTCTCGAAAGTATAGGTATTGATTAAGGAAATAATAGATTTTTTTTTTTTTTATCATTGAATTTCGTTTGAGATTAATAGAAGAAAAAAAATGTGTTTCAAATGCAAATGAATATCATTTGAATAAAAAATTAACCATAAATATATATTATATTTTGATTTTTTTTTATAGTGATCCAGAGAATACTTTTCGAGCATTAAAATTAAATTTGATTTCCGCATTTTTGAATCGTTATGGAATCTATTACGATTTCCAAACTCTCCCCCTTTCCGAATCGGATTCGAAAAAAAAAATATGTTTCTAAAGACACTGTCGCCTGAGGCGTAGGGAAGTGCAATAGATTTCATATTCGTTTTTAAAACAAACAAAACAACTAACCTAACGCTCCTCCGGTCTAAATTTTAAACTGTTATCACCGATCCAAAGCAAAGTGTTAGGCGTCTAATCGACGGTTTTAGAAACACTATTCGTGTCTGGGGCGCGGTGTTTCAATTGGAAAATAAAAAGTTACTGCGTATAACTGTATAGTGTTCATTGTGCATGGCATAAAGGTAAAGCGTTGAACGTGTATTGCTAATAAGATCATTGAACGAACCCGCAATAAACCGAAATCGATTTCACTGGAAACCTTCGTAGATAATCGCTGAATTGCGATAAAAAAAAAAAAAAAAAAAAAAAAAAAACAAATCACCGTGTACGTTTTGCAGCGATTTTAGAAAGATCCCAGTTTAAAACCGTACAGTATATCGAATAAAACGCGACCGTTGTTGTAATGTTATCCGTTAGGTTATTCATAATTTATCTTCCGCGTGTATAATAATGTTAATGGTACTTGATAGCGATCCTAAGTGTAAGTGTGACCGTAAAGCAAACCTAAAATTAATGACTTATTGATTGTAAAACTCGGTTTATTTCGAAGGGATAATTTGATATCGATTCGAAAACACTTAGGACGGGGTACGTATTTTATATAGGTAATAATAATTAAATCAATGGTTCCCAATTTTTTTAATTTTTTTGTTTTTGTTATTCTACACCACGCTCCATACATAAACCCGTTATAAAGTAAAAAAATTGATACAGTTTACCGAAAAAATATGCTAAGTAAAAAAATTGATAGCATATTTTTTCGGTAAACTGTACAAATAAATCCCACGATATACAGTATACATAATTACTATTATTTCTTCCTTTTTTTTTTTTTTTTATTGAAGTTCATTTATATAAACTTTTTGCGTTGTTTTAAGAACAAATCAACATACTAGTATCAAACGAATTGTATAGCGCAAACGCCAGAAAAACGGACAGTTCGATGTAAGTGAAATTAGAGAAATTTGAAAAATAGGAATTTTAATAAGACATCGTCGGATATATACGTGCGTTAAATTGTTTTTTTAATTTTACAGATTTTAAAAGTGTCATAAATGTTTTAATAAAAAAAAATTCCGAAATTTCATAATTACTCATTTACCCCCTCCCCAGTTGGGAACCTCTGAAATAGAGTACTCCATTGTATATATCAGGGGTGGCCAAACTGCGGATCTCATCATAGACTCATACAATAAGACGCAAAACATTATTTTTGACGATAAAAAAAAAAAAAAAAACATTTTCGTTTTTAAATATTAATATAAAAATATGTATTAGAAAGTGTTAGAATTATTAAAATATGATTTTATTTTAATTTACAATCGATAAAACAATTATAGTGTTTTCGAACTTTTAATATTCAAATATAAGGTGATTTTTTTTTTTTCAATTTTAACGTATTGTCGCGTATTGTTCAGTTTTTTTTTCGTAAGTTTCTTGTAGTCCGGATTATGTTTTATGGTTTTTTTTTTTTTTTTTATGAAAACGGGCCGTTTCGGCTATTTTCGGTTGTTACGGTTCGATTTCGAGCCGCGTTTTTAACGGTAACATTTGTTATGGAAATATTATGTCGCGTTTTGGTGGGAAGTGATAAACGCCACGGGTCTCGGACGACTTAATAACGATTACAGATAAATTAGCAATTAATTGAGTTAATTAAATTAATACGCGTATCGTAAAACAAAAAAAAAAAAATAAACAAAACTGTACGAAATATAAAAGCCGAATTACGAAATAAAAGTAAAGTACGAGGTTTTCCGTCGCTCCTTCTTATAAATTATCTGTATAGTCGACATGACAGATGACGTTACGGTAATTTTCGCCGACTCCGTATTTCTAATGGGCAATATAACGAAAATTTAACCGTCGAATTCGAGACACAACAGCATTTACTATGGTTTTAAAGAAGCGATTTTCTTTTGCGTTTTATTATTATTATTATTATTATTTTTTTTTTTTAATTAGCTTCTTGTTGGTATTTATGATAGCTCAACAATTACGGTAAAAGTGAAAAATAAACATTAAAAAAAAAATTAAACAGTAAAGCCAGCTCCCGAAATAAAAGAGATAATAAAATTTATAGCGGTTTCGGATTTAGTATCAAGAATAGAAAGAAGATTGAAAGAAACATTGAGATACTTGAGGGAATTAATTGAAATACGGCGTTTGGCCTCCAGAAGCAGAGCAGACAAATAAAATATGGGGGAGAGAACACAAAAAAAGATATATTATATTGTTAAAATCATTCAATTGACAAACGTGGTTTTTTTTTAGCTGGAAACTAGACGTCCAAAAAATTCCTCTATGAAAACATAGTAAAATGTCTGTATTTAGTAAAATAATAGTTATAAATTTACACCGCTATCGGCGTTGATATAATATTACAAACTGTCGATGTGTAGGTATTTTTTTTTTTTTTTTTTTTTTAGTCAATTTAAATTCTAATTTTACGGGTTTTCTACAGTTTTATACTCGTTTTATTCGTATACTTAAAAAAAAAAAAAAACACTAGTTGCCTAGTACGTTATTAATAATGTAAACATTGTCCGTTTTTTACAAACGGTCATTTTGCACGTAATTATATATTATCTATCGAATAGAAATAAACCGAGGCCAATAATAGCTAATTCGTCGAGATACATTCGAAAGAAAAGTCTTTGAAAAAAAAAAAAAAAAACCTAAGTCCTAAAATTGGATTGTGAACATGTACTGCGACGGCAATTTAATTTATCGTTTTATCGTGAGGTCTGTTTTTATTTTTCCTTTTTTTTTTTTTCATGCTGACCCGAATACTTTTTAAATGCGATATCTATGTGTAATCCAGTCGTTTTTCGATAAATGTTTTATCATACGCGCCGCATACTTCACCGACGACATCGTAATATTTTAAGATTTTTACAGAAATTATTCGCTTGCGTGTAAAACGGTAGTTAAATCTAAATTATTAATTTTAATACATACCGGCATTTGTTATAGATAAGTTATATTTATAATATTTTATTAAAGTTAATCGAAAAATTATACGTGTAATATTTTTGAGAAATCGTTGTACCACCTTATAAAAAAAAAAAAAAAAAAAAAAAAAAAAAAAAAAAAAAAAAAAAAAAAAAAAACTGCTGCATAAACTAAAAAAAAAAAAAATATATATATATACTCTTAAATCATCAACGGTTTTATGGTAAATGATTCTCGCGAGAAGATTTATATATTATGTGACACGTAAAAATCCAAAGTGAATTTCATTATACTGCGACTGGCGGCGGCGTTAACCCGTGAGCAATATTTTATTTTACCTTACGTATATTATTTCCGTATCTTAAAGTTATAGTCTATAAACATTATCTCAATACGTATTATTACCACCGTATAGGAATAAAAATTAATTATTTTTTTATTTTTTTATCCGCCACAAAAAATGAACTAACCAATAATATGATTTTGACGTTGTACGAACGTTGTTATCGAACATTTAATGAATATTTCATTCCATGGCGAATAATACATTATATTAAATACGGGCTGTTAAAAAATAAAATACAAAATCGAGAAGTTTAATAATTATATACCTGTAGAGAGAAAGCCTGTAAAAGATACTTATTATATATTTTAATAAAATCGTAATTTTTTTTCCTATTGAAACGCGATATTTTTTTTTTTTTTTTCAAGAGACTATAACAAAATAGTGAATTTATATTAAACCACCTCGTATATTTAATTTTTTTTTTTTTTTTTTTTCGTAAAAATAATTACAAAATATACTGTCCATCATGTATGCATAAAATATATCGATGACCTAAAAAAGTAGATGGCATAAATGATAGAAAAAACCCCCCGATCTAATAGCTTTTAAGCCGTACAAAAAAAAAAAATTACGAAATTATTAAAATCGACTATTATTTTTTAAAGATATTAGAGTTATTTAAAATATCTATTGTATGTACGCCGTACATGTTATATTTCATTAAAATTCCGATATTTTTTTAACCGATACATTGTTCTCGATACCTATTGCTTAAAAAAGAAAAGAAAAAAAGGCGTACATACTTCGCACTATGGGTGGGTCACCTGTTTTAGGTGGGAAGTTGGAAAGGTAGTATCATATTTCAGAATTTGTTTCCACTACTTTTTAATACTTAATTTTATTTACTTAATTTTCGTACGTCATTTGAGTAAATGTTTGGCCATATTAGAAGTTATGTGAAATTCACGTTATTACGAAAAAATTGTATTGCGAAATTCGTACCGGCTGCATGATTTTTATGTAACGTGCTTCTGACAAAATCGATCCAAACCCGAATCATTGTGATCGTAAATTGTAATTATTTCAATGTAAAAATACTATTTGGATGATAAAAGTTGTTCTAAATTAACGCCGCGTTATTGAATAAAGAAATAACAATACCGATTTGTTAGGTTAGGTAATTGTGGTAATCACGTTAACAACAATTATCGTTCTTAATTGTTTTTACGCAATAAAATATTGAAATCAATACAAAAAATTTTACCTCGATTACGATATTTAATACTGTCTTGAGTATCGGTGGGGTATTGAAGTATCGAGATATCGAATCCGCCCATCGCTATAATTTAAATGAAGCTAAAAAATATACAAGAAATTATAATCACGAGCAATAACCATCCAGTATAACTAAAAACATTTCACTTGCTATAATAATATAATAATACATTTATTTTTTAAAAAAAATGTATACTCTTTATGGCAAATGTACAATGTATGAAAATTACAAAATGTGATCAGATCGCCTAGAATAATTATAAATAAATTACATAACAATGTTGAAATAAATTTATAGCTAAAAATGCGAAAAATACAATGGGAAATTCATATATTCTTAACCTATGTGAAGCATGAAATTAGTTTTTAGCTGAGATAGCATTGTATAAGATTAAAGGGGGAAAAATGCAAAAGTCATCAACATCCTTATATCTATTTTATACTTTTTATATAGATAATGTTTTTTTCCGCATTTATTTTTTTCTACTTATTCCGAACATTATGTTCTTTTTTTTTATTATTATTATTATTTTATATACAAACAAGTTTTTTTCCCCTCCATAACATTCCCAAAGGAAATAATAAGGGATTTCCGGTGGCTTTTTATTCTCCGTGGATTTCCTATCCGTTTCTGCAGTGTGCTACTCGCCGGATCTCGTAGGAACATTGATTAAACTGCAGTTCAATCGATCGCAAACATATCAATTTTTTATTCGTGAATTTCAGTGCTCATGTTCGAGTGCGTTTTTTTTTTTTTGTTTTTTTTAATCAAGTGCACTGCGTTATTTTTAATTAACATACCTGCCTGTATACAATGTCAAAAAATGATTTACCACCGCGGTGTCGGGGTTAATCGAGTAGATAAGCGAATTAAATGGCGAATTTATAATTACAATAATCATCAACCCTGTCTTTAATGTTTATTCTAATCGAACAATGTACGGCGTAATTGATGACAATAATGATAAAGCGAGGCGGCGGGCCGGTGTGAGAAAATCAATAATTTATTTTGTATTAGGCACCTAAATAATAGTCTGACAATGCCACAATGATTACAGCAAGAACGTTATTTCAATAGTTGTATTAAATTTAATTTTATTACTTACTGAAAAGGTGAACAATGAATGTTAACATGAAATACGTATAACATAGAGGGGAATTTAATTTTTAAATTTTATCCGTACGCAACGTTAAATCATCGCTAACGAAAAACGATTCTGAGCCAAGTTCAATCGTTCATGCCGCACGTTTTATTTTTATTTTTTTTTTTTTTTTGTTCACTTTAAATGTTGATAAAACAACATTTTTCACAATTTGTACGACTTTTTTTTTATTTTTCGACTACTAAGTAAAACTAAAAATTGCGTGCATTATTTTGTCGGCCGAACCAATTTAATCCACATAAAATCAAACGAAAACTAGAAAACATAAATATTTATAAATAGTTTTAAAAATTGGCCAGAATGTTTTGAAAATTTATCTATTCTAAGACAGAGCTAATATTAATATTCTGTGAAACTTTCAAGTCTTTACAAAATATTTGTTTTAACCGAGTTACAACAAAAAGAGAAATATCGAATATAACGAATGCATCGTATATTTTCCCGTTTTTCTTACGTTTATACTCAGATTTACAAAACTATAACGAAAATCATCGAACGACCTTTGTAATGAACCAACTACATCCAATGTACTTTCTGAAAAGGTGTTACATTTGAAAATCAGAGCACGATGTCTGCTAAAAAAATTATTACAGGAAAAAAAAAAACACACACACACACATCATTGTAAAACCAATACATCCGTCGCATCGCTCAGACGCTAAAAGGATTCTATTTTATTACTTATTAACTTTGAAAGCTCATTGATAAATCATTGTTTTCCGGCGATTCTGAGTGGAGATACTCAAATGTACTCAAAAACCAAACGTATTTAATGATCGTTTTCCAGAAAACAAAAGTTGTAAAACTGTTCGGTTCGGTTTTTTTTTTTTTTTTAATTTTATTTTACTATTCCTCCGCGACCCCGGATCATTTATTCTGTACAGTTTTTTTTCTTTTGTTTTTTTTCCGTTATAAAATCAGAAATACGCCCGCTCCTTTAATACTGACTCGTGAATTTCACCGAATAATGTACTCGAAAACAAAAAATATTATTATCATTATCTGAACGTCCAAATATTGTATAATAAAGATTACCGTATGTAACAAAAAAAAAAAAAAGAAATAAAAAAAAAATCCGTATACAAATACTAAACTGTAAGTTGGTCTGGTCTTTAAACGGTTATTGTTTAATTGCCTACACCGAAAATACAAATAAACTGTAAAAAACGAATGAATATTACATTTGAGCTCGTCAAAGGCAAGAAAAACGGTTAGGCTATAGGTTCAGGACACCGGAGATCCGGTGGAAGGGTACAATTATATCGAATAATACTGTCGTGAATATATCATTTTCTATATGGCCGGGAACCTATCCGTGTATTTGAATGTGAACTGACGATTTTTATCGAATTCGACGAAAATATAAATTTAAAAACGTACATACGTACGTTACTCGTAAATCCGTTTTTACCGTACTAATATGCTTTGCGTTAAATACGAAGCGTACGCGTTTCGAGATAAAAAAAAAACGGGATATCCGTTTAAATAATATATATATATAATGTTCGTTGTTGTTGTTGTTTTTTTTTTTTTTTTTTTTTTTGTAACTTATTTTCGTCAAAAGGACGAGACGGACGAAATTTTAACGGGCGATCATTCCGGACGATAATAATGAACGTTGTTTATTTTAATATAAAAGCCTCGGGAGTTTATAGGTTAGTAAAACGGATGAATTTACCGCGGACACGACCTGCGAGATAAAACGAACCGAAGAGGGCCGGCCGGGGGCGTATACACAAAGGGACGGGTCGAGAACGTCGTGAATCCCCGTGCCCTCTATTCCGCAGGTTTCTCTCTCTCTCTCTATATATATATATATATATAAACGGACATATCGAATTTCCGTCGTCGTCATGCTCGGATACGGGTGTAGGGCTGATGTTTAATTGTATTCGATAACGGTTTTCATATCGGCGAATATTTTTTCGATGGCCGCAATATCGCGCGGACGAATTTAAACCCGAAAACGGCTGAACGTCCCACCAAATACATTAGCGCGCGCCCGTGCGTTTCTCGCGCCGACGGATTTGGTGGGTGGTTTTTTTTTTTTTTTTTTTTTTTGTATTTTCATTTTTTCTTTCGTAATTTGATATAGGGAGGTACTCGTATATGTACGGGCCCCGTACATTATATCGCCGGCCTGTACGCGCGTTCCCCATCGCCGTTTTATCCGCGCAATTACCTATAGTGATTTTTCGATTGGTGCGATACCGGCGGCGTTAAATCGCGTTTTATTTTTATATTTTTTTCAAGCGATATAAAATACAAAAAAAATAATAAAAAAATATATATATATATACTATTAATACGATTGATGATGATTGACCGTACGCACTGGGTGGAATAAGAACACGTCGGAGCAATCGCCCGTTTAATAATAAAATATCGGACTCGTTCGTGTCGAATAATATTCGTAATATTTTCACGGTTTGTTTCCGTTACAGTTTTTTATTAATTTTTTTTTTTTTTTATCACTTATCGGTGTACCCTGTGTTCTAATTGAAAATCATCCAAACAAAATGCGACCCGGTCCGAATGAAATACTTCGTCTAAGTTGCCGGATATATAACAGCAGTTGACAAATTCTAATAATCGTGTGATTCGAAAATTGTTTATCGTAAAATCAATATTTAATATGGATTTTTTATTATTATTTTTTTTTTTTTTTTTTTTTTGTATAGTATAAAGGGAAAATAGTAATGCGTTTTTATTGTATGAAATACAGTAACGGTCGGACGTTTTACGCTAGTAAACCTATTTACTCGCGTTTACAATATAATATGATGCTAAAAGCGAATGCAACGGACAGTGCTCTGCCTAAAAAAAAAAAAACCCCGAATGTTTCTATACGTGCCAATTGCGTGAAACTGGCACTTTGAAAAATGTTCAGTGTACATGTGTGTATTTAGTTCTCGAAAACGTATAAGAGATTCGCATAAAACCTCGCGGGTTTTCGATGTTCGAGAAGAGTCCTGTATTCGTTTAGCGATTTTACCGACATTTTATAAAATGTACGTTATATACGTTCGAATTTACTCGTGGTTTTTTTTTTTTTTTTTTTTTTTCCTAGACGTTCTACATACAAAATATAAAATATGCGATATATTTATAGATACGCATAAAATTTACAACGTTCGACAATTTCCGATATCGCTTTGATAAGACACGAAATATTGTATTTGTTCTGTTGTCAAAATATTATAGTCGATACAGAAAAAACTATGTATAACGAATATATTTTTTTACTCGACCCCGATGACAAATCGTAACCGGTACCGTTTCAGATACCGTTTTTATTTTTATTCCACACAAATATAATTTATTGAGCTCCGCCAAGAAGAACCGCGTGGGAGCTCAGAAATTCCAATTTATATTGTATTGCACGTTTATTTGCTAAATATACGATTAGGTATTATTATAAATTGATACGTAATGTTATAGAGATAAATATTAAATTATAATAAAAATTACGCCTACAATATACAATATCTTCGTCAGAAGATTCTAAAGAATTATTTTAAAATATGTATACGAGGTGTGGCTAATAAATAACGAGATTTTCTCTGTAAAAACTTTTTATTTATATTTTTTAATGGTTTAACATTTTTCCCCTTCTATATACTCCCCTCCATGTTTGACACATCGCTCCATTTTAATTTTCCATTGGTTGAAACAGTGTTGGAAATCCTTTTCTTGCAATGTCTTTAACACCTCTGTCGCTTTTGTTTTTACAGCTTCAACTGACTCAAAATGTGTGCCCTTTAACGCACTTTTTAATTTTGGAAAAAGCCAAAAGTCGCATGGAGCGAGATCTGGTGAATATGGGGGGTGTTGAAGCACTGGAGTTCGATTTTTAGCTAGAAATCGCTTTACAGATAAGGCACTGTGAGCCGGCGCATTGTCTTGATGCAAGATCCAAAAGTCATTTTCCCACAACTCAGGCCGCTTTCTTCTTACTCGTTCTCTGAGTGTTGTCAATACTTGAAGGTAATAATGTTGATTCACAGTTTGTCCCTGAGGTACCCATTCTGTCATTATTACACCCTTAATATCGAAAAATACGACCAACATGGACGACCCACCCGTTGATTGTCTTCAACTTCTTCACGACCCTCACGAAATCGTTTGTGCCACTCAAAAACACGTGGTCGTGATAGGACACTATCTCCATATACTTCAGTTAATAAATTAAAACTTTCGGTCGCAGATTTTCCAAGTTTCACTAAAAATTTTAAATTAATACGTTGTTCAATTTTTTCGTCCGGCATGATTTCGGCATTCAACACGTAAGAGGTCAATTTAAACGACGCTTACACATAGACTACAAAACGGAAACTGACTAAACTGGTATTGTTCGATGCAGTGATATTCATAGATTACAAATATACTACCATTATACCCTTATCTACTCATGCCTTATCGTTAAGTAGATAGTCTCGTTATTTAATAGCCACACCTCGTATATATATATATATATATTTTTTTTTTTAAATAAATACAAACTAGATGGTTTGCGATACGAGGTGGAATTTTATTACACAGTTTTGGGGTCGAGTATTTCGAAATGTCCACCACGCGTGGTTATTTTGATTTTTTTTTTTTTTAGATATATCTATAAGAAAATTGTTATTTGCGTAAATTGTGTTTATTCCGCGTGCACTGGTTGAATGCGATAAATTATGATTTTTTTCGGATATGTCTATAGGACACTTACGGATATAATATTTTCTTTACGGGCACACTGCAAAATGTTTTATATCAATTTTTAGTTGATGTATGTATTTGTTCTATATTTTTTACTGGCTGTCATTGCCCGGCCTTGCTCGGGTCAGTTTCAAGTTCGGCCCTGCGCCTAATTTATGATCATTGGATAGCATAAATTTACGGTAAATCGGAGATTATCATTTGTAACCTCGGGCTCAAGACGGTTTTCCCAGCTCCGACAGCCAGTAAAGATCGTACACTCGACCGGACAGTTGTTTTAAAGATTTTATTCCCCGATTCTTTGCAAACGCCATAAGACCGTTGATCACGTGGAACAACATTCCCAACTACGTAGTATACCCTGCCAAAGGCGTCCGTTTTTTTTTTTTTTTTTTTTTGTTTTACTCCGGCACGACCTTCGACGGTGGTTCCTCGTATTCACCGTTGAAATTTTTCGGTAGATTGTCCCACGTACTATTGGTCTACGTGTGTGCCGACCGGACCGAAATTGCATCACTTCATTTCGAGAACCTAAACTAAATGTAGCTTGACCATTACTTTTGTTTGTATATTTTGTGGAGGAGGATTGCCACTTTAGCGTAACGCTTCGTTTAGCCACGGTAACCAAACTCGCCCGTTTTATTTTATATAGTTATTTATACTATTTGGTTTCCGTGGAAAATCAACAAATGTTTTTTCATTCTGTCCGGAAATTCTTATAATTTTATATCGTCAAAATTTCCGGATTTCCCGATTGATAATCCAATCGTTTTCTTTCGTACAAACCTTGGCCTGCAAAAAAAATCATCCGAATCGGTCGAACGGTTGACGATCTTGTATGGAAATACGCGTGGCAATTGATTTTAATATTTATAGATATATTAAAAAATATTCTAATAATTTAACATTGACATATTTTGTAGTTGAGATATTTTATTATCGAACGCGCCGCCCCGACTTTTTACGCCGGAAGTGATAAGTGATTCTTTCCAACCCATTGCAATTCACTCTGTCCTAGAACTTTATATATATAGATTTCTTAATATTATATAAATCGTTTTCTTCGGGGTGGGTGAGGGGGGGTTTCTTTTTATTTACTAGATTGATTCGTTTATTACATTTCGTATTGCTACTGTATTCGATTCCTAAATATTTAAATGCACAATCCATAGTGTGTTGTTGACACACAGGAGCAGTTATTCTATTGTGTTGTGTACATCGATCGTTGTCGATATTTTCGGTAATCGAACAGCCGGGAGATACGGTTCGATGACGTAAAACCTACTTGGGTATGGCGATTTTCTTTTATAGGTTATAGGTGACGACGACGGGTCCCCCGTATTTAACACACGAGTAAAGGTGATGAAATTTCGGAGAAGAGGAGGGGAAGTAGTTGTTGTTAAATCATTTTTGTCGTGTCGAAGAAAAACTTCTCACTTTTTTTTTTATTTTCGTTTGATTTTATCGACGTGCTTGGCGAACAGCCCGCACTCATCGGCCTTTCATCTCCTCGGCGCGTTCCTCTATGTACAAGTGTGGTAGAATATTTTCCAAAAGGCCAATGCGTTTGGCGTGTCTTGGGAACTCGTGAAACGAGACGACGGAATCGCAGCGTTTGATATTTTATATTTATGTGTAGTTTTTATACATAAAAAAAAAAAAAAAAAAAAAACTACAGTGGCGACAAAGAGACCAGCGAATGAAATGATTAAAATTGTTGGAAGAACGTTTGGGGTCTCGTTTTATATAAGGTACAAAGACACCAAGTGTCTAAGATTTCACCTTTCGTTTAACCAATAGTTTCCATAAAGTCACTTTTTTATTAATTTTTATCGTATAAAATTACAATCATTATCAAAATGAAACAAAAAATAATACTAATAAGTTATTTCGTAAATAATTCGTGAGACTGGAGCTATTTTGGATTTTTTTTAAAATAATTAATATTAATCGTGTTTATAGATTGTTGTCGTTTGTTAATTTTTAATTTTGCTATTCGACTCGGCTGTGCGAACAATTACTATAAAAGTGTTGCCAATATTTGTGAACACATACGAATAATAATAGTGGCATCCAATTTATTTTATCGTTTTTGTTATTAAAATTAGCCTCTCTTTCAGTGGCGTAATTGGAAATTTGTTTTGAGAAGGGGGAGGATATAAATGCAATCTAAGCGTTATGCACGGTGCAATGGTGAAATAGTAATAAATGTTCTGCGATCGAATGTTACCGGTCACTGGATAACTTGTATCTATCGTATCGTTTATCATTTAACCTTAACTATTTTGGAAATTACGATACCGTCGGGAGCACCGAATCGTTTGGCGACCAAGACAAAAATAAACGGACGGTAAATCGAGCTGAAAACGATTTTATACACCGCCGGACCGTCGCAAAATTAACCGCCGCGGAAATTAACATTCCGGTGTTTCGGACCCGAAGTGCGGTGGCGTGGAATTAAAAAAAAAAACTAGCCGCCATCGCCCGGCTTTGCTCGGGTCAAGTTTGTTGGTTTGCCAGATTCGTCAAGCCACGGGCAATGCCGTGGATAGTATTGAACGAAATTCTTTTATAAATCCAAAGCAAAGTGTGGAGTGTATTGGTTTCATTATGATGTGTGCTTTGTTAAATTTTTTTTTTTTTTAATAATTTAATTTAATCAATTAGTTTTCAAAATATTTAGTTTCAATTGGCCTTAAAAGGCATTTCTGGATACGCCACCTTAAGTATCTCACCTTCCGGGGCCAGTACAAATAGATTTTGTTTGCACGAGAACACATGACACAGCCACGTACGATTGACCATAGGAAATACATTTATACTGTTAGGTCTAAACATGCAACGTTTAATGTTTGGCCCTGCCCCTTATTTATGGTCATTGAAAAGCATAATTTTACGGATAGTTGGCGCCGTCTAAATTGGATTGAAGATCAAGACCGTCCTCCAGCTCCACAGCCAGTAAAGATCGTACACTCAAGCATAAAGTTGTATGTCTCGATTCCTTGCAAATGCCGTCGACCTCTGATCACGGGGAGCAAAAATCTTATGTAATAACATTCACTGTTATTCAGATGAACTACATAATATATCCTGCCGAGGGCATCTTTTTTTAATTCTTTTTACACCTTCGTCGGCGGTTCCTCGTTTGTTCCGTTGTAAAATTTCGGTAGATTGTCCGGTCTACAATCGTATCGACCGAACCGAAATTACTTTATTTCATTTCGAGAGTCTAATACTAAATGTAGCTTGATCACTGCGTTTATCAATACTCGATTTGATCGGTTAGGGGCCTATATGTTGAGCTGCTAAAATTAATGCGGAACTTTTTCTTTGTCAACCATAGCCAAGTAACCATATATTGTGGAGGAGGGTTACCAATTTAGCGTACGCTTTGGATACCATGGTAAATGGACAAATGTTTTTCATTCTATCTATTTGGTAACTAAGCAAAGATAGTTTCCCTAGCAACGTATTAATTATCTTATGTTTTCCCACCATTCAAATGTCCGATTTTTTCGGTTGATATTCCAATAATTGAAAGAGGTTAGGTAGGTAGGGGTATGGAAGATAATTATCTTTCATACAGACCCTGGCCAGACAATTACGAATACAACAAAAAAAAAATCAGCCAAAGCGGTCAAGCCGTTCTCAAGTGATGTTCTTACATAAACGCGGAAATGTATTTTTTATAAGTATATAAAAATTGATATCTGTCCATCTGTATAATACCAATAGACTAGTAGAAGGTTTATAGTTACTGAAATCCACCTCCTATTGAATTTCGTCCCTTAAAATCCAGTTTTTATTTTTCGTACTAAAATCTAATTGTTTTTGTCGATTTGTGGGTTACATCGGTAAGACGGATTAAAAATATAAAAAAAAAAACGGTTTATTGTAGTGCAGTCCCTGTGCTGTGCGGCTGGTATCAATGGCAATAAGTGAAAACACACGTAAAACGTCATCGACGTATCTTTAAGTCTGCGTATTTTTTTTTGCAATTGTTACGCTAACAACACTTCGGTAAAATTGACAAACACGTATGTCGCTTTTCCCCGTGTCGGGAAACCATCAGCGTTGTTTGTTTACGCGCCAGACGCAAAAAAAAAACGAAAAATATCGTATATCACAGTGCATCGCGATGAACAAAAAATATTATGTTAGAGGGGGAAAAAAAAAATAACTAATATTTGTTCGACGTGATGTTCTGACTTCACCGATTTTTCGTTGGTTAGCGGTCGAAATGACAGAGTAGAACACTTTTAGTCTCTTCCTAACCTTCCGTATTCCACCTATTTTTTTTTTTTTTTTTTTTTTTTAATAGTGTGTCACTGGCAGGACAATAATACACAATTGTATAGCAACAGCGAACCATTGCCGGGTCAGCTAGTAATAATAATAATAATAAATAACAGTAACAAAGACATTAATACCAATAATAATATTATCGTCTGGCGGAGGGAGTCCCGTAGCCCCATCTTAACCGCCGGTGCCGTTGTCGAACGCATTTGCCTACAACCGAAACGAACCCGCGTTACGAAAATATTACCGCGTCGTGACCCGTTGCATATTAATTCACAAGTCAAATACTGCAGATCCACTTATCTCTTGTGCACGTAATATATACGCACGAACATTTATATAATATTACGTTTTAACGTTGTTGTAATAATATTTTGTTTGTTCCGGGACCTTTGGCCCACGTCGAGCACGCGTTTTGCCCTCAGAGAGCCCTCTGCCTGACTGCACAAACACCGCTCGTAAAAATAATACATTATAAATACCAACTGAAAGACGAGCAAAGTTTTTAAGAGGATGTTGCGGTTAACGTGTTAAATTGTCGTCGTCTCTCTCTCTCTCTCTCTCTCTCTCTCTCTCTCTCTCATTCTCTCTCTCTAGCGGATTAAACGGGATAGTTTTTTTTTTGTAATCGGCGGTTGAATTCCGATATGCATTCAGGCGATTCTTAAGCCGATTGAAATCTTCTTCGACTTCTTATTATCTTCGCCTCCTCCGGCCAACACGTTCCTCCGCCTCCGTCCGATGCTTCCGCCGTCTTTTTTCACCGCGTCTTCCCGCCTCATACGGGGTAGGCGTTCCTGGCGGCCTCCTTCCTGCTGAGTTCTTTTCCAATACCATCCCGCGCAACACGGGGTGCCTGGCTACGTTGTAGTCTTCTATTTTTTTTTTTTTTTTTTTTGTCGTCTCCAATACGCCGGTCTGGGTCTACGGAATAATTGTAATCCTAGTCCGTTATGTGTTCTTACTCTCCGTCGCCATTGGTATTCCTTGCTGGTCTAGAGACCTTCCTCGGAACTTTCATCTCCCGTTAGGCTGTTTATAGCCGGTTTTATTCGGTTTTATGTGCGGTTAAAATTTGTTCGGCAAAAAAATGCTTGAAAAATTCGACACGTAATTCATTATAAGATGTATATTTAGTAGTAAATACACAAAAAAAAAAAATTAAATAAATAAACGTGATGTATTTTTATTTATTTTTTTAAAATTTAAATTTCGATGAAAATCGTAGAAATTCGCGGTATTTCACGTTCTGTTTTAGTATTTTCCCATGTTTATGCGGATACGATGATTCGTTAGGTTCCGGAAAAATACTCAACTATTTGAGACGAAAAAGCAAGGTCATTTGTAATTTATTTATGTAAATATTAGTTACAAAAATGATATAATTTTCAATTTAAATTTATCTAAATATATTTTAACCGAACTTTGCTCAGAACGGTTTTCGGTTTCGTACAGATATAAATCAAATTCCTCTCTGTATTCCCTACCGTCCGTGCAATTAGCTACACAAGTGGCTCACCCCTGGCCAGAGCGTCCTTTTATTTTATTAATTTGATTTTACGCCAAGGTATAAATAATTTTAAACTATTCCCAATAAACGTTATGTGCTCATACGACATTTTAAAATGTGATTATACCGTTTTTTAATTGCGATCAATTTTTTTCTCTCTCTATCATCATAAAAGTAATTATTTTTAAATTATGTTTTTCTTCTTTTATTTCTCGTATTTTATTAGTCTACGAGGGGTTTCTACGTTTCTATTGTAACGAAATCGTTCAAAACGATTGGCTATTTTATTGTTTTATACCTATATAGTTACCGGAAAATAATTGATCGAAACAATTTTTAAGGAAATCGGAAAAACAAAAACTGCGCGTTCTATTATATAACAACCGACGTCGTCCGCGATTTACTACGTGCACCGATTTCAAATATCGCTGCCTCCCCGGCCGACAGTTTTGTGTTTATTGCCTATATATTGTTACGTGGTTGCGATTGTCTCGGTCATCACTGGGCGTTGAAACCACCGACCACGGTGTATATATATATATATAATAAAAATAAAAATAATAATTTTATTTATTGTGTTTTATTACTTGGTAACGTTTTGTCCCTCCCCCGGAAATTACCCTATGACAGGGGGCGATGGGGGGGGGCTTGCCGTTCTTTCGAGTCAACATATCGATTCGAGGCCAGAGATAATACCAGAGTGACTCGTCTGTGCAATAAACACATAATATCGTTACGAAATAATATACGGAGTATTATTATTATTATTTTTTTTTTTTTTTATTATTATTATTTACTCTGCCGCCGATAAATATCCCTCCGGGCCACGCGGGCTGTCGTCCGGAAACGTATTACTTTATATATATATTTTTTTTTTTTTTTCGTCGACGTATAGTATCATTTTTTTTTTTTTTTTTTTGTTCACTCTCTCACTCTCTCTTTCTATAGATTCGTATCGCACCGAACGAACTGAGACCAGTGCGACTAGAATATTATATTTTTTTTTTTTTTTTTGGCTCCCTGACGTTTTTTTTTTTTTTTTCGTCCCTCCTATAAACACAGCGATTTGTGTGTGAATGAGACGACAGCCGGTATACGTTATCCGTATTATTTGCACGACCTTTTTATTTTATTTTTTTATAAATTTCACTATTTTTTTTTCGCCCACTGAGTACTATTATTTTTCTCGATTAAACAAACAAACAAAAAAAAAAAATTGTAAATTTGTGTTTCGCGGCTCTAATTTTAGATTCCGAGTGGAGTCAGGGGTCTTGCGGTTTTTCAATGACGTTTAGTTTTTATTTTATTTTTCTGTAAACACTTTTTCTATTTGAAGACTTCAATCCGATCTATCCACTCTTATGCTGTTGCCGGTAGCAAATTTTGTCTAGTTTAAAAACGTCATTTTTCGATAAACCAATTGGTTTATAGTTTTTTTATTAGCTTTTATCGCGGCAGAAAAAAAACTAACGGAAAAAGGACGGTATACGGCAAAAACACGATTTCGTCAAATTTTAGTTTTTATTATTTCTTTTTTATTTATGTTGATTACGGGTTACCATCACATCAATGAAAAAACACGACTTGTACACTACTTCGCTCAGAATCGTTTTTCGTTTACAATTTATCGTTGCGTACAAATATAAATCAAATGTCTATTTATATACTACATTCCCAACTTCTCACCTGCAACGTTAACCAACCCTGGGTCGGAATATGTACGCCTTTTTAATTTTTGTTTAGTCGGCATTTTTTTTTTCGAAAAAAGTTATCTCTTATCGCAAATACGAAAAATATTATTACGGGAATATCTTCTTTTTTTCTTTTTTGAAAATTGTTCAGTGATATTATATTAAAACGTAACTAACAGTGTACAAATTACGTCTACGAATCGCAGTTAATAATTTTTTATTTTATCGGTTAGGTTCGGCACTGATGTTATAAATAATTCATAATGTCCTTTGGTTTTTTTAAGAATAATATGATTTCCGATGTTTTCAAAACACGATTAACTACACCGCGGCGTCCTATTAATATACTTATTTTGTAATATTCTCTATTGTATTCGTCACGGTTTCATTTTGTACGCGTAGTGTTATAGTTTTTTTTTTTTTTTATTTTCAAGTCAATACTTCTCGGTTTTAATCAACTGATGGAGATATGCGAGATATCTAAATGGACAACTTAGATATCCACCCGTCTATTTCTATTTCTCGTTATATAATCCTGGTGACAATTTTCAGATTGACATTTAGCCGGATTCTTCGAATTTTTATAGTTTGATTTTCAATAAAAAAAAAAAAAAAAAAAAACATGATTTCTTTACCGACGTTATTACCTATAAGTAAAAATATCAAAAGAGAGTTGTTCTACTCCAATTCGATTTGTTGCCATGGGAACGTAAGCATATCGAACGAGTATATTTTTTTTCATTAGGAATTCTCATCTATTCTGTGGTAGTTATCACGGACATGGTTTTTACGACATGATCAACTGAATATATTTTAAAACATTGAAATTACCGAGTTATTTTAATTTTATTGAATTTATAGGGTATGGAATTGTATTGGTTAATACATTTTAGTATGCTTGATTTTGTGATACTATTACGGGATACTAGAAAGAAAAGAAAATAAGTTCTGTCATTGCACGTGCACACTTTGCCTATACGTTATTTCAAGCCCGTCTAAAATGGCTAAATATAATTAGCAAATATTAAGAAAATCTCATTGTCCATTATAGTTTTACATTCAAAAAATTTTAATAAAGAGATTTCCATAACGTACAAAAAAAAAAAAAAAAAAAAAAAAAAAACAACATCCGTGAGCAGCAGAGCTCCAACACTAGAGTCGAATTACCCTCCCGCCAATCAATACAGTATAATAGAAATATCGTATGTAAAAATAGTAAATAATCAGATACTATAATAGTACAATACAATGGTGTATTTTGAGCGTAAAATTGGTGTTTAATCGAGGGTTGAAACTCGAATCCCCCGAATGGGGCACCCTCGATACTAGCATATATCCTCATTTTCGTATTTGGATTTCGGTAGGAAAGTTCGAAGATTAGTGGAAGCCCCTAGAATCCCGCAACAATCGTGAAATTCGTATTGCAGTTAAAACCCCGGCCTTGGCTGATCGCTGTCCGCCAATAAAACAATTCTGCATCCCGAGTTTGTAGTTGATTTGGTCGGTAGGGAGCCCGAAGAGTAGCCGGGAAAAATACGGCAACAGTGACGGCAGTGGCGAAGATACAAAAAAAAATATATGGATAACAAAAGTATAATATGCTAAATGTTTTTCGTTCTGGCCGCGCCAATAGATCTCACGACAACGGACATATACAATTACTTAAATATATCTTCGTATAATACGCGAACCGTGTCCCACGGATAGTTGGTAAAACTTGTCTCCGGAGGACAATGCCGAAGTGAACTTTGCGACGGCAGAACGGTTAGGAGGTCACTTAAGAATATTATTTTATTATGATTATTACGACAACTCGACAATATACCGCCAAAGCGTCGGTATTGTTTTGCGACGCATGTCGAGTACGACTAAGTATAAAAAAATCGGATTTCCGCATTCGGAACACAATCGTTAAATCGAACGGCGATTGCCCGCCACAAATTAAATGCCCGTGATGTTCTAATAATTATAACATTATTTAGGAGGGATCAACCTAATTATATCCGATTTTTTTATACCTTTTTAAAACGCTTTTTAACTATCCCCATCCCCTTTTGTCGCGGTCTACGAACCTCCCCTCTAGTACGGTATCTTACACGGACTTCCTTCACATATTTTAGATTCTGTACCTTGCTACGGTTTTCAGCACGTCATCAAATTATTCGTTTTTTCTAACTCCCCGTCCCCTTCCCGATATTGTTTCCTGTGTTCGCCCCTGAATACATTTACGGTGAAAATCGATACATATCGAACGGCATTTTTCTATTTTCCAATTGTATTCCATTTTGTACGAATAAAAAAACCTTTTATGGCGCCATGATAATAAACAACAATTTTAGACCCAGACAATTTTTATTGTAATATCAAGTGTATTATATCAAAACATTCTTAGCGAACTTCGCCCAGTTCAATCGGTTTTCGTTACCGATGTTGCGTAAAGATATAAATTAAATTCCCATTTATAGACTGTATTCCTACTTACAACAGACGGCCACCCTTGGTGCGAAAGATCTGTCTTTTTTTCTTTTTATTCCTTTAAGATCTAGTAAAAATATGACATTCCCGACCGTGAAAACCAATTACTGTTTATCCTTTATCCATTTGTCATTAAGGTAACATTAAGAAATAAACGTTACATGCAATTTTCGAATTAGAACCGAAAATCAAGTGTTTAGGGATTTAATATCCGAAAATCCCGCCTTATCGTACAACTATACAATATCCAGAGAACCATCGTGTTAGGCCTCGTTTATTATTTTTAATTTAAAAAAAAATATATATTAACTATTATCAACTATTTCACCTGTGACAACCAAATCGAATAATAATAACATTTTTCTTATCGTCCGAGTTACCACAAGTAATACAAAAAGTATACAAAAGAAAGCAATTTTCGCGTTTTACGGACAAATGTTTATCCTTTTAGGTGTTGGTTTTTATACAATCCTGTAAGGAACCCGTGTGCGAAATTTCAAGTTTCTAAACCCGGCCGTTTGGGTTGGGCTTTTTTATTTTTTTTTTTTTTTTTACAATGTTTACTGTAACGAGTAAATTTAATTTCGGTTTCTATCTGTAGCGGACGTTGCGGTGTAATACGAAACGATTAGTTGAGCTCATGTATTTAACCTGATTAAACTTGGGGCTTGTTCTATGGATTTCTTAAAATATACGAATTCGCAGACGGATTATATTTCGTTGTTATATGAGGTTTACGGGGAGGGGGGAGGAAAAAAATCAATTTTATATGTATTACTCGTATAATAGCAGGACAAATATTTCCAAACCGCAATATTAATAAGATATAGCGTATTATACTATTTTACTATGACGGGGACAAAAAAAATAAAAAATATATCAACCCGTACAAAAGAATAAATAAGAAATAACCGCAAGTCGAAATATTTTAAGTGGCTTAATATATTTTTACCGCACACCGCACGTACCTATACCTAAATAGCAACGATAAATTTATTCGGGGTTTCGTACATATTATTATAGAGCTTATTGGATCGCCGCTACGGGAAAAAAGAAAAAAGAAAGAAAAAAACGTTATACTTGGAAAAAAAAAAAATGTCCGGGCATTTATCACAGGACTGACAAGAAAATATTATTTGTTCTTACAGAGAAAAAAAAACGCATTCTCCTCTGTTGTTTTTGTATTCGTATATTATTATGTAAAACGTTATAATAAACACTCGCGTATATTTACAATTCGAATGATATGCGGTTTTTTTTTTTTTTTTTTAATAAGTAATAATATATATAGTAATAAAAACGTATTGCGAAGTTTTCGGGCGACAAAAAAACGTATATGTATGACGCAGGAAAACGTTGCAGCGTGCGACGATCCCTCTTTGCACACGAGAAAAACGAACTATAATTCATAATTCGTCATGGATTATTATATTCCGGGTTTTAAATGGTTTTTTTTTTTTTTTCGTTTCAGATCCTTCGTAATTCAACTGTTACGAAGACATTATTACACTTTTATCCCGGTGCGTTTATTTAATTGTTTATATATCGGTGGTTACAATACGTCTTGTAATTTATCCAATTTTCGTTTGGCCCGTTCTTATGGGAACGTATCACGCGCGTTTAATGTAATTCTCCAACTCTAATTGCGGATACACAAATACGAGTAGTCGTTATATTTATATTATAAAAAATGCCACCGGGACGGACCGCGAACTTTGCACGGCCAAGTTTAATCGCGATTAGCGTAAATTATCCCACTATAAGTCGCATTACAACAAACGACTGATATAACGAACTTAAAGTTTCGATACGTTTCCGAGTTGTCGACAAAATTCATTAGCAGGAATTAACTGGACAATACTGTTTTAGAATACTGTGCTGGTTTTTTTAAAATTTCTTTTATTATTATTATTATTGTTATGGACGAATATTAATATCGTTATCTTCGTGAAAATAATTTCAGTATTCTCGAGTTTCACGACTTTGCGTTGATAATTGACGTACAACGACCCGTTTCGCGTTCGGGTTTTTTTTTCTTTTTTTTTAAAAAAATATTGTATAGGTTCGTAATCTTTATTTCCCAACGAAGCACACTTCCTTTGTCGGTTTCTCTGGTCGTCGGTTTTCAATCGTCTTTCACGATATTTTTAGAGGTTTACAGTAGGCAGCTGAGTTGATTGTTGGACTTCTTGGGACATACCACTCAGACGACAAAGCGAACAATACCACACGTAACTGATTTCGGTATGCTAACCTAACAAAGCATTTCCAAACTCGTATAATGATATGGAAAGTGTAGGAACGTTACTTAGGATATTAAAATCGATTGCAATTAGTAGTGTTTACGTTTTTATTTTACTTGGATACAATTCAAATCGAAATAGTTGGCAGTAAATTATCATCGCATATACGAGTTTTGCCCCTAGTTTACTCTGTCCCTAGAAATATATGAGCTTCCTCAACCTTCGGTCCTCTCCTCTGATATTTAGTTAAGATAGTTTTGTTGTATTGTTATAATACAAATAAAAATATTCAATATGCGGAACGTTGAGTGCCAAGCTTCAGCTCCCAAGTACCCCACGTTCTTAAATCCACTACTAAGTACGTGTAAACAAATTTGGACGATTCATGCCAAAAATGGAGAAATTATACTACAGAAAAAAATAAACTGTTTTTATGGAAGCTAGACGACAATTATTCGATCGAGCACACGTAGACGCTTCAGTGTTTTTTTTTTGGCTGCACAGAAGCAAAAAGGTCGACCTGGATCGATAATAAAAATGATTACAAAAGGAAAAAATGCAGAAAACCGGAAACAAATGGCGAGTAAAAGAATATATCGAGCTCGTAGAGGAATAGACGCGTAATGTGAAACAGTAAAACTACGGTTTTCTAGTAGCACTGACGAATGTGACGATACGAATAATGAAACATTAACAAGATGTTCTCGGTCCATCGAGTAAACGTTTCGAACCAAACAGAGGTTGAAGAAAACTTTATCACCGAAATGCTTGCAATTGTATTGGAAAAATGTAAAATATGCGACCGGAACACTGTACGTCTTATCAATTGTTACTGCCGAAGAGTTGGATAAGAATGTTATTAAACTAATTGTATACCGGTCGTCAATTCAACGCAATCGTATTGTAGAATAACGTAAAGAACGCGCTGAAAGTTTTCTGTAATTTATGGTTGTTCGATTTTATTTTTAAATAGTTATTTGTTTTTATTTTGTTCTTAGAGTTAGTATTAATACATTTGTCTGAAATTTATTTGTGTGGTGTTTTTTCTTTTAATAATCATTTTTTTTTATTGTTTTAAAGGTCTTAGCTACACTCTATTCAGAATAAGAACCGCCGACCGGGCGGCGGACGAAAACACGTCGTTGTTAGCGCATCCATCCCCACTACGGGCTGTAGATGATTGCCGATTAATTAACAAATCCGCCACCAGGTGGTCTGGGAGCGCCCAAGAGCTCAGTTGCGATGCGCGAAGGCGGTCTGTTCTTATTCCGAATAGAGTACAGTCTTATACAAATCTATTCGTCGGTTTGCCTTAACCCCCCCCGGTACCAATTTAATTACAACCTCACGTTTCGAGGTACTTAAAAACATTAAGTTTAGATAGTTGTGTCCGGCAAATCAAGGATTTCATACGCTCCCGGAAGCTTTGTGTTTCGGTACTTTTACACACGAAGAAATTCCGAATTCGCTCCTAGGTGTGCGCACGGGTTTTTCGCTCGTGTTAAGGCAACAACGATATAATTTTCTAGTTAACACGACGATAATAAACAATATACTTTTCCGGGACCACACATGGTTTTTTACAACATTTTTCGTACACATTTTTTTCGACATTCACGTGGCTATAGTACACGGTATTTAGAAATTTAATTTCGCGCGAAAAACAATTAATGCCCAAAAGATAAAAAAAAAAAAAAAATTTCAAAGTAAGGTAATTCAAGTGCTCAACAATACTGCGGTATATTAAATAAAATACCGTCTGCGGGTAACCTATGCATTTCCGCCGGTTTTTATTTCCTCGGTAATTAGTTTTCGAGACATATAAAAGTTATTTTTTGGGCAGGTGAATTCCGTTTTAAACCGAATAAATTATCAAATTACAAACGAGTGTTGTTTCGCACTTTAGATACCGGGCTGAGCTAGGAATTTATGTTAATATTTTTTATTTTTTATTTTTTTTTTTTACGTCCGCGAATACATTTTGCCTCCTTTTGGAAATATTGTTCCAATCGAAAAACGACAAGAGGTCAAGTGAGAAGTCTTTTTGTTTTTTCTTCTTTTTTTTTTTTTTTTTTTTTTTATTATTTGATTTTCGTCGTAGTTCGGTGAAAAACGGCAATATTTACGCAATAACGGTTCTCTGTTTTTCTAACCTTCTGGGCACGTCGGCATTGCCATCCCTCGCACCGCGTGCCACCGGCCGAGTCTCTAGAATATATTTTAATACGCGTCCACATGTTCCGAATCGTAGCGTTTAAATAGTATTTGTTTCGATATTATTCACACGCCATTTCGTTTCGAGTAAAGTTTTTTTTTTTTTTTTTACGCCTTTGGCTAAGCAATCGCGTTAACATAAAACTTCACTTTTGTTTCATGATAATAAATTAAATGTCTTAATCCAAAACCGACGTTTGTGTTTTATTTTTCATATTATACGTATATATTTGTACGGGAGTATGCGACATAAATAATTGCGTGCAAACGTAAACCCACATAAATCCTACGTGCTCCGGCCTCCGGATCTCGGCCGTAGGTTTGCGATCCAATTCCGGCGCGGGGCCAAAGACGCGGGATGTGGCAAGTTGTCTAGAAGTACGCATTCGTGTCTATGCGATATGATATTATTATTATTTATTTTTTTTTTTTTTTCGTTTTTAATATTATTCGGTTTTGTTTTAAAACTTTTACCGCGGTTGTTCCGCACCGCCGTGGCACTTTTTTTATTATTCGCGAACGCCGCGCCCGTATTACCTAGCGAATAATCTTCGCCCGGAAGTATTTTACATACCGACAATACGTCGGTCGTTGTAAAACACGACAAATCGTTTGCCGAACGTTTATTCGACACGGACGTAGGCTAATAACTTGTTTATTCGACAAAGTTTAATTATATGTACTGGGTCCAGATCGTTTTTTTATTTTTTTTGTGTGTGTGTTTTTTTGAGAATTATTTGGTAAATTATTCCAATTTGTTTGTTTCATATTTGCGCGATCGATTTTAAGTGAGTGTTATATTTAGAGTATACTTACAATGTAGGCTATTTCACTATATAAAAATAAAATGTAAAAATATAATAATTATGAAAATAATCTATGGACTGTGACGGCGGGAATGAAATACGGACACTGCAAAAATCCGTAGAGTAACTGTAAACCGCCGTTTTCAAAAGAAAGATATTAAGATGAATTTTTGGTCCGCGGATTGATGTAAATCCAAGGAAGAATGGAAATTCGGCACACATAACGAACTAGAACAACAATCGAATCGAAGACCTGGTATAGTACAAGAAATAAAGAAAATACAACTTCAATGGGTAGGACGTGTGTAGAGGAAATACAGGCTAATTATAAATATGTTGGTTCAATTTTGAGATCCTGAAGGTAAAAGACCATTAAGACGTCCGCGTGCAAGGGATAGGAAGATTGAATGAAAAACGAAGTAGAAATAGAAAAGAGGTACGTGCATGGGCGTAGCTAGGTTTTCAATCTGGGGGAGGCAAATTAACATAGAATTTTTTATTTTAAGTGCTTTTATTTATATTATAATTTAAAAACTATTACAATGGCAATCATCTAGAGTCTTCACAAAATCTGTTAAGTATTTTCTGTTGTAGGTCTCCTTTTTTTCATCCATCATCTTTCTATGCACGCTTAATAAACAGAAACGTGAAATAATTTACATTGTATATGATTTGTACAATTTGTATTGATATGAAAAAACGATTTTAACTTACCATTCAGACGATTTTCCGTCATCGTTTAACGCTACCAAGTCTTTGCCCTTCTTAAGGTACTGAATGTTACTCGGGAGGTTTCTCAATAGTGCTTGTTGAACATGACAGAGCTAGAGAAATATGCAAAGCTTGCTTTATTTTATTAAAGAAAATATCTGTTTCTCCAACTATTTCATATATTTCCAAGTATGGTGGTTTTACTCAAATGACTAAAGTTTAGTCAGATTTCGTACCACAATTGAGCTTCACTATCAAAGTCTTTAATTTTGGTAATAATCGGCGAAATCGTTTATTTTTATGTTCGGAGTTTTTAATGTCCATATCTAACATATTTGAAGGATGTAGTAAAAAAAAGTGAAAAATCCGGTAGGTTTTCATCGGAAAATCTCCGGTCCAATGAGGTTATCAACGAATCTAAGCATGTAATAATTAACAGTGGCCTCTTCCAGAATTCAGCTGAATTTGACGCAGGAGGATTCAAACGATGTTGTTGTCGTCCGACATCCCTTGAAATATTAAATTCTGTTTCTATACGCTAAACTCCTACGTGTTATCAGCAGCTAAGAGTCCTTGTATTCCCGTCTTAATATTATTAGGGTTTATTGCACAATTGAGCTAGTAAAAAAAGGGTTAGCGATACGAAAAAATATATTCTACTGCTATAATATACTAATATTATATTAATGTTAAAAAGCACAAAACGATTTGCGATAAACTAGGAACTCAAATCATCTACGGATAGTAACCAACTGATACAATATTAAAAAAAAAAATAGATTACACGATTATATTCGTTTCCCACTAAACGATTTTTAGACGTTATGTTCTTATATCTTATTTTACATTTCGAGAGAATTAAAAATTGTACTGTACAACTAGCAAATGTTATTTTTTTTTATTATTATTATTACTTATACGAATACTTACGGTATAAGGAAATGGAATGCGATTTTAGGCACCGGAGGGGGACAAGTGGGGTGAATTTTTTTTTTCAGAGTGTAGTCTTCGAGGCCGTAGACTTCTAACATCGAGAAGTCATCATCGCTTTACACTACCGTTTTGTATTTAATTTTTTTTTTTTTTTTGTTATATTTTTATCGTTCGCCCTTGTACAAATATCGCGACCAATATTATTTATTATAATGTATTCGGGCTCGCGGGATAATTCGAAATACGGCCGTCCGGAAGTGAATAATTATTTATTATTATAATTTTATACGCCGCGTTAAAAGTATCAAAGGTTCATTGATATTGTGTTGAGG
Source organism: Tuberolachnus salignus (assembly GCA_956483605.1). Classification (NCBI taxonomy): domain Eukaryota; kingdom Metazoa; phylum Arthropoda; class Insecta; order Hemiptera; family Aphididae; genus Tuberolachnus; species Tuberolachnus salignus. The sequence continues at coordinate 27,376,913 of OY101430.1, read as the reverse complement.
TGTACCGGTGTATTTATTGCGGGACGGCGTATTAAAAAGGTTTAATGGATAAAACACGCGTGTAAATTTATAATATTATAATGTGTTTTGTTTGTTACGTGCACAACGGCCCGCCATAAGTATTACGTATAACAACAGGCCCCCGGTCCCCTCGACCGATTCGTTCGCGATAATAATAAAAAAATATTTTTGCGAAAACGCAACGTGCGTAACAACGACACCCGTCGCCGAGCCGTACACTATTTAGCATTTTTTTTTTTTTTTTTTTTACCGTTCATTAACAAACAAATATGAGTTGGTTTTTTTCTAAAAGAAATCGCTATTAAACATCTCGCGTCGCATCGCGATTAATTTTTTGTACCGAACGTGGATTTACTGCGATTCTGGAGGCGAGTCGCTGGGCATTTCGTATTAAAACTCATTGACCGTTAGGTTGTTGGTTATTTTGAATATAATCTAGTCATTAAGTTATAACAGTTACTCGGTGAAAAAATCGACTTGAGGTAGAACGTTTTTTTTGTTTTTGTTTGTTTGTTTGTCTTTTATCCCGAGCGTAAAGAGGAATTCCTTAGTTTTACGGTGGTGCGTGCTAGTTTTTTTTTTTTTTTTTATCTATAAACAAAGTTTCGACCTGAAAAACTCGCTTCGATTATCACGACTAACTTTTAATTTTCCTACAAGAGTGATTTCCGGTAGTAAAAATGAAAATAATTTTTTTTTTTTTTTTTGGTTTTTCAACGTAATGCAATCGTAGAGATCGGAAATTTGCACTGATCATTTTTAAATTATAATAGTATTATTTAAACACGGTACGAATGACTTGGCATTTTCAAGGTTATTCATATTTTTTTTTTTTTTTTCTCTCTCTCAAAAAAGCTTAACAATTCGACACAAGAGAGAAAACGTTCAATTTCTTTAGTGATCGAAAAAAATATTACTCAAAACCTATATCGTAACGCGTGTATAAAATAACATTAGTATTTTTTTTTTTTTTTTTTTTTGTACCTAATTTACATAATCGATAAACAACGAAAATCTTAAAACCGCACTATAATATATAGTCGTATATAGTAGTACTCATTAAAAAAAAAACGCAACTCGGTTTTTCTCCGATAATTTATTGTATGGCTTTTGAATTCATAATAAACGCGTATCACACAATAAAATAAAATATGTTTGTACACAATTGTTGGGCAGTCGAAACGAGCGATGCGAGTGCTTGAAGAATGCGGATTATATTCGACGATTATATTTAAGACGATAATTGTCTGACGGGGCTGGCGTTGTTCGGTACCGTCGTGTATAAAACAATATAATACACGGCCGTGTAGGTTTTTTAAGTATATTTCTTTGCGCATATAATCAGTGGCGTTTTTAGTGATAGGGGTGCAGGGGGAGGGGGGGGGGGTTGAAGAGTTGAGAGAAATCGCCGGGGACGGAGTTTTTTTCGGGGGACGGTAAACTTTGGCAAAAACAATATACCGGCGGTGGCATTTCAGCCGTATCGTGCACGCGTTTAAAAAAAAATAATAAAAAAAATAATCGTGCGTGGACCGTATAAAAATGCGTTTTTCTTCTCTACGCCCGTCGTCGTTAGTGCCCGTGGCCACGGGCGTTTATTTGTTTTGCATTTGCAACGAATTATATTAATTCGTGATGCGACGGATATTATTCGGGCGCACTCGAGTCCAAATTTCTAGCGTTTTCTATATACAGTTGGCGGGAACACGGACCGGCGTTGTATTTCACCGGTGATTTACAACAACGTGACCAACCGAGGACCCGGAATCAACTATGCAATGTACGACACGAGAACCGGGGGGGGGCGGGGGGATAGGATGCCCCGGAGAAGAAAACGTGTGCCCGAGACGGCTAAATCCTAAATGCGCGCCGTTGCATACATAATAGGCAGGCGCTGGTTAGACGGTACCCGGCCGTCGTCATTATTCGGCTCGGGGTGCCTGTCGATTCGGAATTTCGTATTTTATTATAATATTATTAATTATTATTATTATCCATAGATAACGTTTGATGAATACGTATTCTCTTCGGGACGTCTACTTAAAATCTACTTAAATCCGTGATTAATTAGCCACGGCGTTTCTTGAATGCCGCGGGTCCGCGGTGTACACGACACACCTACGCGCGGACGGGCTTTTCGTTCGCCATTCGCCGTTTTATAATAAATATATGTATTTCCACGGGCAATCGAAAATCGTCCGACGTATCCTAAAATATGATCAATTTAAACTTTTGATCAAAAAAAAAAAAACAAACTCTTTGCCGACTTGTTTTTCCGCCGACCTCCCTCCCACCGAATCAACACTTCAATACCCGAGACCCATTTAGCCAAAACTGTCCGTACGTAAACTAACCAGACATTGACATAAAAACACATATACCGTTGTATTATCGTTTTCGTAGACGGGCAATCGTTTTTTTGACAAATGCCGAAAACGTAAATATATTCGGTACTTCAGTCCGACTGCGTGTCCCCTAAAATTTCGAACAATACGATTGCTGTAAAGTCGATGCCCTTGCATTCGAAATGTCTGCAGTGCTCGTGTTTCGCCAATAGAATGTCGTTTCTTTTTTATAATTATTCTTATAAAAAATGTTTGTATTTTAAATAACGCTGCCGGAGCCGTGACCTTATGAGTCTCCGGTCCTGCCGGCAAAATAGAAATTTAGTTAATAATATTGAGAAATTATGGCTTAACTAATCGTTTTAGTCGTGTCGGCGAACGTGGTAAGTCGAGAGTACTGTAATAAATTAACCGTCGAATTATTCGAATAATTTCTGCTCGATTATAAAACCATATAAAATATAGATTTATTTAGTGATTTCGACAAATTCACGTCGAGTACTCGCGACTGTGTACTGTATTTCTTTGTGTCACTGTATTGATCTGAAATTATAGTTGGGGTGAACAGTTGTTTTAACAATAAAAAGGTGTACTGTGTTTTCCCAGCTCCCGCGTTTGCAGTAAATTCGGCGTTACGGCTAAACTAAACATTTTATTTCGTTGTTGCCGATAAATAACTGCAAACAAAACCGCGAAAATCAAAATAACGGGCTCTCCTGCGGGTGACGCTACCGGGGACGTGAACTAGCGAAAATCCGCGGGTGAGACGATAATAAGGCGATCGCGGTGTCCTGTATCGTTCCTTTAAGATTATCGCATTAAATTTCCCATACTTTAATCTCGTTTCGTAACTAATCCGTATCTGTTCAAACTGTTCTCGGACGACGATTTCAGACAATACCTGTTAGACGATATATATATATATATATATATAGCTGGTGTAGTCGACAATTTGTCATTACAACGATAAATTTAAAAATGACTACGATTCACAATAAAAATAATCAAAAAAAATGACTACGGGCAGCCGCTAATGATTCGATTGCGATTCGGTTTGCCGGTCATCATAAAAATCATTTATCTATCGTGTGATAGGCCGGTGGTATTGACTTAAACCGTGGTTCGGATAGACCGTTAAATTCGTAAAACCGAAAGTATACGATAATATTGTTATACGCGCAATTTGTATAGTTAAAAAATTGACTACAGTTTTTTTTTTTTTTTTTTTTTTCGAACAATCGTATCTAGGTTTTGTATTAAACTTATAAACCGTATACTTGTATAGTTAATTAGTTTGTTCGCGCGCAGATTTCGAATTCAGCGAAAGGTTTAACACCGCGTGCATTCACTGCAATATGCGTGCGTCGGGTTAAGCCTTTGCCCGGGGATTACGGCGTGTCGGCCTCCTGTTGGCGTTTTATTGTTCCCCGCGAGCGCTGCGTGAAATTGGAATGCGAATTTCATCAAACGTGATAAACAGCTAAATCATAGGGGGAAAATAAAAAAAAAAAAAAAAAACCCCCGGCACCGGATCACACGTAACGAAAAATAAGTAGGTGTATAACACGTTACACGCAATATGAGTGTAAAAAGTTCAAAAGAGAACCCGAGGGCGAAGGGACGAAAACGCTCCTATTGATTTTTTTTTGTTTTTTTTTTTTAGATTCTGAACGCAACGAGGGGTCTTGTTGTTTTACAATAATGTTTATTTATTTTTTTTTTTTTTTTCTTTAAACACATTATCTACCAGATGACTTCGTCAATCTATACACTCGCACGATGTTTCCGGTAGCAAATTTTGTCTAGTTGCTGCTACTTTCAAAAGGTAATCATTCATCGATATACCTATTAGTTTTTTAACGCAGCAGATAAGACTACCGAAAACTGAGTACGGTTTACTGTAAACCGGAGAGTTATCCGATGAAAATTAAAGAATGAAATTCGTTGTTTAGTTAAGTGTTTAATTAATCATTATAGAAAAAAAGTTACGTATTTTTTTTTTCAATCGTAACAAAATCGCAACTTATTACTAACTGTCCATATTTACCGTATCGTTCGAGTGAATCGAAAACCAATACCCCGGATAATGTTGTTTAGAATTTTCATAATGAGTATTGAATGGCCTACAATCATTTTGAAGGGTACCTGCCGAGTTTTTTTTTCTCTCGGTTTATTATGCGTGAACGTGTTTTCGAACAAATTTCACGATTCCACAATAAAATGCTCGTGATAAAGGCCCGTTTTAAAATTGTATTACGAATGTGAATTTATGTTCGCACCCAACGAGTGTATACTAAGGTTGAGAGATTTTTTATTTTTATTTTTTTTTTAAATGAGTATGGCGTGGTGTATAACAGATGTACGATATATATACCCATCAATGTAATGAGAAACAAGTTTTTATATTTTTACATTAAGTACTGTCACACCGAGGTTGTAAATTGTAAAATGTTGTCATTATATTTTGGCGCAAGGAATTTTGTAAAATATAAACACATTTGTGTTTATATAGAAATAAAAATATAAAAAAAAAATAAAAATAAAAATGAACTGAATATTTATAAGGAAAAAAAAATAAATTGAATTGAATTGTCATAACTGAACAACATTTTTACATAAAAAAAAAAAAAACAAATCTACAGAAGCTTTCTGATAAAAATAGGATATAATTTACAATTTACTGATGTAGTACTGAATTTCTCTAAATTGTATTATTTTTAGGGGGGTAAAATTTGGCATGATACGACGAGCTTCTAATCTGTTTTTAATAAATCCTTCTCTTGTTTCAGCTCCACAGACAATAGTATTAGCTTCAGTTACTAATTTAACACACCTTTCGACTAATTGAGTGTGACGGGGCATCTGAGAGAATTTATCCGAAATTTCACTTTGTACTAGATTTATGTCATTCATTGCTTCAAATATTGTTTACGTATTTACTAATTTCGTTAACGGAGGCTTAGTCATAGACTTTCAATTTACTAAATTTGCATAATCTTCAGCATCAAAATTTTAAGTAGGAACATTTAAAACACGTATTTCTGCATTTTCTGAGGTTGATTGACGGATCTTTAAAAATGTCTTTAATGCTAATAACTCCTTAATATGTTTTCTTTCATCGACCAACATCGCAATAAATATATTTTCTGAATGGCCAAAGAATCCGTAATACTAAATTACAGGGTTTATGAATGATTTCAAATTATCTGGTAAGTATCCTGATAATTTTATTGTATCGAATAAATGTTTTGCTCCACGAACGCAAAATGGTTTTGTTTTGATATTCAGCCACGTAGGTGCGTAAACTTTTAAAATAAAATTCTCAAATAGTGTTTCAGATGAAACAAAAATCTATAATCTCAAAATTCTATTAACAGTTGTAACCCATCGTTAATGGCAAATTGCTCCGAGGTTTTCTTTTGGCTATGTTCTCGTCACATGATCCAGAGTGAAGGTTGACATATTTCCAATAAATATAATTGATCAGTACCTTAAGTTTGGTTTAGATTTGGTAACGTCAACTAAAATACATACAATTGGACCAAAATCTTCAACTGCTAGTTGTTCACAATTGATTAATGATTTCCCAACAATTCCAGTAAATGTTTTAGGGCCCTCTTGCTCTATCAAAATAATTAAATAGATGACGTAACGTCAACTTGTTTGCATGTTACTGACAAATAAATCATTTCGACGGTTTGTTAAACTTTTCTTCCAGTTTCCGGATTATACATAATTTGATTCCAGTATTAACTGCGGTTTCATCACAACCAATGGCCAAAATATTTTTTAAATCGATTGATTTGGAGAACAAACATGGAATAATTTGGTTACAAATAGATTTAGCGTCACCATTATTTACAGAAATGCGTCCAAAGTATTCAGATCCTGGTTCTTTTACTGGTCGTGTGTGTTCTTTATTCATTAATCTCCGGCGGTTATATTTATAAAACATAATCCTATCTTTTCGACCGTCATAATATAGTCCAAGAAATTCTTGGTCAAAACAAAAGAGGTGTCTCTACTAAATTTTTTCTATTTTTTGCACGAGCTCGACGGATTTTACTACAGTCTACAACTTGTGTTATATCATTTAGGGTAATACATATTGAAGAGTAGCCGATACAATAGCATCATCAGCTCGATCTAAAACACCATGTTTATCCAATGTTATAGCCAGATCAAGAAAAACGTTAGTGGTAGTTGTATTTTTAGCTGGGATTAGTAGAGAGGTGATTTGGATTTCAGTTTGTGAGATTATTCTTAAACTTGACATAGCGCTAGGGTTTTTTATTTTCAGTCTCAGAAATTAATTTATTTCTTTTGTACGTTTCCCGTTGAAATTTCCTAGCCATATTATTTCCATTGTTTAATGTTGTGTTTCTATCTGAAAAACCAATCATCATTTTTCGCTGCTCACTTGGAAATAGTCTCTCTTTAATAGATACTTTTCGGTTTTTTTCACATGAACAATTTTCGAATCATTTACATTTACAAGTGGCAATATCAAATAGATTCTGGTCCTTATTTTCAAATTTTAATCATTTTGTTTTATAACCAATAACATATTTTTTTTTTTTTATATAAGGTTTTCGTATATTTCAATAACTTTCGTGGTACGCACTAATTCGTGCCAAAATTGTACGATGTTCTACATAAGATATGTGTTAGCTATGTGCCACACTTTTTCGATTTTTGTAGCTACTATTTCACTAGTGTTATGTCTCTGTATTGTTTCTTACGTGAATTTTATTTAGCCAAAAGTAATAATTTCACGACATCTTCGTAAGTAGGTAAAACGCTATTTGGCAATTGTCTCCCCGGACCAAAGATTGGATTTTTCACACGAGTAAAGCCATGATTTAATTGAAAAATAATTTAACAGCACCAACAAATAACTAATACGTTCTACGTCAAATCACGAATATCGCACGATGCATAACTAACATTAATCAACTGTCAACCGATAAATTCGATAATATCGAGCATCTCGCTATAAATTGACTACGACAAAAACTTTAAAGAGCCACTGGGCCGGTGCATAAATATTATAAAGTTTTAGAATGCTTTGATAACTGTACCTATACATCGGCGATAAAGCATCAACACCGAACGCCGCACGAAAATAATATTCGTATTTTTTTTCATTTCTCCGATCATAAAACATAACGGCACCCACCCCAGTGTATCCGTCGTCGTGGCACGGCATTGGTGTAAATATGCGGTTAGTTTATCGCGGTAAAAACATTATCGGGCCCTACCGTGGGCTTTCATTTTCGGGCCTCATCAACGTCCATCCTGTTTGTTATCGAATTGACTTATTACTTACGTATAATTTATAAGCGTAACAGTATTGTACAAACACAAATTCTACCGCAATTATTACGTGAATTGCGTCGATAAATTTCGAAAACAATTATATTACGTCCGGTCGTTAGTTTTACCAAACGCTTTCGGACGAAAACGTCTCTAGTCCGCCAGCAATACATTCATAGCGTATTTTAAATATTTTTTTTTTTTTTTTTAAATATAAAACACGGTTTTAACGCTATAAACACTCTGGCACTCGTCATGGTTATCGCGGAAATAGTAAAGTACAAACTATCGACATTTTCTCGGCGAGAAATATTATTAATATTATTATTATTTTTTTTTATTTTTTTTTTTTTTTGTCGTATACCCACTGCCCGATTTTCGATTTTTCAAATTGCCTATACACATACTACAAATTCCATAAACGTTTTGTACCGGTTGAAATCTAAAGGTATTTTATTGTTGAAAAAATACACCGTTTCGGTGTTGAAACGTTCAATTTTTATCTACACGACGCACGTCGTCGTCGTGCATATATCACTTTTTAGTTTGCCCATTTCGCAAGTCGGGATCCACTACTGTCTGCCTGCCGAGTGGCCAAACTTAAAATTGTGGTGGCACATCTCCCCGACGGGTATCGATGAAAATTGAAACTTTCAACAAAAATCTCGTTTATTTATGGAATTATTAATATGTATATAATAATAATAGGTTTGCTAATATTTGATAATCAAATGTCGCTAAAATTGATTTCACCGCTAAACACGCAGTAAGCGTATTGTAAAATGTCTCGAATCGCGCACAATAATAATTATTATATTAAATTAAACTGAACAAATTTACGCCGAAATGTATATGCCATGCAAATATCAAGTTTAACGGGAGGATTGTTTTTAGTCTTTCAACTATTTTTTTTTTTTTTTTTTTTCAACACCTCGTTACACAATAATTATTATTACTTTATTTATTCGCACAATTAAATTATTATTTTTAGACTAGATCCAAAATCCTTTCGGAAAAGAACGGAAAAGGGGTACACTAGAGACTCGGATCAAAATTTCTGGTAAAAATATTGTTCACGGGCGGACAAAAATACACACACATCATGGTAAAACTTAATACATTCGCTCAGAATCTAGAACAGCAAAATGTTTTAAAAATCGTAGAAAACGCTAATGGAAAAATTGGGTGAAATTTGCAATTCTCTACGATTGTTATTAACTGAACTGCAATAAAAAAATAAAAAATAAAAAACAGTTTTTGATTTTTTTTCTGATCGCGTAAATATTTCCGTTTTGTCCCATCACTAAGAGAACAACATGAAAAATCAAAAGGATTACCCCCCATCCCATCGCCGTCAGTGCGCCAATTAAGTTGGATTTTCTTCCGGAAACCACACATGAGTTTTAATGATTGGATCGATATTTCTAGTAAAAAAAAAAAAAAAAAAAAAAGAACCTTATTGGATACAGGTAGGATAATAAAAAACACATACGTCGTAGTAAAATCAATACAATCCTATAGTGATATTATTATCACGGTTTTGAACTCCTCGGGACGTTTGACGAGATCGAGAAGTCAAAGGCTGGGCCCGCCCTACACTCTACGCCCATATTTCGGTTGAATCATCGGGCGATTTTGAAAAGAGAAAAAAAATATTGGCCTCCGCCGGTGTGTTTCGCGTTTGCGCGGCTCGGCGGCTCGGTCCGTCAGAAGAATTATTTTATTGTTTCCGGTAAACACCGTGGCGATTATGTTAATTCCAGTTCAGTTTTTATCGACGGTTAGGTCTGTAAAGCAACCGGGGAATGATCGGGGGTGGGTGTCCTCTAGCGCAATATTTTTTAATGTACGCGGCACTCGAGCTGCAGTCACGACGAAATACTATTAATACAATAGTCTCAAACGAACGATACGGTACTTATAGAAATATATACAAGGTGAACGATATATTCCTCTCGAAAATTCTCGTCCGTACCGTTTCCGATTTATTTTCTCCTGTCGTCGCGTAATCTATACATGTAAAATATCAAATGTATGTCTGTTTTGCCCTATATGCATACCCCTACACTGTTCGTCCGATCGCCGTGACTCTTTGGTAAGTTGTTGAGTGCGGTACTCCCGCGAAGGTATCCGGACTATTACATCCTATACATCGCAATACGTTCAAGATCATTAATGCGTTGCTAGGGAAACTATCGTTGTTTAGTTACCAAAGATCGTATATATTTTTTTTTTTATTTTTTTTTTTTTTTTTTCGTTATTCCGGTATATATAAGCCAAATACCATTCGCTCGCTGACTGATCAACGTCCAGACCAATCCGCCGGACGTAGAGACTTGAATATTCGGTGGTATATATCTTATGCTGTAGGGGTGAGATAAGAAAACATTTTTTTAGAAATCTATCCTCTAAAGGGTGTGCCCGCACGTGAATTTTACCGAAATTGAAAATTAGTTCAATTTTTGTACTCGAAATGTCTAAAAGAATTGAATAGGAGGTGGATTTCAATACCTATATCGAGCTATAACATTTTACCAATAAAACGCGTAAAATCCGCTCTAGTAGTTTGCGGGTCTATTAATGTCATACAGAGTTTTATATATATATATAGAAGATAAGAGCCAAATACACTCAAATCATTCACTGATCAACGCCGATAAGGAGATTAACGAGTAGAAAGAATGAAACGATCGTGATAGGACCGATTAAATTGGACGAGGAGTGGAGGGTTAAATACACGGATAATTCTAATTTTTCACGGGCAATGCCGTGCGGGACAGCCGATATTATTAAAAATACCACGGCCACGGTGCACTAAGACAGGACTGTTGTGGGTGGGCATTTCGAGAAGGTCCGGGTATAATTGTCAGCTTACGGGCGTAGCCCGTCTGAGAGCTGTACATTTTTGTTTGCCCCAAAATAGCCTTAAGACATTTGACACGTGTCCGTACGTACAGGACGTACTATATAGCAAGTTTACCATATACTTATTAGAACCTTATTTTACCATAAAATAAGGTTCACTGTTGTCGGTGGAAAGTAGGAATATAGAATGGTAGTATATAGATAGGAATTTAAATTATATCCGCATACAACGATAAATTGCAAACGAAAATCGTTTCTGGGCCAAGTAGTATTAGTCGTGTTTTTTACATTGTTGCCACGGTAACGCCAGTAATCAACAGAAATAAATAAGAAATAATTAAAGTCGAAATCGAGTTTTTTCGTCATTTTTTTTCTGCCACGTTAAACAAACAAATAGGCATATTGAAAATTACCTCTTTAAAGCACCAACTAGACAAAATTTTCTACCGGAAACAGTATAGGAGTGTATAAGTCGGACGAAGTCTTCTGGTAGAAAAATTATTTACAGAAAATAAAAAAATAAATAAACATCATTGTGACCCCCTCGCTCTGCTCAGAATCTAAAATAATAAGCAACTACATTTACAAAAAAAAATAAAGCGAAAGACGTTTAAATAAAATTTTTGCGACCCCGAATTTACGCCCCTGGATACTGATAGGTGCTAAACTTGTGGACATCCGCGTAAAGTTTCTGTTACTAAAATTATTAATGATAATGAAGTAAAGGCGGAGGTGAAACTTGAGGGGCAGCTGAAAAGGGACAGCTTATCCCGTCGAATAGACTTGTGTCTTTTTTTGACGTTATTACAGTCGGCCAAATCGATTTGGGAATGAGCAAAAAAAAAAAAGTAAAATCAGTCAACCAAATGGACTTGCCTGCCACGCATAATAAATTGACTTTACTTAGCCCTTGGGCAAGTCCGTTAAGGGACTGGTTCGCACGACGAATTGTTTTATTTTTTATTTTTTTAGAGCTGAACTTAGTTCATCACTAGGGCCTCTTATTGGCTTCCAATAGATCGTATGGTAAGCAAATCAAGTGGTAAACCAGTTAGATAAACCGCGTATTGTATCAGTAACAATAACATTAAGATGGTGCGATTTTTCATTATTCCGAATATAACGGTAGTTGTAATAATTTGTATGTCCAATCACTAAAATTTTCCAGTGTGTTCGTCTACCTATTTTGGCGTGATTTTAACCTCTTTTCAATTTTTATATTATTCTTTTGGTTAAGAATTATTTTGACTTGTAAAGACCACTCTGTTCATACTAACGAAATAATATGGATTTGTTTAAAATTGCCATTGATTTCGGTTATAGAAACGACGAAAATAATTTTATAACCACAGAAATACTCAAAAAAAAAAAAAAAAACGGAAAGATATCCTAAAATCAACCCAGAATAATTAGAAAAAAACGGGGAAATTTTGGCGATTAAACCATCAAATTAATACTATTAACGATAATTTAGGAATAACGACCATTTAAACTTTTTTTTATAAGTTGTAGGTCAATTTTCAAAATATTAATTTTTAATTTTAAAACGCACCGTTTTTGCACTCCGAATTTTTTTATTTTTTTAATTTTTTAAATAGGTGATTTCTCTCTAAAAACAAAATCAAACGAGTACCTCTATGACTTTGGTTTCGATAGTATATATTTACATATACATACGGGAATAGCCCGTAATCACTTATTTTAATAAAATTGAAACTTCGAGTTATCCACGAAATATTCGAGTAAAACAAGATTGGTTTGTCGTTTTTTTTTTTTATTACATTGTTCAAATAGGAAACTCTAGGGACCGGGAATAAAGTTCGGCTTATTGATGGTTTCGAGTTATAAACGTGAAAATGAGACCCAAATTATCTCTGGAACTGCGCGTTCAGTCGCCATGCGACTTTTTATCTGAAAGATAGAGAACATCGCGGAGCAAGTCTTAAATCTAATTTTGAATCTGTAAGTCACGTTTTTGTAGCTATGACCACACCCTGAAATCTAGATACATTTAATCATTTCATCAAACGTTTAATCATAATCGGGGCCGTAACGGTTGTTAATAATTCGCAGAGTCTAACAAATGCAAATTAGCAATTGGCATCCTCTATAACGCTCAATCTAGCATGATAAAAACTTTTCTATTGGCTACACCGGTCAATTTGTTGCTGTTGTTTACGCAAGTTCTTCTTGCATTTCCAAAAAAAAAGTAAGTCGCTGTCCAATTTTTATCTCGAAATTTAACTCCTACAGCAGTGTTTCCCAATCTATTTTATTCCACGCCCTGAAGATTTTCACAAATTCCAAAAATATAAAAATAAAGTTAATGACCTTTTGCAGTAGATACAGTAATATGATTAAAATTTTAACTCTACCGTATGATTATTCCTATTAATCCTTGGGGAAATTGTTGATAGCGCACAACGAATGTGACAGAGACAACGTCGATACAAATGGAATTAATGTGCGGAGAGCTTTTTCTGTTACTCTCGCGTAAAAAGTGATCGTCCGGAAGGCCAGGATTCCGCTAAAGATTTGTCATTAAATAAATCCTTTGCGCTCGAATCCGCCTTCAGCTCCGAAAATTCATCCTGATATTTATCTGGAACTCTTTCAGCTGGCAATCTTGACGGGTTTATTCCAACTCATCTCCATTTTGAGGTCTGTAATGTAACGTTCAAATTACTCCTCTAGGGCAGTTGAATGTCGCAAGATGGCATTGTTTAATGATTGAGGCGGTGTAACACGATAACGGACCAACTATATATTTAACTTCAAATTCACGTGATGTTTTTAAATTTAGAAATCGATTTCATCGGCACTATGCTACCCCTCTCCCCTTCCCCACACGTAGTACCTGAATTCCTCCGGGTCGGGAAATACTATCCGTATGTTTATTACGGAGTTTCATTTTGGCGACGCGGACGATATATAATGCGGCCGTTATTATTTCAACAAAAAAAAAAAAAATAAATAAATAATAATAATTTTGTTTGAAAAGAACGGCGAAAATATATCGGCACCGGCCAGTGTATATTAGAATATTCACCGGTTAGACCGCCAACGGCCGTTCGTAACGGGGTGCAGCGCATTATTCTGCACGTCGTTTTCGAATACGAATTCTATGCGTACGAACCACGTATATTCTTTATCGACAATAGTAAAAAATACTGTGTAAACCCGCGGCTTTCGGATATGGTAATACATCCCGTCCGCGTGTACGAACACTATACAATATGTGTACGCTCGACGACGATTATTATTGTTCGTAATTTTATTCGCGGCAATATCGCACGTTGACGCACGAATATATATATATATATATTCAAGGTGCTTACGGTATTCTTCGAGTTTTTTTTTTTTTTTTTTCCGCCCGGCGTAATAGTTACAAGAAAAAAAAACTTACAAGAGTCGCGGGCAGGGCAGGGTTGTAAGTAATTCGCACACGATTCGGCGGACCGTTCGACTAGAAAATGTACTGGCACTTATACGGACGAGGCCTTTTTATCGACGGTAAAAAGGACGGAACGTTCAAACGACCCGCGGACTCCGGACACCGAGTTTTGTTTATTTGGCCCGTTAAACGTATTAACCTCTCCAGTCCGGGGGTACAGCGTTGGACTCTATACGGGAACGGGAAAGAAAAAAAATATTATCTCGACTTCGTGTACAAAAAAACAAAAAAAAAAAAAAAATCACCAACGCCGGACTATAACGACAATAACGATATTAAAGAAATAAAAAAAAAAAAAAAAAACCGACGTACTTTTTCCGAATTCGCCGAAATTGTTTAATAATCCGTCCGACGGGCACGTATCGGAATTTGTTGTACAACGCGAACCGAGGTGTTTGTGTGGTTTTTTTTTTTTTTTTTTTGGGTTTCTTTCTATCCGTAAACCACTTTACTGGCAGACGTCCTTTTCCGATTCTCAAACGCGGCACCTTTTCTAAAAGCATTTCGGATCTAGTCCGGTGCATTAGTGAAATCATTTTTTTTTTTTTTTTCGTTTTACGTTGTGGTTTTCTAATTAATTTTATTATCTTCGATTTTTTTCCATCTTCTTTTTGTTGTAAGATACTCGCAGTTTTCACAGAATATTAACATTAAGCATTTCTACGCGTGGAAAACTTTTCAAAACACACTGACCTATTTTGAACAATTTATAGGCATTTTAAATTTGCATCGAATTCAATGAAATAAAAACGTATTTTAATAATTCTGTTTAATTAGCGTTAAGTGTACATTTTGATGAAAATCATAAAACTTACGGCATTTCAGAACATGATTAACTGTAAACTCCGCTCAGAATCGGTTATTCGTTGGCAACGATTTTATATTGCGTACATATATATATAAATTAAATTCCCCTACAAAAGCCTACTTTCTCAACTTCCCATCAAGGTTAACAACAGCGGGGTAGCATAGTGACGATGAAATCAATTCCTAAATTTAAAAACACCACGTGAATTTGAAGTAAAATTATAGTTGGTCAGTTATCGCGTTACATCCGCCTCAATCATTAAACAATGCCATCTTGCGACATTCAACTGCCCTTGAGGAGTAATTTGAACGTTACATCACAGACCTCAATGGAGATGAGTTGGACTAAACCCGTCAAGATTGCCAGCTGAAAGAGTTCCAGATAAATATCAGGACGAATTTTCGGAGCCCAAGGCGGATTCGAGTGCAAAGGATTTATTTAATGACAAATCTTTAACGGAATTCTGGCCTTCCGGACGGTCACTTTTTACGCGAGAGTAACAGAAAAATCTCCTCCGCACATTAATTCCATTTGTATCGACGTATCTCTGTCACATTCGTTGTGCACTGTCAACAATTTCCCCAAAGATTGATTACTTGGTCAGAAATAAACAATCACACCATGGTACGAAGTATATGTGTTTCGGTTGTTTTTTTTTCTTTTATCTTTATCCCCCCCCCTGTAAATATTTATATATTGATAATGTCAAAATCTCACCCGCCTAATGCACGTATGTTTTAATTCCGGACTAGACACACCATTATTAGGTGCGTTGTTCGTCGGTTTTCTCGTTTTTAAAATAAAATATAAAACCCCCCCGCAACTCAGAGCGAATAAATTTAAACAAAAATATACGGAAACATTTGCTTATTTTGTGCCGCTAGTGGGGTAGGGGAAAGGGATTTAAATTATACCTAAGGCGCGCATTTGGTCTCGCGGTAAGATTTTCCCCTTGCACAATATCATGTCCTACGGCAGGGACAATGGGATTAAAGAAAGAAAAAAAAAATATATATATATATATATATATATATATATATCTGATCGTGATAAATAAACTGTTACCGGGACACATACATTCCGGATACCTCTTTCCCACCTACCAATTCCTCCTGTCACGGAGACTTGACACTGATTAAGATACCGCGGAAATATATAACCGCGCTTTTTCGTTAAAAATTTCAAACCGTCGTTTAAATTCAAAAAAAGTTGTTGAGTTGTTCCCCTAACGTCGTCGTCGTTCTTGAAGATAAATCGGCACCGTATTCACCGTAGATAACTAAAAGAACGGAGGACGACCCGTCGAACCTTAATGCATGGTAAAAAAAAATTAATTGTAATATTTCTGAGATTGCACTGGTTAGGACATAATTTATGAAGAAACACGCACAGTTTTTTTCTCGGTGGGCATATCTCTATAGCGGAAATCAATGTTCGATTATCACGGAAATCTTTTGGGAAATCTTCCGGGGATATGCGCACTACCAATCCGTTCTTCTATTATCTTTGGGATTTACCCTTACCGTCCAACTTGTTAAGACTGATCACCGATACGGCTAGAAATAAAATACATACATCTCGAAATATACTTGAAACGTATAGTGTACATAAATTACATTTTTTCGGATTATTCGTAATAGAAAAAGATAAAACTCTGTAATTTACTACAATCGCATTGAATACTGTTTTTCTGCAGTCGTTCTCGTAAATTAACCCTAAACTACGAGGGCCTGCGCACGACCTGTATTTTTTGCCCGAAAACATTTTTTACAGGAATAACTTGCATAACCTCGTTGAGTAAACCGATTTCGATTATATTTTTTATTCTTTTCTGGAGAGAGAACGATTTCTTACATGGATTTAAAACGTTATATTTCTAAACGCTATAAATCAAATTCCCATTTCACTATTATCACAAACGTGTCCAACGCGCCCTGTAGGAAGTCAAAGAACAATTTATCGAAATCGGATCACATTACGAGGCATGATGAGAGTTTTCTCTGTAAAACGTATTTCGAGCAAAATCAGGTCGTGCGCATGCCTAAAATTTAAGACTGAATGAATTTGTATATTTTCAATATTATTTGTCAAAAACATTTTTAGCAGTAGGCTTTTTAGTAGTAAAAAATGTTAACAATAACAATTGTTAAGTATTTGTAATATGCCACTAGCAGGACTCTAGAACATTGAATTTGTCGTCGGCGATTTTTCGCGTGCTGCTTTTATATTTCCTTTGTATAGGAATTCAATTTACTCTGATATCGGTACACCTATTCACATCTTATCCCGTTGGTTTGCGCCTTTTAGTAGGTTTTTAGTGTCTGAGAGGTGTAGGGCTCGAGTAACGTAATATTATAATATGAGCACAAAAAATTCAATATCGCCTATCGTATTACACGCATTACATTATAAATCGTAAACTGTTTCCTAGTGTACTCTATATAAACATATTATACTTCGTCGCGTTTAAGCAACATTATACGTGTTTTCAATAATTTATACTCGTATAAAATATCGTAAGCAACCAGGTTTATAGAAATGTATTTATTTAGTTTTCCATTTTCGTCCTATTAAACTATTATCATTTATACGAATCATTTATATTATTATGAGAAACGAGTAAAAAAAAAAGAAATACTAAATTCCCCGGTCGCGTCCCGTAATGTATTTCGAGTATCGATCAAAATAAATCAATTTTAGATTGTGAGCGTAGCGAGGAAAGTATTAGTTTTACTACAAAAAACTTTCCACCGGAAATCTTGCTACAATCAAAAAAACCGAAAAGATAGTTTTATTGTAGCATTATGAAAACTGATTGTGCATTGTAGGAGATTTTTTTTTTTTTTTCTCGTAAGTTATTTAATAATAGGGATAATACGGAAATATATGCGCAAAAACGGGTTTATATTTTGTTTTTTTTTTTTTTTTTTACACTTAAAAATAATCTCAAAGAATTTCGCACACGTGGTGTGAAGTATGCGTCTCAATCTTTTTTTATTTTTAATCTTTCGGGAGGATATTCGAACGACAACCTATTACAGTACTTTAATATTAGTTATTGGCGACCAACTCGCCTTTTAATAATATTTATAATTCTAGTTCAAATTCACGCGACCGCACTCGGCAGTAAACGTAATATTCGAAATATTCGGAATATTTAAATTTGAAAAAAATGATTTGTTTGGTTTTTTTGTTGTGTTCATTCTAGAACCGTTTGGAAATTAAAAACGCAATACTATAGATCAGTAGTTCCTGATCTTTTTAGACGGTGCTTTTTTACATGACGTCGGTAACGTGTTTTTTTTTTTTGTTTTGTTTTTTGGTTACCATTTGGTAAAAATTATGATAAACCATGGGCGGAATTGCTGTGAATTTTTACGGGACCAAAAGAATTTTTATTCACATAAAATCATAATAAACTAGAACATTTCAAATATCTATAAACAACCTAAAAACATCCAGAATATGTTGAAAATTGAACCACATCTGTAAACTGTGCTACTATGAGTATTTGGTGAACATTTCACGATTATTGTTTATCACTGAATTAAAACAAAGACACCGAATCGAAATTAACGGAAACCGTTATTGGGTTCTATTCCCCCGGTAATTTCTCGTTTTAGAGAAAAGCGAAATTTGTCCTCCTGTACGCCAAATGGACAAAACGTTTGCCGACGCAAGATTTCTGGTCGGGAGATAAAATCAATCACAGGACAGAAGAAAGAAAGAATGAAAAAAAAGGAAACGCGCATCATAGTACAACCGCCGATACGTTCTTCGCTCGGGTCGGGTTTGGGTCAGGTTATTGTAAATACGTATTTATTAAATTTTTTTTTTTCGTCGTACGGGCCGCGGTGCGCAATTTGGGTAGTACAGTGTAATACAGAGTATAATGGGACCGGTGGGAAACGTAATGAAAAACGGCGGTTTTTACGGCATTTCGGGGTCAACCGCATAATATACCGTATAATTGTATTGTACAATAATAATAGGTTTTGCTCTTAAAATATAGGAGGGAGTCCCGGCCAAACGTCCACAAGAACCTGTCCTGACCGGGCCGCGTCTCTTTTTGCCGCGACGTTTACTCGGCTGCCAGACCTTCGTATAATAGTCGCCGGACGCCGGAGTTTCGGCAGGAAACTGCGGAAAACTTCACCGCCACCCACCTCCCTACCGTCTACCGGTCTAGATTTGTATCGATTTTAATCGATTAATGAAATGTGTACGGTTTACGAATGCGCCACGTCTCGTGGTCGACGGAAAATCTCGTCGTCTTACCGGGGCCCGCAGTCGGGTGTGTAACGGTCGCATCACGTCGCATTCGGCTACGTTTTTTTTTGCCCCAACAAGAACAGTCGTGTCCTTGGTTTAAACATATTATTTTCAGTCGTCTGACCCAGAGGTTCCCCCGACCTATGGTCCACCTGACCGCCGGTGGTCCGCCAGACATTGTGTAGGTGGTCCGCCGCGAGCCATGCCTACAAAATTTAAACATATGTTGGTTTTTTTTTTTTTGTCCGTTGGGGTGTATAGTGCGTCGTTTATTTGTAAATGTATATTACACTATGTTAATAATTTAACCGATAATCTAATCTTGTGTGTACGGCAAAATTGGATTGTCGGTAGCGTACAACAGACTGTGTGTCATGTTTTCGACAACTTATTTATGGCGAATGTGGATTTTCCGGACTGCTCTTACATTTGGGCACGATAAACGAAGACGTCGGTTGGACGCCACTAAAGACACGCGTGTAGCTCTGAGCAGTATTCCCCCACGAATAATATTTGTTAGCTAAGAAAATGCAAGCCCCAAAAATGGCATTAAATCGTTTTTATAATTGTAATTTACCTTAAATAAACACAATAATATGATTTTGTATGGGTTTTTTTTTTTTACAATAGTGATTTGCGTTAAGTTGTTAATAAAAATATAAAGCTTTTACTTAAAATGCCTATTTGGACTTACGGCGTCCAAGTTATGGGGAGCTGCCGAAAAAACCAATATAAATAAAATTCAAACCTTTCAATCCATAACTCTTCGCATAATTACAAATGCACCATTCTATGTTTCAAATCACACTCTACATACCGACCTAAGAGTTAAACACTGTAGACGAAACTGCAAAGCTACTATATAAACGATTTCGTTCACGACTAACCAACCACCTTAATCCCCTAATATCAGCACTAAATTCTGACTCCATTCGTGGAAACCCTCCTCGTAGGCTAAAAAGAAGATGATGTTGCGATCTAAACCATAATTATAAATTAAAAAAAAAAATATATATATATATATATATAATAAATTCTATAAATTAAACAAACTTCTGTTATAAAGTGTCGCTATTGGGAAGGGGGGTGGCTTCTTTTTCCACGCGTCGCATACCAATTAATGTATTTCCGCACACATTCTTATTGTAAATTTAAATTACAGATTGTATGTTTTAAAATAAAGTTAAAAAAAAAAAAAAAAAAAAATTATAAACATTATTATAAGCCTGATATAAGGAATGTTTTTTTATTCATTCATAATCTAAATTCTGAAATGCTTGAAAGAAAATTGATTCTTGTTTTTAAGCAAAATAAATTCTAAAATTGAAGTGATCCGTGACGTGTATGGAAAGTTCTCGTCCGTAGTGTCCGAAAAGTTGGGCATCACTGGTCTAACCGAACGGTTATAATCGAATTTAAAACGTCTTGTTGAATTGACCATTTGTAATACGACGTAAAAAGGTCTGTCGTTCGTTTAAAAATAATTGATCTACTTGGCGACAAATAAACGTCCGAAATTAACAAATAACTTTTACCAGTGAAAATAATAATTACAATAAATTAATGTCATTTACTCTCGTACGAGTATAGAAAATTTCGTTAAATGGAAGTTCGTTAATATAGAAGTTTTACTGTACTATTTTTTTTTTTTTTTTTAAATAATCATATACAAATGAATATGAACGCCGAGTTTAAATATAATTTTCAGATTGAATTAAAATGTTCAACATTTAATTACATGGTGGTGGAGGGGCAAAATTAAATGTTTGGTGTGCACATGCGCTCACCTTCGTCCCAGTGTAGCGCTGCCCCCGTTCGTCTGTAATCATATGATATAGGAATAAAAAAAACAAAACATTCGATCGTTGCCTTCGATAACGTTTTATTTTATACATTTTTTTTTTTTTTTTTTGTTTTCTTTTAAGATATTATTATTCACAATCTCGTCCAGTTACGTTATTTGTGCGCGTTTAAATTTTACATTAAAGCAATAAGGGGCGCCGATTTTTTTTTTTTTTTCCTACCGACTGGTTCGGCGAGAGTCCCGGCCAGAGACGAATGATTTAAAAATCGATTCGGTATGCCTCTTCCGATCCTGATCAGTGCCGTTATATCAGTAGAAATACGATTTGAACGGGCAATCGCGAACGTGGAATGGATTTTTTCGTTAACAAATGTCGTTTGCAGTGGCCGGTATCGCACAACCAGCCGGGCCGTCGTATTTATATTTTCAATATTCAACGCGACTCAGGTCTTGCATTTAACTGGGTCGGTAATTTTAAAACGGTCAGGGGGGGAGGGATGGGGGTCTAGTGATATTATCATCGTATTACGAAAACGGTTAAAAATTTAATCGGATTAAATATCGCCCCGCCAGGCTAACGTGTTTGGCGGAACGACTGGGGTTTTTTTTTTTTTTTTGGTTTTTAGATTATTATTAGCCAGAGTAAATCCCGTTGGAAACACTGTGCGCTACGGTCGTATCGTATACACGCGGCTTATACGGCACGTCTTAGTAACTTTTACTCGGCTAGAAGACTCGCCAAGTAAAGTAAAAAAAAAAATAATAATAATAATATATCAGAGGAATAATTTTAAGTAATAATGCACCGGGCGTAGTACATCCGTGTAATAACGACAAGAAAAGCCAAAGCTCATTCGTATATGACGACATGTGGCCGGGGCATCATATATTACGGGAGATTTCGCGTCTCATTCGGAATTAATAAATACCTAAGTAAAACCCGCGAGTTTTCAAAAAAAAAAACGTACGATACTGCTTACTGTTTGTAAGTGAAAAGTTGAGTAGATGGGATAAAGTAGACATTTTTGTTTATTATCTGTACGGAAAAACAAAATATTAATACTTTTTACTCTCGACATTTTTTTCTCTCACAACCAAGTACGCCTTATGATGGATTCGCGTCAAATTTCCAAAATCAAGGTTTCGCTAGGCCAAAATAATTTGTATGTAACACCGAATACAAATTAAATAATTAAGAAAATATATATATATATATAAAAAAAAAAAAACAATCTTTCGATAAAAGTGTTGAGAATTTCAAAAAATGTCTCGAGTAAACTATTATTAGGCGAAAAATCCTCGTTTCACAAGAGGAAACAATTTTGCTAACCGACAAAGTGCTTATCGATATTTAAAATTGTATAAAATATGTCTTTATGTATTCGTTATGGCAATTAAAATATGTGAAACAAAAAAAAAATCTGTCTAGAATCTGGCGCTCCATGAAATTGAGTGGCCCTAGGGCAGTTGCCCCCTTTGCCCCTCTCCATTTAGAACGGCCCTAGTTACTTTTAAAAATGTTCGAATTAAACTAATGTGAATTTCGAGTGTGAAAAATTGGCACGAATAAAGTTGTATATAAGTTGTGGTCGTTAAAAAAAAAAAAAAAAAAAAAAACTTTGCAAATTAATATTATTTCGGTTGACAAAATAAAAGTTACGAAAATGTGTAAACAATCGGTATGTTATAAATTATAACAACCGATTTTTTATTAATATTATATATATTTTTTTAATGAAATATGTAAGTATATTTATCATAATACCAGCTGCCATCATCCGGCCTTGCTCGGGTCAAGTTTTTTAATTATCCAGAATCGTCTAGTTGTCCCGCGCATCGTCTTTTTAAAATTCAGAGCGAAGTGTGTAAATGTATTGGTTTTATCACAATGTGAATTTTCTTTTCTGTCTATCTCGATTTAAATGTTTTTTTTTTTTTTATTATTATTATTATTTATTAAATTCCAAATTACTTTTATATTTTGCTTGATTTTAAATTATAAATTAAATTTTTAAATTTCGAGTTTCGTAAGCGCATTAAATATTTCTGGAACCAGCACAAATTGATTTAGTTTGCGCGGGACACGTGACATAGACATGTTAAATTGACTCTGGAAAAAAAACACTAAACAGTTAGATTTAAACCGGCAACGTTTAATGTTTGGCCCCGTCCATTTTTTATGGTCATTGAAAAAACGTAATTTAAAAATAGCGTTTCTCCAGCTCCGCGGCCAAATAAGGATCGCGTACACATTCAAGCAGTTTTAAAGATTTTACTCGCAAATTCCATCAAAGGTCCTGAAGGGTTTGGTCAAGTGGAGCAACATTTTTAAAGGAAAAACGGCCACCGTTAATCGGATAAACTGCGTACATCCTGCCTAGGGCAGCCGTTTTTTACTCACTAACCTAACCCTAACCGTTGACGGTGGTTCCTCGTTATCTTCGTTGGAATATTTCGGTAGATTGTCCGGTCAACATATGTAACGACCCGATTGAAATTGCTTCACTTCATTTCGAGAGCCCGAACTCAATGTAGCTTGATAACGACTTTTGTTTGTATATTTTATGGAGGTTTACCGATTTAGCATAACGTCACCGTGATAACCAAACTAGGTCGTTTTATTTTGTATAGTTATTTATACTATTTCCATGGTTTCCATGGTAAATCAACAAATATGTTTCATTGTGTCTTAAAAACGGTAATCTTTTTATCCTGACAATAGAAAAAAATCAACCAAATCGGCCGAGCCTTTCTCTAGTGATGATCTTACATACACGCGGCAATTGATTATTATTTTTTTTTTTTTTTTTTTTTTTTTTCTCTCCACATTTTGTTCTAGAACCGCACAATTTGTGGTGCGCCCCGCATTAACGCAAACCCCGGCATACAGTGACGACAAAACGATTATATAATGCCAAAAAGACGTGACATAGGGTAAACCGTAGAAATAATCAATTCGTGCGATTATAATTTCAAATATTTTCATCGTTACATACAAAACAAATTGTACCTCGCCAGGTAATCATTACGATTTCACCCTCTCCGGCGGCACCTGTTATACTCGGATTCCGAAACGTCAGATTTACTCATAGAATTCGGCTGTTTTTTTTTTTTTTTTTTTTTATTAATAATAATAATAAAACGAGACGGCGCATAAAAACGTAATAAGAAATAATATCGTCAAGTTTCAAACGTTTAACGACATTAAGTCGGTCGGGTTGGTGTGAATACTTATTATTATTATTGTCTGCTGGTCTTCTTCTAATTTTATTGCCTTTCCGTTAAATTGTTTACGGCGGCATCTGTTACCCCGGTACGATGTTTTCAGTGCTAAGTTTCAAGTGTTCTAATTTAACGCAAACGGGAATGTCGAGATAGTTTTTTTTTTTCTTTATTCTTGTCGAACGGGATATTAGATTAAAAATAATAATAAGTCTGTGCCGGCCGCGAATTGTATTTTTCACAGTGCGGTCCGTTTGATTGGTACTCAGGTCGTCGTCCTCGGCTCCCCCGTCACTGTATACTTTCGGTCCAAGGGTATAGTTTTTTTATTAACTAATAATATAATATTAAAATAATAAAATAAGTAATAGAATGCTAAACGGCCGGTGACAACTGCTGAGGCCGAAAAATCCGGCACGGCGGTCGTGGGGGCTCCGCGTTGACACATCGGTCCGATTAGAATGTGATTTTGTAAAATAAAACAATCCGGTCTTAGTGACATTTGCCGTGTCCGTTTAAAAAGAAAAAAAAAAAGGGGGATTTACCGGTGTCTGTTGAACGTGACAAAACAATCGCAATGTCTGCGGTTGAAAAAAATTGGCACGTTTTTGCGGTTGGCAGTCTGGTTTATTATCTTACGTCGGTGTTTTTTTTTTTTTTTTTTTACCGAGTCAATTTACGTATTCGTCGATTCGATTCGGTATCGATTGTCCGCCCGAGTGATTGCTCATCGTGAAAGTCCATAGTTTGTTTGACGAAAAGTGAAGTTTTTTACCCCCCCGGCCGTATCGATCCCGTATGCGTTCTGTACGCGATTAAAACAATTTGGGCCAACGGTCTGATCAAATGTGTCCGTACAGATTTAGACCGGTGGAAATAATTTACGGGGCCGCGGGAAATGAACACGACGAATTAATATTTTGTAGTATTCCGTAAAAACGCGATTTAATCACTGTTCCAGACGCTCTTTAAAAACCGTCGGATCCCTTAGAGAAATTGCCTTGCGACCCAACGTTTCCGGGTTTTTTTTTTTTTTATAAGAGTTTCCAACGATCAAATCCGCGCTTAGAATAATGTTTTGTATCCGAAATACGAGTACGATACGAGGTGTACCTTAAAAAAAAATAAATAAATAAATAATAATAAAACAGTAACGAGTTATTTTTTTAAATTTAAATCGTAGATTTTATCGTTGGAAACTCGTATATAAAACCGGAAGCGTCCGGGGTGCAAGGCATTAATAATTATAAAATGGTTTTTCTAGGGGATTCGACGTTTCAAAAGATCGTCTGGAATATTGATTAAATCGTCTTTTTAACAAATACTACTTATTCTTTTATTGCCTAGTAATGGTAATTTTTTTTTTTTATACTCGTACCAGTTATTAAAACTTGACAGACAACATTTGAAAACTGATTAAACCCCGGGACGTTCGTCCAAATACGCCAGACTCGTTGGATTAACTTTTCATTAATTATTTTGTTGTCGTTTTTACGGTTTTTTCAGGAGACTTTGGACACGGGCGATGACGGCGAGTGTAGTTCCGGTTCGCAAGCGGATAACATCGAGTACATGCGCCGGAAACGCCGGTTACGCCGGAAGCAGAACAAATTGCCGTGGTCGGTGGTCAACCCGGACGAAAATTTCTATTTCAACTGGCTAATGGTGTTGACCGGGTGCACGCTGTATAACCTGTGGACGGCGATTGTCCGGCAGAGTCTGCCCGAGCTGCAGCGCATGGCGTCCGGCTGGTGGTTGACCACGGACGCGTTCAGCGACATGGTTTTCCTGCTGGACGTGGCCGTCCAGTTCCGCACCGGATACCTGGAACAAGGGCTGATGGTGTACAACACCAGGAAGTTGGCCGGCCACTACATGCGGTCCCGGTCGTTCCTGTTCGACCTCATCGCCCTCACGCCACTCGACCTGCTCCAGCTCAAAATCGGCGTCCACCCCATACTCCGGTTCCCCAGGTTCATCAAGGTAGGTGTATGACCGCGACGTTCCGGTCCGGTCCCGTCGACCAGCGCGAACCAAAGGTTACGTTTGAAACTCGATGGCTAGTCGACTCTTCTGGGATTTCTGCCAAAAAAAAAAAAAAAAAACGCGAACGGGGTTTCGTCATTCGCATGGTTGTGGTGTAGTCGTGTAAAACAATTGGATCGCCGATTGTACGAAGTCGTCGGCCAAAATGGCAAACTCCAATGTTTGATTATCGCATGACACGTATTCGTTTTGCACCGTGATTTATGTGATTTATATCGTAGAAACATTCGGGATTATTAGCGCAAATTTGTTTCATATTATCGCCCAATTCACAGCAAAACAAATATTCCCAGGGCGAATCAATACGATTTTCCTTCTTTGTGCGTGGCTTCCATGTTTTAGATTTACCCGTAGCCGTCTAATCTTCATCGTAGTCGTCGTCGTATGGGCTCACGGCACCATAAGAATTTTTTAACCGCCACTGTGGCCGTCCTTCTCCAATAATAACGGTCCAGCACGGATCTTTTCATCCCGTTAGTTCGGACACTTGTCCGACCGCTCTGCGTCTTTCTGTGTTCCGTTGTTTTCGGTGCTCGAATTGGAGACAAAAATTAAAAGACGGACGCACTTGGCCGCATCTAACGGGTGGAAGGGCAATTGCCCCAGGAGTGGCAAAATTTTAATTTAATACATTTTTTATTCTAATAGGTATTAAAAATAATATCCTGTACATTTTGTTACAATGATAACAATAAGTTTTTCGTAGGTTTATTTTTTCTGTACATTACATAGGGGGGAGGGGAATGAACACGAGTTTTTTAATAAGTGTTTCGTTAAAAAAAAAAAAAAAAAAGGCGAAGACACTATGCTCGTTGGATAGGTTACTCTTGGTGGATGTATTGAGTTTGAAAGAAATTTTAAATCGCTTCTTTCAATAAATCGATTCTGAGCGGAGAACAATTTTAAACGGCTATAACAAAAAAATTGCGACTACTGATTTTGGAGATTTGTTTGCATATATTTAGAATATGGTAAATTTAACCTATAAAATAATTGTCAGGTCTGTAAATCCAAAATTTCCCACTTAAAAACTTAAAACCTTGCAAAAATCAAAATGCCCATAAATAGCCCAATATTTAAATACATTTTTTAAAAAAATTATTCACGTCATTGCATTACAAAGTCACATTCTCTATGAAAATGTCAAATCTCTAGAACAATTGATTATGGAATTACAGAGATCATTCATGATTTCGTGTTTTTTTTTTTTTTTTGTTATTTTTCGGTAGTTTTTTCTACCGCGTTAAAAATCTATTAGGTATACTGGAAAAAAAAGACCTCTTTAAAGTACCAACTAGACAAAATTTTTTACCGGAAACAGTACAGGAGTGTATAGACCAGATGAAATCTTCTGGTAGTAAACAAATAAATATACATCATTGTAAAACCACAAGATCCCTCGCTCCGCTCAGAATCTAAAAATGTATTGATAGTGTTCTTGAGGGCACACCTTAATGCTGTAGGCGAATATTTAAATGACGTTATGTCTGTTATGAAAATGTTTACAAGGTACGCTGAAATATTATGAAAAAATGAGAAGTACTCAAATGGGGAGGGACCTCCCCCCTCTAAATTGACACAATTATACGTTTATACATTTTTATACATTCGCGGTCTAGCCTAACTGTAATTCTATATTTCTATAGACGGGCTGGGTTTTATTCTATCGCTGTGCAGTGGGCACGCCGCACATGACAAATTATTTGCCGTAGATATAAACGCATATTGGTATAGGGTACAAGTTAGACGGAAAACGTAATAAATACCACGCGGTTTTTTTTTGTGTTTTTTTTTTTTGTATTTTCTCCTCGTAAAAACGTGCGCGTCGTACATTAGTCAAATTGTTCAATAAATCGCAAAAATATATATACACGTCGCCTACAAACAAATGAGCTTTCACTCAATATCCGGACCCGATACGTGTACCCGGCTGCACCGGACGGTAAATATACAAATATTTCTTTCAGTTCCCCCGCGCCACGTCAAAACGGTCATTTTGACATTTTTGTCGTAAATACCTTTTCCATTGTCCACCGAAACGAAATCGGCCGGGTCAACGATATAACACACGGGCTGTAAAGTCCCGGGCATATCGCATAGATGGCGCTAGTGTTTCGGAAATCGCCTCGTTTTTAGTTGGTACTAACCCGCAAACGACAGCTGCTCAAATGTCATGGACAATCTGTTCATTAGCGTGTGAGTTATTGTGCTAAAAGTGACGACGCTACTTTTTGTTATTTTCAAAATAATGGATCAAAAACAATTCCGTGTTTTAATTTTACATTGCTTCTCGAAACAAAAATAAAACGTTGGTATGCTGACTTCAAACGTGGCCGTAGAGGCACTGACGGTCCAAAACGCAGTGGACGTCCTAATGAGACGGTAACACCATTGAAAAACATTGAAAAAATCCGCAAAATCGCTTTGAACGAACGCAAAGTGGAAGTTGCACGAGTTAACCGACATCGTAAAGATATCAAAAGAACGTGTTGGCTTTATATTACATGATCATTTGTCCATGAGAAAGCTCCGTTCAAAGTGGGTGCCGCGTTTGCTCACTGTTGAGCAAAAACAACAACGTGTTGGTGATTCTAAACAATGGCAAAACTACATGAATTAAAAATCGAATTGCTTCCGCGTCCGCCGTATTCTCCAGATTTGGCTCCCAGCGATTACTGGCTATTCGCAGATCTCAAAAAAATGCTCGCCGGTAAGGAATGTCGTTCGAATGAAGAGGTGTTAATCAGTGGAAACTGAGGCCTATTTTGAAGCAAAAGATAAATCATTCTACAAGAATGGTATTGGAATGTTAGAGCGGCGTTGAAATGGTTGTGTTGCTCTTGATGGAGATCATATTGATGAATAAAGTCATGAATTTTTAACGAAAGAACCGTGTTTTCTTTGTTAGGCCCGGGAATTTTAAGCCCATGTGTTAAGAAGTCGTCTCGGACTTTTCCGACAATCCGTTGCGAACGAGTTCGAAACATCGCGGTTCCTTAATAATAATTGGACCTGACGATATTATTTTCGAGCGCATAAGTATAGATTTGGCGATGGGGCAGCCCGGCCTCCCGGCATGGTCGACAGCCCTCGGAATATAGAGATTTAGGCGATATTAAATTAATAATATTCGCTCGTTGGATCTGTCACTCGTGGTGGATGTATTGGATTTGAACGAAACGACAAGTCAGTTCTTTCAACGAAACGATCCCGAGCAGAGCTTCAGCGTAAACATATTTTTTGTCGATGTCGTATTGAGCGGTTTTTTTACATTGTTCAGTGTACGGTTCAATTATGAAAAATTTGATATTGTTATTGTTATTACAATTAATTATCACGTACGATTTCGATCTTGTTAAACTAGACATTTTAAACGGCTACAAAAAAAAAAAAAAAAAAAAATCGTGACTACCGATTTTGGAGATTTTTCAAACGTATTTAGAATAAAGTAAATTAAACCGTACGCAAAATTGTTCAGGTTCTCAAAATCCAAAATGTCCGAATTTAGAACTTTGAAACCTTGAATTGTTATCGGAATCACAAAGAAATAATAGTGAAACTCGTGTTTGACAAATGTGTTTGATAGTTTTTTCTGTTGTGTTAAAAAACTAATAGTTATGCCGAAAAATGACCTGTTTAAAGGAGCAACTAGACGAAATTTGCTACCGGAAAAATCAAAGGTGTGTATTGATCGGATGAAGTATTCTGGTAGAAAAACTGTTTACAGAAAAGAAAAAAAAAAAAATTAACATCATTGTAAAATCACAAGACCCACGGTCAAAGAATCTAAAATAATGTCTTCCGCCTGGCGATGACCGAATCGTTTTTTTTTTTTTTCACGTTTACCGCAGTAAACATAATATTACGGATGGCGAGAGATTGCTTTTTGGCAGGGTGATGCATCAGGATCGATTTTTCACTCTAAATATAAAACGAGGAACATACCAAATAATATAAATGGCTTAGCTTACGGCAGTAATAAGTTATAATAATTTCTATAACCGGATTGACCACGTCAGGCATATTGAAAATTGTTTTTTTTTAAAAAAATAACTATTTAAAATTTTCGGTGTATTTTATTCAATTGTATTACAGTGAGACGAGAGCTACAACGTCTATTTGTATCGTCCTGCGCCTACGCTGATGATTAAAACGCCGTCGGAAAAATAATCAAATGACGACGAGATTTTCGTCTGCCGGCGATTCTTAAACCGTCTTTTTTTTTTTTTATACCGCGGTATATTTAGACTCGGGCTCGAGAGATATTATATAACATAATGATAATAACAATAAATCACCGGAGTCACGTGGCGCAAGCCTCCCGGAGTCTGACGTCCCCCGTGATGGATATCCGCGGACATATCTAATAAAATTATTAAACTGAATAGACGGCGGAGGACAAATTTCACGCGCCACCCCGACGGCGCGGCGTTTTTCCGCGTCTTTTGAACCGCTTGATGGAATGGTCTTTACGGCGTTATAATCGAAAATCGAGGTCGTCTCGAACCTCGTATCGTACAAGCCGATAAGGCGCGTTCCCGCCGGTCTTTCTCGACATTTGCACCACCTATACATCATAATGATTTAACAAATATAATACTGTAATAAAAAAAAAATTAAAAAAAAAAAAAACCGTACATACTTCGCATTACGCACGGGCGGTCACTGGCTGTAGGTGGCAAGTCGGGAAGGAGATAGTATATAGATGGGAATTCGATTTATATCTGTGTGCAACGATAAATTACAAAAACGAAAAACGATTCTGAGTGAAGTTCCGGTATTAGTACCGTGTTTTTTCATTGTTGCCATGGGGTAACCCAGATACCAACATCGATAAAAAAAAAAATAAATAAATAAGTTTCACGAAATCGTGTTTTTACCGGTTTTTTTTTTTTTTCATCATTTATTCGGCAGGGTCTTCCGCCGCGTTAAAAAACCCAATAGGTTTTTTATCGACAAACGACCTGTAATTAAAGTACGAACTAGACAAAATTTCCAACCGGATGCGATGTATAGATCGGATGAAGTCTTCTGGTAGAAAAAGTGTTTACAGAAAAATAAATGAAAATAAACATCGTTGTAAAACCACAATATCCCTTGGCTCCGCGCAAAATGTTAAAATAAATGTAACAATATATTACAGTCAGTGGCATAATTTAAGGGAGAACGCTTGTGGCCCCCCCTGAAATTTTTTCGGAGTGTCGAAGGTATCGTTTTGGCCTCTGCCCCACCCCCCGCCACAAGTATTACAACAGTGAAAATCTCTGGATCTCCTAAAAAAAAAGAAATACAATACATTAATTACTTTTTATATTCAATAGATGCAATGTAAATCATTTTATCTAATAATAAATACAGTAAACTTCCACATAACAAAGTCTCATGGGGAACAAAAAAAAATTCGTAATACAGAGAAATTCGTTAAATAGAATTACATGTTTTTTTTTTTTTTTTTTTGTCCATATGTAACAATTTTTTAATTTCATATTCTGTATTTTATATTACAAATAAACACAAAATATCATATTATACCTACGTATATATTATGTATTTTGTAATCTTAATTTAAATGAAATAATCAGTGAGTTTCGTTTGTATTATTATTTTTATAAATTGTACCGTTTTCGTGTAAATGTTTCGATTTCATTGAGTTTAAAAAAAATTCCATCCGAAACATTTGCCTGCTGTCTAAAACCATTTCTCACAACAGAAAAGGCGTTTAGTATCTCATTTTCTGTGAAATTAGGTAATTCTTCTGCGCGATCTTCTTCGATTTCGTCACGTTTTTTACGATCACGTTTACGTCAGTATTGGAACTGCGTGCTGCAGTCAAATTAACCGGCTTGCCTATCAATGTCTTATCTTTATTGGCAACAATAAAATCGTAGGTATTTCAGAACAATATTTAATATTCGATAGTGACAAAGTTTACAAAAAAATGGTTTGTCATCGAGTAGTTTATTCGTTATATAGATATAAATGTACGCATGATTAACAATCATGATTATGGTCATGGTTATCAAAAATATCTCGTTAAATGGAAGTTCGTCACATAGAAATTTTACTGTACCTACACATTTTTTTTGTTTTGTTTTAATAGTCTCGACATTTTTTTTTTTTTTTTTGATTGAACCAGCCGGGTTAAACGACAACACAAATAGCAACCTAGCTATAGCGTGCTCGAAAATGACCTATACAATTAAATTGAATCTTCCGTTTTCAACTAGTGATATAAGACCACCGTTTTTGATTATTTTTTTTTTTTTTTTTCGGTCATTCCCGTTAACCGTTATACGTGTTTTGACCCAGCTGATGTCGTTAATTTGCGACGAATCCAACGACGACACATCGTTTATCAAAATCCATCGACCCCGTTATAGCCACAGGACGCGCAAAAGGAACCATTTATGATAGCTGATATTATACAGATAATCCAATATGTATTGGCTATCCGGATACGATTAAAGATACTAATAAAAAATATTTATGAAAAATAAATTTATCCGCATAAGTCTAGAATGCACATTGAACATTATTATTAATATTACTAATATCTAGAACCCGTTATAGGTGTATTAGTACCGAAAATGGTGTATTTATTAGCAGGGGGTGGGGGGTTACATTTTAACATTTAATTGAAGAATTCGTTCGATTTCGTAACAATTGTCAATCGCCCAAAAAAATATAATTCTTAATTCTAAATTTTCAAGTGTATTTCGTTTCAGAAAAGTACTTAATCAGCCTTGGGCATTCGTCGAGATTTAGTTATTTTAAAACGATGGATGTTATTGATCAATCGACAAATAAAAATATAAAACTAGAGTTTATAATATAATTTGTGATTATTTTATTTGAAAATTCTTAAATAATTCGTTAAACAGATTAAAATCGAATTTAAGCATTTTATACAAGATTTCTAAAATTTCGTCGTTATTAATGACACGCCCTCCCATTGAAAAAAAAAAAAAAAAAAAAAAGGTTTGTATATATTACGCCACCGAGTACCGAAATTGAATAGGACGACAAAAAAATGTTGGAAATAACGTATTCAAACGATTGTATATACGAGAAAATAAAAGCTGGGGTCGTTTAATGAACACAACGTAATATTTTTTTTTTTTTTTTTTTTTCATTTACAAAAATGACGAAAATATAACATTGCGTCCATTGTCTCGGAAATATTCTCCGGTTCGAATTCGGGAATGATTGCAAGTTAAAACTGTGATTTTAACCCAGACATCCCCGCAGCACAATTAATAAATGTTGTTTTCCGCAATGGTATTTCGCTTACATCGGTCGTTAGCCACGTGGTATATACAGTTATAGTTCTACACGGATACTCTAAAAAACGAAACTCAAAACGATACAGTAATAATACATTTCATCGAAATCGGTTCGCAATATTATTAATATTTAACATTGGTTCGGTGGAGGAGTAGAATGATTAATACTCGACGACAATAATTGTTAAACTCGTTAGTACTTATATGAATATTATTGGATTTTGTTGGTTTTTTGAACGTGTAAAAATTACATTTTGATTCGACGAGGGGAAATAAATACAATTGGGGTTTTATATATATATATATATATATATATTTAGAGTACGTGTACTCTTTTTGTAATAAACGCTAATTTTAAGCGATCCGTGCAAGTAGTTTATACCTAATAATTTAACATTTTAAACTTTCTAAGCGCAAAGTTTGTTCGGGATGAGAGAAAGTTCAATATTGTTATCCGTTTATGTTAAACTCGCCGAGTTATCGTCCGGAGGCCATTATTATTATTATTATATGATCGATGTTTGACAAAGCTAATTTCGTTATTATGTATTTAGGGGTTAGGTTATACCGAACGAATCCGCTAAAGTACCTAATATAATATACGCTAGCCGAATTTAAATTTATTACACTGAATATTCACGGAAAATATAATAATACATTAATTTATTTATTTTTTAAATGAGAAAGGGGAGAGGAAGACATAAATTTATTGTAAATTAGATTGGCCGATAATATCGTTAATCTGCTTAAATAGTCTCCAGTGGCGTTAAGAAGCCTCAGCCTAGCCGTTTTTTACCAATTAAATAATTGACGTGGTGATATTTTTTTTTTTTTTTTTTTTCAGTTGTTATTACAGTGTAAATTTCAAATTTTAATCATTTGCTTTTGTTGCGTTAAGGCTGACGAGCCATTTATTCGTGTGGACTTTTTCTAACAATCGCATGTTCTACGAATAAAATTGCCGTGCTTGCCATTGACTCTTGTCCATTTGTTGGTCTTAAGTAATTTTTTTATTAGTTTAAATTGACTAAAACTTCTTTCACGGCTAGCAGTTACTATTTGAACGGTAAGAAATATTCCTAACGATATTTCTATAGTGGCATAAATATCTTGTACATTTAGTTTACGTTTCAAAATATATAACGAACGCATTTCGTTGTGACGGCAGAATAAAAATACCACTTTTGAAGTACAATTTTGCGCCCGGGAGCAGTGTCCCATTTTAAATCGAACCCGAGTAGAATGCCGAATTTTGCGCATTACTTCAGTTGAGTTCGAGTTCGAGTTTAGTTTTTCAACGCCGCCGTACATAAAAAATGTACCCCGTAAAATTCACATTTCGCCGGCGTTTTGCATTATAAATCGTATTAATTTTCTTTTGCGCAGGTTTATAGAGTATACGACTATTACTATATGGTGGAGTCGAGGACCGTTTACCCGAATTTATGGAGAGTGATTAATTTGATTCACATCCTGCTGATACTGGCCCATTGGTTCGGATGTTTCTACTATCTGTTGTCCGAAGCCGAAGGGTTCAAAGGCGACTGGGTGTATCCTTACAAGCCCGGCGACTACGCCACCCTGACTAGAAAATACTTGGGCTCGCTGTACTGGTCCACACTGACGTTGACCACAATCGGCGATCTGCCCACGCCAGAAACCAACGCCGAGTAAGTGCACCGAGTATCCCAATATAATTATTAGGGCTCGGATTCCAATGCGTTTGCATCTTTTTTTTTTTTTTTTGGAATGTCATACACGATGGTTTCCAAGCTACAGACGTGTTCTCGAAAGTACTCCGCGTTGTAACCACGAAATCTATTTGGGGCATTTCTGGCGGTTTTTATACATTTTTTTTTTAATTTCGTAAGGTCATTTTCAGTATATAAAAACTCGTTGGCGTACAACTCGTCGGTCGTTTAAATTTCAAAATATTAAAGAAACTCTTATTGCACAGTGTAATACAAATGTATTTTGTGAAATTTAAGTTTTTTTTTTTATATTCATAAAATTATAAATTATAATCGTACCTACACAATTTTAAAATGTTAAATGCATTTTTTTGGGACATTTTTTAGAGTTTTTGGGTCATAAATTCATTTTTTGAAAAAGCATTTTTTTGATATTTTTTGGGCATTTCAATCCGAGCCTTAATAACTATGTTTTGGCATTGAACGTTGTCGTTTAAATATTGTCATTAGTAGGGCCGAGAAAACGACGCACTTATGCCCTACAATGACCTACAGAAAAGGCATTAAATAATCGCCAATAATGCTACGAAAAAAAAAAATAATAATAATAATATTTTTTTTAACGTGAAAATGTTGTAAAAAGAAATTACCTAAAATTAGTTGAAAATCATTTTTAATACCGAAAAAGGACTTACTAATAAACACGTGTTTATATGTTCAAAAAAAAATTCATTGATAGAACATCTAAACACAATTTAATATCTGTGTGAAACGATAAATGAAAAAATGTTTTATTTAATTATAACCGTTTATTATATTAGTATTCTCTTTTTTTATTCTATTTTCTCTAATTGACTCGGATATTCAGAAACACACCACGGAAATCTCTATAAATCGTAAATACTAAATAAAAAAATTAATAAATGTAAATGCAAACAATGTAAACAAATCGTTCCATAATATCGCTGGATAAGTCCGGACAGTCGACGCTCCACTCGGTCGGTCGTCAGCCTGACAATATCAAAAAATGCATTTTCAGAAATATTTACCGATAAATACTTCACAGTGTTGTGCACGGAATTCCACTGGCGATTTCAATAACGTAATTTATGAAGTTAATGATACCTAAAATTTTTAATTTCATAAATATGTAGATGCCTATTAAAAAATATAAATATAGGGGAAGTTGTAATAATTCTTAGAAACAAATGAAAATATAAATATTTGTTTGTAAAATTTTAAAACGCCGAATATGCATATGATTAACGAAATATGAATAAAAAAATGCTAATACAATTTGCCACTAAAATACCAAAAACGCCTTTTCAAACTAAATGAAAATCGTAGGAAAATGCAACAAAAATGTTCATATTTGAACACTGTGGTGCATGAATTGAATTTTATTATTGATAGGCTATGTGCCGTGTAAAAATATGCGAATACTACAAATTCCTAACACAATTGATGAACTAAAAAGAAAAAAAAAGACCGAAAATTACCATACACGTTGTTCAAAAATATTAAGAGCAATATTTAAAAAATTGAATTGTACGTTCATATATAAAAAGTTGACAAATAAACGTGAAATTAATCTAACAAGACAAATATTTTTTTTTTTTTTTTTTTCAAATGAATTTTAATAGGCAGCACAATTGTTGCGAAATAGACATTTTTCGAGCTGAGATAGCGTTTGTATAGGTTTTAAGGGGTGTATGGGACGGGGGCAATGCAAAATTCCAATATCGTATACGGCAATATTTTATTTGTAAAAAGTAAAAAATATATATTTTCTATGTATTGTACAGATACGTATTCACGATCGTCAGCTACCTGATTGGCGTTTTCATATTCGCCACAATTGTCGGTATGTCGTCCTCGGCGTCGTCGCCGCCCACCATTATTATTGTCGGGGGCCGCGGTGTTTATCGGTATCATTTTTTTCCAGGGCAGGTGGGCAACGTGATAACCAACAGAAACGCGAACCGGCTGGAGTTCGAACGTCTATTGGACGGGGCCAAGCTGTACATGCGACACCACAAGGTGCCCAGCGGCATGAAAAAGAGAGTGCTCAGATGGTACGATTACTCGTGGTCCAGGTGAATATCCATTGTACGTATGTCGTTTGCCCGGGCTGATTGTACGGCCCTCAACAGCGGTCTTGTGGTACGCGCGGACGTCCTGTATATGCGTTTGTAATCCGATTACGATACCGACCGCCCCGGGCCAGGCTCGGGTCCAGAACTTATTAATATATAGTCCATCTGGGTCACAACCACCGGTTTCCCAAACTGGGGGGGGGGGGCGTGAACGCATTGCTGCGGAGGCGCAAGCAGTTATTACGAAATACGATTTTTATTGATTACATTATTTTTATTTTAAAACGTAGAGAACAAAAATTAATTAACCGGTTCTCTTTATCCATTATCGAGTATCAGTAACGGATAACCGATAAAGACTATAAGTGTTTGGCCGCAGCGTGTAACTTAATCATTTTATGCGATAAGAGGATGTCGGGGGAAAAAGCTATTAGATTAGTTTAGACTCGATTTAGTTTCGTTTTGCAGTTGCATAGTGCACGTAGTGTCGTAGTACGTAGTCATCGCGAGTGTACGTACGTAAAAATAATGGCTCCACAAAAAACAAAAGATTGTATAACGTCGATTATTTAACGTTTGGTTTCACGTTCATTGAAAAGGATGGTATCCAAATGCCACAGTGTGTTTGGATTTGTCACGTTGTGTTAAGTAACGATGCTCTCCGACCAAGTCGACTAGAACGACATTTAACCACAGCTCATCCGATGCTAAAAGAAAAACCTAAAGAGTTTTTTGTTGCTAAAAAAAAATTCTTTAAGTAAAATGAAACTTGACAGTACCGGAGAATTTCAACAAAATAATGATTGTTACATTTTATTATTTACTATTATTTATATTTTATAATTATTATCATCAATGAAAAAGTAGACATTCCGAATATTGTATAGTTTATTTGTTAAGTACACAAAGAAAGGTGATCGATTTTTTCAATTTATAGGAAGGGGGGCGCGAGATTTTCGAAAATCTACAAGTGGAGCGTAGTATAGAAGAGGTCGGGAACCACTGGTCTAAACACTAATCAAACCCTAATATAACAATTTCTACGGTTTTTTTTTCTTTTTTTTACTAGTTATACAGTGTGGTTTCAAAATGATTCATCCGATTTCAAAAAATTTCAATATTTATTGTAATATTTGAATAATCAGGTTAGGATAAGTTTTTACAAGTTACTCGATTGCATTAAGTTTTAGGTGTAATATTTACAAATGTCCAATGTGACCTCCCTTACGTTGATAAAAGAGATGCCTCGATCGATTATTATCGTCGTACACGTTAAAACCGAAAAATACCATAGCCACGGCTGCATTTAAATTTGTATTTCTATTGTAGCGTAGACCAGTGTTCGGCAACCTTTTGAGACGGAAAAGCCAAAAGTTATAATTTAAAACATTTACCGGTTTTTAAAAGGGCCACTAAAAATTTTCGTTTCAAAAGTTTTTGTTTACTAGTTATACAGTGTGTTTCAAATATGATTCATCCGATTTCAAAAAATTTAAATATTTAGGTTAGGATAAGTTTTACAAGTTATTCGATTGCATTAAGTTTTAGATGTAATATGTAAAACGTATTGCGTATTAAATTTAATTAGATAATACATATATTTTTTATTTTTTTTTTTTTTTGTTTTTGTTCGTACGAAGGGGTATAATTTAGGGAAAAACTGTGTGTGTAGTAGCAAATATCGTGCATTTTAAACGCTGCTTTTTATTATTATTACATACAGTCCGGATTTATATTCTTTAAAATGTTAAAGAAATAATCAATATGCACAATATTGATAATAGTACTTAAATGCAATTTCTTTCGTGTTTTTTTTTTTTTTTTTTTTTTTTTTTTTTTTTTACAAATATTCATTCAAATCGTTGTTCAAGTGATGTATAGTGACTTGCATAGCGGAATAATTGGTATAATTGGAATCACACGGTGGAATTGTAAATACGCCCACTGGTTAGAGGAAAAACATTATTGTTCGCGCGCGTTAGACGAACGACGACCAAAAGCGTTTTATTTTTTATATTTTTTTTTTGTTTTGTGTGCATGTTGCCGGTTTGTTGAAGGGGCCGTATTCAAGGAGGCGGCGATATTAACACGGCGCTGGGTCTACTGCCGGACAAACTGAAAACCGAATTAGCGTTACACGTCAATTTGGCGGTATTGAAAAAAGTAACGCGTCCCGACTATATTATACGATATTTTCACGACCGTGAGCAATTATTCAATACAATATTGTCGCGCGTTTTGCACACAGGTTACAATATTCCAAGAATGCCAGCCGGAATTCCTGCACGACTTGGTTCTCAAAATGAAGGCGTATATATTCACTCCGGGGGATTTAATATGCCGGAAGGGAGAAGTGGCCAGGGAGATGTTCATCATAGCCGACGGCATTTTGGAAGTCATAAGGTACCCCCTCCCCCCCCCGGCCCCGAGCGCGAAAAACGAAAAAACCAAATGAGTTTTAAGTTAATCTATTGTTAATTGCATTGTATATTTCGAACTATAGCAGCGAAACCGGCCACGTGCTGACGATAATGAAAGCGGGCGATTTCTTCGGCGAAATAGGAATTCTCAACTTGGACGGATTAAATAAGTATGTCGTTTAAATATTACGTTTGGCATATTTTGCACCATCCCGTACACGCACGTAGGTATTATTATAAATGCCGTCAAAACGTGAAACAATTTCAGGAGGACCGCCGACGTACGCTCTGTCGGGTATTCAGAATTGTTCAGTTTGTCTCGCGAGGACGTCCTCGCCGCGATGAAAGACTACCCGGAAGCTCAAGACATTCTCCAAACGCTGGGCAGAAAGCGCCTGATGGAAGCGAGGACCGCGAATAAAATCGGTAGGTAATATTAATTGAAATGTTCGTGTTGTGTTTTACTCGCGTAGCATAATTAAGAGTATTATTTTAATTTTTTTTCTTTTTTTTTTTTTCTAATAATCACCATCAGTGGCTGATCGAATAAAATCTCGGGCAAACGCCGAGGCCGTGGAAAACTGTAGCGGTATTGTTGAAAAAATCCGTAGTGACGTCAAAGGACTCCGAAATGCATTTTCCAAAGGACGTCGTGGCACCAGGTGAGATAGCGACTAGATTAAATTAATATATTTCGTTTGATTAGGTGGTATTTAATAATATAAATTCTCACCCGCTTATTTTGCCGTTCATAGTTACAAATAATTGATGATATTCAAAAAACCGTTAATCGTTAATAATAAATGAGTCGTGTTTCGTATTATACAGAATGATGACTAAAATATGTGATTTTTTCGGTAATTGTTATTTTTTTTTTTTTGTAGAGTTCTAGTCGAAGAAAGCATGGAGTTGCAGTCGTTA
Source organism: Tuberolachnus salignus (assembly GCA_956483605.1). Lineage (NCBI taxonomy): Eukaryota > Metazoa > Arthropoda > Insecta > Hemiptera > Aphididae > Tuberolachnus > Tuberolachnus salignus. The sequence continues at coordinate 27,336,349 of OY101430.1, read as the reverse complement.
ACTAGTAGCGGTCGTAAATCGGAAAATACAAGTAGCAAAAGTATTTTGAGAAGAATGCCGCGCGTATGGAGCGACGAGTTGGCATCGGGCACTGATCACAGTGACGAGGACCCGAGACCGATATCGCCGGGAATTCCAATTTTGAACAAAGCGAAATCGGACAAAGAGCCGCGGGTTAACGAGTCGAAAAAGTGTTTGCTGTCGCCGCCGCCGCCGCCGCTGCCGCCGCCGGGGCCGTCTGCGTCTGAAACAGCTAGGAAGGAATCGGCGAATCAAGAAGTAATCGGCGCCGGTCTGCCGTTACTGCAGCGACTTTTGATCCTTAAACAAAAAAACGAACAGGACGTGGCGCCGCAACATAAACCGAAGAAAACCGATACGGAAGCGCCGGAGTGTGCGCCGAAGGTAAAATCGAACGCCAAACTAAAAACGCCGAAAAAAGATAACACCAAGGTGGCGGTGGGTTTAAAGCAGCGGCTGGAGGTGCACGCCAGGCCGAGGAAACCGACGACAAACACGAAGTTTTGGACGCTTTTGAAGAAAGCTACGGTGCTCAGCCCGAAAGCCAAGCCGCAGGACGCGGCGAAAGTCGACGGCGACACGGCGGCGTCGCTCCAGCTGATCGTCAAGCCCGCGGCGGCGGCGGTGGCGGCGGCGGCCGAATATTCGAGCACGGCCGTCAGCCGCGGCTGCGGTAACAAGTTTATTGTAATGTGCCAAAAACTAGACGACCAATACAAACAGGGCTCGTTGATTGCTCAAAACATATCGGCTCATAATAGTTTAGCCAGTAAACGTACTGAACACAATAATATTATTAAGGAACAATGTGATATTAGAATAGCGCAACGGCCGAAGGTATTGCATTTGGCGGACGGCACGAAGAGGCGTTACGATTCGATCAACGACCTGTCGCCCGAATACGCCGGTTTGTCGTTCGTCAAGAAATTGAAAATATTGAACGAACGGCAAAAGCTGGCGGAACTCGAAGAACGGGCGTGCCTGCGCAGCGCCAGCCTGGACGCCGCGGGATGCGGCAACCCGGACGACCCGTATTCGGGCCGGCTGACGCGCAGCCACTCGGAAGCCGTCGCCCTGGAGGTGGTGTTGAGGAACCAGAACGTGCGCAAGCCGGAACGGCCGTCGGCCGGTACGCCGGACGAGTGTAACGAGACCGCCGAGCGGATACGGCTCAAGAACATACTCAAACAACTGTCGGCGAAATGTTACGGCAACGACAGGGTCGACCAGCTGATGAATTCGCAGACCATTGAAGGGTACGCGGCCAGACACTCGAAACTCACCAGAAACGTAACGTTCAACCAGCGCCGCACCGTGGTCGAATCGTCGCCGGATTCGTGTCGCTCCCTGTTCGCGTTCCCCGACAGTCTAACGCCGCAGTGTACATCGCCTCATTTTATACCGTTAGGCCCGTCCGACGTGGCTGACGTGCCGGAGTCTTCCCCCCGGGCCGCTCTGAACGCAAAACTGTCGAAACGACCGTCCGCCACGGACACGGTGCAGTATTCACCGGATCGGCCGGACATCAAACAACACTGTTACGACGAAATCATAAACGGCGTACAGACGGTGGTCGAAAAATGTCTGGTAAGTCGATTGATAAAAATTATTTAAAACAAAATATCGTTTTACGAAATTAATATCCAATAAAACGTTAAATTTATATTTAAAAAAAAGGCGCACTTCGCACGGCGGCTGTTGGGGTATTGGCCCAAGGCACTTCTCGCGTTGGATAGGTTATTCAAGTTGGATGTATTGAATTTAAAGGAAATGATAAATCGTTTATTTTTAAAAAAAAAAAATTTAAAAAACGTTTCTGAGCAGAGCTTTAATGTAATACATAGGACTATTTGTGCAAATTTCACATAGAGTATGGTTTTGCACTGTAAAGTAAACGAGGAAATTACGAAAAATGTGATATTATTTATTTTAACTGACTATTGACGTACAATTTCGACAATGTCGTTAAAAAGAAATTGTCCGGTCTCATAATCCAAAATTTCCCACTTTAACACTTAAAACCTAGAAAAAAATCAAAATGTCTACAAATTGCCCAACAAATGAAATACATTTTTTTTTTTCAAATTTTTCCAACGTCATTAAATTACAATGTTACATTTTTTTTTTTATGTGAAAATTGCACGTCTCTGGAACAATTTTTTTTTTTTCGGCGTTCCAAAGAAATAATAAAACTCGAGTTTGACGGAATCGTGTTTTTACCGTATTTTCGTCATTTTTCGATGCTCTTTTTCTGCCGCGTTAAAAAAACTAATAGGTATATCGAATAATCGACCTCTGTAATGTACCAACTAGACAAAATTTGCTACCGGAAATAGTATAGGAGTGTATAGATCGGATGAAGTCTTCTGGTAAAAAGGAAATTAATAAAAAATAAAAATCATTATAAAACCACAACACCCCCGGCCCGCTCAGAATCTAAAAAAATAATATATAAATAAATATAAAAACAACAGTCGAACAAAAAATGTATAAATAAAAAAAAAAAACATTTAGTAAAAGAACAAGACAAAGGCTGGAGTATTTTATAAGTTGCGTGCAAGTACGATCGGTAATATAACAGCGTTAACGAAAAAATGTATTTTTTTTATCTTTTTTATATTATTTGTTTTACTCTTTTTATACTCGTATTAACTGATGATGATTTTTCAAATCGGAAGCAGTCGTACTTACACGCAACTTTATTATACTCCGGCTTTTGTTTCGTTCTTTTAGTACGTTTTTGTTTTTAAAATTTTTATTTATTGTTGTTTTTTTTTTTCTCTCTCTTTGTTAATGTTAAATTTAAAACGATTCGTTTGAATACGCACATTTTGTTCAGTATAACCTAATGATAATAATTAATAAAAACGGAAAATCACACGTCACCGTTGTTCAACTGGGTAATACGATGTTTTTCGCTATGCTCAGAATTAGGCCACCGATTAAATGCAATAATATTAAATTCGACTGAGATTAAAATTTTAAAATTGTTCATATTCGGACATACGAAACAATCACCCGACCGTGGACAGTAGATGGCGTACCCATGAAACACTTGCAAGGGCGGAAGGAGCGGAGTAAACAAAGTATTTTAAATATCATTTCAAATAAAAAAAAAATAACCCGTTCACATTGATACATCTACCGACATCTCTCGGTAACCGGTATAAACATAATAGTCGCCGACTTTTTCCGTTAGGACTCATAATTCGGTTAAAATACTTCAATATTAAAATATTCTAACGTCGACATTCACATAAATACCGTAAATACATCGTTTTCATACTTTCCTATATAATTAAATACCCATAATACGAGTTCTGTACAAAAAGTACCAAGATTTTATATTTAATAACTACAAAAATGTAGTTACATATTATTTAAGATATCTCCTTCGAAATACTCTCATCCGGACGATATGCAGTGATCCAGGCGATCTTGTCATTTTTCAAAAGTCCTTTGAGGAACTGTTCCACAGTTAAACCTATGAGCTCTATTGCCGCGTTCGCTTTAATGTCCTCTGCATCATGAAATCGTTGTCCTTTAAGCGCAGATTTCAGTCCTAAGAATAGAAAAGAATCACACGGGGCCCGATCAGGAGAATAGGGAGAGTCCGCGGGATGTCCACAACGATTTTTTTATCAGCCAAAAATTCACGAATCGACAGCGCTAAATGTGCCGGTGCATTGTCGTGGAGAACAATCGCGGACGAATTTGGCAGCGCGAACCTTCTCATCTGTACATTTTCCTGTAAACTTGCACGAATAAGACTCAATTGAGATTCCCTTTGTTAATTCACGGCCACTTCGCATTTTTTCGCAAATTGTCGCCACACCATCGTTTCTGGATGATGGTCGACGGTCTTCCAGAACGTGGATCGTCTTCAGTTGACCGCCGACTGTCCTTGGTACGTTTAAAACACTCAGAAGGTCACAGAACCACTTAACGAATCATCCCCAAAAGAGGTTTTAATCGTTTCCGTTGCATCGTTTTTTTACCAAGTTTCAAGCAAAAACTTGACGCACAACGCTTATTTCGGACATGTCGAAAACGGCAAAAACGAAAAAAACCGACTGGATTTAACTACGTGTAATATTAAACTGAGATAAGATAGCGGCTTCGGGTTTTTTTTTTTTTTGTTTAAATATCCACTTAGTCGCGGGGAATACATCTAGTTACAATTTGAAACGTTATCGTGTGTAGATTAGCCGCAATACCATTTGTCTTGGTACTTATTGAACAGACTTCGTACGTTCAAATTTTTTATTATTTTCGTAAACAGACTAAAAGAATATTGACAAATAACAAATAAAACAAAAAAATAACATAATTATAATTATCACTTAATATCAGTACTTGAAACCGGTTTTACAAAATGTAGTAAAAAAAGGAAACCTATAACGGGGGATACCCTTTTTTTTTTTTTTTCGTAACCGGTTAATATTAATCAAAACCGATAAAAAAATTTAAAAAAAATTTTTTATTTATAAACTATAGTGTATTTGATTACATTTAACTGGTATATATTGTTTTATTTTCCAGGACGATCTCGAAGGTAAATATCGAAATAAAATCGACGAACTCGAGTCAGAAATCAATAAACGCGATTATACAATAAGTACACTCTGTGAACAATTCAATCAGGTAATTTTTAAATGAAAATATATATATATATATAATTTTGTTTTTTAATATTTTCATATTAATCGACGGTTTTCTGTATAGAAACTCAGTGATCGGCCCATCGACGAGGGAAAACTAGGAGCATTACTCGATAATTATACTAAAAACATCGAAGAAGACGAAGAAAATCCATTTATAGTGAGTTGTATTATTGTTCGTTCACGCTTTTATATTCACTGTGTATACGTGCATACATATACATCAGTATAATTTATTTTATATGGAACTCAATCGATTGCAGAGAAACGATTCGGTGGATACGATCTTGTGTCCGGGGATGTCTCCGTTCAGCAGTCTGTCGCCGTTCGACACGGACGATCCTCGGAGACGTTATGATCCCAATTCCCGTAGCCCGGCCCTGTTGTCGAATAAATCGTGGGAAGACCGTTCGGAAGAGGAGAACATGGAACTCCGGGATCTGCCCAAATCGATCATCCCGGAACCGTCGTGGCACCGCGACGAAACCCGGATCGAAATGAATTACACAGACGACGAGGACGAGGACGAGGACGACGAACGCGACGACGGGGAGGAATTCCCGCCGAGGTGGGAGAACTGGGAAGCGGAAATGCTGGTGGGGCACACTAGCCACGCCGATCTCCACATGGACCCCGGGCTGTTGAGCCGGAGATCCTTAGACGAAAACCGAATGATCAAACACAGGGGGGTTCAGGGCAGGAGGAGGTGTTTGTCGATCGACAACGTACCGTTTTCTAATTCGATATTGAGAAATTTCGGACAGTACGTCCGTTTGGGTAACAGTTCGTCGCAGTCGCCTTCGCCCGACATACTGCCCACCATATCGAAGAGTTGTTTTTCGTTGTTATCGCAACCTGAAAATTAGAATTAAATATGCCCAATAATATTGTTTTGGATTAAAAAAAAAAAAAAGAAATGTAAAAAAAATGCCATATAATATTTTACGTTCGACAATAAATTACATTCGACGCTTGCCGGTCAATAATGCAGACCGGCCTTCAGGTGAAATCCCACAGAAACGGGCCCGGACGATTTGGAAGTAGAATATTTTTTTTTTTTTTTTATTTAGTTTTTAACAGACGAGCGTGTATATATCGGCCGAAAATTATAATTTAATCGGCGTTTATGAATCCGAACAATATTGGAATTTGAGAACACGCGCAGTTTTACCCTTATCGGGCGTTTTTCATATCGCCGGGGATGAACTGAACGCGACAAAACTGTCTAGGCGATCAAAAAATGAATGTCATGAAAAAAAAAAAAAAAAAAAAAAATGAAAAAAATGTGTAGTCGTATCAACAATCCGCCGTAGTTGGTTTTGCTTCGATATTGAATTTACAAAACAGTACCGTTGCTATTTTTTTTTTATTTGATTTCAGATACGGTTTTTACCATTACATTATAAAAAATTACTTTCAACGTAATGGTAGAACAAAGGCGTATTATGAATTTAACACTAAGTTTAGAAAAAGCTGTACAAATCAAAATTAATTATAAACCCGATCGGCCTACGTTCCCGTCGGTACGTTTTGCCGGGTCGGACTCGGCTTAAATCGTTTTTAGTCCGGTCAGCTAATAATCTGGCACGTTGCGCGGTCAATATTGAAATCATCATTTTTTTTTTTTTTTTCAATAATATTCGTATGTTTATTGGTCCTTGACTTTCGGTAACGCTACGGTAACACCTCCTATTGGTTTCTTAGATTTATAGAATATTGTGGTTTTTTTTTTTTATTTGTTCAATTCAGTCGCCCGACCAGAATATAATATATTTGTTTTATGACGGGTATTTTGATTTTATACGCAAATTAAAAACTACCAAAAAAAAACCCCCTATAATATTATCGCCGAAGTGGTATTTTTACAAATACGTTTGGGCGATGATGCCGAATGCAGGATTTCCAACATCTGAACAGAACATAATATTACAGATTATCACTTTATTATTAAAAAGAACTATTTTTTTTTTTTTTTTTTTATCTACACTCGCATAATATATACCACTCCGGTGGGAGGGGCAGGGCGTGTAATAAAAAAAAGATTTTTATTGATTAGAATAGTCTAAAACACCAAAAGATTTTACTCTATTTTTTTTTTTTTTTTGTCACGAATTAATTTTGTATTGGTACGCACGAATTTTTATAAGGGAAGACGAATTGTACTATTATGCAACTGCAGTGGAGTAGCCAAGGACATATTTCGGGGTTACACATTAAATCCGCATGATATTATTTTATTAAAAAAAAAAAAAAATGTATATCGAAGATATTTAGGGAGGGGTTATTACCCCCCCAAACCACCACCACCACCCCCTGGATATGATCACTGTATGTGATTGCCCCGTAATCCTGCGTTTGTATTTATGGATTACAACGCTTCGTATGTTTTAGTTTTTTTCATGAATAACCGATACATTACGCATATCTGTATTATAAAAAAAAAAAAAAAATTGTCCTTGACAATAATCCGCTCGATTGCGACTGACCACGTACCGAGTAATTGCATAATTGACGACGCATAATTATTACGACTTACAACGTCATTATTATAAGAATATTACGAACATTTATCATAATTATATACTGGTAGTTAACTATTATTGCTATTGAGCATTTATTGACATGAATTGTTCACTCCAATTATTTGTTTTAGTATATTTTTTTTTCATCATCTGTTTTCAGAATATTTTTTCCCTCGAGTTTTTTCTTTTTTATTATTATTATTATTATTATTATTATTATACTCGTCGTGCCGTTAATTTATAATAAATATAATTTTTTTTTTTTTTTTTATATATAATAATAATAATTATATACTATACCGTGTAATTAATTAATTGACTTAGGGCCACTCAATTCGGATTGAGCGCATTAAAAAAAATTATAATATTTAAAAATCGAATAGTTTTGAATTTTTGTGATTTATTAAACATTATACCAACAGAGGTCACGTTTCAAACAGATCAAATATTTCAACAATAATACTATATATAATTCCAGAACAATACTACAAGACCAAATTCAATAGGAAATCGTACTAATAAATGTGTACAATATAAAATAATTTATCGTAAGTATCTAGGGACCAGTAAAAAAATAACACTCGAAAACTTAAAATATTTACAGATAAAAATAAAAAAAAAATATATATATATTCTATATTATGTATACATTAGGGTACGACTAAGTTTATTCGTGAACAATATGTCTGCTCAAATTCGGAAATAATTAAAATATTTTTGTATACTGTTGTGGTTTAGCAATTTTTTAGTCCATCATTGTAATATTATGATTTCTTTTGGATATTATCCGCTTTAAATATTCGTTTCGTATTCATCGTATTTCAACACTGGCAATTTCCACTGTCGATTACAAACTTATTTTTTTATCAAGTATATAATATTGTACCTATATCGTTCAAACTAACAATTTGTAAAAAAAAAAAAAAAAAATTGTATCGTATGGAAATAATTTTTATTACGCCAATCGGAGTGAAAATATTGCAGGACGATGGAAAAACGACTCATTTATTTATATTTAAAATTAAAAAAATGATTTATATATGTAATGTAAATAAATAAACGGAAATCTGTAATATATTACCTACCCATCTACTTAGTTTATTAGATTTTTTTTTTTTTTTGTACATAAATATAATCCTTTTTTTTTGTTGTTGTTGTATTTATTCGAAGTTAAATCTATTATACTTATCTAAAATTGTCATTGTTATTAATTTTGTTTAATTCTAAACTTATAATAAAGCTTTTGCCTTACATTGATAAATAGGTACCTATACTTTTAGGCATTTGGCCAGACAAAATCACATGTCTCAGAGTATTGTTATAATAATAATATTATACCGATTTATATATTTTAATAAACTAATTATTGTGAATTATACTATACCTATGGTTATGTATTTGTATTTGGAAATTACGAAGAAGTCCATACCGGATCCACTGGATTCGTTTGGCACAGTGGTTCCCAACCTCTTCTATTCTACGCCCCACTTGTAGATTTTCGAAAATCTCGCGCCGCCCCCCCCCCTCTTCCTATAAATTGAAAAAAATCGATCACCTTTTTCCGCGTACTTAACGAATAAACTATACAATATTCGGAATGTCTACTTTTTCATTGATGATAATAATTATAAAATATAAATATTGGTAAATAATAATGAAATGTAACAATCGATTAAGATGAAATATTGTATGTAGTAATAAATTAGTATAAAATATTAATAAAAGCAATCAAAAAAAAATTAACTTTTTTTTCTCTACGTTTTAAAATAAATATAATGTAATCGATAAAAATTGTATTTCGTAATAACTGCTTGAGCCTCCCCAGCAATGCGTTCACGCCCCCTCCCCCCCCCTCACGAGTTTGGAAACCCGTGGTTTAGCACGTACGAACCGTTTAAAAACTTACGGGAAAAACGCTGACTTCTACGTCGGTATAATACCGATACTAAAAATATATTGATTTTTACTATGGACAATCCATGTCCTATCGATATCACGGCCGTTTTCAGAATAGGTTTGTGAATACGTAGGTGAGAGGAAAATGTGACGATGGATATCGGACGAGTAGTAACGAATACTAAAAACGACAATAATACCGGGACGCTGTTATACAAAAACTGGCGATTGGAAATCATTATCGGAGCGCCCTCCGGAACTGTGAACAATTTGCCTATATTTACTCCTTGATGTTAAAGCACGTTAATATGTAATATTATTATTACGAATAATTACGATTGTGGACGGCGATGTTTTACCATGACTATTGCAGTTTATTCGTCGCACAAACGCAGAACGTTTTAAATATTAAAATGAACATTAGAATAAGTAGATAAATTAGGTTTACATACGTAGTTAAAACACTAAAACGCAGGAATACCATAAATGTAAATATTTTATATATTCCAATTACAATAGGAATGCAATTGGTTTTACTATATAGTGGTTTTTTTTTGTTTCTGTCGTTGAACAACATTTCTACCAGTAGATCTTGATCCGGTTTTCAAGTATAGCGTTTTTCACCGGAAATAATTGTTTAGATCTAGTCGGTGCAAATTTACGGCAATAACGTAAATTCATAGTTTTCGATTTTTCTTCTTTTTCCTGGGACTCGGTTGATAAATAACCACGGCGACCGGAAATGTTCACGGGATATATTAATAGTAGTCCTCTCCAGACGCATTTGAAACTACTTTTTGAGTATTTGTTAGTTTTTATTTGGTTTGATGCGGATAAATTTGGATCGGCCGAGCAGAGAAATGCTTGAAAATATTACACGAGATTCATTTTATAAGTGTTGTACTTATAGTCGGGTACTACGAGACCCTGGGCAAAATACTCTTTCGCGTGGCTGTAAATACGGGGGTGGATATAGGGGATGAAACCCCCCTGTTTTATTATTAACGAGATCGTGAAAAATTAAATACCCGTGGATTTACCCGCCCCCCTCACTCCTTAACCAACTCTATCGGCCACAATTATACAGCGGTCTATTATTAATTCTTGATTGCTAATGTCTATTTAAAAAGAACACTTTCTTGTCCATGTCAACCCAATCAAACAATAATAACTGTTTATTTTTTATTTTATTTTTTTTTTTCATCCGTGTCGCCCAGGTAACCTAGGAACTCAATTTTCGGCGAAATTCACGCGTGAGCAGCCCTCTAGCGGATTAATTCCCAAAAATCCATTCTTAACACACCCCTTCACCATAAGAGTTATTATACACCACCAAAATGTCGTAGGACCAGCAGTTTGGTCTGGGCGTTGATCAGTGAGTGATTGAGTGTATCCAGTGAAAAGGAAGCCAGGAAAATATTGCGGATGGGATTTTACATTTGTAATTCTCACTGCCAAAAGGATATTCTTTTACTTTATTTTAAAGGAAACCTCGAAGAATTGCAATTGCGATAAACAGTGCTCGTTGTTTCGGAATCGACCGATACATCCATGGCGTAATCGACTGTTGGATCGTACCTGAACGCCAAAACGATCATTTCGAATTGTCACGTTTGGCCATCTGTTTGTCAACGTACCAAATTATTTTGTTCGTGAGCTCAAACTGAGCGAATCGAACTCGACGGTATCCGTTGTTCCAGAGTCATAATGGATCGGGCTTGAGAAATTCTTATTCGATTTGCCTCTAAACGCTGTCTACGCTCGACACCTCGAATTGGTGGCATTTTTTCCAAAGAAATAAACCCCGAACCATATGTTAAATTTGAGTAACGAATAAAAATACAACGTTTTATGGTGACTAAGCAACGATAGTTTCCCTATCAACGTATTAGTAATCTTGCGTTTTTCACAACAACAACAAAAAAACACGATCCAAATTTCCGACTTTTCCGGTAGATTTTCCAATAATTTTCTTTCATACAATCCTTTCCAGGACAATTACGAACACAATCAAACAAGAAAAACCATCCAAATCGGTCGATTCGTTCTCAAATGTCGATCATACATACATGCGGCAATTGATTTGTATATATATATATATATATATCGTTTAATATTAAATATAATAAATTAAAATTATCTTTATTATTATTAACCAGACGGATTAGAAGAAAAATTGATTAACTTTTGTTATCAATTTAATTTGATAATATGGTCTGGAACGTTATTTAATTAATCGACATACTGATAAGAACAGGAGTCCTTATCAGTTTGTCGGAGAACTCACTTGTCACTATCATAGACTTTATACTAGTTGCGGTAGTACAAGGTTTATGGTCATTACAGCCGGTCTAGGAAGGAAACTAGACATTATATTTTAGAATAAATAAAATAAAATTTTATTGTATTAATATCACGTCATTTTTTTTTTTTTTGGGTGCGAGGGCACTGACATACGGATTATCTTAGAAATAATGAATTTATATCCCTCCCCGCCCCAATGAAAATCCCTGTCTATATACCTTTATTTTTTTTTTTATTAGAAAAACTTACAATCTGTATTTACAAAAAAAAAAACACAATAAGCAAATAGAATAACTTTGTACATAGAGGAAAAAAATAAAATGACAATAACGTGGTTGCTTGATGAGGGAGGGTATCCAGTGACAGAACCCTGCAGAACGCGAAATTTAAATTAGTTTAATAGATCTCGACACCGGCGTCTTTCGAGACGGCGCGGGAGGTTTTCAGGGAGTGTAATTGAAGATAAAAATAAAAACGGATGAGAGGATTTGGATGGTACTGTAGTTTTGTATGAAATTTGGTGTAGTATTTTTTGACTAGCTGGTCAACAGTATCAAATCGTAGGTCTTTGTGTAGCGCTTTGTTTGTAACGCACCAATGGGCTGTAGCTATGAGACGTGAATCTATCGATTGGAAAGCTTGGATGGTGCGAGTTTGCGATGGTTTTGCACAGCCCCAGATTTGAACGCCATAAGCCCATATAGGCCTTAGCAAGGATTTGTATAAAGTAGATTTTGTGTGAATTGATAATTTTGATTTAAATATGAGACGAAGAGCATGGGTTAGGTCTATACACGGCAAATAAAGTTCGTATAATGTCGTCGGACTGGCGGTAAACGAAATGTAAAATCCGAACTACGACGTAAAAACAAAAAAACATAATTCGGCCTATCTCGTTATAAGACTAAAAATAACGGCCCAGTTTTTTGCGGCGAGTTTGAGAACCGCTAAACTATTCTTGCAGTACGGATTTTGTGTGTGCGTTCTTATTTTTTTTATTTCTTTGAATGTCATCGCCACCGAACGAACGAAATAAATTGTCAAAATCATCCTGTCATCAATACATTCCTATATAATATAGATACTTGTTTCAATAGTTTCCCTATTACAGTTAAAATTACTACTGAATATCGATTTTCATTAGATAATTTTATAGATTTTACAGACACGAATAGAGTTCTAACGACTATAGTGACGGATTTCGGGCGATATTAGTAAATAAAAAAAAAAAAAAAAAACGATAAAAATATTGTAAACGTAGCTAATTATAGCTGTTCCTGTCTAATAATTAATAACTTATTATAAATAGTCCTCTAACATCATCTGTGACGAAATTCGGGCTTCCTGCGCAATAGATATCTGAAACAATTATGTGAATAACATTAAAAAAATATGTCCATCTCTCATGCAGGTATAGTTAGGTATCGATAAAAGTAAAATCGGCTATTAAAAGTCAATTGAAAATCGCCCGTTGTGTCGTAGTACTCATCGACAGTGCCGTGATGAACGGACTTTATTCTAATGCAATTGCATAGCCGTAAAAATACGAGTGGCGCCGAAGCGGTGAGGTCATTTTTTTAATGCTTTGCTTAGGGTTTGAAAATATGTTCACGACGCCACTGCTCACCAGTCACAAAAAAAAAAAAAAAACCGGAAAATTGACGCAAAAATAACAAGACAAAAAAAAAAAAACACCAGGCGCCTGCTATTAGGCATCTCCAATTGCAGAGGGTAATAATTATAATCCGAATTTATATGTTTTCGCATATGCAGTCTTATTAGAGTAAAAAATGATTCGTTTCGACGCAGTGCCGGATTTAACTACTGTGCCGTTGTAAGCACCAAAAAAAAATCGTCTCTTTTTTAAATAAATAAATAATTTTATTTCATAGTTTTCATTAGAACTTTTATCATTTTGTTCGGAATCCATCAAATTATAATATAATATTGAAATTATGAGAACTGCATTGGTAAAAGGTACCAGTAGTTGTCATAGATACTTTTCTCGATTATTATGTTCAACGAAAAAAAAAAAAAAAAAAAAAAAGAAGATAACTAAAACACTAAACACGACGTGTCCAATTGTATGTCCAACGTATACTAAACGAATAGCAAAGCAAAGTGTAACTGCCTACCTACTACCTAGATGAAATCGTGAAATTGCTTACGATAGAATTAAAACCCCTAAGTGTTTTCTTGTGTTTGGTTAGGTTTACAAATACCATACTATCGGTTAGATTATCTTTATACATATTTTTTTTTTTATTACGATTATTACGGCTTCGGCGGGGTGTTCAACCGGAATTTGTATCTATAATTTTATTTCGGACACCCCCCCCCCACCACCACCAATGGACAACGGACATGTTTTTACAATATTATTATAAATTTGCAAGATTTGTTTCATAAAAATATCTCCAAAATTACATAAATTTGCAATAGAAAAAAAACAACGGGACACAAATTGCCGGCCCTGGATCCGCTGGATACAGTCCGCTGTAATCCCGTGCTCACTTTGTTTATTGGGAAATACGCCACTGATTCAGCGCAGAGTACACAGGCAAAAGTTTTTTTTTTTTTTTTATTTGCATATTAGAGAATCGAGAGTATTTTGTGGATTGGGGAGTATTTAGCTTATTGTTTTGAAATATTTTGTAAATTTCGAGAAAAAAAAAAAAAAATTTATTTTTATTATTATTAATTCTAATATATTAAAGTAACTGGAAAACACTCAGTGACAGTACTATTAAATCGCCGTAGTCGTACCTCACTACAATTAAAATATACCAAAGAAATGTTGTTTTTTTTTTATTTTATAATAAATATATAAGTTGTTGTTTTTAAATTCCTACTGTTCCTATAGAGCAATATTATTCCATTATGTAAGTGTTATACACACTTACGTACCTCACTTAAATAATTATTTAAAGAATATTGTTAAAAAATAAATAATAAAAACAAATTGCATATTAAAGCATAATATATAGTTGTTTATATATTGATTATGTTAGTATATTTTTCTAATTTTTAAAAGAATATTTGTAGGTTTTATTAGAGATATTATCATAATATTTTAGGCGTTTTTAGAGAATATAAATCCGGGCTATAGAAATAATGAAAGAAAAAATATATATAATATTAGCAAGGTTTTGTTTACATTTTGTTTTAGACTCTTGTTAAAACATCTTAGTTAACCAAACATGGTTTTATTCAAAACGTTTAAAACAAATAATTTAAACAACATAAAAAAAGAAATTAAAAAAAAACAATATTTTAAAACAGAACTACTACTATTTTTATTTGTACTTTGTTAGTGTAAAGAACATACAATGTACACAAAATTAGTGTAAAAAATGATTTAAAATCCAAAAATAGTGACTAAACATTATATGGTATAAAATTTGTTATAATCTATAATAATAATAATAATAAAAAAAAAAGGCATTATAATAAATATAATGGAATATACAGGATTGATAAAAACATGTATTTATTTTTTTTTTTTGTATAAAAACAAAAACACTGTCTAATTGTTTAAAACATGGATTCTCAACCTTTTGAGATACTTTTGAGCCCTCTTTTATACTATTGTATGAGGTCAAGGCCCTCCACCACCAACCAATACAAGATTGAAGTATGATAAATATAGGATATATATACACATCATGATTTATATTGGTTATTTAAATAACGAACATTACATTAAAATTAAAACAAAGTGTATTATAATATTGTATTAACTTTTAAACATATTACTATTAAATACAAACTAATGAGATGGTTGGCACTGTTTAGCTTTAATTATTTGTTTTTTTTTTTAATTTTTGGCGACAACTGTTATAATGCGCATCTCAGATCACTGTCCACGTCCAATCGTGCTCGACATTTTGATTTTATGTATGCAAGTGCCAAAAAGTGCCAGACTACCGTCACTATACAATCATTTTTTTTTTTTTTGAATTTAGACGTTTTAAATTATAATTTTATATGAAATTGCCGCACGAAATTATCAAGCCAAACAAAATGACTTCAATACGACACGACCACATTATATTGTTAATAATTTAGTTTTAGCCTAATCGTAATAGTCATTTATATGTTTTAGCATTCTGGGGATATAGCTGATTTTTATAATATATATATTTAGTACATAATACATTTGGATGTCCATAACATTACAAACCAACAGTATTCTCTGAATTATTATTATTTTTTATTATTTATAAAGAATATTTACAATATGTGTTTGAACATCACAATAAGTAAATTTGATAATTTATGTACAATTTTGACTTTGAATAATATGAGGAGGGAGGCCAACCAGTGATAGAATCCCTGGATTATTTAAGACAATGTAATTATTCAATAATACTGGATAAAATATTAATAATAAGAAATAACGTTTTTGTGTTTTCTGGTTTTTTAAACATTTTCACGCCTCCCTAGGGGGACACGCCACCTCAGGTTGAGAACTATTGGTTTAAACCAAGGTTTTTATGTTTAAAACACGATTTAGTCGAGTTATAAATTAATTTATTGTGTAAAAATATTGATATGGGTATACCAAAAAAAAAATAAATAAATAAAATTTATATATAATATATGATATAGGTATAGTACAATTTTTCTCTAGTTTTTTGTACGTTTTTCTAGAATTATATTCATTAAATTGAAAACAATAATAATAATAATATTAATAATATAACGTAATTTTTAATAATTTAAAATGTGTATTATACTATTAAAAATTAAATATTTAAACTAGGTTTATTTATTTAATCAATACGGTTTTCATTGAAATTTATAACACAATTGTAAAAACAACTAAAATGATTTTTTTTTTTCGCAAAGTTTTTTGGTTCTTACATATTACAAGTAATATAAACCGTTTGTTTTGTTTTCAAAAATATTCAACAGATTATTTGGACATGGATTATTTCATAAAATTTAAATAATCACTGTAGTGATTATGTTTAAAGACAACATGTAATACCATTCTTATAAAAATAAATATATTATTCCATAAAAAAAAATAGTAAATTGTATTTGGAAAATACTAAAATACTTAATATTAATATTATTATTTGTTGTATGTCCAAATGTATTGATGATGATATTATTTTATTTTGCTAATAGTATAGTAGAGAGGTGTAGGCTACATATTTGTGCATATTCGATTACTGTACAGTATTTTGATATTTATGGTATTTGGTTTTTCCTCACATCACTTGTTTTGCGAATTATTAAATACAGTAAAACTATAAAATTTTCCATTTAACGAATTATTTTTGAGAACCACGACCTTCATTGTTAATCATGCGTACATTTATCTCAGTATAACGAATCTGATGTTTCTATATAACGAATAAACTATTCGATAACAAACATGTTTTTGTAAACTTTGTCACTATCGAATATTAAATATTGTTCTAAAATACCTACGAATTTATTGTTTCCAATAAAGATAAGACATTGATAGGCAAACCGGTTAATTTGACTGCAGCACGCAGTTCCAATACTGACGTAAACGTAATCGTACAAAATGTGATGAAATCGAAGGAGATCGTGCAAGATGGATTACCTAAACTCACAGAAAAAGAGCTACTAAACGCCTTTTCTGTTGTGAGAAATGGTTTTAGACAGCAGGCAAATGTTTGGGATGATATTTTTTTTAAACTCAACGAAATCGAAACATTTACACGAAAACAGTACAATTTATACAAATAATAAACAAACGAAACTCACTGATTATTTCTTTTAAATTAAGATAATTAAAAAATACTTAATATGCAATTAAATAAAAAGAAAAATATGAATATATATGTAGGTATAATATGGTATTTTATGTTTATTTGTAATATAAAATATAGAATATGAAATTAAAATATTGATACACATGAAGAAAAAAAAACATGCAATTCTATTTAACGAATTTCTCTGTATTACGAATTATTTTTGTTCCCCGTGAAACTTCGTTATATGGAAGTTTTACTGTAATATTAAATAGTTTTCATAAGGATTATTATATTAAAATTTTCTCAATTTTATCCAGAATATTAGTTAACCCGTCGTTGGTAGTGTCTTTTTGTTGAAAATTTCTCTCACAGAGTGTATACGAGTCACGTTAGACGGATACTGACAATAGATAACCAATTACTATTTCAGTTAATGCCCATTTATTTTTAGATTAAATGTATCTGATAGCATTACCACTAAGCCATAAACCGATATAAAAGACAGTGGTGACTAAAATAATATCGTGGTGAAAGAATCTCTCATTGATTATAGAATAGAATATTATACTTTTGCAAACCTTATCAATTTTAGAAGTTAACTCACTGTTAAGTCAAATATAAATTGTTACGGAAATCCCATTTTCTAGCTATTCGATTTACTGCATGATAGTATTTTATTTAGAAAGTTTTTCGAAATTCACAATACTTTTTTTTTTTCGACAACACTTTTCTGGTGAATAAAGTAAAGTACCAAATAGATGCAACATTTTCGACCGGTGATACTATGCTTGAGACATATTTTCGAAATTCCCAACAGTTTTAAAATTTTGACGATTTTAATATTTTCGATTTCCAGAGTACCTTGGCCGCAAGGGAAAACATTTGCCATTCACCAATTCGCTCTCAAAAGAATACCCACATGTTCGACTTGTTCGTCGTATTTAAAAATATAATTTACTTAACTATACATTCTATAGGTGTTCGCTTATTTCTTTACGATTTCCAACACACTATGGATATTTTTTGGTCACTGTAACGGCGATTCAATTAAGCCTAACCCCCTTTTAAAAGGGGGGTGTTTTAATTTTATATTAAAAAATACGACTTATAAGAGGTTAGGCAGGAGGATTCACAATGCTCACGGATGATTCACTTATCACTTATCACAAATTCTAGAATGTTCGAGACGGTTCGCGACGTCGTTTATTGATAAGAATGTCCAACGGCGGGCGGCCATTATGGGTAACCATCACGGTATACGGTATGGATGATAATCGCCACATAATAATCATTATCGAGTATTTGATATAGTATTGTATTAAATATATATATATATATATTATGTCTTCAATTTTCACGGTAAATAATAATACTGAATACGAAAGTTAAATATTTAATCCTGTAATTTATTACTCACTTAAATACGACCGATTGAAGGTTTTAACATCGGTGGTGGGCTGTTGATAGGGTGATCAAGCTACGCGCCTGTATATAAGTACGATCGGTCGTATGAATGTATTGATTTTGTTGAAATTTGTATAGTTTGGACATTTTACGTTCGCCTCATATTGTAGGCACGACATACTGTGATACGTGATATTAATATTTTTTTTTTACTTTTGAAATGATTTTCGCCTAGGACGACCACACACATATTATGTTTCGCACCGGTCGGTAAAAACGAAAAAAAGTCACCCCTTTCCGCTGTCTCGTATTCAATCTAACGGTTAGGGGCGAACCCCTCGGTTTTGGAGGTTCAAACCCCCACTCCCCCGAAATATCAGAAAAAATGTAAAGAATAAATTACCCGACCTACAAATTTAATAGTCGTTTCAAAGTTTCCCCCACACCACCCATGAAATTTACAAATAAAATAGATCAATGTATATTATGTATACGTACGAGTATCTAAAGAGTAAAAGAAATTTGTCATGCCCCTGACAACAGTATAATACGGACCGTTTGTTGGAAAAACCAGTAAAATTATTACCTATAGGCAATGGTGTATTTTTCGGACGGGATCCGAAATTCTAAATGAACTTCAACAAACCCATTTTTAGAATTATTTACTGATAAAAACCGACATTGAAATTACTTTTTTAAAATTATAATTTACTATGCCGACACTCGACAAGTAATTTTATATTTGTAACTCGGGTATACAGTACAATAGAGAAGTTGAAGGTTATTACTTAATACTGAATATTAACATTTATTTTAAAAATTACCACATCCTTGTATTGTTGGCATTTAAACATTAGTCAATTTATTAATTATTAAGTATTTTTTTTTTTTTTTTTAAGTCGGGGAGTGCCCAGACCCTCCCCCCACCAAAATACGCCACTGTCCATAGGTATAATATAGATTTTGGTATCTCACATTTTATTCTAGTGAACCGATTCTTTGTTAACGTTTTTTCAAATCGAATCGACATTTCGTAATGTTCGAGACAGAAAAAAAAAAAAAAAACAGATTGCCGTCAACCGTGAACGGTATTATAACCACAGTAGGATGGGGGGGGAGGCAGAGGCATATTTAGGATTTTGCCTTGGGGATGCGAGGGGGGGATATGTATTTATACAGAGGTCACTGGCTCCGATCCTCTCACCCCCTCCAAATTTTATTAAATTATAAAAACGCTTTAACAGCGTTAACACCAAAAGTACAAATTACGTTATTATAAATTATTTTTAAAATTATTCTACGCACAATTCCCACTCCGAAAGAAATGCCGAGCACGTTACCGGAACTATACGAACGCAGATATATATGTTCATGGGATGCAAAATAGTTTTTCAAAAAAAAAAGATCATTGATGGGGGGTGGATCGCCCCCCTTGTAAATACGCCACTGGGGGGTACCAGTCTAGTAATAAAATTGCGAAATCGGGAGAATAAAAATCGTATAGAGTACCGGGGGAGGACCTCGTCGGTGCCGACTAGACATATAATATTGTAATAATTTCGTATAAAACATATTTGGTCGGTGCGCGCAATATTTACGATAATATTACCGTGACAATAAACGAAAATTGAATCAGATTAACTAATCGATTAATAATAATATTTGTAATTACGGGGCGACAACATTCGCCGGTGGGCAATGGTTGGCGTGTGGCCGACAGGCAGCACGTCGGTCGTATCGGCGGCGGCGGCGGCGACGCCGACCGCCCCGCCGGCCGCACCGTACTACGCCGATTAGTATGCTCGCCGCATTTTCGGTCGACAGCCGTCGGGTATTTCGCACGCGCTCGTAGTCGTCTGCTCACCTCGCCCATCGTGCTTCGTCATTTGCACCGGAACCGCCGACGCCGGCCCCGGTACCGTTCCTCGTCGCTGATCTTCAGTTTTTTCAACGCCGGTCACTACTACTAAACAGTCTTCCGTCTTCGCTCACCGCTTTCGTACTCATACGACTGCGGAGACGACGGATAATTGTTGGACCCGCGGCAGAAGACTGTATAGTTCGGGAGCGGAAAGGAAAAAAAGAGATCATGTCGGACGACAGCAACAGTTGTGGCGGCAGTGGCACCACGAGAAGTCTGGTAAGTAGCCCGGCTATTACTAATTACAATAATAATAATAATAATAATAATAATAATTATGGTAATAATGGTAATTGATAAATATGTATATAAATGGTGTTGTTGGACGTTGTCGCGGGGAGGGTTTGCGGCGATGACAAAAATCTATATATCGCGAAAAATCTCGTGATGGCGAAAAAAATAAAAATAAAATCCGTAAACCGTGGGTGGTGTATAAAAATCCGTGTGCGTGTGCGTGCGCGTGTTTTCAATTTTCAATATCACAGCCGCCGCCGCCGCCGCCGCCGCCACCCGTCGTCCACCCGGTACGTTTTGCTCGTGCGGCGCGCGCGCGCGCGTCTGTGTGCGTGTGTGTTTCGCGTCGTTGTCGGCGGCGGCCATGACGACCCACGGGGGAGGCACGTCCGCAGCAGCGGCGGCGGCGGCCTCGCGTCTTCGCGCCCGGGACGACGGCGTTTTTACCCGTCGCGCGCGACGTGTGGCCGCCCCGACGAATCCGTCTGTGCAGACACGAACGCCCGTAGTTGGTTTTTCAATCGTGGCGTCATTTTATTGTAATGGAAAATATCGTCGTCGGGACGACAGTCGCGCGCGCCGTGCTTACGCGAATTCAAGGGATCGTCCCGAATTCGAGTTTTCACAAGGCGACGCGGGCCGGGCGGGGGATGGACGGTCGCGAGGTTTACTGTTTTTGACGGCGACCTTCCTAACGCGCGCGCGGGGGCTGTGCTGGCGATCCACGGTGCGAACATGACGTCACCCGGCGTACGCCCGACCATCGCCCACCCCCTACACTATATCGCCCATCCCTTCGTAAGGGTACCGCCGCCGTCACCGTGTCTCTGCTACAATAACATTGGAGCGCATTACGATCTCCCCACAATAATGACGCGCGCCTCGAGTCTATTTTGGCGTTTGCAAACCGCGTGTGTTATAACCGGTAGCCACCGCGCCGCGCCTATCCGTAAATCTGTACGCGTGCTTGTCGTGTCGCTGCATACCGTTGACTATTTTCCTTTTCCCCCTTTTAATAATCGAACGACAGGAAAATTTAGGTTAGGTTTTCGCGTTTATTCCTACGCACCGCTTTTCGGGTTTTTACCCGATCGATTTAAACGTGATGACGACAAATATAGTTCCGACATTGAGATTTTCGATATTGAGTCATTATAAAAACATTATCGAAATAGAACAACAGACGAAACGCGTTTTATTGAATCAATGCGTTTGAAAAAAAAAAAGTCATTTGCCTGTCTCCGGACTAGCTTGGTTATTCATCCCCCCCACCCCCCGATATGGTCGTTGGTCTTGGTTAGAGAAACGCCGTGTTACAAAATTGATAGGCAGACTCGTCTCGTCGGGTACGGTAAAAAAAAAAAATAAAATTACGTGTTTTTCACTGGGATTCGGTTTTTCTTGTTTTCGGTGTCGGCCTTTGAGGTGTTCCCGTACGAAATTTCGTAAATCTGACCCCGCCCAGTAAAACCCCGGCGGCGGCGGGGGCGGCTGCAGCAGCGTCGGCGGCGGCGGCGACGGTTCGCGAGCCTTTTTTTTTTTAATCTATAGCGGGGTGCGTTTTTTTTCCCAGTGACGCAGCGAATATCGACCGATGTTACTTTTCTCGAACTATCTATCGGAATAGTAGTTTTTTCTTTTTTTTTACACAGCCGATTGTATTTCGACTGTCGAAAATACCCCTTGATTATTCGCGCGGTGTGTGTACACTTATTTTACTATTTCTCTCCTAGTCTCCCAAGACACCAGGCAATTAAAAAAAAATATGATTTACGTACACGCGTAACAAAAAAAATAAAAATACGCGTACGTTTCACTGCCGGGGATAAATACCTCGCCTCCTCTGGCGGCCACCCAACCTCGGATACTAACCGCAAATAATATTTTTAACATTTAGGAATAACCCGACGACGATTTATATTTATATTATATAACCCGATGCCGTGTGTTTAGTCTGAAATATTATAACCGGGAATCGGTTCTCTAGTTTTCAGTTAATTATCATTTTAAAGATTACAATTTTACTGTTGAGCCAGCCACCCCTCCCCCACCCCCCATCCCCCACTCGCTCTCCGCTTGCCCGTCTTTTAGCGGCCGTACGTCCAAATAAAATTGATAGAAACGCAATAAAATATTGCGGTTTAGGTATTATCAGTATTTTCCGAGTACCGTGGACCTATCTAAATTTAAAACGGAAACACCCGCAATGTTATTTCGTCCCATACGATAGTAGTCATATAATATTATCGCGTTGCCGGTAAAACCATAATTTTTTTTTTTTTCTTCAACGAATTAAATAAAAATACACGTGCTCCGCGCACGCACGCGTTTTATTATTTCAATCTAACCACGTGTTCCCCTATGCGCGCGCGCCCTTAAGAAGCAGTCGGGACTGCACCGGTCTAGCGGGTGCCCACTAAATCTTAAAAGTCTACAGAATTTTTCGCTATATTGTCCAATTCGTGTGTGCCTATTCTCATACTCGATAATTTATACAAACGGGACTTGCGTATTTACCACTTTCCTGTATATATTAAGGGGTCGCGTATAGGCAATTTCCTCGAACATTCTTTTTGATATTCGAATACTACATTTACGACGAATAGTCGCGTGTCCGTATCCCGTCGATGATTATTTATTGTGTAATCGTGTAAAAAAAAAAAAAAAAAACACGGGCACACTTGTTCGGTATAAGTGTTTATTTTAGTTTTTCGATATCACTACTGCCGGTAGTAAATTATTGGCGTTTGTGAATACTTGGAAATAATTATTCGATTTCGGAACACTATTTTGAATTCGAATTGAAGTTCCCTGGTTTTTTTTTTTTTTTAAATTTTTTAAATTTTTTTTTTATTATTTATTGTGGAAATTAGATTTCTCAATTAGGTCTGTAATTAGCTCGAGTAGTAAGCATCTAGTTTTTGACATTTTTACCACTTCTGGTTGGTCTATCTTAATAACCGTTTATTAGT
The DNA here is from genome assembly GCA_956483605.1 of Tuberolachnus salignus. NCBI lineage: Eukaryota > Metazoa > Arthropoda > Insecta > Hemiptera > Aphididae > Tuberolachnus > Tuberolachnus salignus. The sequence goes on along the minus strand of OY101430.1, from coordinate 27,312,679 downwards.
TATTGATCATTTTGTTTTTATGTCGCACATTCGGTTAGGTACACCGAAATGTAATTTTAAATGCTGATTATATATAATATCTCGGTTTAAACGTTTCGTAGTGCACTGCTTTATTAATAATATTGTACGAACAAAAAAGTGAAATATCATTAAAATGCTAATAGTAACGTTATAATACAATAACAACGACGCGGATACAGTAATACTCGTGGAATAATTATAATTATGGATCTACAGTGTACCTACCCGTGTCGGTTATTTTTTTTTTTTTTTTTTATTTATTTTTTTTAGTTATTAGTTTATCTTTTATGTCTTTACCTCAAGGAGCCGTGCGCACGTGTTTGTTGTGCTCAAAAACACGATTTTTTACAGGAAAAACTCTTGTCTCTTGCAGAACCCATTACGATCAAATATTTTTTTTTCATTTTTTTTTTACTTTAGATTTCTTAATAACTATACTTAGTTTTTGAATAATTTATATTGCTTTTTTTTGTATTTTAAATTTTTAGCACGGTCAAACAGATTATGCTTCTTAAGCTCCCTCCCCCTAGGTACTCCTAGAACTTGGTTTATTTTCATGTTGAATGGTATTACTATCGAACAAACTATTCTTACGAAAACCAACTATTTATTTATTCCAATACATTCTAAGAGTGGAATATTAGGATATTAAAATATGACATTTTATCTTTAGATCCTAATTTGAACTAAGTTTGACCTCATTAGATTAATATTGTTATACAGGTTAAAATATCACAATTATTATTATTGGGTTTCAAAATATTTAAGGTTTAGTTTTTATGTTAGTATGTTTAAGATTTTAATATTTTTACACATTGTGGTGTAATTTATCGTTTATTATGCATTTTTGTTACAGTTTTCTATAGTTAAAATTTTTTTTATTCTGAAATTCTACGATTGTTTTATATTATTAATGTATTGAATGTCTACTAATAGGGTGGAACGAAAAATGAAAATAATATTTTTTTTAAGACAAAATTGTATTAGCTTTTGAAACATGCGTATAAATGCCTAAACAAATTGTGTGAAGTTTAAAAATAAACATATTAAATAATAATATATTAATATTATTTGTTTATTATTTTATTTAATTTTTCATAATTATGCAATAAATAAGACAAAAGCTTAACATTAAATTATTAAAATAAAAACCTTTCCTACAAGCCCATTTGGTCCAATAGTTTTATCATCAAGTTGTTCTACTAAGTGTCGTAGTGGGAGTTTATTAAAATGAAAAATATAAACAACAAATTGTTTAGGTCTACCGAGTTCTTCTATTAAGCGGATTATTATACCAGCAATTATTACCAGTATTGACAACAGTACCATCACATCCGATTGTAATTAAGTCTTTAGTCCCATACTTTGTAGAAAGAAAATTTAATATTGATTTTTTTACCATTTTTTATGGTGCTTTCTTTGGATGTAACGTGTCCTTAGTAATGTGAACTAGTCTCTTGTAATATACTAATATGTTTTGTCTTAACGATCATCAAAAAATATTGCAATTATAATATTTAATAGAGGTGTGGGGTTTTATATGTATTAATATTTCATGCTGTTCTTTATTAGCTATCATAATTTTCATTTTGTCGATCGCCATAGTAGGATTTGTTTTAGAAAAAAGACCAACATCGTCTAAAATGCAATACATAATGAAAATAAATTGAAAATTGAAATATTAAACAATGTTACAATAATATACATTATTATGTCAGATTTAAGCATTGTTCTGCATTTTGGATGCTCATTTAAATAAATAAAAAATCCCACAAATTAAAGTAAAAAAAAAAAACCACTAAAACTGTAATTGTTTAAAATGTAATATTATCTAACTGTGTATCTGTACATAGTTATAGCAGAATTTACAGTAACCAAATATTTGATTGATTAATGTGTTTATACACATTATATGTGTTATAGTAACTATCGAAATTGAATGAATAATATACTGCTGTAAATGAGTTTATACCTAATTGTGTTGAATTATTATATTCAAAAATGTTTTCGGTTTTGGTCAATGTCATTGAACAGTTTGATCAGACAGATGTTTGTACAGTTTTGAATTAAATACATTTCACTTTCGATGGTAGTTATTTAATGGCCCGATTTAATCAACCAAATTGACATAATAATATATGTATGTATGTAGGTATATATCATATATCGTATACTATGTAAATTCAAAGTTATATAATAACGTTTGTGTTTTTGTAACGGCGTTTGGTATTATTTACATAAGTATTACGGTGCTAAAGTCTTTATATACAATTAGATAATCTTCATTGTGGAACTATTCTCGTTTCCTGTAATGGAATTTATAATAAAAAACCGAATTCATGGATTTTTATTTTATACCCGGCTGACCAATTATTAAATAACCCATCTGACTCTTTAATCACTTATTTTAGAAAATATATCATTTGTTGTGCATGTACCTACCTATACCTAATAGTATTCCGGTTTATAATATTGTTTTTGTGTAGGTTTTTTGGCTCTTAAATTATTGATTTTATTTATTAACTGTATACTGAATTCTGAAAATATTTGTTTTATTTTGTTTGTAGACAGTAAATCTATTTTGTTAATATATGATTTATCATATGTTAATATAAAGTTTTACACTCAATATAGAATGGAAATTAGATACATAATATAATATAGTGTACTACTTTACATGTTCTATCTACAGTTTTAAATCATCAGTAAAAAAAAAAAAAAAATTCCATTTACTTGTTTATTTTATTAATTTTAAAAACATGAAAATGTCCGTTCAAGTTTAATAACATGTCAAAATAGTCTTGAGATCTAACTGCATTCAAATATCTCGAGAGTTTACAATATTTGCTGATGCAAAATATAAAATCGAACAATTTCCATTGCCAATTTCAGTTCATAAAATTATAACCCTATGTAAGGAAATTAAAATAATATTGTATATACAATCTAAAGGCAATTTGATATTGTATTACTTTATTCTATTAAATAATATATAGACTCATACATACGATACAAGGTATATTCAATAAATACCCAGACTAAAATTCTTCCCGAAAAACTCTTAATGTTATTATACCAAAATAAATTACAGATAATGAATACTATATCAGTATATAATAAAAAACGTTACCTCCAATCAGTCATTGACAGTGCTCGTTCGAAGTTGGTCGTTTTGTATATTTCACAATGGATAATATTGCAGAACAACTAGTGTGTATTAAATTTTGTTTCAAAATTGGTAAAAGTGCTATACAGCTGAAACTTTGAATTGATTAAATTAGCTTTTTAGAGATGTTTATCTAAGTCGTTTTGTAGCTGGTTCAAATGTTTTAAAGTAAGTCGATTATCTATTAAAAATTACCATTGACCTGGGCGTCCATCAACATCATAAACAAATGATCCTATTAATTTTGTTCAAAACAAATTTATTAATGACCGACGATTAACCATGAGAGAAGTAGCCAATGAAGTTAGCATACAATTGGTACTTGTCATTCGATTTTATCAGATGAATTGGGTATGAAAAGAGTGTCCACAAAATTAGTGCCAAAATTATTAACCAAAGAACATTGCATCGAAGTGTGTTTGGAACTAAAATATAGGGTTTCTAATAAAACCCAAGTTTTATAAAATCAATTATTACGGGAGGTAAAACATGGATATGATCCCGAAACCAAAGTTCAATCATCGCAATGGAAAACCACAAATTCACCTCGTCTACAAAAATGTCATCATGTCCGGTCAAACATCAAAGCAATGTTCACTGTTTTTTTTAAATATTTTTTTTTTGGTTTAGTTCATTATGAGTTGGTTAGGTTACCTTCAAAGATCAGAGTTTCGATGGCGTTAATTGAAACCATCCATAATGCGACAGAGGCGTTAAGGCTATAACCTTAGGGGAAATGCAAAGGTGTTATCAAAAGTGGCAAGACTGTTAAAAGCATTGTATAGAAGCTTAAGAACACTATTTTGTAGGTGATCTGGAAGTTTAAAATATAATTTGTAATAAGTTTTGTCTGGGAATTTATTGAACACACCTGGTTCACAATACTAAGTATGGAGTTTATTTTTTTTTTTTTTTTTATATATTTTTTTATAGATACTATTAAATTTCAAAATATGCATTGAAATAAACCTAGAGCTCCGCTTAAAATAATTTTGGTAAATATTAAAACATATGTTTTACTCAGTGGATTGTCAGAAAAATACAATTGTGAAGAAAAAAAATTGTATTTAAAAATATTCGGTATTATTAATGTTTATTTATGTAGGTAGGTTCATTACAAAATACAGTATTTAAGTATATATTTATTTACTCTTCATGCGAATTTGTGTGCATTAGACTGAAAATTCTGGTTATAATCTTATATCGTTTTTCAGTTTCATTTGAAATGGTTTTATAAATATGGTTACTGGTTAAGTTAAGTAAAGTAACCCGTGCAAAGAAAACTGGACGGATATAATTTACTTAAAATAACTCTAATGATACCTATTTAATCTAAATGTAATTTCATTTCAAAAAGTTTTTTTTTTTTTTTTTTATTCATAGCATTATTTTCTTACAAAACAAATTCAAAATCCTTCTAATGTATACATAGATTTTTAATATCTGAAGCGTTTATATTTTCAGCTAAAGCTTTATCTATAATATTATTGTCGTATAATATTTCATAATATCAATTATTAGGTATGGATTATTATTATTTAAACTGAGAAATTAGTTCTCGAGTACAATATTATTGTAGTTTGGGGTTTAATTCGTGGGTTTTTTTTTTATTTAAAAACTATTAGCATTTACAATTAACAAATAGTTAAACCAGTTTTAATGTTGACTTACTTTTTGCTCAAACCATGCTTTACAGTGAAAACTCTCATGCCCTCGTAGAGTGATTCGATTTCGATACATTTTTGTCTGTTTGGAAAGATAAACACTTCTTACAGGACCGCTTCGATTTTTTGATTATGTAACCAGGAAGTTAAAATAATAATGAAAAAAAAAAAAATGTGAAAATTAATTAAATAAAAACCACTATTAAGAAATTGATTTAATTAAATACACCCCGTGAAAATATATGTATTTGCCAGTTATGATGTAGAATTGTTGGGAATAAAATTAATTTTTATATTATTATATAATGTTGCAAATCGAAAAACCATCACGCGTCGATCCGATTAAACATTTTTTATTTGGATTAATTATTATTAGTCCGTGATGGTTATCAAGCCCAGTTAATATTTTAACCTATAGTGACAACAATCGCACGAGTTATGGATTTGATACAGTGGTAGTCTATTTATACTTAATAATTGTTCAGTTTATCCGAGCGGATAACCGAGTCGGATTTCACTAGGCCGCGGATTTATGCAAATCGGACCAATTGTCTGTGGTGCCCCTCCGAGTGATTATAATAAACGTTGTTAACTAAAAATAATATAATACGTACGACAAAAGAAATGCGTAAATATGATAAAATATGCGAAACGAAATTTCGCGTTCGAGTGGCTTGTTTAATATAAAATAAAATTGTATTTTACGCGTAATGTTTCTATACTTCTGAAAAAATATAATAAATTAAAAACATGCAAATAGGCAAAAAGTTGCCAACCCTATTTATTTATAGACAATTGAGTTTACAAGGTTTTTATTGCTATTTGTCTTTTTAACTCGTGCTCTTGGTGTACCGCGTATATAAGTATTGTATTAATTTCAAATACCCCGACGGATCGTTTCGATCCTTTACAGACGTTTAAATCGTTAAAAATGTTTTAAAAGTAATACAATTTGTTATACGATTACTCGTATATCCCAAAGGAATTATAAATAATGTTAAGTCATAATAATCTTTGTGATGACGTGTCTTATGACGTTTTGTTGATTATATTTAAATACAGTGGAACCACCGTCGATTGACCGTGCTCAGTCTTCCGAAAATGTGTAGGCACCAAAAGTAAAAATGTTGACTACCACGACGACGCCGTGAATTTATAGAAAAATTAAAAGTGAGTAGTAAGGAAAATCATTAAAAAACTACAAAATACAAAGGCCGATTACATTTCATATCTCAAGCCCTGATAACTTAAATAACACGACAATGTACGTATAGAACATTGTACGCTCGTGTGCATTTAAGATTATAACATTGTACATTATTGGTAATTGATTAAATAAAAAGTCGATTAACCGCGGTTTTCATTTATCCGTCTGACCCCGCCCCACCATTACCGCGGATAAGGTAATTAAATAATAATCGGTCCGATTACCCTGTGTTCTCAACAAATAGTATTCTTCTTGATTATTATTATCGCAATCCGTAATAATATTGTGGTTATAATATTCAATTCCTTAAATTCTCCTACACAATAATATATATATATATATATATATATATATATATATAGTTTGCTCGTCGTAGTATTATTGATAAACTTACGTGTTTTACCCATTAAAAAACCGCGTGCGTTTCCTAATGGTACGATGCCAATGAAATAATCACTGACGTAATTTATTATCAACACAAACCTATAAGAAATTAATGTTGACTAAAAAACAACGATAAATCATTGCTAACGAAAAACTATTCTCTGAGCGATAAAAATGTTTTGTTATGCGTATGTAATATTAAAGTTAAAATTTATATTAATTTGTAAATACGAAATAAATTACGATTGTTGTACGTGGGTTTTCGTATCGGATTGTTGTGTATTTTTTATTATGGAGTCGAAACATTTTTATTAACATAAATTGGAAAATCGTAAAACAGCAAGCAAAAACGTCTACATTTACTAGTAAATAACATTTATGACGAGCTCGGTGTACAATTTCCAAGCATTTCCGTTCGGCCGAAATAATTTTATTCGCACATAAGACCAAATAAAAACCCAACAACTTCAAACGCCTAGAATTAGTAGCTCAAAACTTGATAGAATATTTTGGACATTTTACCACGTCTAGAAAGGCGGTATAATAAAAGCGAAGATTAATATTCGGTGAAAATTTTAGAGGTCTCTCTGTTATTATTTTTAATCGAATTACAACAAAATCGGAAATAAAGAAACAGCTATTGCCGTAAATTGTCCCGTTTTTCTTAATTATTAAGAAAACTTTAAAAATAAATGAAAAAATGAACCCAAAATACACCAACTAGATCCAAAATACTTTCAGTAAAGTTGTTCACTAACGGAATAAAAACACATCTTAGTAAAATCAATACACTTATAAGTTACACACTGCTACATTTAAATAAATAATATTATATAATAATTTATAATATTTTATTGAGTATATTAATCTCTAAAACTTTTGCTTTTTATTGTTTCAACAAGTGCGAGACCAATATTTAAACTTGTATTTCCTTAATATTAGATTTATACTAATACCAATATGATGCGATTATTTTAAAACTGTTGTATTGCAAATCAAAGATTTCTTCTTTTACATTGTTTTGTATCATATATTAATAAATAATTCATATATTAATTTATTATGGTCGCAGTAGCAGTTGGGTTTAAAACGTTTTAAACTTGTTTTTTTTTTTTTCGCTTAAATCATTTTGTTTATTAGGTATTGATTATGATTTAATTTAATTTACTAATTATTTTTGATATTTATTCCCAGATGTATTGGTTTTTTTCTTGTTGCGTATGTTCTATTAGGCTTTGAAAAATTAATCATAATAATTAATTAATAATATTGGTCCAATTCATTAATCATTATCACTGGAATATGGACAACTGGCAATGTTATTATTACATGTTTTTTTTTTTAGGGGTGAGGGTTGATAAAAATTAAAAATTAAAAATAGACGGTCATTCCAAATCTCTAAATATTTTCTAATGTTACCCGTTGGCTTATGTATACGACGCACAATAATACCATCCAAAAAATAGTAGGTTTTTCTTCCAAATAATTTAATTTATCCGGTTAATAGGGAATTATTTATTGATTAATTCGACCGTAGAATTTATTCGACGAATACCCGTAGAGAGTGTATCGTATTACGTGTAATTACTGCCTACGACTTGCTCTTCTTATCTGTTTTTTATCAGTGATAATTGGATCGTTTGGATCCATACAATTTATTACCACCCTCCTCCGCAATTAAAAACGTATGTATTTTTTCAAACGCCCGTATTGTATTGAATTGTTGTATTGATATATGAGCCACATACATGCAAACTAAAATTCGACTATTGTTGAATAAAAGTTATTATTCGAATGAGGCATATAAAATAAATATCGTGAGTATTTGAAAATGTAAAATATTATAGGAACGTTTGTGTGTTGTTACTCTTCATTTGTTCGGGTGCTCCCCCCCCCCGTATACATTATATAGTATAAAAAAAAAATGTGATATTGCCATGACGTCACGCTTAATTAATAATCGTCTTTTTTTTTTTTTTTTGTTGGATTTTCCGTAGAAATTCGATTTTCGAGAAAACCTCCATCATCGCGCACACCACCCCTCCCAGGGTTTTTATTCCGGTGAAAATAATTAAATTCGATCGGACGCGGGCAAAGGTAACGGTCACAAGTACGCGCGCGAACGTAGCGTAATAACTTCCCGTCCGTCCCGCCCCCGGGATTATCGTACACGTTTAAAAATAATCGGACGCGCCGTCGTCGTGTCGCCGCCGCCGCCGCCGCGTACTGCCGCAATAAAATACGTATCTCGGTGCGCGGTCTCGATTTGATAACGCCGCGATTACGATCGCGTTAACATTATTATAATAATAATTACAATAATAATGTCGTCTCCGTTTTGTCATCTCATCAACCGACTGACAATAATATGGCAACAATCGCGCGTGCGTTTGGTGTTTTAATCGTGTTCCGATAGTACACGCGGAAAAGGGGAGATTTTTTTGATATCTATTCCCTCCCTTACCATCGTACCTCGAAAATATTCGTCCCCGGGACTTTGAAATATATCGACGGAAACATTGTTAACGTTATATAACAAATTTGGGCGAAATAATTTTTGTATCGAGTCTATATATAGCCCCCCCCCAAGTACTATTGAAAGTACGAAAACGTATAATTTCCTATATATTGATCACCGGCGGGTAGACGGAGACGGCAAATTTTACCGTGACGTCCTCCCGACGATATTGTTGTCGGTGTACGGGGAGGCGGCGGCCCGGCGTGCGGTTATTCCGTGTCCCACACCAGAAACACGGTCGAAATCGATATAATTATGTAGGTAAAATTGTTTTTTCTTTTCTTTTCCTTTTTTTATTTTTTTATTCTCGTAAATAATGCCACTCCTCTCTCCCGCCCCCGCTACCCGTCGTATTTGGATACCGTAGAACCGTTGCAACTGTAGTTGCTCGTATACTACTATATCATATAAATAATAAATGTTACTCCTCCTCCTAAAATTTAACAATATCAATAATATAATTTTTATCAAATTGTCGTTTAGCATTTGTTTATCACGCCTCGTTATTATATTATCGGTAATCGGATGATAAATGTTAAATTCGTCGTGACATGTTTTAAAATTTCGTCCCGAATTTACGGGGTATATTTTAGATTTTCTATTATAATATTTTTTTTTTTTTATTTTTTACGTAATTATTTCTATTGAAACTGACGCGTTTCATTTTGAAAATAAGGATTTTGTAAATATATATATATATATTACAATTTAATATTGATGGTTTAGTCATAAATTACTATTATCTTTTCTGTATTGCACACGCATAATAATATAAAGTATATACTTACTTGATGATCCGAGTAAAATCAATATTATCATTTTGTTTCTCCGATACGAATATATGAACATTTGTTATATATTACGTTATAACAAATAAAATAAATGTATAGAGATAAACGCGAGCAATACCAATTCGGGCTGCGGGGCAATTGGGGTTTTCGGCGGTTTTCCGGCAGTTTTCGCGCGACGAACAACGCGGTCGCGTTTCCCACTTATCGTCACCGCCGTGTTTCGTAATTAATAATAATAATAATAATAACAATAATTTATTAAATAGTGACTGACTGTCGTAGTAGCAGTGGACGTACCCGGTGAATTGTGCTGTGTTCAGTATTTGTTGTAGGCGGCGTGTTTTTATTTCGTATATTTTATTATTATTATTTTTTTTTTTTTTTTTACGTTCTGTTTCGTTTTTTCCGCCACCGTACGCGCACAGCGCTAGCGCGCCGGTCGGGACCCCCGTCGTCTCTCGCCCGTCTCTCGGCGGGCGCACGCACCACCGCCGGACACCGCACCACTGCAACGCCAGACCGCCGCGGTACGAACATAACTGCGCGCCAGTTGCGTCGAGACGAAACGTCGCGCCGTACGCGTCTGTAATCGTTCGTTCGTTCGATCGTCGTCGTCGTCGTAGTACACGTAAAAAAAAAAAAAAAAAATTACATTTCATTAATTTTTCCTACGCGTTACGGTAATAATAATACGCACGGCGTATTTGTGTCGCGTGCGAATTCGCGATAGAGACACGCGGACGTGAGAGTGCCGTTGTCGTGCGAGTGCGTGCGCGTTCCGTTTGGCGTGCGTGTGTGTGTGTGTGTGTGTGTGCGGGCGCGCGTGTGTTGTCGGTTAGTGCGAGTGCGGGCGCGACCGCCTCCGCCGTATGAAAATGGCGTCGTCGTCGCGCGACAACAGCGAATCCGGGAAAACGACGGCTCACCATAAATATTCGTCGAGAATCGTAAGTAACACACTGGCAGTTCGGTACCGGTCGATAAATATAAATGTAAAGGAATTCGAAGAAAAAAAAGAAAACCTACCTATCTATCTATCCCCCGCGATTCTATTCTTTCCCCGCCGCACATCCTTCGTCGTGTTTCGCACGACAGTCTATAAACGAATAATGGCATAGATACGTACCTTTATAATAACGGGTCGTCTTTCGAAACACCTCTCCGATGGTGTTTTTTTCCCCTTTCGTTTTGACGGGTCTCGACAAATAATACCGTACGTACCCTACGGTTTTTTTTTTTTTACTTCGTTTCCCATTGTGAACGCGGTCCGTTAACCGAATATTCAGGTATTCGATCGCTCGTCGTTTATCATTTATTGTAATATTCGCATAGCACAGCGGTATAACGAATACGATACACACACTTGAATGCTACTTGAGGACGGTTTTTTTTTTAAAAAATGTTTTCCATAGGTACCCACCTACTATGAGTTTTCTCTACAACGGGCGTATCATATATATATAAATAAATCCTTGGGATTCGGAGGATTTATTATACCGAACGAATATTACCATTGATTGTATACAGTATGTTCATAATCGATAATATTGCCCGTATATATATATATATATATATATTTATTGTTTAATTCAAACCTTGTTATCTAGGTCCTCGTTCTACTATCACGGAAGCCGCGTTCCACGCACACCTGTTTGTGTGCGTGTAACGCGCACAAAAACGTTTTATTTTATCGCGTTTGCCGTTTATTTTTCGTTTCGTCGATCGATTAATTAATTAATAATGAAGAGAATACGTTTTTTACGCGTATACGAATTTCGTTGAAAACGTTATTCGTCCCGTTCTCGTAAAAAACGTCGTTATCTCGCGTTATTATTGTCTGCTCTACTGTATATTGTCAACCAACGTTCGTGCGAGATTGTCCGGCTAAATATTCGACTCGCCGTCCGCGACGCGCGTTCGGTCGCGAATCCGGTTTCGTAGCGTCTTTGTATTCTCCCCGGACGTTTAGTTTGCACGTTTATATTATATTTTTATTATTATTATTATTCCGATTGTGTAGTATACCCATTCACTCACCCGCACAGCTCGAAAAGTGATAAACCGAAAACGTGAAAATATCCCACGATACTAACAATACAGATAGACGACATGGGTATCAGCTATTCGAATCCCTCGGGGGGACAAGGGGCACTCGCGGCATCGCGTGCTAAAATTAACTGTACTACGCTACTACACAGTGGGCCGATCGCATCGTTTCGATTATATTCGCATTAAACAATTATTATTTATTACTCGCACACGAACGTATTTAATTTTTTAATGGTCTTGTATATTTAAATTTATGTATCAATTTTAAAGGAAGATTTTTTTTTTCTTCGTTACAGTATTAACATATAAACGCTATTCCCGAAAAAACGTTGTACGGTTGATGAATGACTCGAGGTTGATAGTAGCCTCTAAATGTCGTAAAGACATTTTTAACGTGTTTACTACTCATGTAATAATTTTTCTTCTCGGGTTTCTAGGTCTCTATAAGAACCATCCTCCTATCTCACACTTTATGCTAGAGGTATTTTTTCTATGCGAATTCTACTCGAGTCACAAGTTTTATGATCTCATCCCGACTTCTATACGCTATCGTACCCGTCGTTGTAATCGTCGTCTCCGTTTTTAGGTGATCGTATTTCGTAGATATATATCTTTTTCGTTCGACTAAATAAACGAAAACGCGCAATTATGCCCTAGATAGAAAAACGTCGGTTTTTTTTTCTACGATATTTTCGCGTGTAAATAACAAATACGGGGTCTAATATTTAATTTATATTATAATTACACCGTTAATGCGAATTGTATTTTGTACATTGGTACTCGTCGGCGAAATGTGGCCGCTATAATTATACGATATGTTTTTTTTTTTTTTTATATATAGGAGTAAATCTCGAAACGTGAGTAATTTTCACGCTTTTGTCGTAGTGCGCTATTTTTTTTAAAAAAAAAATTTTTTTTATCCTTGTTCACGAGCCAGCCAAAAGACGACGACGACGACGACGACGAGCACGACGACCGCGGCGCGCGCTCACTCCCGATGCTCGGTCGTCGACTGGCGGCGGCTCTCCGTCCGTCGTGTTTCTATGTAAAACGCGGCGGCGCGTGTACACGACCGACGTGGTCTCGTATTAGAAACAATTCGGTATATTATGGTAATTACCACGCCAAACACGTGACGGTCGGCCAAGTTAAATCCCGAAACTCCGTGTGTGTGTGTGTGTGTGTGTGTGTGCGTGTGCGTGTGCGTGCGCGCGCACTCTCCGTAGTCTCGTTTCTCACCGCATAGAACGACAATATATCCCGTGTTTCCCAATCATATTTAATACTCCGTACAAGTAAATAATTAAACGTAAATTATTATATTTTTTTTGGTTATATAATCGGTTATTATTTGTATATACATACAATCATTGTCGTTATAAAGTCTGTGTCGTCTTAGTACATATTTTTTTTTTTTTTTTTGTAAATCGTTCATCCACCGTTATTTCGAGGTGAACGATCGTTATTTGTCTTGTATGCAATTTATTACCACCATTGTTTTCATTCGTGTTAGTTTAAAAAATACAGTTTACTTAAAATTTGTTAAATTATTTTCAACAACAGCGCCAGTTTTGGAAAAACTATTTGAGAATTTCGAAATATATGTTTTTTTAATAAAGTGTGCCGTGCCACCGAGCGGACAAAAAAAAAAAAAAACACAACATTGGAATGTAATACTAATAGCTTTTTCAGTATGCATCTAGAAAAAAAAAACGATTAAATAATATACATATCGATTGATACTTTAGAGCTTTTAGCGTTTTTTCGAAGTTTATAGTAATAGACCATTATCAGTTCGTTTGTTAAACAGTCGAAATAATTCGCATCGATCACCATAACCACCAATATATTTTGTAATATATAAATGGGATTTTTTTTTTTTTTTATTACCAAAATTAGAATAAAGAAATTGTATATTCATTAAAAAAAACGTACCTTTATTATTGGGCGTAAATAGCGCCGAAAATCGCGGTTAAAAAAAAAAATAATAATAATAACAATTATCGGATAGGAAAAATGTTTTGATACCGTTGATTTTAGAATATACAGATACGCCGTGTTGTAAAAATTTTAGTTAGGTTAGTAATTTGCAAATATTATGTTTGTTGATTTTAGGTTTCGTTTAAACTACAAATACGTTTTACGTTTTGGATTCCCCTAATTTCTATCTAAAATATAATAATCTAGTATCTTATGTACGATTTATCACACAAAAACATTGATTGAAATGGGTTTGTGTCGTACTCGTAGGTACGTTTGGAAAACCTTAATTTTTTTACGATTATATTATTTGATTATTTAAAGATTGAATGAAATTTGGATAAATATCCGTAATGTGTTGTTCAGTATAATTTCGCGAGTTGTACTCGTAATCGTTGTGACTCGTGCTCGTATTCATAACAAAAGTAGTTTATGTGATTGTGGTATAAAATAACTAATTATTTATCAAAATGATATATTTTCTTCTAAAGAACCTAGTGAAAATGGTGGTGCGCAGAAAATAATAACTACTCCTAAACTGTACTACACAGACGAGGTAATAAAATTACAATTTTAAACGAAGAAATTAAACACGACCATTTTCTTCCTTCTAAAAACTCGAAACGGCAAATGTTATCGAATCCATAAATGTTATCTAATAAATCGACAAACAACCCTAAAACCCTTAAAACCGATGATATTGAATATAAGACAGACGAAAAAACATTGCCCAAAAATAATAATAAAAATAAAACTTAATAAAATTATAAAAATTAAAAATTGACTAAGACTTTTTGTATTTAATTTTCTTATAATTTAACTGCGCAATTGACGGTCATTTAGTTAAACAAAAAATGCTTCGGCGCAACTTACGAACACAGACATTATTAATAATTTTTACGATATTGGACATTTTTTTTTTTTTTTTTTATGTTAACAAATACATAATAACGACAACCTCGTCGACGACCTACGTACGCACGATGTAATATTGCCGGTTTTTGCTGATCCCAGGGGTTTTTTTTTATACATCTATTTAATATAATATATGCATTAACATTCATTTGATCGTCGTAGCACACGTCATCGCGTATAACCATCTTTCGAAGGATTCCTATCGATTTTTTTTTTTTTTCCATAAAAATAATATTGAGTCATCTCACTACGCAAAAACGTGTCGTGTTCAATAAATACTCAAACTATACAATTCTAACAGAAAAACTGTTTGTGTTATCGGTCATATTATTATATCAAAAAACTGGAACTGGAGATAATTTCCAGCATTTCAGCGCACAATTTATTATAAGTAGTTTTCTCAAATCGGTCATTCACGCGTGTGTGTTGACGGTAGTGATTTTTTTTCGCAACAAAATAATAATAATAAAGCAATAGTTTGGGATTTTGTGTCCGCGATGTTGAAAATCGCGCCGGGGGTTCACGATGTGTGTTGGTTATCTTTTCGATAAATTAATGTCCGGGCTTTTCTGAAACATTTGAACCATTGAAAAGTTATACAACGACTTGCAAAGCCTCACGTTATTACCCTGAAAACCTCAACTTTGTCAATTCAAATGTACCCGCGGCACACGTTTACCGATTTCGAAACAAAATGTGCTCCGTATTGTATCCATCGTGAGCTCGCGGGTTTTTAAACATTACGCCCAACTGTGATTTGAGATAACTACTCGAATATTTAGCGCGCTAAAATACTTGCAATTATCTCTAGTTTATTTATTATTTCGGTGTAACAATATTCCCGATACACGACGAACAGTTTTTTTTTTCTGGTATAATTTTAGTCCGGGTATTTATTGAACACACACGCCTCTCGTGTATACGCTCTCGTTTCGCGTCTATCAAACGTCGCGTCGGCTATTGTGCCGGTGTACCTACCGAACGGCTTGTTGCGGTTTGCTATGTCGACGGTAATCGTCGGATGTAAAAAAAAAAATATAAAAAAAAACCACCGTCGAATTCCGATTGGCACCGACCGATGCCGAGCCGCGATTTTCGGGGTCACCTCTCTTTCTCTTGGCTACTACAGTCAAGTATATCGGATGACCCTATTCTTTTTTATTTTAATGGACCAGATGAATATTGTTATATTATTTTCTTTATAGAGTTAATAAAAAAAAAAAAAAAAACGTGCCTATATTATGTAAGGCGTATAACATATGAGTATAGAATTTCTCGTTTGAGAATTTGGATGAAAAAAAAAAACACAATAGTGTTTACTAACTTGTTCGTTGAACAACATTTACGAAAAGGTTCCGTGAGGTTATCATAAAAAACATAAAAATTAAAAAAAAACGTGCTCTTCAATTTGGTCAAGTATGTTTACATTCTAATTAATAAAGCGTTATGTTTCTAAGATTTTTCCTCTTAAAAATAACTGATAACAAATGTCTTCATAATAACGTAACTTTGTGAATACAATTAATATTATCTACGAATCTAAGAAATCCAAACGTATTGAAAATTATATTCTGTGTGAGCCGATCACGTGACAATAATGATGGTATTAATCATGGTTTTCTATGCTTTTATTATTAGTAAATTTCCTAGTATAGAAAAATTCGACAACCATATCATGGTTAACTATAACCGAAATGACCTTTCTTTTATTTTATATTTTTCCTAAACGGTGGTGGCATTTGTGTTGCTATTGTAAACCATTTGATGATTCTCTGCACTTTGCATAATATAACACAATATATTTATGTACAAAGTTAAATAAGTCGAGTGATGTTAGAAAAAAATGAAATATTGATTGAAACAATCAGTAAAAACGTATCGTTATGGTATTTCATATATCGAACAAAATGGGTATTTTGCAAGAAATTCGATTTCAGCGTAGGTAGATTACATAAGCCGAGACCCGGTATGGGCTCCGGGAATTCTGATGGTAAAATAGAAGGTTGGGGAGGAGCATCGATTTTACCACAGGCCTTTGGATAGATTTCATGTCGGACGTATCAAGTTGACGAACTTGAACCTAATATATTAGCGATCGGACTATAGTCGTGTTTACTTTAATGGGCGGTTTTTATTAAATGTCTGGTGGGTTCCGTAAAAAGGGTTAAGGACACTAATTGAACCACATTAAATTGCATAGGTCTCTAACTAGGGTGTTGTTATGCACAGTGACGTGGTGAAATCTTCGTGACACCTGATGCAAAGTACCTAATTTAAATATCCCCTCATCCTACCACTGCTGTCAGTTAAAAATGTTCACCGCCACGCACCTGGTTATTCAAAGAAAGTATATACGGCCCGGAGTCAAATGTGTGTACGTATTTATTCGAATGATACGCCGCATAGCCTTGCAAAACACAGAGTAGGGGGCTTAATAATAATGAGGAAAATGAGATTATACATAAATCGTTTATTTGATTGACGTGATTTAAGTGCTTATCGTTAATCTGATCGACAAAAGAGTTATAGAACGGCCTTGCATTTATTAAGCTTTAATAGAGAGATACGCCGGCAGTATGACACCATTTAACCATTGAACCCGGAAATTTATATTCAATTGCATACAGGCTCATATGCACAATTTGTTTTTAAAATATTAACGATTAATTTTTGGTGAGGGCGATTTACATATTCATCTTCGGAAGACTTTTGAGTGGCCTGGCGGAATTATCCTCGTTTGGATATCCAAGTCGATCAATAACTAAGTTGGTTTTCTCGAGTTCGGGAATAACTGAGTCAATAATAAATAGTTAGCATGTTTCATTATAAACATTAAAATGTTATTTATCTAATAATTATTTTATAACTCGTAATAATAATAATAATTAACCATCTTATTATTCCAATAATAATTACCCGTGTATAATTTAGTTTAAAAAAAATTGATTTTTACCTCCTATATTGTCGGGATATAATAAACATGATAAATCATAAAGCTTTGGTTCGGTTTTCCATTACAAGTTTAATCAACTTAGTTAAAATTTAATTTACTTACAAAAGTAAAAAATCGGGACAAAACTTAGAAAAGTAGTGGTAAAATGCTATTGCATGACTGGCACTATTTTGGAAAAATATAAATAATTATGTCTAAACATCCAAAATAAACATTTTTGATTGATTGTGGTGATTCTGTATATTTAAATATATTGGTAGTATGCATTACACGAGATAATAATAAATTATACTAAATCAATGTATTCTAACATGTATACTTACATAATAATATTATAATCGTGACAATAATGAATGCACAATGGTAGAAAAGACATGTATGATATTAGGAAATTACAAATTAGTTGAACACAATTCTAACTATGCAATTAGATAAGTGTGACTACACGGCAATTTACCTTTCTAAATTTATTCCGGCAATATTATATCGTTTTTATTTTAAACTATAAAACACCCGGCGGTAAAGAAAAGAAAAATATTGCTGAAAAATCCGAAATCCGGAATGTTTGTCATGCCAACTTAGAAACATAGAAATTACCACCTAGCTCGGTACAAAAACCTATTAACTTCCTACCATTTGATCCAAACCCAATACTGCTCCGAGGAAGAAGTGTAAACACAGTCGATTAGAAACCACACCGAGATTGGATAAAATAGAGGAGAAAATTGAAAAACCATATTGGGTAGGTCACATGAATCGTAGGCATTTTTTTCTTATGGCCATCAATTCGTTTATACCGATTTCATTTCATTTTTTTTTTTTTTTTTTTTCTATATAAATACTTTTAAATATTGACGAATCCGTAGTTGTTAATACATATAAAATGCAATTATTAAAATATTATATTTTGACATAATGTCAAAGAAAAAAATTGAACTATTCGCTTTTTATCCTGCACAAGAGACAATTATCCTTCAAAACCGACTTGGATGTTCAGCAGATGAGACGCGACGAACACAATATTACCGAAGAGCATGTAATTCAATTGAAAATTATCGTTTTACTATTAAAAATGCACTGGTTATTTATTAGAGGTCTTTTTCACCAACATAAACGAGGGAGTCGATTGGGGCGGTAGGTTTTCTTATAAAAGTCCGTTTTAAAAAATCGTCGTTTATATTTATTTAATGATTTTATGACGTTTATTATATTTGTGGTCCGCCAACATGGTATTTGATTATTGACGTTTTTAAGATATATTTATCACATAAACGATTATTATTTACTTTTGATTTTGGTTTTTTAAATACTAATTAATAACTCGAGTAGAGTTGGTCCAAGTAATCAGCTTTACTTATGCGCTTGACTGTTTTATTTAGAAGAAAAAAAATTTATGTTAATTTCTCCAGATATTTCCGATGATAGAATTACCACCATTGTTGATTATATATATGAATTTATGCAACTACAATGTTATTGCAATACTAAAGTATTATTGCAATAAAGACATTTATGTTTAATGTTTTTTTTCCTATTTTCTTTGCCGATTGATAACCATCTGCAATATCACTACGGTTAATACTCACAATCCATTCGTCCAATAATTTAAGATTTTTTTGGTGCACGCACTCCAAAAACCCACCCTGTATTCGCCGCACAACTGATTGTACAGCCACCCCTTCCATAATAAATAATAATTAATAACAATAATATTATCATTAGCAATCCAAGACTGTGATAGTGCGATTGATAGTAAACAAAAAAAAACGATTCTGAGCAAAGTTCAAACAATAATTACTTGAAATGCCGTAATTTTTACGGTTTACATTGAAATTTACACTTTAAACCCTTGTAAAAAAAAAAAAATATATTACATTTACATTAACTTTTTTCTTTTTCACAATTAAATACAATTTTTGATGAATTTTGTGTCAAATTATCGTGAATTTCGTTGGGCCAAAACAATTTTATCCACATACAAAAAAAAAAAAAATACTCTTAAAGTTTCAAATGCTTAATAACCAATAGCCGAAAGATCGCAATAATGATTTGAAAACTTAAACGTTACGTTCAAGAAGGACTAATATTCGGTGCAAATCTACAATTATTTTTTGCAATAAAACGAAAAATATCGAACATTTTCCCGTTATTCTCAATTATTTAGATGACTACAACGAATATCAAATTGTGACCCCCCCCCAATTGCACCTACTAGATCCAAAATTATTTCAGAAAAAAGGCTACACTTGAAAATCGAATCAAGATTTTTGGTGGAAAAGTGGTTTATAGACGGAGGAATACAACATAGTTAACCAATATATCAGAATCGCTCAGAATCTAAAAAATGATCAAAGGATTTATTATCACCGATAATGTATTTTTGCTCAATTCTTACGTTTTAGAGTTGGTTGTCTAATACCCGACTCGACTTTTTAAAAAAAATAATCTAAAAAATAGCCCCCAACTCTACTTTCCAGTTTGTTTAATTATTTTATTTTTGTAGCAGTTTTCTACAAACAATTTAATAGCGTAGTATTCCCTTGTTTTTATTAATCGCTGGGAATAGTAATTAATATCCGGTTATTTACATTAGTAAGTTATTTGCCAATTAATTTAAAACGTTAATAATTATTTCTACATTGACTGCTACTTATTCAAAACCAATTACTATTTTAACTCTTGTTTGATAATTAATTTTTGATAATCAATTATTTTATAAGCAACACGTATATATAATTATATAATTATTATTGCGATAGCTATTTATCTATAATTTATATACATAATTTCATTTTGGTGAAAAACGTGTATTATTATTATTATTATTATTATTAGTCACTCAAGAAATATTTTCAATTATTCTCGTAAACAATAATTGTATAATAAGTAATTATTATTATTTTTTTTTTTAAGGTAATACCTACGAGTAAAAATGTATTATTTTCTTCTTCTATCTAAGTGATATCAACACTTAATGGTTCTACACATGGTTTTTACAAATCGTTGACATTTAATATTAACAATTCTTAATTGAATAGTTCAGTTTAATCATTTTTATATTAAGTTGCCTACACTCAAAACATGCTTGACAAGAATAATGTCCATGTCTAGTAGAATGGATCTAGTTGAAAAGAAGACAATTTTTTTTTGGACGCATTAAATATTAATTATGTAACCAAATTTATACATATATTTTATTTTTCCGTAGAAATTGATTATATTCAAACATAATTATAGAATTTACAAATATAGTTTTTAAAAACCAAGTCCAACGCAACGTAAGAAGTCTTCCTCTTTTCAGCATAAACAAAGCAAAAAAAAAAATAATAATAATTATCGAAATACTGTTCTCAGCGAGAGACACGAAAGATTTTCCTGTAAAACATGTTTTTGAGCAGAAAATCAAGTCGTGGGAGAGAGGACCTCTTAACACCACTATAGTCATAGTTTCAAATTCTTCGTTGGTTATTTTTTTTTTTTTTTAAATAATTTTTATACCTACAAAGTATTTAAACCGTAAAAAAAAAAAAAAAAAACCGGATTCTTAAAGTACTCAATGTATAAGATACGCATTCAAAATGTACTACACATGTTTATATATTTAGTGTAAACATTTTTTTTTATAGTTGTAACGCACGTCTAAAGTCTAGTTTATACATGTCCAATATTCGGTTGAGAAACTCGTTTTACTTTCGCAGCCAGAGGAAATAGTGAAGAACATTTGTCTTTGACGATCAATTTGAACATTTCAAAGATAACAATTATTAGATAATTTTGGACCAGATATATAGGGCCGATTTCACCAAAATCTCATTAATCACGATTTACTCCCCTTCTGTGATATGATAGTGTGATAACAGTGATAAGATAACAATTTGTTTACAATAACAAATTAATTTTTATTTTGTAAAGTACAATTAATTTTTATCTACCATGAATATTTTAAACCAAAATACAAAAAAAAAATATTGTTGATAATTGATAACGTTATCAATAGCTCCGGATTAACAACGATTAACAACGCTAATCGGTCCTATTCGGGCGGTTAGTTCTTAATCGTAATTACGCGGCGGTTACTCTTTACCGGACTTGATGAAATCCAAAATAACCGGTTAACTATATGAACCGTGATATTTAAAATTTTTTTTACATTTATTACAATTAAAATGTGTCAGCATATCATATCGCATGCGCTATTACAAAACTCAATATTTAGTTATAGATATTTATATGTTATATAAAGTTAATAAGTAATTTTATTAATGCTTAGAGTGTTGATCTTCGTCGGTGCTAGCGTTCAATAGGAGTAGATCTTGAGGTAGTCGTGGTTTAAGACGTCGGTTTTTGTTTTTGATGAACATATTCGATTTAGAAAAAAAGGAAAATGGTTTTCGACAAATTATCCTCTAAATGTAATTTTTTTTTTCCACCCACTGTTTGACAAAATTCCGAATACTTGCGAAATGTATATGCGGAATGATATAGAATTATCATTTTCCATAGAATGTGATAATTTTCAAAGTCCCGTGAAAAGTTGTAACAAAATTGTGTTTTTTCCAATAAAATACTTTAGAAATGAGTGTATCGTATATATAAGAAAACACAACCTTGTTTAAGTCAACCAATATATTGCATTACGATTAGAACGATATTATGAACTGGAGTTAAAATTTTATTATGCAAATTTAACTGATTGGATGCCGTTTTATACACACACAATAATGGTCTCTGTAGGATATTAAGAGTAAACTATTCTAAAATTGTTGGTATTTTGTTGAAGGGAGAAAAAACTCTATTTAAAAACATAAGTTTTTTTTTGTTTGAACAATATTGGAGTAATAAAGTTAAGAACTCTGGTAAGTACAATGAAATTCGTCTTACAAAAATTATATATCAATATTATTGGTTTATAGTTTTACTTGGAGAATAATTACAACTGTAAGCGAATACTTCAAATCACATCTATGTGTTACTAATTGCAGTGACTATTAATAATGAAAAATAAAAAAAATAGCCTGACAAAATTGGATTTTAGTTTTTTTATTTCTATCACTTATAAAGTCGAGTATTATGTAATCATAAATTTAAATATATTTCTATTATTCATAATTACAGAGAACGCGTAAAGAAAAGAAAACATATTCTGAGGACTGGGCATATGGTGAGGAAGAAGAAATTGAAGGTGTCCGATCTTTTAGTTTACAGGATAAACTTGATTCAGCAAAATATACACATTCCAACTTTGTTACACAAATGGACGGAAAAGGTGTGAAATCTAAGGCGTATAATTTTTTATATTAACTCTGTTCGTCATTTTTAAAGCTTTATTTTTATTTATTATGATTTTAGATTTTACAATTTCCTATTTACAAAAACACGGTTTTATCATACCATTATTATTTAAGGATAAGGCTGGCCTCGGTTTACATGTTCCCAGTCATCATTTCTCTGTAAATGATGTTCGCACGTGTGTTGGTAAGTAATTTATCGTAATAGAAACAAATAATATTATTTTATATTCTTTTTATTTGTTATTCGTGAATTTCTAAATTAAATAATTTTATTCAGGGTTAAAACATATAATACGGTACAGTATAAAACACATAATTATATATGTTTTATACCGTATAAAAATAAAATCCCTAATAAACAATAATATATTTATAATTTAAACTAACAGTAAAATAAGGGAATATAAATTATAAATAAACAATTATGACTATCTTATTGCGTATGTATTTATAAGTCATTGTACTCGTATGTATAACACTTATATTAAATTATATATGAATAATAAGAGTATATTAAAAACTTTTTAGTATTTAATATTATAGTGTATTAGTTGTGTGTCTTGTTCTCGCTATGCAAAGTACACAAACACATATAAATATATTATCAATACAATTTCAAAATATAATTTGTATATAATTTTAATTATAAAAAAATATTTTATTATTTTGTATTTCGATAAGTACTCGAAAGAATGAGGAAAAAAAATTGCAAACAAATAAATTATTTGTATAACAAATTATAATTTATAACTAATATATTTTTACTAAATATAAAAATTAAAAATCTAACATAATATCTTAAACATGTATTATTTATAATTTTTAAAAATAAATTACAAAAACAAAAATATATAAATTTTATATATGTATATTATCAACCCTGATTTTATCTACTTTAAATATTCAATATTTTTACTTATTATATTATTTATTTAGGCTCAAGAAGAATGTTAGATGTAATGGATGTAAACACACAAAAAAATGTTGAGATGACCATGAAAGAATGGACAAAGTATTATGAAGACCCGGAAAAAGATAAACTATTAAATGTTATTTCACTAGAGTTCAGCCATACAAAGCTAGAAAATTATATAAAACGTCCAAACATTGTATGCATTTTATTATACTAATTTAAATAGTTACTCAGTTTAATGATTATAATATATATTAATTTATTTGTTATGTAGGTGCGGGAATTGGATTGGGTGGATTGTGTTTGGCCTAAACATTTGAAAGAAAGTCAAACGGAATCGACAAACGTAATAGACGATATGATGTATCCAAAGGTACAGAAATATTGTTTGATGTCTGTGAAAGGTTGCTATACTGATTTTCATATTGATTTTGGTGGTACATCTGTGTGGTATCATATATTAAGAGGAAGCAAGGTAAAGAAGTTTTATTTTTAATTTATTCAAATATATGTTTAATTGAAACTTTAATTTAGGTGTTTTGGTTAATACCTCCAACTGAACAGAACATTAAACTGTATGAAAAGTGGATATTGTCTGGAAAACAGGGGGATATTTTTTTTGGAGATACAGTTGAACAATGTGGACGTGTATTGTTAAACGCTGGAGATACATTTTTCATACCTACCGGTTGGATTCATGCTGTTTACACTCCCATGGACTCATTAGTGTTTGGAGGGAATTTTTTACATTCTTTTGGAATCGAAAAACAACTTCGTGTGGCAGAAGTTGAAGAATCAACCAAGGTCAGTATAACTTCAAGTGAATCATTTAACATTCGAGACTAATTTTCAAAAAAAAATGTAGGTTCCTCAAAAGTTTAGATATCCATTCTTTACTGAAATGTTATGGTATGCTTTGGAACGTTATGTGTACTGTGATTTGGGTACAACTCATTTATTGGAAGGTGCTGAAAACACTCCACCACCGGTTGAGCATATACATTTTACTAAGCAGGTAAAATGGAGTAATAAAATATAGAAAACAAATATTTAAATTTAAATTGATATATATGTATATTTAGGAGCTTCATGGAATAAAAGCAATAGTAAGATACTTGCATGTTTTGCCGCCAAATAAAAAGAATGTTCCTCCCCTGATCAAAGATCCTATTGAATTAATAAGAAATGTTGCTATTGTGATTAATAAACACAAGAATGATAAACCCGAAGATGCTGTAACGGGAAAACCGATTCTAAAAATCCAAGGAGATAAAGTATGTTATATCTTACAACAATGATGAATACACGAGGGTAAATTATTATGATTATAACTTTTTCCTTGATATAATTATAGGAAAGAGAACGAAGATTTTATAAATCTGCTGGGGATATGAATGCCAAAGTAAAGACATCGCGAAAATCAGGAAGTGCTGGCTCTGGTACTTCAAGTCCAAGGAGAAGGCGCACAAGGTGTAAGAAATGTGAAGCTTGTAAACAAGCAGATTGTTCAATGTGTTCGTTCTGCAAAGATATGGTAAAGTTTGGTGGACCTGGTCGTGCAAAACAAACCTGTGTCATGAGACAGTGTTTGCAGGTATATACTTTTATTATTTGTTGAAAAAGGTAAATACAAGTTACTACATACATTTATTATTACTTTAGCCAATGTTGCCAATCACTGCAGCTTGTGGGATTTGTTCACTCGACGGTTGGGGTCAACAAATTATTATACCTATACAGAAAGCGACTAAAGATACTCCTAGCAACCTCATGGAGTGTAGTGTGTGCTTTGAAATTGTCCATCCTGACTGCTTACTTAAACAAGTAAGTACCCAATTAATGTGATATTATTTTAATATAATACTAATATTTATTATTCTGATAAAAAAAATAATATTATTTTTAGCCTATATTTCCTAATGTTGGTACTTATAATGAAGATTTACCAAATAGCTGGGAATGTCCTAAGTGTTGTAAGGACGGGAAAAATGTTGAATGCAAGGTATGTTCAAATAAAAAATAAGAAAATACAATTCTTTGAAATAACTTTTTTTTTTTTTTTTTTGATAAGTTGTAATTTATCTTTAAAAATATTGTTACTGTTGTAGCCTCGTCATTTCCGTGCTAGACAGAAATCATCTGATATTCGCCGAACATCTGTTAGTAGCAACGACACAATTGCACCAAAAAGGTTCAAAGTAAGGATAGTTAATGAATTACCTATTTTAACTCATTCTTTATTTTTATTAAACATTTTTTTTTTTTTTTTTTGTGTTTAGGAAGAATACTCTGATACTAATTCTGAAAGTGATGTAGACAACGCTCCTAATAAAAGACTGAAAATTGAAAAAAAAGAAAATGTATCTAAGGAACTTACACCACCTTTGCCTTTAACGGTAAATATGTGAATTGATTAACTATCTCGCTTATTATGTATATTGGTTATCGTTAATAATGCTTGAAATTAACTATTTTGTAAAAATAAATAATGAATTGGCTTTAAAAATTATTGATAGTCATCAATGAATTGATTTCTAAAAAGTATGATATACAGAATTATCATAAAAAAAATAATAACAATTTTATAAATTATAAAATTAAAATATTATAACATACACAATTATTTTCCTCTTTTCCCAAATAATCAGTTTTACTAGTGTAAATTATTATTCAAACAATATTTAATGATTCAAAATTGCAATTCGTATTTTTGCTTTATCTTATCGGGGGTTTTTTTATTAGTCCGTGGAAATTAAATTATATTTTAGTAGAAATTATTCATTTCAGTCTTAATATTCGAATTGCATTCTTATTGTGGTGTTTATCTGCCGTTTTATTTTACTTTTATTTGACATTATACATTTTAGATAAAGTTTTGGACACTACAACCTTAAATTTGGAATCAAATGGTATGAAAATAAATAAATAGATTTCAATCTAATTGCCTTGCTAAAATATAATTATTTATTTTAAGTGTACACATACATTTAAAATAATTTTGTTAAAAAAAAAAAAATCTTGTTATAAACACCTTTTAACCATGCAGTCCTAAAAGTACAATACATATGTAGGATATTCTATTATAAAAATAAACATTTGTCGATTTTATATTATATTTGTTGGAGTCCAAAATATTTTTGAAATGTATGCATACATAACTATTGTTTAGAACAGTGGTTTTCAACCTTTTTTCGAATCACACCCCCAATTTTTATATATTTTTTTTTATGTGGCCCCTTCTTCAAATAATAAATAATAGAAAATAAATAATTTTTTAATACATATACTTAAATAAATTTTAAAAAAATTTATAAATAAATAATATGAAAAAGTATATTAGCAATTTTCTCGTTTTAATAGGAAACTTGTGCTTGAAATTTGGAAATTATAGTTTTCCATATTAGGTTTTTTCTTAGAAACTGCTACTCTTAAGTCTAGTTCCACGTTTAATTTGGTCTGATATTTGTTTTTTATTACTGTAAGGGCTAAAATTGCTGTTTTGCACAAATAAGTAGAGGCAAATGGTAGAAATAAATGTTGATAAAGCTATTTTTGTCAAATCTAGGTATTCTGATCTTATTGGAAATTTGATTTAATGAAATTTACAAGTGAAATTTCATTAAATCTTCGTAGATTTTCATCGGATAATAATTCATTTCTATATATTTATATTAGTTTTTTTTCTGGGAACTTTTCAAACCGTATGTTAATATTTGTTTCCAAATTGTGAGATGATGTAATAAAATTTCTTATTTTTCCAACATCATTTGCATTATCACTAAAAAATTCTGTAAAACATGAAAATATTTCAAAATGTTCATTGTTGATATAATTTATCCATAAATGTATTTTCTTTTTGAAAGCATTGATTTTATCGTAGAGCATTAAAATATTTGTATTTTTACCTTGAAGACATAAATTTAGACAATTTAACTTTTCAAAAATATCAGCTAGGTTACTTAAAAATTGTGAACTGTCTTCATAAATTTCCAGTTTTTGCTATTAAGTATGAAACTTCGAAAGGTGTGATTAAAGCTTTTTGTGAAACTGTTAAAATGTATGATTAATTTTTTTTTTGAACCTTTAATGAATTTTCATGTCTTATTAAAAAATTGTTCATCTTACAAAATTGTGAATGTTTTTCGTTTTTAAATGTCGTTTAGACAGTATCATACTTTCGGAAGCCATTATTTCTAAACATATTACACACTTAGGACGATGCTCACCTTTTTCATCGATAAAAGTAAATCCAAAAATTATAAAATTATCTTGATATTTACATTTTTTTTTTTTTTTGGTGATACTCGAAATTGAGTTTTTTCTTCTTTTAATTTCTCGTTGTTTGGTTAGACCGTTATAGTTTCCGACAGAATAGTTTTTTTTTTATTTTCATCAACACTTTCGGAACTTATAAAAGTTACCTTTAACATTTAATTAAAAATGTATCCATATTAAGAAATTCACAGCTACAGGTACACTATACAAAACGAAATTGCTTTTGTATCGCGTGCTATATGTTTGAAATAATCAACAACAAAGTATGAACTGATTGTTAAATATTATATTTGTGATTAAAATTGTCGAATTACACGTACACTGTAAGAGTGTAAATATAACCAGATATTAAATGTCAATCCAATTAAAATCAGTCGACCATAATCCGTCGTCAGATATGATTACGCTATACGCTTTTTTATTCGATATGTTGTACATTCGTAATAATTAGATTGATTTTTAAAATAATACATTTTAACATGAATAACCATTTATTCATTTTTTTTTAGGAATCTCCAAACTATCTTATGCGACCCCCAGGTTGAAAACCACTGGTTTAGAAGAATGGCATATTGTATAAATAATGATACTAATAATATTAATAATATTTCATACAGTAATTGTATAAATATTACACTCTACATATAAATCGCAACAAAAGAAGAATATAAATTTATTAGTTGTAGGAGCGTTGTACCACCCGTATTGTATTTTAGGGCTTTCGGATGGGCAATATTAATGTAAATTTGAAAATATTAGAATTTTTTTAATTAAAAAAAAATTGAAATCAATCTACCAATTTTAGTAATTTTATATTGTTTACAACTATTTATTTTGTTGAATTAAACTAAAATGTTTTTTGAAAAACCATACGCATGGTAGCTTAACTCTTTTTGTATTGAGATCCCGAAATTTCTTAACATGGGATGGATCTTTATCTATGCAACAGCATGCTTATTTTTAGATAACATAATTAAAGTTATCTATAGTTCTTCTTTATGTGTTGTGAACATTTTGTAATTATACTATAAATATAGTGTTAGAAAAGCTGTTTTATTCAAAATAGTTTTTATAATCAAATTACGGATGGTATAACGCCCTTTTAGGTATAAAATTTGAAAGTTATAATTTTAGTATGATGTTTTTTTTTTTATGATATTACTTTAATATAAAAATACTATTAACTATTAAATATCCTACATTTTAAAAATAAAATTTGTATTATATTGGGAATTGTATTGTATAATTTGATATCAGAAATTTGCATGATTTATTATGTTTGTGTTTTGCTTGCATGTAAAAAATAACAAAACTTATTATATAACAAAACAAATTATATATCATATACAATATTTTTTTAAATAAAAGTGCTAAAAATTGATATCCTACAATTAAGAGCTGTACTGAATACAATGTATTGTATGGTTTTTTTTTTTTTTATATATAATCTTTGATAAATCTGTTACTAGTGAAGTGTCGATTTGTCTATGTTTTAAGTATATTGCCATGAGCAGACATTTATTTATTCGTGTTTAGTGTAAATACATTTTGCACATATTAAACAATAAATATGCAATAACTGTTATTGTAATATTGTTATATTTCTCAATTGTGGTGTTCAATATTTCAATTAAATTTTTGACTTTTTCTCCTATGTTCGTTTTAACTTTGAATATAGTTGAGTATATTAAACTTAATACATTAACACATAATGTCTAATGAAAATGTATTCTTATATTTTAAATTATTAGGTGTCACACTATTAGGTATCAGCACTTAACAAACGGAATTCAGGCAGTGCCAAAATATTTTAAATAATGCTTTTTATACTTCAATGTCTAATGACTTAATAGTTTTTAAGCGTTGTACAATAAACAAGTGTTCATCACTGCTTTTATTATAAATAACTATTAGTATTACACAATATTTAATATTGCCTAAAGTTTTTCATTATGCTTTTTTTTTTATTATTATTATAAATTAAGTACTTTTTAATTAGTTTATTTCAGAAAGTTTTTTTTTTTTGTTTCATTATACAAATAATTATTTTTTATTAAAACATAATTTCTCTTTTGTATATTAAATATAGTTTTTGGTCATAAAACAGTAATTTTCGATATTTTATTGTACTGATTATGTAAATACAGTTTTAAAATATTACTTTTCGTAATTTATTAAAATCCTTTTCTTTCATCCTTTATGGTCGCAAGTTAATAAGGTATTAAAAAAAAAAAAAAAAAAAAAAAAAAAAAAAAAAAAAAAAAAAAATTCTTACAAAATGAAATTATTAAAAATGTATTGTACCTTTGAATATTTTCTTGAATAAACAATTCCATTGGAGATTGGATTGTTAACAATCGGAAGTAAAAAATAACAAATATTATTTCGATATTGTGATTTTTTTTTTTTCGAGTTGTTTCACCAGCATTTAATTTATTATACACGTAACAAAACACTTAAGCGCCATTAATATCAGCATTTGTTTGTAATGTATGCATGGTTTATAATACTTAGCTTTATTATGTACATAAAAAAAAAAGAAAAGAAAAAAACACATATGAGTGTTGTTTTCTAAATACCTAAATGAATAATCTGTTATGCTATTTGTCCTCTATAATATTATGTATTGTTTTATTTGCATGGAAATAAGGTATTTATAGCTAAT
Source organism: Tuberolachnus salignus (assembly GCA_956483605.1). NCBI lineage: Eukaryota > Metazoa > Arthropoda > Insecta > Hemiptera > Aphididae > Tuberolachnus > Tuberolachnus salignus. The sequence continues at coordinate 27,281,887 of OY101430.1, read as the reverse complement.
TTGTATAGAGAAAAAAAAAAAAAAAACATTGTATTAAACTAAAGTCGGAAAAAACATATAGGTAAGTTTGCTTGCGCTACTATATATCAGTCAGTCATTCATCTAAACATTGAACGGTTTTGTTAAGATAATGGTTTATATTATCGAGTTTTGTGCGTTTTAACGATAAATATCGTGCTTTTTTTTTTTAAACCTAGCATTTTAGTGTACAGTTTAAATGCTACTACAGGAGGTATTGTTGTACGTTGACTTGTGTTTTTTTTTTTTTTTAAATTTTTTTTAATTTTGTGGTTTTATTTTTCGCGTTCGTGTTTATTTACAAACAAAAGAAAAAGGGGGAACTTTCCATTTCATACGATCTTAGTTTAACGAAACAATTATTTATTTATTTATTTATTTTTTTTTTTGATTAAGTTTTTTAATTTTTTTTTTTATTATTATTTTGAAGTTTATTAAATAAATAATAATAATTAAAAGAAAATGTCATTTTTGTCCGTTTAATATTTGGCATATTTATATTTGTCGCGTTCGTTACTATCTATCATCTATATCATTCGACCATCGCTTACCGCGTACTCAGTGTCCACCCGACTACACAGGTGTATGTCGCGTGCTCGGATTTCCGGCGTACATAAACGACATTCTCCTCTATAACACATTATTATAATAGGTATACATGAAACTCGAATTCAGTTATAGGCATTTTTTTTTTTTTTTTTTTTATCCAAATGTAAACACAACCTTTCGTTTGGTATTTTTTTTTTTTTTTTTTATAGAAATGGACGGAAGATCATTCTATGAAAGTGTTAAATCGTTCTGTCAATGTCGAGGAGGTTCACATGTCAACGTACAACAACACCACCACCGCCGCCGCCACCGCCATCGTCGTGTCGTCCGTCGCGGAGACTCCGTCGCGAAAAATCGATTTGCGCAAGCAGCTCACCAGCCAAATGACGGGCGGTTCGAGCAAACACTGCAACATGTTGAAAAAACAGTCGTACGTGTCGAAACCGAGCAAAGGCGGCGGACAAAAGTCGCTGGGCGGCGGCGGCCAGTCCCAAGGCGGCGCCGTGGCCAACGGTCACCACTATCATCACCATCACCATCACCTCAACATTGGCAGCAGCAACAATAACGAATATTACAACATGCCGGCTTGCATGGTCCCGGTTTTCCAATATTTACCGCAGGCCGACTTGGCCCGGTGTTCCCGGGTGTGCCGGTCTTGGTCGTCCATAACGTCCGACTCGTCCCTGTGGCTCCGGCTCGACGTGACCGGCAAACGGTTGACGGCCACGTGCTTGAACGGCGTGTTCAAGCGGCAGCCCGTAGTGCTGTTGATGAACTGGACGGCGATCGCCAAACGGCAGTTAGAGTGGTTGATACCCAAGCTGACCCGGCTCCGCGTGTTGTCCCTGCAAGGGTGTTCTTGGAGCGGCGTGACTGCGCTGCGTAGTAGTCCGTCGGTGCCGCCCTGTCTCACGTCTCTCGACCTGAGCTACGTGACCGGTATGAGCGACGCGTCGTTGCGCGACGTCCTGGCGTCGATGGCCGACTCTTCCCGGACGTCGTCCAACGACACCACCAACCGGTCCCGGTTCCGGAACCTCAACACGTTGAAGCTGGCGGGCGCCGAACTCGGCGACGTGTCGCTCAGGTACATTGTCCAGTACGCGCCCAACCTGATCGAATTGGACCTGGCACAAAACTATCGGATCACGGACGCCGGCATTGCCCAGCTGACCACGCCCAACGGGAACGCCGTGTCCACGCTCCAAGTGCTCGACCTGTCCGGTTGCGTGTCCGTCACCGACGCGGCTCTCGACCACCTGCTCAAGTGTGTGGCGCTACGCCGGTTGGACATGAAACAAACGCCCAAAGTTACTACGGCGGGCATTAACAAGTTCCTGCAAGCCAACGTTCGGTTCACGGCCAGCGAAACCCGACTGCTCATCAAATCGCCCCTGCCGATGATAATGGGAACTATGGCCAGACGTGATTCTACTAGTAGTAGTAATTAGCAGAGGGATATAGAGACATGTGTACCAGCAGCCATCGCCATGGCCGAATATGCCCATCGAAACGGTGTACTCGAGTTTTAAGTGCGCTTGTGCAAGTTTGCACAGAAATTGCGCTGTGTCGTTAAGATTTTTTTTTTTTTTTTTTCTATAATCGTTTTGACCTATTTACTAGTTTTGTCAGTTTATTTTTTTCTTTTCTTCTGAACTGGGATGTTTGTTTTTGTTTTTATTTATTTATTAGCATTTTTGCGTAGTGCGTGTAGGATATATTATGTGTGGGTTATTTATGCCAGACAGGTTTTCTTGTCGGCGATTCATCGCCAACTTAGATTTTGTTGTTATTTTAGTTCAGACCGTGTGTTAGGTATATAATTATTATTATTATTATACCGATATTTAGTATATTGAACAGACTGTGTGCTACCTTTAGAATTCGTGCTTCCCCTTCCCCATTATCCATCAAAACATCATCAAAATTTTATTTTATTGTTACCGAAACGTGATTGTAAAATAAATTTGAAATATAAGAGAAAGACTGAAATTGTATTTGTATTACCCTTAGTTTTATATAAATAACAATAATAATAATCATACATAACGCAATCAAACATTTTTTTTTTTTTTTTTTTTTTTTATTAAGTATATATTTAGAAAAGTCGAGTGTTTGCGAGTCAATTTAAACAAACCAAAACGAAAGTTCTTAATACACCTTTATATAATAACATTCTAAATGTAATAAAATTTGTTTTTTTTCTTCTTCATATATATATATATATAAATATATACATTTAACTAATTCGACTGTTTCCTTTATTTTATTATTATTATTATTATTATTACTTTATTTTTTTTTTTTTTTTGTATTTTGAATAAATTATTACCACATGTGTACGAAATTTCTGTCTGATGTTTTTTTTATACTATCCTTTTTTTCTTTCTTGCAAATATTATATGTTTACCGATTGTAGATAGACCGGTATCCATAATAAATATTAGACAATGTACTTGTCCGATCGCGCGATTGTATAGAAAAATCAAAATTAAATATTCGTTTTGTCGTCATTCGTGTAGTGTACGTATTAGAATTGTTACCGCGCATTTGTTTGTCGCACTAGCGGCGGTGTTCAATAAAAAGGATAAAAAAACCGCGGTGTGTCTATTAGCTTACATATATTAAAAATCGATTTCGTCGGGAGACTTACTTTCCCACGATAAGTAAGATCCGGCCACGGCCCGATCTCTTTTTTCATTTTGGCCCAAAACCGTCATCGAGGCCATAAAAATGGCTTGTGTTTAGATGATGGTGGGGGCCAATTAAAACGAATTTCGTCCTACTACGTTTTTAGGACTTTGTCGCCACTGCATATTTTAAATATCACCCGAATGTACATAATAAATAAAATGGTGTATTTTAACACGTTTGCCGCTTGTTCGCTTTGTCTTCGTCCGTCGGTGGCGGGCTGGTCCGAAATTTCCGTACTTTTCCCTTTGCATTTCCATTTGGTGAAGGGTGATGGCGAGAGAGTACTACCCCCCCCCCCATCTGAATCATTTATTACGGGTTAATTTTTTTTATTTCGAGTATTACTACTGAAAATATATTCTGAATAAAATATATATATATATTGAATGAAAATATATTCTTTGATGTAAACATTTGCCCTTTGAATGGTAATATCGCTCGACTACTCACGCGTGTAAATTTTATTTAAAATTCCGTCGGGATTTGTTTTCGATTTTTTTTTTTTTCTCTTACGAAATTGATATGGCAGTGGGAGGTCGGTAAGGTGTTGCGTAACCGTTTACCGGTCGTGGTTGGCCTGTTGTAGGATTTTATTCTGCTCTTCGTTGAATAGCTCCACTCGGAATTTAAATTAACTACAAAATCCGTCTGTATTAGCTTCTTCTAGCTCTACAAACAGTGCTCCCCGTGTCTTTGATTACGGTGTAAATTTCCACATTCAAATTTGATTCCGTAGCAAACGTTTATTTATTTTTCCCCTCCCCGGTTCACATTGTGTTTTCTTGACTTTTCAAGCAATTGATTGTTTGTTTATAAACGGAAATAGGAACAGTAATAATTTAGACGGCGAAAATCAAAATCCTACCATGTGGATCCGCCGGTAGGGTCGCGTACAGATTAGTTCAGATTTAATTTGTCGGAAATGAATTTTTATAACCAACTAAACGATAGGAACGTCTCGTACGATTGAAATATTTTTTTTTTTCCAACAAATCGTGGTCGTCCCGATTCGGCCGTACGGATATATATACATATGTTTATTTTGTTATTAGTGATTGATCGAATTATTCGATTGTTCCCGCGATTAAGCATTATTGATCAATAATTATTGCCGATTACTACAATCCCCTACCTCGGAATATTTCGAATAACAATAACGGCACTCTGCTGGAGTCAAATGAAAAACGATTCTGAGCGATATTAATTAGATGCTCGTAGGTTATAAAATAATAATTGTATACCACCTGTTTGAACGAGTGTTATTTATTCGTATATTCCAACATTACTTCTACATTATTTATCCCGATAATTCAGTATTGTGAATAACAACGACAATGGGTCATTGAGATTGTATACGAGAACCGTTTCAAACGAAAAAAAAAAACGATTGAAACGTTTATGAGCAATACGCGTTGAAATAATTATATATTTTAACGAGTTTTTTTTTTTTTTTTAGCCTTTTTAACTAATTTCGTCGTACGTTTCGGTTTGAATAATTGCAACTACCCGGTTGAATTTGTCTTCTATTAGAACAACAGTTAATTCGTATGTGGGGACGACCACGATTTCAATTTCCTACCAATTAACCCGCCAAAAGTTATTCGCTACGGACCCCGTCACTATCGCGGGAATTTCCGGTCGACCCGTATGAATATTGTGGAAATAATTCACATAAAATGAATAGATTGTATTGGCCAATACCATTTGTATAACGAAATCTATGCGAACAGGGGAATACCGAGTTTAGGAAGTCGGACGGTGTTGGAAACGATGTGTCGTCTTGCGACCGATTTTGTGCTCGATAGTCGGTTTTCATATGGGAATAAACCGATCACACTCCAAGAACGTTTTTATATCGTAATTTTTACGCGAAATTTTGAAAACGCTTGATAATGAAAAACGTCGAGAAACCACTCGCCTAATAACTCGATTACACGATAACGCGCTCCGATATTAAAAAACCAACCGACGGGAAATTACGTTTAACCTAACCAAAACTAACCCCGACGATTCGAATCCACGGTGCCGTTAAAAATATTATCATGCTGTACGTGCGTGTTTTTTTTTTCGTTTTACAGGAATCGACGCCGTCGTCCAAACAAGAAAGACAAGCGACCGCCGACGCCGCCACCGCCGCCGCCGCCACTGCCGCCGCCGCCTCCGCCACTGCCGCCGCCGCCGATACCGACAAATCCGATTTCGAAAATAAAACCCCTCATAAAAAATTCGTAAGTTTTTATTGGCTGTAAATTCACGCTATCCGTATTACGATCAAAGCTGGGCCGGTAACTGCGCAATTATAAAATTCAACTTACTTTTGGATTGCGAGCCGAGGGCTCTTGTACCAGACGACCTCACACTGTCTATACATTCCTATACGGTTAGAAATTTTGTCTAGTCGGTACTTTAAATAGATCATTTTCCGATATACCTATTGGTTTTTTTTTTTTTAACGCGGCAAAAACACGATTTGATCAAACTCGAGTTTAATTATTTGTTTTTTTATTTATGTTAATTTCTGGGCTACTTCGCCGATAAACGTTTTTCGTTTGCAATTTATCGTTGCGTACCGATATAAATTAAATTCCTATCTATATACTACCCTACCAACTTCTCATCTACAACAGTGACCCACCTTGGGAGGATTTTTTTTTTTTTTAAATAACTTTTAACTTCACTATAGTTAGAAAAAAAAATAATAAAAAATTACTTGTCCCATAACCGCTAATAACAACGTCTCAAAGTGCGACATTGAAATTTCCGTTTTTCGCATTATTCCTTAATAAATACAAAAATGTCGATCGAATACGATTTTTTTTTTTTTTTAAACATTTTATATTTTAACACGGAGATGGGTGTGCGGATGTGTTTTATTATTTTCGCCGCCTCTCCCATCCCCCATGTCTGATTACAGTACAAATATCTGATTCTTTTAAAATAAATAATGAACGCAATAGCATTCATTTATTTTTTACGTGTATATAAGAAAAAATATTTTACTCCTCAAATTATTTCATAAAAATTTATACACCGCGTTTCTCCTGTTTTATTATATATATTTTGGCGTATTGTCAACGTTATCTGGTTTACAAAAATAGGAAAACGTAACATTTAAACTAAAAAAAAAAAATATATTCTCTCGTTTACATTTTAAGTATTGTTTAATTAGGTTCAATAACTTAAATCATTCTTTTGAATCATTTAGTTATAAGCTTTGATTGTTTTGTGTACGTAGAATATAAATATTTGGCGAATAAATTATTTTGTCTCTCCCCTCCCACTCTGATTTTTATTCAGTTTCCCTACATATTTTAGTGTATAAGTAAAACTATTGCTAGTGTATTTATAGTAGTGATAGGAAAAATCCGGATTTTTGGATTCCGATGTTCGAAATCCGCCACTTATTGCATCTATACGGATTTCGGATATTAATTTTGGTTTTTAAAATTGTGATTTTATATTCTCAAATTAATTTCTCATAAAACTATTATTATTATCATCTTGTCGTTAATAGCATTATATGTGTAAAACATACACCTTAAAATTAAAATTAAAAAAAAAATCATACACACGCGGGGTTACCGTAATGTTTTTAGACTAAATCCGGATACCAAAGTCCCGTTTTTTGGGGGGCGGGGAGGGGTAAATTGAAGATAAACAATATTTTTTTTTTTTTTTTTTAATACAATTTTACTTAGAACTACGAATAAAGAGTCTACATAAGAACGATTAGGTGAAATACGTTAATCCTTTTATTTTATATGGCAACGTCGATAATAATGTGTCGTCACCTGTCGCGACGTTTCGGGCAAAAATATGTACAAGAATCGAAATTACATATTGTACATTTATACGGAGTGAACACGCGAAGGTTGTGGCACATGACGTAACTTTTTTTGTAAAGGTATAGCCACGCAAAACGTTCGCCTTTGTAAAATCCAGACTTTTCTCAAATCCGGACTTATGGCCACCCTATGTATGCATACGACACACAAATTTAAATATTACATTACTAGCTGACTTTCTTTTAACCATACGGATTGTTTATGAATGCGCACATTGAAATTAATACAATTATTAACTAATTTGATTAATGTTATTAAATAAAATTACCCCGACGATTTGATGTTAAGATTAACAAAAAAAAAAAAAAAATCTTTACGATGTCAAACCCAATTTTCGGATTTCAAAATCCGGGTTTATTGGATTATTCGGATAATCCGGATCTATAGTGTTAAACAAACTTATAAAAAGTACCTTGGTTGCCCTCGAATTCGTTTATATTTTAAAATTGACTCGGGTGTTAGTTAGTCGTATTGGTGTTTTTTTCTCTCTCGATAACTTATAACTTATTATAGTTGGAAATACATTTGGCAGACTCGCGCGCCCGGCTTTGATCGACAAGCGCTGTTGGTTTTTATATTAATTATTATTTATTTATTTATTCTTTTTTATTTTCCCCCGCAGAGACGGAATCTGACGGACGACAAGAAAACCGTCAAGCCGGAACCGAGCACCAGCAGCGGTAACGGCGGCGGTAACACTTCGCCGTTGGCGGCCACGGCCGCGGTGGCGCCCGCCGAACCCGCCGCCGCGTCTCCCAACGACGACGAATCGAAGCGACGACAGAAGCAACCGGCCCAGGTAAACGCGAGATAATTACGGAAAACTATCAATGTCCACTAGGGCAGGGTTGGCGTGTAAAAGCCCCCCCGCATACACGGTCTTATTTTTATAGTTAACACAATTGTTACTATTGAAACTGCGGTGATTGATTGATTCACTGGTAAATTGTACATTCATTTGACATACACGGTCAACCATGAATGCCAATCATCTCAAACGCGTTTGAATCCCGTCAAAGTCATGAAATTTGATGATTGCCAGTCATTATCATTCGCATACATAAACCATCAGTCTTGATTGCCATTAAAAACTGATCGTGTATGGGGGGGCTTAAGGTCCTGGTGTGCAGTGTGCTTGTGATTCTTGTAGTGAAAACCCCTAGTTTTCTTTTTCCTGTTCGTTTAATGCTATCTTGGCTTGGCATATTCGCAATCATTGTTTACATCTTTATACATCTGCCGTCCTGGTTTATTATCATGCCTCGTGTACGTACGTTCAAAAACTAACAAAAAAAAATCGCATAAACAACAAGTGCACTTCTGCACTAAAAACATGCAAAATATCCATTTATATGCGCTAAAATTGTAAAAATGACAAATGCGCAAAAAAAAAAAAAAAAACCAAATTCGATTTATTGAAAAATTGGTTTTTAAAAGTTTTTTTTATTTTATTTCATTTGATTTTTATTTGAATTATATTTATTTTACTTGTCGTCGGAGCTTTTTCATCTTTACTGATCTTGATTGTTTTGTAAACCGATATAACCCATAGGAATAAAACCGAAACAAATACTAAGATTATGTATAAACGTTCGGGTATGTAAATAAGAAATAATAATTTCCTCGATTTATATAAGAAATATAGGCTATAAAATTCCGAAAAATCTGCTTTATGCCAAATATGCCAAAATATGCAATACACGCACAATTATCCTTTGTATTTTTATTAGAGTATTGTTATGAAACGGCAAGTGTTGTACTTCACTTAGCATGTTTTCTTGTGTAGCAAAATAAACATGTAAATGCATGAACATACGAGCCCTGCATATTATGGTTCCCAAGTATATGGACTCTTCTATTTGCTCTATTTTTCGGTTGTCTCGTAGATGTATACTCGCCCTAACATTGTTGTTCCTGTTACATACAAGGCCTTTAGTCTTTTTCGTATTTATTTTCGTGTTTGGATCATTGAGCAGCGTTTCTGCCATACACCTCAGCACCTTGCAATTCTTCTTCGTTTTCGGCTATTACTGTTATATCATCCGTAAACAGTAGCACTAGATGAAGAGAGTCCCGTTTTTAAAAGAGATTAAAAAAAAAAAAAAAAATCCGTTTCGACAGTTTTTAGTACCGTTTAAGCAACGATTCGGGATAACCGAATTTGACCCGACCGTGGCCGGGTGTTGGCTGCTAGTGTAGGATATAACGATAATAATAATAATAAAAAAAAAAAGATTGCGTGGATATTTTAACGGTTTCACGGTGGAAAACCGAAATAGTATACCGCGGGAGCACTACGGGCGGTTGTCTGCAAAACTCCTGGTTTCGATTTTCGGAGAGTGCGTCGTGTTATTTTTGGCGATTCGACAGAACGACCCGACGTCCGATCTCCCGGTAAAAAACCGTCAATTTTCACCCTTTACGTCGTATTATTATTTATTTTCGCCCCTATTCCGAACAGTATGCGATCAAAAACTAATAACCAATAGAATCGAAATTGTGGTGAATTGATAAAATATAAGAGGACCCGAATCGTTTTGAAAATTACGTCTACAGACAATGGTAATTTAAACGTCGGGAGAGCGTGGACGGTATTCGTTTGAAAAATTTTGCCGAGTCTCTGCGATTTAACTTCCAACCGAATTATATTGCAGCAAAACGCTGATAAAATCAAACACGCCTCTCTCTCTCTCCCCCCCCCCCCGATAATATTGTGCTCGCCATCGCGTGGTATTTCAATAATATTTCACTTGTATCGAATTTCTCGGGAGGAGTTACTAACATTTGAAGAAGACAATAAAAAAAAAAAAAAAAAAAAAAAACCTATTAAATCGTTCTGCGTTTTTTCTAGCCCGCGGAAATGAACGCGATGGAAGCTTTCGGCCGGTGCATCGTCAAACAGGCGTCGGCGGCGATTACGATGGAGGCGGCCGAACGGCCTTTCGAGTCGGCCAACACGGTAGCCGATTCCGGGGTTATGTTCAAGAGGGAAAAACTGTCGCCCATACGCATAGTGAGTGTTAAATATTAATGTAGTGGGTTTTTTTTAAGTATAATTGCCTCGGGCGCGGGATAAAAAAAAAATAGTGACGAGTATCGCCGTAAACCGGTGGCGTATATCGGCCGTGGTTTTTTTTTTTTTTTTCAATCGATATTTTTGGTGAAAAAACATCAATAATTAATGTCTCTGGAATATGAAAAAAAAAAAAATCGGCTTTACAACCGAAATGTCAGTTATTTTCATCATCCGCCTCACGGTTTTCTATTTCAAATATCGGTAGCAAGCTACTGATTGAACGCAAGTAGTTCCTTTTTTTTTCTTTTTTTCCTTTTTTTTTTTATACGTATATTATGTCTAAATATAATGTTTTAATAGTTTTTAACAAGTTTTTAAAACGTTATTATTATTTCTAAATATAACTAGGGCCCTATTTACGCAAGAACATCAGGGGTATTTGTCTAGGGCCCGTCTACAGGATTCGATTATTATTTTAGTTTTAATTAATCCTTAAATTAAAAAAAGAGCACCGAAAAAAGTATACACAGTAAATTTATCATCCGATGCATTTGAAGAACAAAAAAAAAAAAAAAAAAATTATAATAATTGTGAAGATAACTACGTTTGAATATTATTTAATTTACAATTCATAATAATAGACCAGTTTTCGTTTTAACTTTTGTCCCGGGCTTCAAAAATTCCTAATCGAGCTCTGCCCGCGACCGTCGGAATAAATCTGAAAAATTAATTGTACGGAAACGCCGTTCGATCGGCATAATAATTTAATAGTTTTCCGCGATAACGACGTTGTAATAAAATAAAATGCCAACTTTTAAAAATTTGAATATCGGTGTAAACCGAATCTATGGCGGCGGCCCTAATGGAAAATGTCTCCGACCCCACGCGAACTGTTGCCCGAAGTACTTTTTCAATTTTCCCCTCTGCTTTATATCTAAACCCAGCGTGGTTTTTAATCGATCGGGTTTTACACTTCTTAGGACACTGATCAAATTTTGGACCAACAAAACTATTGGGTTAGGTGTTAGGTTGTCGTACCGGACGAGGTGGGATTTTTTTGTTTTTTTTTTTTTTGACGCCCCGTACGGGTTTTTATAGTATTATTAAATACCGTAGCAGACATGCTTATAACACGACTATCGTTATTGTTATCTAATTTATATTTACAATATTATATGGCTATAATTTTTGATCACGTCCGATCACTGAAGTTAATGGGATGGCTCGGGAACGCTACGTGTCTTTTGGTCGGGGTCTTTCTCGTCTTGGGCAAACGAGACTGCAGTGTTTCTCTACTCGTGTGTAGCCGGATAAGTCCAAAAATGTGCCGAGGAGTATATTAAAAGACACAAAATGTATACAAATTGTTGACACGATTTTACATTAATCTATAGGTATTTGTGATATAGTTTCTCTGATTAATTGTCCAATAACATTACTAGACCAATAACTTGATCATTACTTTTCGTCGATGAATTTGAAATTGTTTGTTCGGGCGTGGAATCTATTTTACTTTATTTATTTTGGAGAACTTGCAGAATTAAAAAAATAAAAACGATCGCACAAAATGAAATTCAATGAGCTCGGGCTAGGCGGATTTTGGATATGCACAAAAAAAGAATATTCAAATACGTTAAAATGCTTGCTCTTTCCGTGTTATTACCGTTTTCAACATTTCACTTTGTCTGAGGTAGCTTTGTTTGCATTGTACGAAATAATAATAAAAATAAAAAAAGAGAAAGATTAATTAAATGTCGAAGAGGAATGTTAAGAGTCGCCTTGTCAACAATTTCGCCACGTATGAATATGTTATGCACGAAATATCGGTCTCAAATTGTTCATCAAAAGCTTTTTTTTTTTTTTTTTTATGTTATATTTTTCTTCTTATTATTTTTAAGTTTAGATTACAAATTAAATATTAAATATTACCCATTATTTTTAATAGTGTATCGCTATAAAACAAAGGTTGAGAAATACCGGTCTATAGAGGTGGAGGAAAAAACTATACAACGGTTGTTACGGGGGGGGGGGGCAAACGTATTTAGACATAATTTTTACGAAAAATGTGTTCGCAGTCCGAGTACATCCCGGACAAGGTGGCCGCCGCCGCCCCGGAACCGGCGGCCGTCGTCACCGCGGCCGCCAAGGTGTCGGGCAGCGTGAAGATCGAAGAGGAGATCCGGACCAACGAACCGATCGCCAACAATGCGGACGTGTCCATCGACCAGATACTGTCCAACTCGAAGAAGCGCAACCACATGCCCAAGTACGTGATCCGGCCGGTACCGAAGTTGGACTTGGAGGAACTGGATAAGGAGCCGAAGAAACGGTGCGCCATGCTGGTGTCCGTGTTCAAGTTCTTAACGGCCGAAGACCTGAGGAACTGTGCGCTGGTCTGCAGAGACTGGTACACGGCCACCATCAGCCCGGTCCTGTGGAACCGCATGGACCTCACCGAAACCACCGCCATCACTTCGAAACTCATCAAGTGTAAGTCTCTCTTATTTATTCTCTATAAACACTGTCCGCGTTTTTTTTTTTTAGTCTCACGTCGATCGCGCATAGTGCGCGTACGAATGTTTCCGGTGTTGTCAATTTATTGTTCAGAAATTGTTCGTCTTATTATAGTCTTTATACAAGACGCTTCGTAATAGCGGAGCGTCCCTAACGATGACCCAATAACGTGATTATTGACATTTTATCAAAATCCGGGTTTTTTTTTTCTATTGATATTCCAGGATATTTCTACAAAGTTTTCGCAACAAAAAAAAATATGAGACATGATTTTCGAGAATCCGGGATTGTTTGATAACGAAATTCGAAATCTGTCATTTATTATTATTATAGATTTCGGATTTGAGAATCTGGATTTTTAACAGAATCTAAATTTTGGTTTTAAAATTGTGATTTTATTGCCTTATTGTTAACAGCATTAAATGTATTTATACTATAAATAACACGAATAGAAATTTATTTTACAAAAAAAAAAATATACAACAAAAAAATTCATACATACGACACATCGATTTAAAAAATAAATTACCAGCTGACGTTGTTTTACTCGTACAAGTTGTTAATGATAGCACGCCTTGGAATTAATACAATTATTTAACTCATTTTATAATGTAAAAAAAAAATTACCCGAGGATTTGATTATTTTGTACACGGAGAATACAAATATCTTTGCACTGCCCCTCATGGTTATGATTTTGGTGGATAAGTTATGGTGCGAAGTATGTACGCCTTTTCCCCCTTTTTTTTTTTTTTTCTGGAATTTGACGTTATTTAACACGCTTTATGTGTCACCAGAATCAAGAGAATTGATATCTATATCCGTAAAGAAATTTTTTTTGTTAATAAAGTTTATTCGTTATTGGTTAAGTTTACTACGCTGTTTGCCCGTCATAGGCGTACGCTTGGTGTTTTTTTTATAAAGAGATATACAATTTGTACCCTGGAGTAAAATAAGAATATGAGCTAATTTACAGCGACTGTGAATTGACTTATTAGAAGTTGCCGCGCCGTAGTGACACTTCCTAATGAATTTTTTAAATTTATTTTACTATTCATTATTTAATTGTTTAAGAGATCTCTGCACCATTTCCTTTTTAAACGTCGAAGAGACGTTTAACCATGCGTTTCGTTGGATGATAATTAGGAGCTATAAGACGATCATTGAAGCATTTTGCTTCTTCTCGAACGGTTTCCTTGACGGAGGTCGGTGTAAAAGCATACATTAGATATGTACGGCGGAGAGTTAGTAGTTTTTCTCAAAGTAATATTTTGAATCGTGCGTATTTTTTTAACATGTGAGACTTTAGGGTATAACCCCATAATTGAAGACCATAGGTCCGTATAGGTTTTATTAGGGATTTGTACCAATGAGTAGTTTAATGTTTATGTATTTATTAATAATGAGAAGTGTTTTAAGCATGCGTAGCAGGGCGTTCAGCTGCAGTATTTTCGTTTTAATATGGTGTGCCCTTAGCGAGACGGCGGTCGAATGTCAGTCCGAGATATTTAACCGTAAGAGACAAAGGGATTTGGAGAGTTAGAGCCGGACATCGAAATAATATAATTTTATTTGTCGACATCTGACACACCGCCGGGTTGGGCACAACAATGTTAGGCTCGTTCGCTCGTTTTGGAGGCAGAAAAAAAAAAAAAATCTCGTAATCGTATTATCCTACCGAACGTGTATGGCTTGCTGCTTGTGGAGCGGTGCGCTATAACAAAACACCCTGTACATTTTAGAGTATTCATTTAGTAGGCCACCGACGATGGACACGCATTTATACGGTTTGTTTGTTTTTATTTTGTCTTCAGACGTAATGATCAGACAGCCGAAAGTGTTGATATTGGACTGGTGCAAGATCAACAAGGAACAGCTGTCGTGGTTGTTGGTCCGGTTGCCTCAGAGCAAAGCGCTGTCGTTGCAGGGCTGCCCGTGGCCCGCGGTGTCGTGCCTGCGGTCGTGCGTGTGCCCGATGCTGACGTCACTGAACCTGAGCTTCGTGCCGTCCATGGACGACATTGCCCTGCAGCACATCCTGTCGCCGCCGTTGGACCACAGGCCCGGTCTGGTGGACCTGACATGCCGGCTGTCCAACCTCAAGTCGTTGAAGCTGGCCGGCAGCAACATTACCGACACGGGCGTCCAAGTGATCGTGCGCATGCTGCCCAACCTGTCCATGCTCGACCTGTCGCAGTGCTACCCGATCTCCGACGACGGCGTCGAGTCGCTGACCCACATCGGCGGCCTGTCCACGCTGCAGCTGTCCGGTTGCGCGGGCATCAGCGAACGGGCCCTGAAGCACCTGAGCAAGTGCAAGACCCTCACGTATCTGGACGTCAGACACACGAAACTCACGAAGACGGCCATCAACAAGTTCGTGGCCTCCCTCGAAGGGTACAAGGTGTTCGACACCCGGCTAATCGTCAAGGTGGAGAAATCCTGATATAAGCTCGACGCTCCCGAACTTTTGGACTTCGGATTTTAACCTCCGCAAATATGATTCAATTCGACGTCGGCGGCGGTGGCAACCGGTGTGTGCGTGTGGTACACCTTGTATTATATTGTGTATATATATATATATAAATATGTGTGTGTGTGTGTGTGATTTTGTTTATTTATTTATTCGTCCAGCAGTATTATATTTTGTTTCGAACCGTCGTATTTCTACTTTGTATATAATAAGTTTTGAAAAAAAAAAAATTATCTAGAATAGGCTCTGGTCGCGGCTATCAGACGCTATCGCCGTGCCCGTTGCTCTGTCAATGTTTTTCTATTAGTTTATTAATTTTTTTTTTTTTTTTTCTTATACGCGGTGATTGTGATCGCAGACAAAGGGATAAATATTACGCGTACCGGCAGCGTCCGCGAATATTGTTATTATCATCCCGGTTATATGTTTTATGTATTACGCTTACTTTAATTAATATATTATTGAAATAACTTAATTTATAAATATTTTGCTAGTATATAAGTCTAGTCTAAGGAAGTACGGATATATACTATTGGACGTTGACGTACGACTCGTGTTGTGTAATTAGAAAACGAATTTTGATGTTTTTTTTTTTTCTGTTATCTTTATAAACTTATATTTAAACACAATTAAATACATAAACATAAAACAATAAATAAATAATAATGTATAAGGGTAACGTAAACGAACGATATTTTTTTTTTTTGTTTTTCGATTGTTGTTCAGAATCGTGTTTCGGTCGTCGCGACGCACAACAATGGCCGTTTTGCAATGGGACAAAACGATTATTAATAATAATAATTTCGTGCCCGACGACCAGGGTGACTGCGTGCGACGAACGATCACGGTGATTTTTTTTTTTTTTTTTGTTGGCAACCGCGGCGGCGGCGGCGACGCGCGCCGTCCCCGCGTTTTCACGGTCCGTCGTTGGGCTCGACGTAGTCCGGGTGCACGACGTTCGCGTCTACTTCCGGCGGCAACCGAACCGGTCCCTGGTCCGCGTATTTCCGGTCGTACCTCTTCATGAATCCGACCAGGTCTTCGTAGACAATGTCCCGGATGTTGTTGGCCCACAGGAAGTCCAAGTGATTGAACTCGGCGAACGGCATGACTTTGTCCTCCGCCACGTTCGGTAGCTTTTCGGCGAGCACGCCGACGTCCTGCAAATGATACGGAGGAAATAACGCGACGCGAAACAAACGTTTGGGGGGCCCGTACGGCACGCCATTCGTTTGTAAAAAAACGCAAATTTTTCGGTTGGGTTCGATTGGAATTTGCCGACCAGAAACGCATGCGTCTGGCATATTTTACCGACCCGATACGCAATTAATTTACCTCCATCGTCGACAGCCAATCGTTTTGCGCGTGGTACAGCGCCACGGGCACGGCGACGCCGCTCAGATCGTACGCCGGGGGTTCCGGTTGCCCGTACTTTTCCATGTTTTTCTGTCTGTTGTAATTGTACTGTCCGAACCATTGATCTTGAAACACAAATGTTACACGATCGACAATAAATATATTATCGGTAATTGTAGTGCATAAGTGCACGCGAAGTTCTGTACCTTATATTTATCAACTGTTCAAAAAGTATTTTACAATAACTAACGACTAGGTATGTTTTCAAATATCGTTTTAATTAAAATGGTCAAACGTACGATTTCTGATTGGTACGAGTGTTTACTTAAACCCCAGTAAACATGGAATTGGTGTATTAAGAACGTCTCGCCACCACCGAAAAATACATTTTTGCTCGAAAGACCTACTAAAGTTTTGACAAAATTAATGTTAGTTAACTTTGTGTCCGATTTTGAATCTGAAAAACGATTTAGATTTATCCGTATCAAGTCATGTTAACCTAACCTAATAAATTCACTGTAAACTGTAATTGAAAAGTTGAAAATATGGATTTTTTCAAATCGTTACGATAACTAAAATGAAAATGAAATACTGAAAATGTTTCGTACGATTTATAGACATTTTTCTGTCGAATTCACTTCTGAAAACCGAGTGCTGTGTAAACATTTTAATTTTGTTGAAATATTGAATACGGTTATATCGAAGCGTAAAATTTGATTGGTGAATTCAAACGAATATTACGTTGATATTGTACTATCGCTGTGATTTGTTACTTCAGCGGTACGCGAAAAGTTGGCCGTTTTTACTATAGATGAAAAGTTCAACCGACAAAATGGTTAGAGTTTATGCTCATAGGTCTCGGGAAGCCGCGGAAAAAAATTCAAAGAGTAACATCGTCCGGCTCTCCAGTGATGGTTTGGCGGTGGAGAGTGTCGTTGCTCGACTTAATTTACCTGTGAACGGGGAATCGAAACTCCACTACCAAAACGATAATTTAGAAAAGCTAGTGAACTCTTAGCGAAGTGACGCTGCTTGTTTGCAGGAAAGCACCGGGGTGGTCCTTTCAACAAGATTCAGCGCCTCCGCATAAATCGAAAAGCGACACAACGATGGTTGGACGAATTCATCGGTGCTCAGGATTGGCCCTCGGCAGTGCCGTGCGCAGGGATTTTAGTATATGGGTGGCTATGGGATCTAATAAACCGGAACAACAAAAATCTATTATATTTTAATCTGACAATTAATTATTTATCAGTAATCGCCACAGCGGACATTTCCGATAACAAATTCTGTTGGCTACTACTCGTTATGTCGAAGACTGGAGGTCTGAAGACATGTTTAAGTATATATATATATAATATACAGGGTGCGGCAGAGCCGACTGACGAGTTTAATGACGTCATAAGCCTGCGATTAGATAAGGGCAGGCCTTAATAAGTGGTATATTTTGAATTGTACGGTAATGCCGTTTTTATTCGTAATCATGGCCCATGGACAGGTGTACATCGTGGTTTCGTCGTGCGTGCGTATTACGAAAATAATCATTCTGTGATCGCTACACAAAGGGCTTTTCGTACACACTTCGGCGGCATTCTACGTGCTCGATCTGTTCCTTCTGCTAACACTATCAAATTGTGGATACGGCATTTGGAAGAAACTGCAAGTACCCTAAGTAGACTTGGACACGGTGCACACAGAACGGTAAGAACCCCCGAAAATTCGCAGAGAGTCAATTGAGCAGTCACCAAGACGCTCAGCCCGGAAACACGCTGTAGCTTTGGGAATCTCAGACCGTTCTTTGAGGAGAATTCTTCACGAAGATTTATCATGGCTGAAGAACATGATTTGGGAGATGGTTTCAGCAAGACGGAGCTACAGCGCACACAGCTAGAATTTCACTTGCTGTCTTGCGACAAATGTTCCCTGGGCGGTTAGTCTCTCTTGAGAGGAGACATAGGCTGGCTAGCACGGTCCCCGGATTTAAGCATGTGTGATTTTTTCCTCTGGGGCTACCTCCAGGATAAGGTTTTCAGACATCGCCCACATACCATAGAAGAAATTAAACAGAAAATCACCGTGGATGTCGAGGCCATACCAGTCGAAATGTGTCGAAAATCATATGAGAGTTTCAGAGATCGTCTACAACTGTGTATCAATGCTGACGGCCGCCATCTGGGAGATTTAATTTTCAAAAAATAATTTTTAAAATGGGATTGAATACTAATTTAAATACAAAAAAAAACCTTTTCTCTAAGTTTTACTGTTCGTTATTTTGTAGCCCATCAAAACTCGTCAGTCGGATCTGCCGCACTCTGTATATATACAAAAAAAAAAAGAGAAAAAAAAGTCCTCGGTGGGATATATTTCCCACCATCAACCCCCTGCGTACGTCGTTTAAACTATACCAAATTTCACTTTCGGCTAACAAATTTTCAATATTTATAAAAATTATAAATATTTGTTATGGCATTCAGTGTACACTTTTGTTATATCATTTGTATAAATAATGCTGCATAAAGATGTTGTAATGAAAAATCGTTAGTATTATCTTTTTGTAATCTTTCTTTGATAGATTGAATTATTGATTCGTGATGAGGTACACAAACTGATGCACGGTAAATAGTCTTTGGGAGTTTCACATGGATAATTGTTTCAGTGTCATTGTTTTCCAGTTATTCTGTAAAATACGATTAAATATCCGGTTCCCGCCGTATTGATTGTTACATTTTTGGAACCTTGTAAATCATATCATTACGGGTGTATAATTCGTTTTGCTTGGTAAATTTTAAATTTATAAATCAACGTATACGTAATGTAAAAACATCAACGAAACGTTTATTTATTCAATAATAAAAATTAACGTTTTCAAAATTATGTTTGAAGTCCCGGAGGCTTGATCAAATTAAGAATATTCGTGGGGGTTGTCGATTGTACTTGTAATATTTTTGTTCAAGATTTATATTAATATTTACTGACCGCGTTTCATGAGCTGAGCGAAATGAGTGAGTTGACGAGCCGACGCGCCGGCCGGCGTGTGCGCTAAAATAATCGGCAGAATGCTCTGAAACGATATTACATAAAAAGTTAGGTTCATAGGCGCAGTTTGAGAGACAGGCCCCCCCCCCCTGGTCTTGGGTATGTAATCTGTACACATTTACTATTTTTTAAATTTAAAAACAATAGCGAGTTTAATAGAAAAATATCTTTTTCTTTATAGCAAAATAGAATTTTTGATATGCTCTATAAAGTTTCTAATTTGTTGTATGTACATTTTATTTTTTTTTCTCTCAACAATTGTCACAATCAAGTATTTATTTTTGAAGCATACGCTTCTTCTTCTGGCGTAGCTATACTTCCTACTCTCTCTCTCTCTCTCTCTTTCTATAAGGGTTTTGGCCGGCACTATATAATATCACGTCGCCTATCGCCGCCTTAACGTACAATTGTACCGGTACACCTTCGCATCCATCTGTATCCGGCAACGCTCTCAAATCTCGCTCTGCCTACGCCATCTATGATCGTATTTTTCCGAGCCCGCCCCGCATTGTTCACGTGGTTCATGTTCGTTAATATATTGGTATACGAAATTATTTTGTCGTACGTTGATCAAGCGTTTCGAATCGAACCCGGCGTACAGAAATAGAAAGTTGTCACAAATGCCTTCGGCGTGCGGGTTGGCCTCGCAAAACGCTTTGCCCGCGAACAGCAGAATCTTGCCGTTGGGCCTGAACTCGTAGTATCCCAAACTGTTGCACAGCCACTGCAAGCATAACGATTGCCACACGGGTAAAACGGAATAATTACGAAAATCAAACGTCGCAACATCGCCATTGTAATATATTAGTGGCAATCGCGCAACACTCACCGCCAGCGGGTCGGCCACGGACGACAAGAACGTCATGATCGGACTCTTGACGTGGTTTAGGTAGGCGATCGGCGCCATGGCGGCCATCGACCGGACCTTCTCCTGGTACTCGGGCCTCTCCGAACACAGCACGAAAAATATGGCCGTGCCCATCGAGTGGCCCACGTAGTTCAAGTCCGGTTCGCCGGTCTTGTCCAGGATGTAATCGATCGTGTTCGGCAAATCGATCGTGCCCATCTCGTGCCAGCTACAATACAAACGACGAGACCGTCATAATAATCATTTACCGAAAATCGTAATAATCCTACCTGAAATCCCAAAATTTCTCCGGTTCTTTGGCCGGCAGTAGAGTTATGTGGTTCCTGGAGTAGGTATTCCCCCGGGAATTGGCCAGCCACACGTCGTATCCCGCGTCCGAGAGCACGAACGCTAATCAAATAATTTTAAATAATTAGTCTTGTTTTACGACCGAACCACTTGGAATTCGCTAAAGTAATAATAATTTTAACAGTATTGTGTGCGTTTTTCAGGGTGGAAAGGTCACAGCCAAGTCCATTAGACTTTTCGCTGTAGTTTTCTTAATTATTGAAGGCAATTTAATTGGTTGCATATAATTGCAAAGACCTGAAATTTTTATTAACGATTATTTATAGGCGTTTAAAATTGTCTAGTATTTTTAGTTTTTATTCGGTTTCTATGTGGACGAAGAAATTGGTCCGGCCGATCAGAAATGCTTGAAAATTGTCTATTTAATTTAGTTATCGCGACGAAGAGAGTCCCGTTTTAAAAAAAAAAAAAAAAAAAGAGACTAAGAAGATAAAACGAATTTTGTTCTAACAGTTTATGGTACCATATCGTGGAAACGATTCTGGATGATCAAACTCGGCCGGAGCACGGCATTGCGGCATGGTTTTGGGGGGAGGATGGGCGACGGCAGTCAGTGTAAAATATACCGTTTCGTAGTTCAGTTCAGATGATCTTTTTATGTAGTTTTTTAATTTTTTTTCCCCCCCCATTTATTCGTCTACCGTATGTTGATTCGGTTTAGTGAGATGATAGGGGGGGGACGTCAAGCTGCCCTTTTTTGGGGGGGGGGCGGTTTGATCGGTGTAAGCTCACCCAGACTGCTGTTCCGGCCCGCGATCACCCAGTCCGTCGAACTGCACAGTATGCCGTGCTGCACCAACACGGCCGGCTTTCTCGAAACCGTCGACGGGTCCTCGTCCTTGCCGTGCGGTATCCTGTGCAGCGTCAGGTTGTAACCGTCGTCCGTGATCACCGTGTGCCTCTCCGCCGGGTACCCTTCCCGTCTGATGTAATCGGCCTGCGCATGAATACAAGTATGTATGATACGGTAAGCAACACTTGGCCGTGCCATCGATTATATTAATTCCGTTTTGAAAATAGGTCGATGGACGACGGAATGGAGTAACTGAGACGAGTTAAGTTAATTTCTATTTTTTTTTTTTTTCATGTTTTAAACATTGTGTTTGAGATTTTGAAAAACCGAAGACGATCCAATATTAAACGGATAATTTCCCAGGAAATAATTCGCCGGAACGTTAGACGTCCACAATGTAAAACCAACAGTAAACAAAATGACCGGAAAATTATATTAACAGAAGAAACACTAAGTAGTTTTGGATTTCTACTTTTCGGTCATTTTACATACTGTTAAAAATATTTTCGAGAATATTGAAATTTCCGGGGGGTTTATTTTCTGGATTCCTACTTTCTGGATCACTGTGTGTGTACGTTTTCTTTACCTATGGTGATGTCGGTAGAAATACCGACCTTATCGCTGGCGGTATTTCCGATGGCAATTTTTTTTTTCCAGATATAAATACCGTACGAATATTAATAACGAATATAGACCGAAAACTGAAAATGCATATTAGGAATATTAGGAAATTCCAAATTAGTCGAACACGGTTTTATTATTATCAAAATCCTTTTCCCCTGGAATATCAAACGATAAATTATATATTTGTTTTGAAATCTAAACACGTTATTTAATGGAAAAAATTTACATAAATTAATATCAAAAAAAAAAAAAAACATTTTAAATTAACTTGGTTTTTCAACTTGAATTGAATTGATAAGTCGTCCGGGCGAACCGGCACTTGCGGCGAGCCGATAGGAGGAATTTATGGACCGA
Source organism: Tuberolachnus salignus (assembly GCA_956483605.1). Taxonomy (NCBI): domain Eukaryota; kingdom Metazoa; phylum Arthropoda; class Insecta; order Hemiptera; family Aphididae; genus Tuberolachnus; species Tuberolachnus salignus. The sequence goes on along the minus strand of OY101430.1, from coordinate 27,259,398 downwards.
GGTGGCTCGGACAAAAATCTAAAAGGAAAACCGGACGACTGTTTCAAAAGTCGTCCCGAAGTTCATTTCTCATTTGAAAACGTTACGGAAACAATGTCCGAAAAACGACAGTAAAATAATATCGGTGTAATTTTAGAGTTTATGAAATATATTTCCGCGACGATTTCTCTCGTAATCGTTCGCACGATAAATATTCCGCATATCTTTAAACGGAGTGTTTCCTGTGAAAACGTGAAATTTGTGCATAAGAATATTTTTATGCAAGGCCAATAACATGGGCAATTGTTTCAGAGACTCAAGGTCATTTAAAACGGAGTGTCTAAATACTTTTTTCAACAATTATTTTTGCCCGCGTCGATGCGCACCGACAGTCGAAAGATCTAACGTGCGTATATGATACATTAAATTAAAAAAAAAAAAAAAAATTAAATATATAAATTTTAATATAATAATATTATTACTCAGTAAGCCTATAAAATTTGATTGTATACTTAAGACGTATTTAATGGATAAACTGTCTAAATAAAAGACGTCCGTGCCACAGTACCATAGATTCGTCTAATGTGAACTCATTTCCGGGGTAATAAATATGATTAATTTTATCATTGAAATAATTTATCAAAGGTTTTATTTCGAAAAGCCGATCTGGTGCATTTGATTCTGCAGCGTTACCAGAAAAATGTAAATTTCTCATAATCAACAAGTAACGTTCCCGGGATATATAGTTTGAAAAACAAGTCAAATTAAAAAGGATGATGTTTTTTCCAAAAATTGTTCGATTTAATTTTAATTGTTCCTGTATGTATAACGAGACCAATAAATATTAATATTTCTTCTGGAGTAACTGGTCTCCACTGTGATATACGACTTTTTGGATTCGCAGCAAGTCTATAAAATTAAAATTCGGCATATTTGTTCGTTTCGTTTATCAATAAATTCAAAAATGTGTCGTCCAAAAAAAATCTTAAAAAATCATACGGAGTTCATTCTCCTAGTATAGTCAACAGAAACTGTTTTTGTTTTTAGTAAATGGAAAAATTTGAATATTTGGATTATCTTGCCAAATAATTTGTGTAGAGAAGTTAGAAACGTTATTGACACCACAAAATTATATTCTTCTTCTTCGCTTTTAGATGAGTTCTCCTCGGGTAAAATTCCTACACTACAACATTCGCTACCAGAATCTTTAAAACTAAAAATATCGCCTTCATTATCGGAATATAAAAGTAACTAAATTTCACGTTCATCGGGAAATTTACCAACACAAGTCTTTTTAGGTCTTGATGGACCAGCCTGACCTTTATCCATGACAAGTAAAAATATAATTATATACCAAAAAAATCAAAACCTTTTGTTCGTTTTGTATTATGTTTTATAACGGGAAACGAGAAAAACTTACCAGAAAAGTAGGTAGAATTCCATTGCTGACGATAAACAAATGGAAAATAATAACATTTCAGTGATAACTGGATAACTGAAAAATCTATCGAATAACAGCATTAAAAGGAAAAACCACAGTCCTCTAAAAACAACACAAATGACTGTTATTTTATGGTCATACATCTCCAAACGGCGCATGAATAATAATATCCTTCAAACCAGGCTAACTTACAATCGAATATCATTCAGCAACACGGAGGAAATACTAAACGATTGTAATAGAATGTATATTAGACGCCAAATGGGGAGAATACGAAGTCGAATACGTGTTAGACTATCGAAAGTTTTGTCAACATATCCAGGGTATTCTCAAATTGAAACAATTTGTGGAATATTAAGCGAATAATTAAGTAACGATAATGAAGATAACATTGAAGAGTTGTCAACTGAAGACGTTTTTTGTTTTAAATGCGCGCCTATATTAATGTCTCGCGACGTAAAAAGAAGTTTTTTCTGATTTTAAGTCTATGCAATTGCAAGAAGTTCTTAATTTGAAAATATGAATACATATTTTGTAACAATTGTGCATTTGTATAGTTAATATATAACAATGAAATACTTTGGACTTGTATAATTTTTGTATGCATAAATATGCGCATATTTTACAATGTTTTTTTGCAAATATTTACATTAATTATAACCAACCTCGGTAAAATACTATGATTATAATAATCACGGTCGGTGGTTTTTTTTTTCTTCTTCTTTTATTACTATTTTATTTATTTATTTTTTTTCAAATTTAATGATTCCCGTTTCTGGTAGACCGGCAGTAAGTCGCGTATTTATAACGACGGACAAGTTAACCGACGCCGATCAATTGGTCAAGTTATAAGTTATAACTGCATAACGCATTATGATAACGACATTCAAGTGAATATACGTCGGATGGCAATATAAGATAAAGGTAAACAGTTTTTTTTTTTTTTTTTTTACAATCAATTCGTTAATAACTGAAATTAAATTGTTAAAAGTTACTTAACTTTACAACTAGTTACTGCCCGGCTTTGTCTTTATGTGCATTTGTATGTACGTATAATGTGCAATGTATTTATAAAATGCGTATGGTTATTAGAACAATAAAACCAATTTCTATAATTATTTTTTGAGGCATCCCGTCACTATGTCCTACTTGCCAAGGATATATTAAGATATTTTTTTTTTTTGAATATTGAAGGTCGCTACGGTGAGTTAAAAGTTTGTTTATTTTCGAATGAAAGTATTTAATGTAAATCGTTTATTATAACGTATTAATAGAATTTTTTACACTCATATTATTATTATTATTAGTATAATGTATTAAGTATATTACTATAACATTAATGTTGATTTACTTTGTGTCCGGGTATTTTTGCTTATACTGTTTTACCTGTAACAATAGATACTGTTTTCGTTCTTCGTTTGTTGTGTGCAATTTGTTGTATTCTTCCATTAAAGCCACTCTTCGCTCTGCAATATCCTTGACATCCTTGATTGACTGAATATTTTTTTTTACTTATGATGTAGTCTTCATCTCCCTCCCAATTACCATTGTCATTAATTAAAAATTGAGACGAAATTCATAATATAGTAAAAAATCCGCGAGTGTGATCGAATACAAAATATTCAAGATTTCTATTTAAAACAATATCGGGTACCACATTTATAAGTTTCATTAGATATTACATTCTTTCATTTGACAAGGCATCCACCCCGTTTTCCGTTTTGTTTCAAAAGAAACATTTTCATCGAAAAACGCGAACTCAACTAATTATTCTGATAAGTACCAAAGATGGACAAGAAACTTTTTCATGGCCCTTTTTTTTTTTTTAGATATTATTACATTGATTTGTTCGTAACTTTTCAGATCTGTTGGTAGTTGCAAGTCATTTCTAGGTGAGTAAATCACTGAAGCAAATTGAAACCATGTGATTTCTTACAGTAAAAATACAACTGTCACGAATACCCATTTCTTTTGTTTTCGTTAGCTTGAATTGCCTTCTAAATAAATATATCATTAAGTGTAACATATGGCGTTTACCATCCGTCGAGCACGATGAAGTGCAGAAGCAGCTCTAAAATGTATTCCATTTTTGACAAAACCTACTAAGAAGATAATACTCAGTGTCAAAAATTCGCTATAGTCATCTCTTGGTTGAAACTCCTCGAGTTGTTTTAGAGCAATAGTGATCATGTCAGTGGAAATAATTTTGATTTTATTTAAAGTGAAAACATCAGGCATGACAGTTACAATCAAATGTTTGAGCTGAATCGTGTCCCGAGATTTTTTGTATGTTTTTAACAATAATATATCTGGCCCCGATGAACATCCAATAGCATCAACAACAACAGCTACTAATGTGATCTCCGTGATATGACGACGACAGGCCAATCATAATATTTCTTTATTCATATTTTGCTCAAATAGACCACATGCCCCATTTCTTGGTCCGGTATTTACTGCAGTAATGTCAAAGCTCATACATTTAATGAAAACGTCGTCCAATGATAAAGTAACTTATTAATATTATTAGGAAATAATTGTTAAAATACGTGGCCGTAGGCCGTAATATTTACATTTAATATATAATATAACGTATTTCATTTGTCCGATATATCCAACAGCGGTTGGATAGTCATAGTTTTTAATAGTTTTTGTAACAATAACCGCGAAGTGATTATTTAGATGAGATCACGAGAAAACCGATTACTTGGTATGTTCAATATAGTTAAAACAATATTATAATTTATATTTTACAGTTGTATGAAAAATAGTTATTAAAATATTTTATTTGTCATTATTACCGAATGCATTTATTTGCTGGTGACGACCTTTAAGACTTAATGAATTGTTTATGAAGCTTTTTAATAGCCTTAAGATCAAATTCACGGGGTGCCCCGATAATATTTTTTAAGTCGACTTTTAAGCATTACCATTTTTAGGTTTAGAAACTAATTTCAATACTTTCAGTGGGTCGGGGCCGGCAAGGGGCCCAGCTGACACGAGTCTACGGACCACCTTAACCGTAAGAAATTACGTTTTTAGACGGATTTTATCTACTTGTTTTTAATTTTTTTTTTTTTTTTTTTTACTTGCGCAAAACAAAATATGTAGATATACACGCGTGAAAATATCACGACAGCGCGATCATTTGAAACGTCGGAATATTACATTATTGCATTTTGATGTATTGTTGTTATTATTATTATTATTATTATTTTTAATTATTCTCAACGAATATCCGGCAACCGTCGTCGTAATTGTGTATAATATTTTTATTATATAATTGTATTATTATCGTAGTAAATAGTATATAAATTAATATGGCGACACCTGTAGCGTACAAGCCATTTCAATTTAGTAATTGTGAAAAAAAAATAGAGAGAGAGAGAGAGAGAGAGAAAGAGAAAAGGAAAATACGATATTATGTTTTATGCGATATATAATTATAAACGGACGGCGTCAACGGACCAACAATTTTTGCGTCACATCAAAACTTGTTTTGTCGATGGTTATTTTTACGTTTACCGCAAACGCGAATGGAACAAAGAGCGAAATAAAAAAAAAAAAAAATTAAAGAAATACCGGCCTAATAAAATATCAAACCCATACTGATATTTCTATACGAAATCCGACAATCTCTCAGATTTACGCACTTGGCCGTGAATCAATCGCCTAACCACACGAGCCCGTCGTTACTACATTAAGTATTTATTGTAATTTAGTTATTTTTTGTTGTATTTGCTCGATCGATCGATTATTACTATTCTTGATTTTTTTGTAATAATTTATCATCTGCGCGCGCATTTATTTATTATTTTTTCCCCATATATATATATATATATATATTGTCGAAATAGTAATAGAAAAAAAAAAAAAAAAATGTCTTCGACCGATTCGTATAAGTTTAGAGGTGGCGAGTTAGATTCATATCCCGAAGACAATATATTATCGTCCAGTTATACGACTGTCGTCATAATAATATTATCTGATAAAATCAATAATCACTGGTGTCGTACTACGCGTCGTTAAAAATTATAATTATTACATATCGCATTCGCAATATATGTAATGATCCTATTATATCGTATCGGAACGATACGGTTATAACTTACTGTGTTTGCGCCGAAGGGCAAGTTGGGCAAGTTATATTCGAATTATCTATAACTTGTTCGAGTAAAATTATTATAACATTAAAATAAAACCAAAAATACTAGATGGGAAATCGATATTTTGTATATAAGTCGTTTAGAAGTCTCTCGGAGAAAATAAAATAAACTCTAGTTGGAAAACAATTTTTTTCACAATGACGATATATTTGGAGTATAGATATTACTTACTTGGTAATTCGTACGACTATAAAGTAGGTCCCGAATTTGTCATCTTATTTTTAACGCGTTTGTTATTAGAATATTTCAGTTTTGAACGGTTTAAGTTTAACCGGCCGAGTCTAAAGTTATTCACAAGAAAACGTGATTTTTCAACTTGAAACTAACCTTTATGTCGAACCCTTATTGTAAATAGTATTCAAATAAAAAATACTTTAAATACTTTTCCAAACAAAAATTCGAATTATTGTAGTAATTGTATAGTTAATGTCTGGCTTTGCTAATTTCGCTCGTCTCTACGCTGTTAATGTATGGTTGGGAAAAATAATCGTTATCTTAGGTGTATAAATATTGAAAAATCTAATAACATTTGGGCAGAACACTCAATCAGATTGTCGCCAACATGATATTAATGATTCCATTATGCGGGGGGAAAAAAACTGTGTTTATGTCAATCAGCAATCGGTAATATTGGAATAATAGCCAGTCCTCACTAAAATCGCATTAAAATATTTCATAGTTGTTGCGTCCAGTGTGCCAGCGAAAGATTTTTTTTTGAAAATCAGGCAATCTAATATATATACATATATATATCAGACGTGTAAGAGAAGATTTGAAAAACTAACTTTTTTACCATTGATCGGTATGAAATATTGGAATTATGTATTATGATGTTTTATCGCGATTAAATTATATATTATTTATACATTGTAAGTAAAACGTACAGAGTCTGTGGTCAACATTTATTGAAATATATTTTATAATACATTTCGAATATGTCAATTGTATGCTTAAAATGTTTATATATTCTGCTATGACGCATTATATGAATTCCAATACAGTTTCAAAATACGCCAGCCGTTCGAATCTCGATAGTATTAGGCCCGTATAATATAAGATATAAGATATCGTTTCATCGTTTTGACATAACGATACGTTTGTAACTTTTCCCCCGTCCCTGCGCTAAAGTGTACTTCACTCGTCGTTATTTTATTCTGGTCTTTGATCGTTCGACCGTTTGGTGGTCGGCTGCAGCAGTTTTCCGCGCTTCTCCGCCAATAGTCAAATCCTTCAAACTCTCGGTAACTTGTCATCCCCTCGACATTTGAGCCGCGCTCGACTGGCCTAACCCAACCTAACCGAACCCTTCTTGTACTCCGTACACGGGGGCGCGTGCGAATCTGTCGTTGGCCACAGCTTTAGAGCCAGTTGTACCGTTGCTGTTTAAACAGTGATTACGATTTAGACTACGATCAAAGATGCCGGATCGTTGTACAGTGCTGGATAAATACTTAATCGCCGACTAAGTGGTTAGGTTAAGTTGATCAGCCATACGTGGATCAGTTAAACACTGATGAGTAAACTCGGGGAAATTATTTTACGTTATCATTAACGTTGTTGTTATCAATTTAATATAATATATATTTGAAGCTTTGTTCGATTTTGAAATTTAAAACTCCTGTCTGCCATTATATTCTATTTTTGTATGTTAATTTACATTTATATTTAATCGCGATAAACTGAATATATACGCACAGTTGTTAAAATAATGTAATTAGTACGTTAGCTTTAGTTGCCGTAAAATTTGCTTTACGCTTCGTAAATTTAATTTCCGTTTGTTAGTAGTTTATTATCAAGTGTCGAGTTATAACTTGTAATTAAAATTTTAAAAATAAAATACCTTCGATGTGCATAAATCATAATTTTAAATGTTTAAAACACTCGAAAGTCGCGGAACCACTTAACGAATCATCCCCAAAAGTGGTTTTAACCGTTTCCGTTGTATCGGTTTTTTACCAAGTTTCAAGCATAAACTTGACGCGCCCGCGTTGTTCGTTTATTTCGGACATGTCGAAAACGGCCAACGAAAAAAACCGACTGGATTTAATCACGTGTAATATTAAACTGAGAAAAGATAGCGATTTCGGGGTTTTTTTTTTTTTTAATATCCACTTATTCGCGGGGAATACATCTATTTACAATTTGAAACGTTATCGTGTGTAGACTAACCGCAATATTATTTGTCCTGGTAATTTTTAAACAGACCACGTATATAGAAAATAACGAAGAGATTCGGCAACGGAGAGTGAGGGAACGAACATGTAAACGGCACGCGCCCGCGTGTCCCGTCTTGCTTAGCGCTGTTACTTTTAATAATATTATATCCTCGTGTGCCAGCCAGTTTTGCCAACTCTAGGGATTTACTCCTATAGGTTCTAGGGTTTTTTGTTCATCATCCCCCGGGGGGAAAACGTATTAAAACTCTGCTGATTTCCGATAAGATACGATAACATTTTGGGTTGTGACGGTTTTGTACTCGTAGATGAGATAATACTAGTATACGACCATACAGTTGTTAATATTATAATATACGTATCAACGGTTTGAAGTTAATAGTTAAAGCTAATAGTGTATTGTATGATACTTGGCGGATGTTTTTAAAGCAAGAAATTCGTAAATCATTCGATTTTCATGTGCCTAATACTAGTGCTAATGAAATAACAAAAAAAATATATATTTTTCGTTCGTCTAGAGATGTTTAGGTATAAGAGTAGGGAATATCAATAAACACTAAGTTAGCAACACTGGCGCTAGCGCCCGTCTATCTTTTTCACGAGTTTCCGTGAGCTTTTTTGTTCGTATAGAGTGGGCCAGAAAAACGGGCAATTTTAAAACGACACTCACAAAAGTACGGGGAGGGGGAATGCATTTTTAAGTTTATCGTTCGAAGCAATAAGTAAATTACTACTTAAAAAGTTACATAGATTGAAATATATGTATTATAACTATAGTTATATCATTATTGTTACGTATCGATATTTATTTTAGATTCTGAATGGAGCAATCATGGTCATGTAGTTTTACAATGATGTTTATTATTATTTTTTCTTTTCTGTAAATACTTTTTCTACCAGAAGACTTCATACGATCTATTCGCTCCTATGCTGTTTCTGGTAGAAAATTGTGTCTGGTTGGTATTTCAAAAAGGTCTTTTATCGATATACCTATTAGTTTTTTAACGAGGCAAAAAAAAAACTACCAAAAAATGACGAAGTAACGGCAAGAACACGATTTCGTCAAACTCGAGTTTTATTTATTTATTTATATTGATTTCTGTGTTACCCCATGGCAACAATGAAAAAATACTACTAATACTATTTCGCTCAGTATCGTTTTTCGTTTGCAATTTATCGTTGCATACAGATATAAATTAAATACCTATCTATAGGAACTACCTTCCCAACTTCCCACTTATAACAGTGATCCCACCCATATTGCGTACGTCTTTTTCATTAATAAAACCGGAGTTTTCTTTGGGGATCTTCTCGTCTCCCTGCCCCCAAGGTATGCCATGCCCAAGAGTCGGGGGGCCACATGAGTACTTTTCTTATTAAATGCCAATAAAGACACTGAAAATTTTTTTTATTTTTTTTTTAAATAATATTTATGTAGAAACTAATTAGATTTAAAATACGAAAAAAATATAACAAATGTTATACGATAGTTAATATAATTTTTTTTTTTTTAACTCTTTGAATATATACTCTCACTATAATTATTAAACGATATTTTTATTATAATTTATTTTTTGTGTTAAAAAAAAAAAAGGCCCTTGGGCTACTACGTTTCACGTTACGCCACTGACCGTTCGTATAACCGCCACTTTTACCGTGCAATAGCGTACAGGGGAATAATATTATTATAATTGGACACAATACGAGTAATAATATTTAATAATCCATAATTACACTGATTTTCCTTAACGCCGTGGCCGAAGATACCCGTGTCAAGGTAGCCAAGGACGGTAATGACCAGTTATCGACAATATACAAGTGTAGTATATAAGTAGGACATCGATTTATACGCACTTGCGTATTTTTTATATATATATATATAAATATATTTATCGGTCAATAAAAGCCAAATACATATATTATTATAGTCGACACCGAAATGTGTATAGTGTTTCGCGACCTTGTTCGATACTGTAGACAGAAAAGAAAAAAAAGAAAAAAATAATAATAACAACAATAATTCGTTTTGCTTAATTTTGGAATTAATTTTTGTACTGGTTATACACCTCAGTGGGAGATGACCGACTAAATAAAAATACCGAGCCAATTATGAAATATTACGAACGAAATACCATTGTCGTTATAATGAAATCATGGCTAGTGTATTTGTCAAAAATATAAAAGTGTCAACAAAAAAAAAAAAAAAAATGCATTAAACAATGTATTAAAAATGTATATCGAGCGGTTATGAGCAATGCCTCTACGATATTCTAAAATTGTTTTTCCCCTAGCGATTTGTATCAGCTCTTCGCGGTTTAGTAAGATGTGACCCTGGAACAGCTTTTCTAATAATAGTTTCAATATCAGTTTTAACCTTCTTTCGCTCTTTCTGGGGTTCCTCTCAGAAGACTCTCCCACAGACTATAATATGAGACCATCTATTTCTTAAATTTTTATTATGACATAACTACAAACACACTAACTGCGCTTTTTTGTTCAAATTAATTTTAATATTTCATAATTATTGGATCGGTATTTTGGTCGCCTGCCGATTGTTCAATCGACTTTTGAATCCCGGTGGCGGGGCTAAAAATATAGTTATTGACGATTATAATATAAAAATAAAATCATAGTCCGGGATTTATTTTCTCTTAAAACTCCTGAAATACGATGAAATACTTCTAAAAATACCTCCAATATTAATCATTAAATTCTCTAAAAATTTAGAAAAATATGCAAAAAATAATCAATGAAAATATATGCTTTAATATGCAATATGTTTGTATTATTTTTATTTTTTTTTTTTACAATATTCCTTGAATAATCACTTAGGCGCGGTATACACTTGCATAATGGAATAATTGCATTACTCTAACAGTAGGAATTTAAAACAACAACAATATATATATTTACAAGAATAATAGTGTTTTGGAATAATTAAAATATAGTAAGGTATATGACTACGGCGACTGAGTGTTTTTTTTTTTTTTTTTTTTTAATCAAAATAACAATAATATTTATAAAAAAAACCTGATAATTCAAAACGTATTATTTGTCGGATATCTTGATGAGAACAACGAAAATAAACAAGTGTAATCTACATAATATTCTAGAATATGTTAAACAAGCTTAATTATTTCATAACCCGTGAAATATTCTCGAATATGCGTAACGAAGAGAAAAAAAAAAAAAAAAAGAAAAACAACAACAACAACAACAACAGCTTATTGCCGTGAACACCAACAAACTGTGTCCAAAATTTTGCATTTTTTACTCTCGTAAGTCCAGATACGACGTGGCGATATGTACAAAAAAAAAAAAAAAAAAAAAAAACCCGGACTGTGCGGTCACGAACGATATTTATTATACGGAAACGTCGTTCGTCCAACCGACGAGCCGGGAAACGACGAGATAAAACGCACTCTCGTCGATCGTTTTCCACGTTCTAATAATACCCGCGGTACACGCAAATATAGGCGCCGCCTGTGTGTCGCCGATGTGCGAACCGCTCGGCTGTTTTACCGCGACGGCCGCGTTACGAAAACACGTGAGGACGTGTACCCGAGGTCCCCCGACTCGTTTGCGCCGCCCGATCCGTCTACGATCGTATTTTCGCTTATGTAACAACGTTTTACCGTCTACGGTATAACAATATTGTTTTGTTTTATTAAAAATAATAAAATATAAATTATATATTATTACCGCGGTCAATGTCCGAAAAGCCGTTTGGAATTTCGCGCAACGGCCGATCATTTTTCAACGGGTGGCGATGAAGCGCGTAAAGTAAGTTACGTTTACCGGTTGCATTATTTTTTTTTATTTTTTTTTTTCTTTATTATTTTCTTTATACTTGTTCGCAGGCATACGCCTACCACCGACCTATTGCATACAATTATTTCACGAGAATATAGGTCGAAAGACGTGTTTTTTTTTTTTATTTTTTTTTTTTTTTTTTTAAATATTCAACGTTTTATGCGTGTACCGCCCCGCGTCGTCGTTTCCCATCTCATGGCTCGGAATCATTATTGAGTAATTACCACCACCGAGAAGTTTTTTTTTTTTTTTTTTTTGTTATCCCTAATGAAACCAGTTCGTTAGTATTATTTCGGTTGAATATTATATAATCATAAGTAAGTACCTATAGGTTATATAAATTACGGATATTTTTTCGTTGGGATTCATGTATTCTACCGTTTTCCGTTTATTTCCTGTACACATATTGGTAGAAAAAACCATTTTTTTTTTTTTTTTTTTTTTATTAATCAAAGATTACGAAAATTATCTATTGGCGAATAAATGGCACAAATCGTAGTAGTAAATATTATGCCAATTACAGTCGAGTGGCGTAAAAATGCGGTTATAATTGTCGCGGACGACAATTCACTACGACATCTCTACGGCCGTGTGATCGATTTGTTTTAACTAAATCCCATAATTATAATGTATAACCAACAATAATAGCAAGAGATTTTGAATATTGTATAACCGATGATTTTTTTTTTACCCGGGCGGGTAAAAATATCCTGTTACAAAACTTTCGATTTACAAACCGTTTTTATTAGTAGTTCCCAACCTGTTTGTGACACTACGGACCAGTCGGAATACTTTCGATATTTTGCGGATGACATTTTTTTTTTTTTTTCCTTATGAAAATTACATAATAATAACAGGTCCTACCTATCAGGCCTTTAATTTTTTGGAAAAATATTTTTTTATCGCCCATGGACGGGCCACCGGTTGGGTTTTACGGTCAAAATTAATCGAAATATTCAGGATCACAGAAATCATTGTAATATACACCGACCGTCCCCTTCTGAGCTGCTTGTTCTTACTTTCGGTTTTATCATACACATTAACATTAAAAACATTCTGGCGTTTTATTTAATATTATTGATTTTGTTTAGTTTTTATGCGGATTAAATTTGTTTAGCACCCAAAAATGTTCGAAAATTTGACACAAGATTCATCATAAGTGGCACTATTGGGGCTTTATAAAATTATAAAAAATCCGTATGCATTTTTTATTGTTTTTTTATATATAATCGTTAGATTTTGACGGAAACCGTAATTTTGTGTACTATTTTTCGATTTATGCGTATCCTAGCTGATTAGGTTATATTAGATATTTGAAATGCACGAAAATTTGATAAAAATTTCATTATAAGTTATACTTAATGATGAAAAAGAAAAAAAAGTTTAGCGTAATGTAACAATTGTTTTTTTTTTTTTATAATCGTTTAAAGTGCGAACTTTGATGAAATTTGATAAAAATCGAAATTTTAAAACACGATTAGACGAACTTTCTCAGAATCGTTATTCGTTAGCAATGATTTATCGTTGCGTACAGATAAAAATTAAATTCTTTTCCTTAGTTTTTTATTTTTATTTTTCATTACGACGCTGTATATGATTATTTGAGATTTGTTTTGATAATTGCTAGGATCGTCTCGATTGAGCAGGTTAGGTTAAGTTAGGAATTCGTCAATATTGCCCGTCCACATTATATCGATACACAACATTCGACAACTGTAAATTATTATATTTTCAATTTTGCCACGGAAAAAAGTAACGGATTGAATATGGGTTGTCCGACAATTCTTGCACACTCGAATAAAGAAATGTTTTTTGCGGTTTAAAGCCCTTTAGGTAATCAATTTCGAGTGTTTCGACGAGTACAACGATACGAACACAATAAACTCTACAGGCGGTCGAGTGGCTGTTGACGAGAATCAAGGTCGATCAAACGGCTTAATCACGTTCTGATTTAATTCCCACCGAGGGCTTCACTGTGTTCTTGAACTTATAGACGTACAATAATATTACGTCGAATGGAAAATGTCACTGGCGTAATTCCGTTAAATATTAATTTTCAGCGGGGGTCCAATAACAATAATAATCGTATAATAGCGATTTATGCAACTCTTCAATGACGCTCGCGAGTCTGTAATTTTTATATGCAATCACATCTACGTATACCTATGTATATATATATCGAATATGCACAAAATCACTATATTCGTATGACGTAGAATTTTTTTATTTTTTTTTTTTTTTATAAGAGTTCGGCTTCGGCATGTGCAAAATCATATATTTACACCCGCTACATAAACACGAGGGGGGGGGGTGAAACTGTGCAAGTTCGTCGTCGTGCATCCTTGTGCAAAAAACCGCCACTGGAAAGAGTCAATGGCAATTATTCGGTTTATGGTTTTTTTTTATATGATGTTTCCAACGGTCTCTTATTAATTGTTTGCAGTCGGTGGTTTTTTCGCCGCGTAACACTACGCTGCCGGGGTTCGACGGATCAAATGACTAGTATTTTTTTTTTTTTTTTTTTTTACCGATTACTTTTCGTTGCAGTAGGTAATTAGAAAGAAAAAAAAAATTTGGATCGCGAGGCATTATAATATACAGTCTTATAATTAATAACCGCTACACGAGATCAGGGTTAACCGGGTCCGACGAAAAATAGTAAAAATGCTCGAGTTGCAATAGCTCAATAATACGTACGCACGCTGATTTTTTAGCCGATGGAAACACAATTTATTTATATTTTTCGAATTCCAAACATTATTTTGGATAACGATAATCGGACAATGTTCCTTGTTTGCTCGATTGTTCAGAAATTTTAAATATTAAAAAAAAAAAAAAAACACCATATTTTGTTCTTTTTACAATTGACAAATTTTCGAGTTGTATTACGAGTGTTATTGAAATTCAGTGGACTTGGGACAAAAAAAAAAAAAAAAGTCATAACGGCTCAGCGCTACTTACGCATTGCGTGTGTACAGTGTCGGGGGGGGGGGGCGTTTCTATCTTACCGTAGTGGCCGGCAAAGCGGTCTCGTCGGCGTATCTCCCGATCCCGGGCCACGTGGACTGCACCTGGAGCTTTTCTTGGATCAATCTCCAGTGGCCCATCACGGGGCCCACGGTGGACGCGAGGAAGTGCTGTTGCCTGCGGGCGATTTGTTCGCCGGCGGAGGTCGTCGGCCGACGCCACTGTCTGCGGGGCAGATGAACACCGCCGCCGCCGCCGCCGCCGCCGCCGGTGCCGACCAACAGACGGCGGCGGCGGTGGTAGTCGGCGCGGCCGTCGTCTCGCCGCCACTGCGGTTGGTACGCGGGCGGTCGGCGGGCGGCCCACGGCGCGGCCGAGTCCCGTTCGGCGGCCGCGGACCGCACCGTCGCCAACAGTAACGTCAACAGCGGCGCGGCCGTCGCGATGAACGGCGCGGCGAGCATCGGTTGTGAAAATCGGGAAAACACTTCTTAAGTCGTGATCGCAGTTGATTCGCGCGGTACTCGGCGGTCGTCCACTGCGATGTCCCGCGGCAAAGTCGCTGCTGGCGATCCAACTACGGTTGACGTGACGGCGCTGCGACGGTGGCGGACTCGTTGCCCGGCGAACGACAACGACGATAGGTCATTTTTTTTATTTTATTATTATTTTTTTTTTTTTTTTTTTTATGTTTTCTCTCGATTATTTTCAATCTGGCCGTCCCTCCGCGACCGCTGCACCCGTAAGAGTCGACGACACGTGACTAACTACAGCCGCTGCGGCGGGCGTAAAAGCGCCGCGCCGCCGTTATTAATAAATCAGGTATTTCGCGTGGTAGTGGTTTTTTTTTATTATTATTATTTTCCTTACTCTTTTGCCTGGAACCTACCGGCGGCGACCGCGGCCTCAGCGGCTGTGACCTTGCCGGTCTAAAAACCTCAGTATCCCACCGCGCGCATTAAACACTAATGTAATAATATTACAAGAGGACTGCCATCGCGTACACACGCGCACGCCGCACACTCATTTGTCGTCTCCGCCGAGCACTGCGAATAATTCCGTGCTGTTAGTATTGATATTAAATGTATAAGTTGGTCCATCGTTATCCAACTGTAAGGTAAAAAAAAAAAAAAAAAAATGGAAAAAGAACCGTATGAATATGTGTCATGATTTAAAAACGTATCTCGTTTAAAAAATTAAAACGCGCTCGGGTAGTATTAAAACACTGTTTGCCGGCTAGAATCGCCCAATAATAATAATAGGTCAACGCGCTCCAATACTTGAAAACAAAAAAAACTATAACAGCGCAAAAATCGATTTGTAAAACGGAGACGACAAACGAGTGCGTACAAGTAGCGTCTTCATAAAAAAAAAAAAAAATATATATATTTTAATAATACCGCCGGTCATCCTTTCACTCGGACGGGCCGCGGCCGCCGCGCTTGCAAAACTTCTTTGAGAAACTCGCCGGCGTCTCTCTCGCGACCGTGTCGATACCGCAAACTACACGCGCGGTCACACGACTTTAATTTCCAATATTTCATATTAAATTACTATTATTAACGTCGACATAACAAACCAAATCGTCGCCGTGTCCAGTGTGTGGTGTGACCGGCGTTAATAAAGTTAACGCGAAATATTTCCAACGGCTTTGATTTTCACTCGGAGGTTTTTTTTGTTTTTTATTCTACCGCATCGATTTGAAAACATTACACTTATTTTTTGGAAAAATTTAAACCTTTTCGTGTTCGAATTTTGAATAACATCAATTTTCACCCGTAAAGTTTTTACACCTACATTGAAAATTGATTAATTCGAATGTCAGTTGAAAGTTTCGAAAAATCATACGAAATCACATGGAACTTTGTAAAATTTTAACTGTTGGACGGTTAAACAAATACGATTAACACAACATGCATACATCGAAACTTTAATTCACCCCAATATTTAAGGTAGAAAAAACCGTCAAAAAAAAATCAAAGTTGTTAAACTCAAATCGGAACTCAAAAAATATGGTGAGGGGGGGGGGTGGTGGTGGTACAATTCAAATAAACTTTCTTTTGTTGTGCGGAAAAATTAAAATTTTGTAATATTAAGTGCTTTATGCAGTGAGGAAAAAAAAAAAACCCGAACGAAATGCAAAGTCATGCGTTCAAAATATTACGTGTTGCCGTTATCGTTGAACACGTTTCAATGTTATTATATATGTATATTCACGTCTCATTCTGAATATTGATTGATTTGTTTTACTCCCGAAACGGTAAAAAGCCAAGCGCCAATACTTGGCCAAGCACAAAAATTATAAAAAAAAAAATCCAAATACTTTACGGCCGAAAATTGAAATGTTGTACCGGGAGACCAGAAACCGTTGTCGGTCATCAAACTCTTCGGTCCAGCCGATCACCGGCCGCCAACCGACGACCCGCGGCTACCGCAATCCTACCACCTACGGTATTTCGGTATTCGGCCGATACATATTATTGTCTGTATCGATATCGAAGAACGGTACCAGGAGTTCAGAAGGGAATCCGGTAGTTGGGTCGAACATGCGTAGTGGTTTTTCAAATGGTTTGCTTTCAACGTACGGTCTTGGCGTTGCTTTTGGGTATACAGCACATTCATTGTGTACGGTTTTTTTTTTTTTTTTTTTTTTAAATGTTTTGCGTTCAACCCACAATTTCATGGTTAAATGAATTTGGAAAAAATAATATTATTTTTTTTGAGGGGGGGGGCAATATGATTGCTCTCAGTACTTCCCCCCTCGGTGTACGCCACTGTGCAGCCATTGACCTATATCTATATGTAATTATTTAATACCGATTCGGTAATCTGGCCTTGATTGTTTTTACGTACAACTATTAACTTGTATAGCAATCCCGTACGGCGGCGTAGTCCGCGTGACAACCGAGTTAATAGTAAAAAAAAAAAAAAAAAAATACTAATTATAGTCGCGTCACGTATAAAACTTAACAGTTTTAAGTACGAAATTTAAGCGTGAACAGTTAACAATCTGATCACCCGTATATAATTTCAAATTTAGAAATGTGATGCTGTCGGATATCGTTTATAAATATATATATATATATATATATATATATTATTACGGTCAAGATTCCAGACCTCCGAGTACCGTGGATTAGACACAGGCTGGGGCGAACGCAGGGGGAGGTTTTGGGGATTCACACTCTCCCTTCCTCCCGGAAATATCGGGAAAAATTAAGAAAAAAAAAATTTTACAGCTACAAACAAGGATAGATTTATAGATTTACGAATAGGAATTATCGTTGCGCATAATAATATTGTTGTAATGTATACAGTGTTATCGTTTATTATGTCAATAACTCAGCAACGGTCCCATAGGTTAGATGTGTAATAACATTTGTTTTGTATATTTAAAGCGATTGTACTAGGTATTATATTGACATGGTTTTTTCGACAACAGTTTACTTTTAATGGCGTATACCCGCGTACCTATAGTTTAATAAGAACATCGCTATTTACACACTACGCAATCATATAACACGGTCGCACGTGAAGTCTGTGTATTTAATCAACAACCAAATAGAATAAAAATAATATTAGTCAAACTACTCTACTCAACAATCGTAATAACATTATTCCGCGTCGCGTTGAACGTTTATTGTTCTCTTTTGCTTAGGGTTATGCCGCCCATATTCGACGGAGAATTTTTTTTGGAGAATAGGAGGGGGTAATAAAAGTCATATTTAACACCAATAATTTATACCGATATTTACGGAAAAAAAAAATATATATATATATATATATTATATACATAAATTTCACGAGGTCTGTTCAAAAAGTACCAGGATTTTATTTTTAATAATTACAAAAATGAATTAACATATTATTTAAAGACATCTCCTTCAAAATACTCTCCTCCGGACGATATCCCGGCGATCTTGCCTTTTTCAAAAGTCCTTTGTGGAACTGTTCCAAAGTTAAAGCTATGAGTTTTGTTGCCGCGTTCGCCTTTAATTTCCTCTACATCTCGAAATCGTTGTCCTTTAAGCGCAGATTTTAGTCGTGGGGAAAAAAAAAAAAAATCATATGGCACCTGATCTGGAGAACGGGGAGAAACCGCGGGACCACAGCAATCTTTTTATCAGCCAAAAATTCACGAATCGACAGCGCTAAATGTGCCGGTGCATTGTCGTGGAGAACAATCGCGGAACGAATTTGGCAGCGCGAACCTTCTCATCTGTACATTTTCCTGTAAAATTGCATGACAAAACCCACCCAAAAGAGGTTTTAATCATTTCCGTACGGACCGTTGCATCATTTTTACCAAGTTTCAAGCAAAACTTGATGCACACGCGTTGTTCGTTAATTTCGGACATGTCGAAAACGGCCAACGAAAAAAACCGACTGGATTTTAACCACGTGTAAAATTAAACTGCGATAAGATAGTGACTTTGGGTTTTGTTTAAAATATCCACTTATTCGCGGGGAATACGTCTATTTACAATTTGAAACGTTATCGTGTGTAGATTAGCTGCAATATTATTTGTCCTGGTACTTTTTGAACAGACCTCGTACGTTGAAAAATATAACTGCAATATTCGAAATATATCAAATGAAATTTATTTTGCGATCATTTTCTTGCGCAAAACCGATCGATAAATTGTTAAACTCAACATTATTTATCGCTTCTCTTCTCTAGACAGAAATTATAACTAGGTCGGGCGGGCACCGTTACATATTTTTCTTTGTATCTGCTGAACAATCATGAACATCGATTTCAGTATACTCGATAAAAAAAAATTAAATTAATACGGCTGCCTACATTGCTACGGAGTTGGGCCCTGTTGGTAAACAAAAAAAACCGTCGTTTATACTGTCGGTAACCGCAAAAACGGCACGGGGAGGGGGGGCATTCGATGGACAAGTCGATTAGAGCACCGTCGTTATCGTTTTATCCGTTCGGATTTTAAATACGGCGGAAAATACTCCAAATTTATATAATAAAAATAATACTTGTCATTATATTATACGACATTTTACTTTATATTGTCGATATCATCAGCATGTGTTTAAAATTAAATAAAAAATAATCCTTTAGAAATGTTTAAATTTTGCTGCTGTTCTCGTTACATTGCATTTTTTATTTATCGCTACGCCACTATCAAATGCTTCGATTGTACTTGTATTTTTATTTAGTTTACAGATAATAATAATTTATTTGTTATCTATTTTTTTAGTTGTACAAATATCGTAGATCAATATACACTGTAAACATTAGCGCGTCGATTTATAGTTGAAATGAGATAGATAGAATTAATGGAAATTCTAGTAGGGTAACAGAGAGGTCTAATCTCGTACAAAGTGTAACCCAATTCTCACAGTCTATGCATAACTTATTAATAATTCGATTTGTGTGTATCGAAATATTTCAAAAAATATTCTTCTTCAGAATATGAAATTAAAAATGTAAGTTGTCGTTTAAAAAATTAAATAACTTAAAAGATTATATCGATAGAAAATAGTAAAAAAATATGTATTTTCTAAAATTTTGATAGTTTTCAATATAATGAGTGATCATAATAAAAATACTTTGACGGATAATCTCATCGGGGAGAGAGGGCAGCTGAAATTTGACAATAGGTTCATCATAAGTTGTAAAAAACCAAAAAAAGTTGAGGGTATTTTAATCATACATTTTTATAAACGGTTTTTTAATTTAAACAAATCATAAAAATGACGGCATTTTAAAACAAGTAAAAACAAAAATAAAAAATAACTATTGGACAAATTGGCGAATATTAAAAATTAAACGAAACGTTAAAAACCCAAATTTTTTTTTAAAAAATTGTTGATCTTCACATACCTGTGCAGATATTGAAGAATACAACTTGTCGATATGATCAGAAAACCTCGATAATCTTATGATTTGACAATTGTTTTCCTTATAATTTTTCGTAAAACCGTTGCGGGTATTCGGGGATCGATCTTTAAAAATATTACGAAATTAAAATATATATAAATATATATATATATATATATATATATATATATATATAAATATACTGTATGTATTTAAAGATTTAAACTCCTGGAACTCTCTAATAAAATACGTTGGCTGTCAATAGTTATTGTAATATTTTTTTATTTTTTTTTTTTTAGATAAATTAATTCGGTACTGGGCGAGTTTTTTTTTTTTTTTTTTGTTAACGGTTATTACTATTGAAAAATGATAAATAAATCATAATATATTCTCTTGCGCGAGTCCCGTATGAAAACGAATAACATATATATATATATTGTATATACAATAATAATAAAACGGCAGAGAAAATCGAAACGATTAATTGTTTTGATTGTGCCGGGGTCACTGTCGAAGGTGAAAAAAAAAAAAACGTACAACCAATAGCCACAGGAATAACGCTACCACCTGTTTACCGTAAGTCCAAGTCCAGGGAAGAGTTAGTATGGGTGCCCGACGCTATTGTACTGATTTACGAAGGACGTGTGTACGCGAATAGAACGTGCTCGAATGATTTTCGACTAATAGTCGATCATGGGTAAATAGCGTGTATAATAATGAGAGTGGCTGGACTTTTTTTTTTATCAACTGACGCCACCATATTATGTAATTATTCGTCCGAACATTGTGGTCGGCGTGGACTCGATACCGTGGTCCGCGGGTGTTTAGCACGAAAGGGTTTAAAAAAAAAAAAAACATTTTATTAACACAAATATTGACGTAAATTATACAAATCGATTATTAATATGTTTTACGATATTTTACCATTGACTAAACGGGAACCGATCAGAAATTACCGACCTATCTTCTTCTCCGGGCTCTCTAGGCGTATGCATTGACTATTTGGAGACTATTGACTATTATTGTTCGATAAAAAAAAAAAAAATTAAAATAATATTCCTCTAACACGGAGAAAAACATTGCGGGCCGTAGTAGGTATATAATATTATATATTACGGCATTTTTTTTTCTCGCGGCTAAATAATATTTTTACTATTTTTAACCAGATTGAATATAATAATAATAATAATAATAATAATTTAGAAAATCCGGATTTTCGTATTCCGAAATTCGAAATCCGACGGATTGTAAATCCGGATTTTTATTTGAAGCCAAATTTCGGTTGTTAAAATTGTGATTTTATATTCTTTAATTAATTTCTCATAAAACTATTATTATTATCTTATTTTTGATTAGCAAGAAATGTGTAAAACATTAAATACGCATTTACAATTCAAATAACAGCACAAGTAGTAATTTATTTTAAAAACAAGCACAACAAAAAAAAAAAAAAATCATACACATTACACTCTAATTTATACAATATATTACTAGCTAACCCGGCAAACGTTGTTTTACTCATAGAAGTTATTTAAGCACGCTTTGAAACGAATAGAATTATATAACTCATTTTATAATGTAAAAAAAAAAAAATTACCTAAGGATGTAATTTTATGATTTAAGAAAAAAATAAACAGAAATCCGTGATTTGGTCAAATCCAAATTTTGTATTTTAAAATTGTTAATCCGAATAACTCCCGGGTTTATGTCACATCACTAATTATGAATCCACCTCTGTTGAATTGTTTCTCAATCGTTCGGTTTCACCGGCGAATATTAATATCGGCAGTTACATATTTAGTATTATTCCGAAGTATTTTCTGTTATTTTATAACAATTTATCGAATTCAAATTTATCCGAGTGACATAAACACGAATATTGTATTTACGTCGAAGTTACTCTTAAACAATATTTTACCGCAAAACGGATTGTGGCCCGCAACAGATTTTACCGATGTTACACTTTCATTTTCGACCTAAAATTAATACTTCTATAACCCGGTCACTAAATAATAATTTGTTTGCGTATTAATATTTCAGTATATGGATATTTGATTATTACTATGTTAATTTTCAGGCGTATGCACGACGGTTATCTACCGTTACACAGGTTTGGCAGAAAGTGATAATAACATAACCGTTGTAAAATTAATTTGCAAGTATCTTGACAAGGTTGAAATGTGATAATTTATATACGCGGCGTTCCATTTAATCTTAATAGTATCTTTCACTAATTTTATTCGTTTATTTTTTATTATTTTTTTTTTTCGAACAACTTAATAATCTAATACAACATTATGACGTATTTTTTTAAATTTCTTTTTTAGTAAATAAATCGTAATATTCATCTCGCCATAGTGTCGGTTATAATATTTTATTTGTATTATTTTTTTTTTTTAAATGGTAATCTGCATGGTTTTCTGAAATATTTTCTTAGTACCATATGATATATGATTGTTACACCTTTACGTTTATTTTGGGTCAAGACCGACTCGACATGCTGTAGCTTTTGCTCTTCCCTTCCGTTTGTATAATCTCTGGTAAAATTAACGCGCAGACACGTATAATGTGTTTTTTTATAATAATATTTGAAAATATTAAAAATTTAAATTAAAAAGCCTCGCACCGCGGGTGCTGTTGTCGGTGGAGGATGTTTGGGAGATATAGAAATCGTACGTGTCATTATTATAGCCAAGGTAACCCATAAATCAACAAAATGACTTAGAAAAACTGTTGAGAATCTAGACAAATGTTTCTCGAAAATTTCAAATTTTTTTAAGGTATTGCGTGAACAAGAACGTTTAGAGCAAACAAAAAAAAATATATAGAACTGCGTGGACCCGTTAAGTATTTGAGAAAATGTTTTAAGCGAAGTGCCATTGGACGGAAATCCTGCATCATTTAATGTACTGCCAGAAAAACCGGAGTGTTTACTGGCCAATAAAAGATGTTTTTTATGAAGAAAAAAAAAAACAACATTTTAGTAAAAATCGATAACTACATTATTATATCATGTGTATTTGATTAAAAAAACAATAATAATTACATTAGGGCAGCGATTCCTGGAATTGTGCTCATTGGGGCTCCGACATTGTTTCGCAAGGCTCCGTTTGTTTCACCGTACAGGTTTTTTAATTAAACAATTGTTTGTTATATATTTTTATCAAGACTCCGTCAAATCGAATGCGATAAATTTACCGATACGTGTACAGACAATATTTAAGTTGATTATAGAGTGGATCCATTATAGATCCATTTTCTGGGACGTTAAAACCATCAGCCCCCGATGCGGCCGAATACGAGGTTCTTTTTGATATGGTTTCAGACAATCACTATCAGGCATCATTTAATAGCAAACCAATTTCGGCATTTCGTGTTCAGTTTGGGGAAGATCTTTCGATATTAAGTTCAAAAGCTAAATTGCTCTTACTGCCTTTTGGTACTACGCATCTTTGTGAAACGGCTTTTTCGAGGTACACAGCTACAAAAACCAAATACAGAGCACGTTTGGACGCAAAATACGACGTGTGACTTTCATTGACTTTTGTGACACCGGACATTGACAAACTTAATCGAAAAAAGTAGGCGCATTGCTCACACTAGTACTCACACATCAAAACGTGTATAATGTATATGCAACGTCGAATTATTTTTTAATAATCTTAATTAGTTTTATTCCCATTTTGTAGATTTAAATTAAAAAAATAATCTTTTCTCCAGTTATTTTATTACTATTGTTTCCTTTATTAATAAATATCTTAATATTCTTACTCCCGTATATTACATGTCGTGTGTAATATGCTTCGTAGAACATAGGCAGATGCAACTTAACATTAAATATTTCTTGGGGCTCCATGAAAAACTATTGCTTGAAAAAAGGCTCCGTGTGGCTGAACACATTTGTGAACCGCTACGTTAAGGTGTTAAATATTAATTATGCTACGTCGGTATTCTTCGGAAGTAGTAGTGTTACACTATTCGCTGTGAATCGCGTTCTAATCTTTTTTATGCACAATCGGTATTTCTTTTTTTTTTTTTTTTTACTGTACATTCCGTTGAATAATAAAAAATAAAGGTTAAAACGTGGTACCTATACAAAATTCGTGATAACCATATGATAGGGTCAGTTTATTGTAATCGAACGATAAAAATGTACAACAGTTCTACAATACTCTACCTATCTAACAGGTACTTGGTAGGAAAGCATGTTGCGAGTCTGTTGAAATATCATTATTTTAATAGGTAACTTGGCCGAAAGTATAATCATTTTTTTATTTGTATTTCTTTCACAGATTTATTTGGTTTATAGTTCGACCATACTGTATATCTATAGTACCGTCTAGGTAAGTGTATACCTATACTTGAGCTGCGATTATTATTATTTTTGTTATGTTTTGTTTGTTTTTTTTTGTTTTTTACGAAATGCGCGTGTAAGTGTTAAATCCATAATATAATTTACAAAATAAGTTACACGATAATAATATCCGTCGTCATTGATATCGCACGCGTGTGTGTTTTTTTACAAGAATGTCGAGTAAAATAGAATAAAAATAATTGCGATACACGTAAGTATAAGTATTTGGATCATTGTCATCCTAAAACTTGATTTGAGTGTATAGTGTCGGTCGTTTGACCTTCACCTAATAAGCCGTGCGCCAAGTATCGGATTACCGAATTTAAATGTTTTAATGCGTTTCGAATGTAAAAATGTTCTTGCCTGGATATTTGCATCCACGTGAAATCGATAAAACTTATGTCAATATTAAACAAGTAATTGGCGAGAATTCGCAAGTTTGGTTGTGAAGTTCGCAATGGCGATAAATGTATAGAAGGTCGGCCAACTTCCCGTAGCCCATCGATTTCCAGTGATTTTTCTCTATCTATTTCCCATCAGAAAATCTTTTTATAATTCAAACTTAAAAAAAAAAAAAAAAAAAAATGTAGTTATTATTTGTAATCTTAATAAAAAAATTGTAGAATGAAAAAAACCAAAAATCCTTGGAATTATATTTATTACAATTATACCTGCTAATTACTTGCACATTTCAACACCAAATTTTCAAATCCTTGCTAAATATTGAAACATTAGTTTCATCGATTTCTGGGTGAGCTAACAATCACGACGATGGATATTATAGCGTTATTATTACGAGGCTTATCAATTTTACGGGCTACAGTTAGTTAATAATATTATGTTTAAGTATTTTAAATAAGACGAAAAACCCGATTGATTAGTTGAACTTTTTATTTTTGAAACTCAAAACTTCTTGGCATATGCAATTATGCTGCACAATATGTATACAGGGACGGGCGTGATACTTCGAAATGAATATCTCAACACATCGATTTTCAGTATTTAACACATTGACGGACACTACTGCTATAGCAGTAATTTATAATTTTGATGTTAGGTGGCATGACTGCTATAGCAGTAATAATTTTTGTACTGCTATAGCAGTAATAAAAAAGTGCGTTTTAAAAGCAGGTTATAGGAATTTAGATAAATGAAAACTGTCCGTCAATATGTTAAATACAAGATACTAGATACTTGTATAGTTGTATATGACAAGTATAGAAATACAAGATACTCGATATTTGCATTTTATGTATTTCAATATTAGATATTCGATACTCGATTCATCAAAATCAAAATAATTCGTTTACATTATTATGTTATTAAAATTGTAAACCTACCTGTATTACACGAATGGTTATTATATTATTGAATAATAATATTACGTACCAACTACGTATATAAAGTATATAACATTGATAGGAAATATTACTTAAATCGTTTAAGTGGCCAAACAGTGAACCATACAAATAACTATACAGCATGTAATAAACGATAAATAATATACGACTGATAATGCCACGTAATTATTACATTACGACCCGAATTGTTACTATTATATACATTGGTATTATTATAATTATTATTTTACGTTATTTTACAGTGAATAGTGTCAGTTAATTATTTGTATATTTAATTTTTTTTTTTTTTTTTATTTAAACAAGGCTTATTGATTTTAAAAATCAAAGTTATTCAAACGAAATACCTGACAGTTTACATACAGATGAATAAGACGTGAATCCCGCGGATTAAAACATGTTTATTATAATCTAACAAAAATCTTTAGTTTGGAAAAAAAAAAAAAAAATAGAAAAATGTTTCGAAATACCATTCGTTACAAATATTGATACGAAATACAATCGTATATAAAACACGCATTTCTGATACTGCCTATGATACCCGTATGTACATTATAATACTATCAGTTAATACAAATATTCAAAAATATTGTAATAGTTATTTTTACTCCGAGCATCACACGCTCGTTATCGTGGCGGCTAGTGGCTTTTGTATATTATTATTAGCTCTTATTTCACTGGCTATCTGTATAATAAAATGATTACAATTATTTTATAAACCTTATTCGGAGATAAAATTCGTTGGGCTACTTGTTGACTATTTAATGAGAGAGAAAGAGTGAGAGAGCAAATCGTTTGTATTTGCTGATGATCATATATCATTGACGTACCACTACCCAAACATGTTAACATTAACATTAATATTATTTTTTATTTCGTTTTAATATGTTGGGTAATTCGTTTTTTTTTTTTTTAGCAATGACACTATTTACGAGCGCGCCAATTGAATATTATATATGCCCGGTGTTTTACGCCTATGGAAATAACAATTTTAGCACGACTATGCGAATCGGATACACCTATAGATTCCACTAAATAAAATACATAATACGAATTCAACGAGATCACACGAAATCGCGATCCTTTGAACGTATACATATATACAATATTTGATTAACGATAGATTTTAAAAATCACCAGCCGCGAAAAGCATATAGATTTATCCAACTCCGAATGTACATTGTACATGTCGTATTGTCGGTAATCGTATAATGTACGTCATACATTTTTTAATCATAATTGCAAAAAAAAAAAAAAATCGAATAGGCAGATGAGATGGGGTGAAAAATCCTCCTGGTATATATATTTTTTTTTTGATTTTTGGACTATACTTACCGAGGTTTTTTACATGGACACATACTATAGTCTAAAACTTCAGAGGGATTTTTTTTTTTTGGCACATTGAATGTTTAGTTGATAGTTTGGAAAGTCATTTAAGATTCTGAGCAGAGCGAGGGGTCTTACAATCGTGGTTTTTTTTTCTTTTTCTCTAAACACTTTTTCTACCAGAAGACTTCATCCGATCAATGCACTCCTGTATTATACTGTTTCCGGTAGAAAATTGTGTTTAGTTGTTACTTTAGAGAAGTCATTTTTCGATATACCTATTAGTTTTTAACGCGGCAGAAAAATACTACCAAAAAAATATGACGAAAAAACGGCAAAAACACGATTTCGTCGAACTCGAGTTTTATTATTTATTTTTTATTGATGTTGGTTTCTGTGTGTTAGCCCATGGCAATAATGTAAAAACATGACTAATACCTGAACTTTGCTCAGAATCGTCTATCGTTGTGTACAGATATAAATTAAACTCCTATCTATATACTACCTTCCCATCTTTCCACCTAAAACAGTGATCTGCCCCCGTGGTGCGAATTTTTTTTAAGATTACAGTACTTTTTCTAATAACAGAGTAAAGTCGGTAATTTCATATCGGGCCCTGGTGTCGCCGGTACCTTTACCCGAACTACTTGTAATTTGTTACGTTCTATACTTTTTTTTTCTTCTTCTTCTTCGCGGTGTTCAGTCACGTGTACAGTACACCCAAACAGGTAACACCCGACTCAAAACTATTACATAAATTTTAACTAATATGACGTGTTACACTGAAATGTCGATTAACTATAATTAATAATCATACGAATATTATCAAAGTGCAATTACTGCTGAATCGTGTCGTTTTTTAATTTTTTATTATTATTATTGATATGTTTTGTTTAATAGCAACAAAGAAGTCGTTCGAAAATGATATTAGTTTGCTCTGTACATTATCGTCAATATAATTACTATACTATTATTGTGTGGTGCCGACCTATGGACCGGTGCTCTTATCGATCTATTGACGGAAATCGATTATAACAATATTGCATCATGGTATAAATACGCAACATTAGTAATACCTATCCGTCTTTGCGTGCATGAAATCATGTGAAATCGTCTCATAAATTCCGTTGGCTCGCCGAGCTGTATAATCATAATGTGTATGCAATAATATTATATTATTTGCGTTCTTGTGCGAATGACGAATCGTATTATACTACACTGTATTCTATTGCGATACCGATATCAAATAATTAAAAACCAAAATCAAAACATTCCGTTTGCAAACGTTTTATCATTTTATATGTCTATTAATATTTATGCTAGACCACACGCTACGACACGAGAGATTCTTTAGGAAATTAGTGTGTGTGTGTGTGTATGTGGGGGAGAAGACTCGTACAAGAAGACCACGACGTCTTGAATACGTTGAATAAAGGACCAAGGTCGAGCCTCGCGTGTACAAATAAAAAGGTAAGCGATTCCAATCGGGACGAATGGGGAACGGCTGCAAACCAATATGCGGATTTTCATTGCCATTGAGTAAACTATAGAGTATAGATAGGAATCCCTCTATTAAAATACTAACATAACCGTATAATAAATAAATGCAAATTTATTTCATAATTATACAATTGTATATTTATTAATTTCGTAAGGTTTGGAACGTAATAATTGTTTTCCCGCCCTCGTATTCACAGTGGTGTCATTTCAATATTCAATAGACTGAATTAATTATCAAAAAAAAATATGTTCACGCTACGCTCGAATATTAACACTTCGTTATGTAGGTATTTTAGATTTTCTTACGGACAAATAGGTACATATTTACTTGGCATTTTTAATTTTATATTTTGTTTTAAAACTTAACAACAATCGTCGTCGAAAGTCATGCAAATTAGTTGAAAAATAGATTAATCGAAAACTTGATCAGGGATTACTTATCTGTAAAGGGCATACGATCATCACAAGGTATACGAATTAATTTTTAATATTTGACATTTTTTTCCCATATCCGAAAGCCAGAGATCAAACAAAATGCCGAATCAAAACAAATCTAATATTAAACTCTGACGGATGTTCATGTTGCCTCCTCCAATTGGTTATTTATATTTTATATTGCAGATTTTATACGAATGTCTTGTTTGAAATATGTTTTGGGGAGTACAATAATTATAATTAATATGATATATTATTATTACTAGTAATAGTTGACATTCAAAAGTATTTTATTGAGTACAATATGTACAGATATTGTACTAAAATGTATTTAGAATACTTATTCTACTTATTCTCGTATAATATTGGTAAGTATTCGATTACTATATGTATTTAAATACTTTACAAGTATGATTATTATGATTTATACCGAATATTGAATACTTTTCGAGACCGCGTTTATTCTCGTATTTAACACTGTCTATATATTTTTAAAACGTTTCGTAACACTGCGATCAGAATATATATATATATATGTAAGATAAACATACATGTTACATGTTATACATTATAGTTTTCGTTTGGTCATTGACGTTACAGTTTTTAATATATTCTCTACTCGAGAGTCGATTACTCAAAAAGACGCATATCATACGAACGCAATATTAAAAATAATTCCGTTGAGTATAGTGGAAATTTAATATTTTCGATTAAAATAATATTCTGACAACCGGTTTATTTAGACCATCGCGTACTCTACGGCTGGGGCGTAGGAGTTTTCGTTCACACGTGTGTGTACCTACTGTACTGCGGGCTCGGCAGCTATCGAAATCGAAATCTGGTAATAATTCATAAACGTTTGGTATTCTTTACAGCAATTCTTGCGGAATAATATCAAATCCAAACGTTGGCGCAACTACGGGGCGTGCTTTGGGTCATTGGCACCCCATAGACAAAAAAATGGTGTAGGGGGAGGGCAAATTAACACACACATTTTTTTTTTTTTTTAAGTACTTTTATTTAAGTTTAGAAATTATTACGTCGTCTATGGAATGAAATTTAAGCAAATTTTTCCCTCCCCCTGTCACACCCTCTCTACGCCCACGAGGAGGTAGGGCCCACTGCCGAGTTACAAAAAAACCCTGGAGCTTAAGCACACCCTTGTCCAAAGGTCTAGTTGCACCTATGGGTACAACTCATTTTACTATTTTAGACCATGAGCGCGGCGAGGAAAATCTATTTAGTCTTACTATAACGTGTGCATGCTTGTTTTTTTTTTTTTTTTTTTGTCTCCGTAAACAACTTTTTTCATTAACTTAGAAGGAGGTTTTTGATAGTAAACTTTTCCTTTTTGGCGCATTGAGAAGAATAATTTGGTTTTTTCTTCGTAGTTTTCTTCATAATAGGAAAAACACGGGAATATTTATTACGCAAAAACGGTTTCTGTTATTTTATATTATTTTTTTTTTTTTGTACTTTGGTAAAATTCATCGTAAAGGCTTGAACCTTACATTAGCACTTCTGGTGTTTTTCGAATTATTGGAAATGGTCGAGGTTTCTTTTGTTTTTTTGTAAACGAAAATGTTTAAATTTATTTTTATAAGTGTTTTATGTTCAAAATTATGTTGAAATTCGAATTAAATTTATTAAAACATGTTTAACAGAACTTTGCTCAGAATGTTTTTTCGCTTGCAGTGATTGGTCGTTGCGTATAGATATAAATTGAATAATTATTTAAATACACACACACACGGTGCCAAGTATGTCGGTATTTTATTGTTTTAAGCCGAACGAATACCAAGGTATACACTAGTATTACGGTGTGACAGTATAATTAAACATATAGTACGAGTACTTGTAACGTTTAGCGTTCATTATCGTTTTTTATCATCGTATACAACATTGTCATTGTGCACCATTGTGTTGGTCATAGCGCGGTGGTAAATCTTCGTCCGTGTGCGGAAATCTTGTTAGGTTACGTTATATAATAATAATTTGAATGTCAAACGTATAAATTCCGATAAAAAGCAGTAAACGGCGTACCTAATCGGTTTACAAAAAATGTCGTAAAACATATAAATAGTTTTACTACTATAATTTTCGGTACTGGGAAAGTAATGCTTGAAAAGTACTACTGCTGCACAAATACCGGCGGCGCAAGACACTGTAAGGGGCGCACGTATTCCGTCGAGATGGTGACGAGCTTACGTAATATAACAGGTCGTAGGGCACCCGAAATTCGACTTTTCGAATCTCTTAAACCCTTATTGTTTGCAGTTAGGTCGACAGAGACGCGCCAAAATCTATAACAAATACGAAAATGCGATATGCGTATGTTTTGTTTTTTTTTTTTTTTTTCTTATTAACACATTTCGTACCATTTTTACGCGAAAATCTCCGTACTATAAATTCCCCGGACGCTGTACGCCCACCCTGTATAATGTAATAACTCAAGTATAACTGCAGTTACGCGTTAGTAGTGTTAGTACCTGTACTGTATTGTGAGGTTTCGATTTAATAAATTTTTTATTTTTTTTTTTTTTTTTTTGGTTTTTACACGTTCTTGGACCTTGGTTAGAACGATTACGTCTCTCGTGAATAATAATAATAATACCCGATAACGTAATAAATTTTAACAGCGTGTCATAAACATTTATTTAATTTTAGTGTCTATTTATCGTAGTATTTTATTTAATATTCGACAAACAAATAATATTTTAATATTATTGGTATTTTTTTTTTTTTTTTTTGCGTAAGACCATTACTATAATAAACGTACTGAACATTGTAGAATATCGAGAGAAAAAACCATTTACAAGCCGCAATTGCATTAGGTATAATCGAATTAGATGTTATTGTATGAAAATAATTATAGACGCGTCTATATAATGTAAACAACGATAATACCAAATAATAATGATTCCCATTCTCTTAATGAGTTTAGGACAAAGAGACATTTTATACATTTTATTAAATAATAGTAATAATAATAATTAAAAAAAAAAAAAAAATAGTATTTACTAGCCCGAATAATTTTTATCTTCCGGAAAACGCTGATAATACGCTGAAAGTGTGTAAGACATTAAATGCTGATAGCCTAATTGATGTTTTTACCGAAGGATAAGCAAGCAAAAAAAAAAAAAAAATATATTGATTTTTCACTATAATGTAATTTGTTTTGTTATTTAATTATTATTAATATTTTGTAAATTTAATTCGTATTGTTAAGTTTAAAGAAAGGTTAGGTTTTCATTTTTATTCAAAAAATATTAATTACACATAGATATAAATATAAAATAAACATATATACCTAATGTATTCCTATGATGGGAATGTAAATGTATCCAATTTAAGAATAAAACGACATTTTTAATATAATTATGTAACTATTTCCCTCTCCACCCCCCCCCCCCCAAAAAAAAAAAAAAAACGATTACTCAGTCAAAAATACGATCACCGGCATTGTTCAAATGCCAAAATCAATGAGTATAATTTCTATTGTATATTATAGGGACGACAAAATAGTTTGCCTCGGGGCGTTTTAATGTGTAGCTACGCCGCTGGCCACACGTGCCTTAGCCAGCTCATTATTTTTTTTCCAATAGTATTTGGATTACGTACTTGTTCTCCAAATATTCTTTTATTTCATTTTTCTTCCGTTCAAATACGCGCCGAGAGAATTTTCTATCCGAAGCTGTCAAGCATGTTCTCTCGTCGTATTTCTTTGTGGTTGGCCACGTTTCAATGCAAAATAGCACGACACAAAAAATAAACGCGTGTCTTTTGTTTTTTTTCAACAATCCTATAAATTCCAATCGGTCGGGTTAATATATCCGGTAGTGATATTATTCAACCTAACCTAACCTAACCTGATGCATTTCGCTTTATTATAATATAATAGCGTTTCCGCCCTTTGCGCCATTGCGTCCGTTTGTACATGTACACTGCAGTGACTCATTGAATTATACAGATTATCGATTACAAAACCATAATAAACAACAGTGTATTATTAATATGTGCGTGTGTGTGTGTGTGACGCATTATTCGGATATTATTGTGATGAACTTGAGATGAAAATTCGAGCCTTTATAAGTATACCGGACGGCCGTTATCGGTTTAGTGTAATGCTGTTGGCGGTTAGACGTGTAAACCGCGCGCGTACAGTCAAAGTTCACCGACCGCAGAGTTTTCTTTTGTGATTTTTATGATATATATATATTTAACTAAGTTATTGTTACGGTACAAGCAATACATACCGTACGAATAATTTGTTCGGACATATTGTATTCTCGTTTCAACGGCGGCGACGGCGGTCAATATGAAAAGTAAAAAAAATTTGCTTTCGTTCCTCAGGTCGGGATTACTACGGCTGTCGGTTGTAAATCTACTGTTGCCACGAATTATTTCGATGTCCACAAACGTTCCGACATCAGCTGCCATGAGTATATTCGAAAATGTCAGCATGACCACCGTGAGTAAACGACTTTGAATTACTATTAAAAAAAAAAAATTAAATAAAAACAAAAAAAAAAAACCAAACAAAATACTAATATACAGACGAGTAATGATATTAAATAAAATCGATTAGAATGTACGAACAGGTGGCGTTTGCGCCACCTGTTGAATAATATTGTTTATGATGATTATGGGAAAAGTGGGAATTATTCATATTTGTTTATTTGGCATAAAATGTATGCGAATATAATGGAATCAACACGAAACGAGGGAAATAAAAAAACTTTTTTTTTTTTTAAATTAAACGTAACTCGTTTTATTCCGAGTTCTGTGTTTACTCACGCCTTATCCGGAATACCAAATACAAAGTCGAATTTTATTTTATAATTAAAATATTCAGGACATTACCCTATTCGAATTCGGATTATTCGTAGAGGGGAAAATGTAAATTGTCAACGGCCTCCAGAAAAAATCCTGTGTAAAAACTCTGGACTCCTGAAAAAAAGTAGTGATTTAATCAGAATGTCGATAATCAAAAAATGTTAAAAAAAAAAAAACTATTGAAAATTCGTATTGACAATTTTTTGTATTTTTTATTATATAGGTGGAAATTATCGAGAAAAGTGGATACACCGCCGAAATCCACAAAGTCGTTACCGAAGACGGTTTCGTGCTGGAGATGCATCGTATCCCCATGAGCAAGAGTGGTCAAATGCCCACTAGAAACCATCCGGTGTTTTTCCACCACGGCATACTGGGTAGTTCGGCCGATTGGGTTCTCGGCGGTCCGGAAAAATCATTAGGTGAGTGTCGGGGATTCGATACAAATCTCCCGTAAAACGCAAATTTTATTTCTGTATATTTTATGCTCAAAATATAATATATATTATTTTATAGCTATGCAACTCGCCGACGCCGGTTACGACGTATGGATGACAAACAGTCGCGGTAACACCTACAGTAGACATCACGTGACACTGAACTACCGTCAAAAAGCATTTTGGGACTTTTGGTAAAAATACTATATTACGTTTACCGGTTATTTTATTTTATTTTTTATTTATCGTACCCGCGTACTATTTGACAAATGAGTTATTTAAAAAAAAAAAAAAAATTTCATTAGGTATCTATACCTAATACCGGTGCATTTCTTCGATAATAATATTCATTACACCATTTTACCATTCAAGTGGTCAACCCCACTTGTCTAGCTCGTCGGTTAAATAATTAAAACCCTCAGTTTCGAGTATTCGAGTTCAATTTATTGTACACTAGTAATATTTATTTAATATATTTATTTGCAATTCAAATGTCTATCTGGCGTGAAGGTGACGCTCCCGGCCTATTATGGTTGGAGCCAAAATGTCTAATTTTCCGGGTGGGGGGGGGGGGGGTGAGGAAGAGCGTAAAATACCAATAGTCAACATAGAAAATAATTGCCAACATACATTGTTAATTTAAATAAGTAATTTACATTTTTGTTGTGACAAAATAAACAAACACAATTTAAAGCATATAGACAACTCGAGATTTTCATTTATTGTTTACCGAATACATTACTTACATTACATTACTTTTCGTATATATTAACTGAATTTGATTATAATTTATTATTCGTGATGAATTCCAATTAAGTGTACAACTTAACTTTGGGTTAATTAATTTTTGTTATGGTTCTCAAATTGCAAACGGGGTAGTTTTCTTTTACTTTTGGAGAAAAATGAGAAATTTCGAATCACTTTTTCAATATCGTCTGTCAATTTAATACGTAACTTTCAGCAGTTTTAATTTTTTTTTTTTTTTAAGATTAGCATACCCCCCTAGTATCCACGCCTGGTTGGAACCCGTTCCCACGTATGTCCAGGACTATGAACTCAACAATAAGTACCACTATACACGAATGTTAATAAATGCAAAAGGCTAGGCGGGTCCACAATCCTTCTGTTATTTTTGAAAATGTTGAATTTGTCAGTATCGGATGAACAAAACTCGAGTTTGAACAATCGACAGGCAATCTTACCTGAGAGGGTTTCGGGGTTCACCATTGCCTTCCAACCCATTGAAATTATGTATGTTGGCGTATTTATGGAGGGCGGTGTTGGGGTCCCCCTCCCCCCCACAGAATGTTTGAAAACTTCAAATTTTGAATATGTCAATAAAATTATTGTAGTTCCTTTATTATGTAAATTATAACGAAGGAAAACAAATGTTTTAACATTTAATTGAAGTGGTCCTTCGATTTCTTTAATTTATTTTTTATATAAAACTATTTATGAACTTCCAATAAAACCAGTGTACGATCAAATTAGCGTTTTCTACTATGCAAGTCGGAATACGGTCTATTGCTGAATTCGTAGGAAACAGGTTATCTACTAGTTACTACTAGTTTTTGAGACCGTTCACCATTGCCTCATCGGATCTGTTTCGTTATTTTCTACCAGCTAATCCCGCACGGTGTTGCCTATGAAGAATTAAATACCCTTGGATTTATCCCCTGTCCGTCGCCCAACTCTATCGGCCCCTACTAAACCGCGGTAATTTATTCGTACTTATCGCTAATCTATTTAATAAGAGGACTTTCTTACGGGAAATCATAGAACTCTAAACCGGAACGGTAGATTATCATTGGTATTCTGTGGATCGAGAACATTTCCCCAGCTCCACGGTCAGTAAGGATCGTAGTAGACAGCTTTTTTTTTTTTTAAAAGATTTTATTCCTCGACTCCTTGCAAAGGACATCAGACTTTTGATCGCGTGGAACAACATAACCAAGTAAAAACGTTCACTGTTATTCGAATGAACTACATAATATATCTTGCCAAGGGCATCATCTATTTTTTTTTTTACTCCGAGATAACCTTCGACAGTAGTTTTCCATCCAAATTTCTGACTTTTTCGGTGGTTTTTCTAACAATTGTCTTTCATACAAACCTTGTCCTGGCAATTACGAACACAACACAACAACAACCAAAACCAGGAAAATCAATCTAGCCGTTCTCAAATAATGTTCAAACATACATGCGGCAATTGATTTGAATATATATATACATAGATTATTATTTATTCTATCGACTGTCATTCTTGATTATCGAATTTTTCTTGTGATTATGTTATTATTGACGAATAACGACCACACGACCTATGGTATCGCACTCGTACACCATAGATAACATGTTAACTATTCATCGAGATTTAGATTTTCAGACCAATGAAGTTATTGATAAATCGGCAAATAAAAAAAGAATTCTAGAGTTTATAAAATAATTTGTGATTCTTTAATTTAAATTCATAAATAATTTGTTAATATAAAAACAAATTAAAATTGTGGTTAAGTAAGCATTTCATACTCATTCATACAAATTATTTAATTTGTATGATACCCCTTCCCCCAAAACAAAAAAAAGTTTGGAAATACGCACTATCCCTAATACTAACACCGATAATATAATATGAATCCGTATTGCGTGATCTATTCGTAATTTTAACTTGCGGTCATACAGTTTACAGGATATCGGAATCTATGATGTGCCAGCGGCGCTCGATTACATTCTCATGGAAACGAACAAGACGCAGGTCCATTACATTGGTTTTTCCATGGGCACAAGTGTGTTTTTCATAATGGCTTCGGAAAAACCAGCATATCAGTCCAAAATCAGATCACAAATTAGTCTCGCGCCGGTGGTCTTCTTGGCCAACACGAGAACGTCCTTACGATTTATGGCGCCCTTGGCCAAAATGATGAACGTAAGCACGACAACGATTCGTATACCAATCGTTTTATCATAAGGGTTTACAATTTTAACAGATTCGCATAATATTTGTCGAATAATAACCTTAAACCCGGTTTACTAAATTTATTGCGTCTCTTGAAGTCGATAGGATTTGATGCGCGTCAAATTCATATCGAATTAGAATTTATTAGTCTCATTTGTACACGTATAAATTTAAATCCATCAGTGGGTATTTTAATGAAATAATAATTGAAACATTTTGGTTTAGACTTTTTGTCATATTCAAAAAAAAAAATAATTGTTTTCAATAGATGCTAATGGGCTCGTATAGAATATTTATAGAATATTTTAACATGCATATAGAAATGCATTACACGTAATATAAGGCGTAATGAATAGGCAATTTGTTTTATAAGCTTTTAATATATTTTATCTAAAAAATTCTGAATTTAATATTAATGTGGTATATATATATTTTTTTTAATAGATAATAATTCAAAGAACGTCAAAAGGAATGTTTATGCCTCAATCTAAGATGCAAACGTTTTTGGCGTCTACTTTATGCAAAGAAAAATTCACACAGAAATATATATGCGAAAGATGCATTATATTTTCGGTGTGCGGTAGTGATCCATATGAATTTGATTCTGTAAGTATTATATTATAATTTCGTGATTATATTGATTTTCACTATATTGTTGTAACGTTATTGATATGCGAATTTCCGTTATATTCTAGAGATTGATTCCACAAATTATGGGACATTTTCCGGCCGGAACGTCGTCTAAGCTCGCCACGCATTTCGCACAGTTTTATTTAAAAGGTGATAATCATTATTATTTTTCTCAAATGTGTTTTGTAAAATTCGCATTTGTATTATACAGGGTGCATCAGAAATAACTCTCTAGTTTGATAAGGTTGTAATCTGGGTTCGGATTGAGATAAACTAATGGAATTTACTTCGTTAGAAAGCTTTATTTATGCCGTTATAAGTACTTATCATGGCTTGGTCGGGAGAACATCGTGCGTTCGTTGCCCAGGAATTTATTAAAAACGGCAGTTCACTGATATCGACCCAGCGTGGGTTTCGTGTTCGATTCGCGCTTGGTCGACATGATGCCGTCCCCGACCGCAAAACTATTCAAAATTGGGTTTCAAATTTTAGACAAACGGGTTCAGCACTAAAAACAAATCCCACTGGTCGACCTAAGACCGTAACAGGACTGGAAAATGTGGCTGCTGGTGAAAGATTCAGTTGATCAATCTCCGCAGCGTTCTGCACGGAAACAGTTATCCGATGGCAGTGTCAACGGGGAATTTAAAATTTCCCGTTACGGCAACGGCGACCTCTAATCGTTATTGTGCGATGCTTGAAAACTTTCTTCGACCGAAATTGAACGATTTTTTTAATGAGTATGGACAAGATAATATGTGGGTTTCAACAAGATGGTACCACCGCTCACACAGCTCATCGGTCACTCAGCATTTTGCGAGAAATGTTTCCCGGGCATATTGTCTCTTTACGTGGTGACATTGGGTGGTCACCGCGTTCACCAGATTTGAGCCCCTGCGATATTTTCCTTTGGGGCTAAATCAAAAGCCAAGTGTACCATTATCGTCCCCAAATTGTGGAAGCCCTGAAGGAGGTATTAACTTAGGAAGTCATTGCCATCCCGCCCGAAATGACGCGTAGAGTCATAGATAACTACCGCAAAAAGTTCAATTGGTGTATTGAAAACGAGGGCCGCCACTTAAGTGATGTAATTTTTTAAAATAGTTTTAAAAAAATGTCATTATATGTACAATTTATTTTTAATATTTGACTTGGTTTAGTATTTATAAGTTTCACAAATCAAGGAGGTTTTTCTGACACCCCCTGTACGAAATAACGGT
This sequence comes from Tuberolachnus salignus, assembly GCA_956483605.1. Taxonomy (NCBI): domain Eukaryota; kingdom Metazoa; phylum Arthropoda; class Insecta; order Hemiptera; family Aphididae; genus Tuberolachnus; species Tuberolachnus salignus. The sequence goes on along the minus strand of OY101430.1, from coordinate 27,219,964 downwards.
TTTATATTTGTCGGTATTTAATTTCATTACAGGAATCTTTGGGCAGTTCGATTATGGCGCGACCTTAAACATGCGCCATTATAATTCCACCGTGCCACCGAAGTACGATTTGAAGTCAGTCAAAGTGCCCGTCACGTTGATTTACGGAAAAAACGACATAATTGCCGACTTAAAAGTGAGTTTTGCAAATGCATTTTGCGAACAGGCCGTAGTTTACTGAATTCATTGTTTTTTTTTTCGTTTTTCTTTTTCTAATTCGCGACGACCTGTTTACAGGACGTTATGAAACTGAAAGAACAACTTCCTAATCTGATGGATGCCATACAAGTCAGTAATCCGTATTGTAACCACGTGGATCTTATGTGGAGCTTGAACGTCACCGAGCAAGTAAACAATCCGGTCAAGGAAATATTGCAAAAAACCGACCGTCTCGATTGGTCGTATACGGGGCCGTGTTCGTCTGCCACAGACGTCCTAGAAACTGCCAGTACGGATAATCGCAAAGAGAATGAAAAAACCGTCAGTCTACTGCCAAAACTCACAAATGCCGTCCGGTTTTCGGCCGGTATCGATTTCTTCGCCGAAAATTTAGACGCGATTATTGCGAGCACCATGCCTCAGTCGTTGAACGATGCCGATACGGTAGATTTTGAACGGGAACGGGAACTGCAAAAGGCAATGTTCGCCAACGTGATCAATGTCTTCAAGGCGGACTACGCGAGATTCTATAAACTTCAGGACGATATTACCAACGAGATATCCGACTGGACCGGCTACGTGGCGGTAGGCGTGGTGACCGGTGTAACCGACACCCATAACGCGATTGAGACACACATGAAAAACACTCAGACCTTGATTAACGACCAAGTAAACGTGGTCGTAGACAAAGTCGCCGTAACTGGAAATGTCGTCGCGGGCACAATCAATAAAGCCGAAAATACAGTCTCCAACAGCATCGGCACGGCCGAAAATGTCGTGGTCACCAGTGTCGGTAAAGTCGGAAATACAGTCTCCAACAGCATCGGCACGGCCGATAACGTCGTGGTCACCAGTGTCGGTAAAGTCGGAAATACAGTCTCCAACAGCATTGGAACGGCCGAACATTACGTCGTCACCAGTGTCAGTAAAGTCGGAAATACAGTCTCCAACAGCATTGGAACGGCCGAACATTACGTCGTCACCAGTGTCGGTAAAGTCGGAAATACAGTCTCCAACAGCATTGGAACGGCCGAGCATTACGTCGTCACCAGTGTCGGTAAAGCCGAACAATCCGTTGTCGGTAGTATATCCAAAGCCGAGAATTTCGTCAATTCCGGTCTAAACAAAGCCAACCAAGCCGTGTCCGGTGCTTTCGACACCACGTTCAAGAGTTTGAACAAAGCGTTTTGGTTCTTTAAATAATTCAAATTAAATAATAATTTATTATTATTTTTTTTTTTTTTTAATTTATGAATATAATAATTCCTTGTTTTTATTATTTTTTTATAGCGATAATTATATATTTTTTCTTCCATAAAAAATTATTTTGTTCGACAGACACAACTTATTCCCAATATTATACACTTGTGGCTACAAATACAAATACCGATAATTGTGTCATTGTGTCTGTAGCTAGTAATTTGTAATTTGTTTGTATCGTAGCGGTTATCTTCACCGCTAACCCAAATAGATATCGGTTATCACCGATATTATATGTGGTTTTAACTTAGTTACTGTATTTACTGTTAGCAAAAAATATACAACGATGTTTGTTTTTAAATGTAATAAAAATAATATATTGTGAACAGGGCCATATTTACGCACGGACATTTATGTGTATTTATTTGTCCGGGGCCCACCTACTGTATTTAATTGTCCTTTTTAATTTGAATTAATCGTTGTAATACCTATATTAAAATATTGTTTAATTTACAATTAAGTATTGGTGATTTTAATTATTAATTAATATTTGATTTTCAATTCATAATAATAAGCCAATTGTTTTTCTTTTGTCCCGTGCCTCAACAATTCTTGATCCGGCTCTGGCTGTGAGCTATAATATGTACGTGATTAAGTTATAAAAAAATTAGAAAATTAGAAATTTGTTTTATCCATTTCAATCGAATATAAATATGACGATAAAATCTTTAGATATTGTGGGGGGGGGGGTATCACTATGAACAGCACAGGATCGTTGTTATCGTTAAAAATCATTTTAAATTTCGTTGGTAATATTATTAGTTTTGTAAAAAAATAAAATAAATTGTATTATATTAAATTAAAACGTTGTAATATTATTGTAAACAATTGTAATTTTAACGATTTTAACGATATAAACGACGCATACCAGTAGAGTGTTTGTCCAAACATCTGGAGGAAACACAAGCCAGACTGGAAGGGCTACGGGGCCTAATGAGAGTGTTTGGGGCGGTTTTCTGAGGGCAAAAAATATTTTGGGTGATCAGTTTTAATTTTTACGGGGTAGGATTAGGACTCGAGAAGAAAGTACAGGAACAACTAACTTGTGTTAATCGCTTAGAATTAAATATCAACGGTGGAAAGAGTTGCCTACTTAAAAGGTAAATGAGTTAGTATACATTTTTAATTGAAACGTATTGACTTTGTCGGTTCGTTTTTAATTTAAAAAACAAACTTAAGAATCGCGTGTAAATAATAATAATAAGTGGAAATAAAAGTTTAAAGTTTACTCTTCTTAAAGTCATTTAATGTGTTTCATTTTCTTTATCTAAATGTATACCGTACGACAAATTATAATTGAAATAAATAAAACACTTTAGGTTTTTTTTTTTTTTTTTAATCAATTTCAATATAATATTTTATTTAAGATAAATTTATTGTTTAACCTTTCTTTGTTTTTACTACTTCAAAGTAAATAACCTTAATTGCAATTGTATTCGTAATGAAAAATCAAAATATGACGTTATTATATTATTTGACCGTTATAATAAATATACCAAAAAAAAAAAACCTACAGAATATACTTCTTAATTTTAAAATTGTATTAAATTATTATCGTATAGATTATATTTCAAATACATTGAGGTTATTGTCTATTCGAAAGTTTAATTAGTATTCGGTTTACGGTGTTCAAGTGGCGTAAATTTTTCTCAATTTCTGATGGTGCAGAGAAATATATTTTAATTTCTAACCCACCAATATTACCATTTCCTTTTTAAATTCCCGATTTATTTTCCTCTACCACAATTTTTTCTATAAAAATAATAAACAAGTATAGAATTAATTTGATGGTAAAAAATTTATTAGTAGATAACAAAAAAAAAAATCAATTAACAATTGTGTTATTTTAAACTGAGTCGACGTCTTCTTTCAAAACACGTTGCATCAAACTCATCAATTACTTAGTCAAAATTAATACAAAACCTTTTTTCAAGTTTTAAAGTAGCTAAACTACTTGGCCGTTCTTGTTCCACCGTCGTTCTAAAATATGTTTTCAATCTCTTTAGACAGGAACATGAATTTTCAAAACTTACCGTGTTGGTTGGTATGGTTAAGAATATTATTAATGACTCGGTATTATTAACCATTTTTTTTTATAATCGTTCCGTTTTATATATTCTATTTTTGCTTCTAATTTGTCAAATACTGAAGTATTGCATATTTTCGGTGATAATTGATAAAACGCTAATTTGGCGGTGTAACATTGATAACAATGTAAAATTACAATCACGAATTAAGATTACTTGAAGAGTGTGCATAGACATGAATACGGCCAGTGATAACTATCTAACTATTTATCTATAATCATGGACTTTGGTTATTGATAAGGGACACGGCCGTGGTATTAATCACGGACAAAAATATACTAAGGACTAAGGTATATCCTTAGTCCATGATATTAACAACACTCATGAGCTGGAATTGAGTCGTGAATAGAATATATATATATTTAAAAAAAAAAACTACACTTGTACGACAATTACAATTTTGCACACACTTGTTCAATAAACAAATGTTGTCTTTTGAAAATATAAATTATAGGTGGTAACAACCTACAAGTTGTTACGATTATTTTGTGGTGGAAAAATATTGCAAATGCGGTGGTGAAAGTGCTATATTTGCACCACTGCCGGTGTCTATATGTCTATATTCGGAATAGAACGTAACTTATTGATAATATTATATTTTCGATAAGTGTTCATGTAATATTTTATGAATTCCTCAATGTCGAGTGGGGTTGACAATAATTAACGCCGATGAAACTATGATATTATAGAACTTATAGGTGCGGCGTCGTGATAATCGCGCGTAATTTTTTTTTTTTTTTTATTTGCACTTCTGATGCAATTAAAATGACAAAAAAAAATAATAATAATAAGAAGAAGAAGAATAAGAACAGCATATAAGTATATTCCGCGAGACGACTGCTATTGGCGTAACTGATACGGAAACCTATAATGGCCTAACGTCTAATCGGAGGTTTTGAAATTATCAATTATTTATCGAAACAATAAATTAAAAAAGCGAATAAATACAACGTATAACATCACTGTTCGTGTAGATCGTCGCCAACATGTCGAATAATATATTTTCGTTCCTCGAGTTTAAACGACTCCGGCTGCAGATATTCTTTAATCTGTTATTGCTGGTGCTGTTCATCATTGCCAACATTCGAATGTCGTACGCATTAGACGGTTTTAGAAGCAATGTCAGCTTGCCCACTGTAAGTATATTAATACACACTTATCGATATGTCGATTGCGATTTTGAAAATATATAACAACAACAAAACCGTTATTGATTAACCTCTTTAGGTGTATAAAATCACTATATATATATATATAAAAATGTTGTATGTTATAATGTACAAACGAGACATGCGAAACGATAACATTTTCATACCGTATTTCTATTAGTGATGTAAATGTGATTTGAATTGCAAAATCCGAAATTTCGTATTTACATTTTTAATATTCTACATTTGGATTTGACCGTACGGATTGCTGTTTTATAAATTATTAAAATCAAATCCTTAAGTGATTTTTTTTAAATATTATAAAACGAGTAAAATAATTCTATTAATTTCAAGGCGTGCTACCACGTTAAATGATTTCTATGAGTAAAACAACGTTTGCCGGGTGGTTAGCTAGTAATATATTATGCAAATTAGAGTTATTTATGGGTTTTTTTGAATTTTTTATTATACTTGTTTTTTAAAATAAATTTATATTTGTAATATTTTTTGAATTTTAAAAATGTATTTAATGTTTTAAACATTTAATGGTAATCACCAAAAAGATAATAAAAATAGTTTTATGAGAAATTAATGAAAGAATATAAAATCACAATTTTTAAAACCGAAATTTGGATTCAGATAAAAATCCGAATTCTCGAACTTCGGTAAATCCGGATTTTTCCCATCAATAATTTCTATACACATTAAACATATTACATTTATTTATTTTTTTTTTTTTTGGCGCTTTACAGGCCATTCTGGTCTTTCACTGCGTCTCCCAAACATCTCCATCGTTCCCAATATTCTGCATCCTCAATAATTGCTCCTTCTCTTAATTTTTTTACGTCCTCTGTTACTCGGTCCATTTAACGTTGACCGCGGTCTTACTACCGGTCGCGTTATTTTCCCACTAGTTTTCATCAGTTTCATGGTTTAGCATTTTCTATTCGAAAATCATTAATTTAAACGAAACTAATTTTATTGAATAGTGAACCATGTTGCACATTCTCATACACGACAAATAGCATACGTAGGTAAGCTATGTGTATTATATTTCCTAAATTGGTAGTTTGTATGAATTTTATCTTTTTTTTTTTTAAATAAATATAACTCATTACGGTGATCTCAAAAACGAAAAGTACATAATATGTATTATAAACGATAAAATAATCTCGTACATTTTTCAATCCACAGACGACTTGGTTTTATATTGTTATAAAAAAAAAAAAAAAATATTATTATTTTTTAAACGGGTATGCTAATTATTCCTATAATAGAACGATACATTAATTGTAATTATGAAATTTGTTCTGAAACGTAGACAAAAAAACGATAAGTACTCGAGAATTTTATAATAATTTATCGTATAAATTATTATAAAATATCTATATAAAAAATGACGGTATTAAAAATTTCAATTTGCAGGTGGAAATCATCCAGAACAACGGATATGCGGTCGAAGTCCACGAGGTCGTGACCGAAGACGGTTACATTTTGGAAATGCATCGGATCCCCAGGAGCAAGAGCGGCCGGATACCCACCAGAAACCATCCGGTGTTCGTGCACCACGGACTTCTGGGCAGTTCTGCCGATTGGGTACTGGCCGGAGCGAACATGTCTTTACGTCAGTATAAACTCGATAAACTTCACCGTTTGTGTTCTCAGCTCTAAAATTTTGTTCAATGTTCGTATTGTCTGTATGTCTGGTATAGCTATGCAACTCGCCGATGCTGGGTTCGACGTGTGGCTGACAAACTGTCGGGGTAATACTTATAGTGCGAAACACGTATCGTTGACAATAAACGAGAACGCTTTTTGGGATTTCAGGTAAATCTATTGACTGGTATTCCTAACGCATCTAATACGAATAGTAATTCAAATATATTTGAGCCTAATAGGGAGAATAAACACGATTTGTAAATATTTTATACGATTTATAATTTAAATTTACATATAAAACGAATGAATATATATTTGATTGTCAACCGTATTAATTTACCATAATTTACTCAACGCGTGTCCCTATAATTTAATTCGGTGAATAACCCGATAAAACGTTAGTACATAATATTATATCGCTTTCTGTAAAGTTAAAATATGATATAGTAGTTATGTGGCTCTAAAAACTAGTTGTTTTTTTTTTAATTTTTATTAATTTACTTTAATGTACTAAAAATGATCAACCCTAGGGTCTGTTTTGCAGCCATGGCGATTATACAAAGCGGAGTATAAAAAAAAAAAAAAAAAAAAAAAAAAAAAAAATAGCTAAGCGAGTCGACTGTGTCTATAACCGTACAGGGAGCAACTCATTTTCGTTTAAACCGTATATAATTTTCGGATTTGATTCAAAAAGGGCCAGTGGATTATATTGTTAGTGAATTATTCATCAATTATTATTTATCCGTAGTAATTTATCGTATACATACATATCAGTTATCTATTTTACTGTAAAAACTGTCATACACTACAAACATTTTTCAGATTTATTTTTTTACACCTATACAATGTATCAATATAAAACTGTGTAATCGTGCAGGTAATAATTATTATCTCGAAAAAAGTAGTAACCCCAACCTTAGGGGCCATGAATAGTACGACTGGAACGGATGTTGCGGCGTTGGCCAGCATATCCATTCTATTACGAATGTATTACAATATGACAATAGCGTACAACAATAATATAATAGACTTAAATCAAGTCCTGTATGTCATTACCGGCTGTGCGGAATGATAATTTTTTTGTTTCTCGGTTACAGTATTCACGAAATCGGAAAGTACGATTTACCGGCTGCTATCGACTATGTTCTGTCGGAGACCAACACGTCACAACTTCATTATGTAGGTTTTTCCATGGGTACTTCGGTGTTTTTCGTAATGGCTTCGGAAAGACCCGAATATCAATCCAAAATCCGGTCGCAGATTAGTCTAGCACCGGTGGCCTATTTGACCAATTCCAGATCCGTTGTTAAACATTTCGCTCCATACTCGAAAATGATAAACGTAAGTTGATATACGAAAAATAATAATTTGGTCGTCTTAACAGACCGGTATAATATTGTTGGTCACGTCAACATATAGTGTAAGCGTGCCTATAATAAACAATTTTAGAAGTGTTGTTTTCACTGATTTATGATATTATTACATTGAAAAAACAAACCTTTCAAAAGGTTAACTGGAACTACTGTGATACCTATAGTAACAGGTAGACTATAATTTTTAAGAAAATGTAAATATTTATAAAATATTAAAATTACAAACTTTTGTCCGAACATATCAAAAAGTGTAGTTTTTTGTATTAAATGTAGAGCGTATTCAACTAATAATTTCAATTGTTCGTAATTTTCCATAGATGATGTTTCAAAGGATATCAAAAGGTATGTTTATGCCACAATTCAGAACACAAGAGTTTTTGGCGTCTACCTTGTGCACAGAGAAAATGACAGAAATTCTGATATGCGAAAAGTGCTTTATATTTTCAATTTGCGGTAGTGACCCGTACGATTTTGATACTGTAATTATTTCCGAATAATTTCGAATTTTATTCATAAAGGGGTAATGAAATAATGGTATTTAATTTAATAATTTTTAAATTGTAATTATAGGATTTAATTCCATCCATTACGGGTCATTGTCCGGCGGGAACGTCGGCCAAGCTCGTCTCGCATTATGCACAATTTATGCAAAAAGGTAATAAGCGAAAGATGTGACGTAAAATATATCCTATGCAAACAAAACGAAATATAAATTATTGTAAATTTGAATATTTTTAATTTCTTTTCAGACAATTTTTGTCAGTACGATTACGGTACTGCCATGAACGTGCGTGCATACAATTCCACCGTACCACCCATGTACGATTTAAAGAATATCCAAGTGCCTATAACATTGATATATGGAAATAATGATATATTATCCGTCGTGGAGGTGATTTTTTTACGGATTTTAGATTGGTTTTACTAGATAATATGATGTATGTTTTGTTTGTTTCTATGCAAGTTTTCGACTTGTTCCAGTCAACATCGAATGTTAGAATTTTCTTTTTGAAATAGTCTAGTTTTTTTTTAGTTATTTAATTTTCGATTTATGTGAATAATAGGGTTATTATAAGTGGTTTTAACTGGGAAAAAAAATTGAGCGTAATGCCACAATTTTTTTCAATTAGCATTACATCAGCGAATTTACGTTTACCACTAGTATTAGCTCTTTTTTTTTTAAATTAAATTTTCCATTAAATTGCTGATTTTATTTTCTCAAACAGGACGTGACGAAACTGAAGGACCAACTACCCAAATTGATGAACTTTATTCCGGTCGACAATCCGTATTGCAATCACTTGGACTTGTTGTGGAGTAAACATGTCACCACTAATGTAAATGACCCGGTCAAGAAAATACTACAGAATACTGACGTTATGAGTTGGATTTACCCGGGACCAAATCCCTCTGTAAACATCAAAGAGACCATCGACAACGACGATCGTACTTCGTATCCGAAAACCGACTTCAATTATTTGCCGGACCTGGATTTCTTCGATGAGAATTTAGACGTATTAATCAGCGATACTATGCCAAAATCGTTAGGTGGTAATGACACAGACGAGTTCGAACGACAACAAAAAGTGTTAAATGTCGTGCTGAGAAACATGTTTAATTTTGCCGTATCCATCGACACCGAGAACAGAAAATCACAGCAAGTTGATATTAGTAACACGATATCCAACTGGGTTGACAATGTGAAGACCGATTTCCTTAAGCGCTCTCGAGGAGTTTAAACAAATACGTTACGATAAAAATATGACATTTAAATAGTCAATTATGATTTAAGGATATTATATTAGAATTATTAATTGTATATTTATGATCGAACTCGTAATGGGCGCGATTATAATATTCAATATTTGACTACTACTTAGTAGTAGTAGTAGTAGTAGTAGTAGTAGCAGTCTTAATATTTAAGTGTATATTGTTAATTTAAATTTAATAAATAATCAGTTATTGAATTTGTATTGGTTATTTGTGTAGAATTGGAGAAAAAAAAACCCGTTTAATTCGTAGTTGTTTTAATGTTAAAGAGGTCGCAACGCGATCGATGATTCAAAGGAGTGAGAATCAGGCAACTTATGCTACAAAAGTACACGCGGGTCGTGTCAATATGAGAGGAGTAAATGAACAATGCGTGTACACTTGGAACAGCAACCTTCTGTACCACTTATTCTAACGGATAGAGGCAATAGGACACCGAGTTTGACGAAAAATCGATTTTTACAATTATTTACGTTTTATTATATTTTCGTGGAGACGTTATCATGACCCCACACATAATTGTATCCGTCTTACAAACGCACGGCACATGGCAAGTTTGGGTTCAGCGGGATCACTAACTCCGACGTCTTTTTAAAAACTCCTTAGGGGTTGAATTTCCGAAATCGATCGAAAAAGTGTATGACTATATCTAGTCGATAGATTTTTGCAATACATTTATAGGTTATTTTTTCTACATAAAAACACGGATTTCCCATTTTAACCGCATAGAGGATGATTTCCGAAAAATCCTTTCTTGTCGGTCGCCTACATCGTATAAGGAACCTCTGGGCGGAACATTCGAATTTCTCGACCCAGCGATTTGGACTGCGCGTGACGCAGTCAGTTTCTTTTATATATATATATTAAATGTATTTAAAGTTTTGTACATAAACACCGGTTCGTCGTTAATAGAACAATAGAAGAGAATGAAAAATTTAAAAAAAAAAAAAAAAAAACACCTCAAGATTGAAAATATTAGTCAAAACTGCCGAAAACATGATAAATAAAATACATGTTGACAAATACTTTAGTAAAATTAGTAGTAATGTTTATCGCAGTAAGTTTTTTTTGGAAAGGAAATTATTAGAGATCGAATAATTTGATTGATTTTACAACTATTATTTTATTTTTTCGTAAGAATTGTAAGGGTTACGTAGTGAAAAATAATGTAGACCAGTGTGTATTGTACTGCGGGATTACACTTAATGGACACGGACGATTCGGATTGTGATCATTGCGTGACATGAACAAAAAAAAAATTAAAAAAATGATCGTGCATAATAAACGGGTTGTCATGTAACACTGTCGCCATGAGCAATCAGTGTATGTCGACAGTCGCCGGTGAATGTCGACGCAGTACATTAAAATCGTCAGTGAATGTTGGAAAATTATTGAAATACACACTTGATATGTAAACATTTACTGGTGAATGGGGACAGAGAATTATTCGTGAACGTAGGAAATAATGTGGAACGATAGTTTTAGATGTGTCGTACACGAAAATGGATCGTTTTTGTCTTACGGGTTATATAATTTATATTATCGTACTGTTCCGTGGTTTGTGTTAATTTATTACTAATACTCATAAGACGTTTATTTTTGGACAGTTAAAATATTAACGGTCCGTCAATAGATGTGACCGGTGTTTATTGGAGAATTACACGAGAAATTATTATAGTTTAATTATGCGAAAATATTCGGCATTATACACATGATACACACTGGATGCGGTGAGTACGCCAAAAAATACTTACGAAATTATTTTTGTCTATGTTTCGACGCCAAAAAAAAAAAAAAAACAACAAAACAAGTGCGCACAACAGTAGTAAACCGTCGAAATCCGCAGCAATCGGTTTGTATAGAAAATATTTGACCGATTAAATTGACATTCGATCGTCTGATCTTCCGAACAGAAAACGGTGTGACGGCGTAACTGTAAAACGGAATGTAGCACAGAAAAAAAAAAAAAAAACGAAAAATTGTCGGTAATCGTACAGTATCGACAATATTTACGTTGAAGAACGTTGATATTTTGTGGCGTTAAAAAAAAAGGAAAAAAAACCTATGCCGTGAGAAACGATTAACCGGTCGACGAGAAAACCATTAACGACCCGCTAATACGCCTGTGTTCCGTGTTATTTATAATTAGGAAAAAAAAAAAAAAAAATAAAAAAATTACGTTTCACCGGCACGGCGTGCGTCAATATCAACACGCGTTGTGTACAATTAACGTATACAACATTTCGGATGTCTCTATACGTCTAATCGCCTGTTAAACTTTCAAATAAAAATCAATCGATCGATCCCGTCAATACCGGGGAGTCGCAACGGGTACGCGGTGTATCCCCGGGGCAAACTATACAATAGACCGGCGTGTACAATATTCCCCGTGACCACTCGTCGTGCGCTCTCGCCATTCGATAAAACACCGTCGGGAACCGCGTGATATTTGTAATCCGGCCGTAATGCGGACGGACGTGCCCGCGCATTAAATTCCCTCCGGCGCACTCGCGGGATGAATAAACGGAAACAATACGCGGCCGGCGCGGTATTTAATCCGGTAATAAGGTCAGTGGCCCCGATAAAACGAGGCCAGAGACCCGGTTCGGCCGCCCGCGAATTAATCCGTTTTGATACCGTCGGAACCGATTTTCCGTAACAGAAAAATAATAATAATTCATTTCGATAAAAAAAAAAAAAAAATAATAATAATAATAATAAGAAGAAGATATGAAAAACTACGACGCGACGTCGCGATGCGATTTCGGATGCCCGTGAAAAATATGCCGTTTTCGCACCGCGAGTTACGCGTACTCCTGCGACGGGCGTCCGCCGTCGCAGTGTTGCCGCTGATCGTCGTCACGCTGTCCGCCAACCTGTCGGCGTTGTCCGCCAAAGACACGTTCCGCAATATCAGTCTTTCCACGGTGAGTACGCATTTTATTATTGTGTTCGACAACGCCGTGTCGAGTTTTCCGACAAAAATTACATTCGAATTTTCGCACCGCTTTTGAACACGTAACCTGTGAACGTCAAATGAAATCGGTTATTTTTATTTTTAGAGTTTTTCGTTAGTTTTCGTCGGATCGCATTGCTACGAATAAAATAATAAACAGAATTCTCGTAAACAATTACGTATTAAACGAATATCTTTAATAAATATCTTGACAAAGTATCGCTACCTGTGTCTTCTCTATTGTTCGTTTACCTATAGGTTATATATTTAATTTGCAAACTAACTCTGAGCCGGAGCCAGGGGTCTCGCCGTTTTACAATGATGTATAATTTTTTCTTATTTATTTTTTTTTTTTTTCTCTGTAAACACTTTATCCGATCTATACTCCTATTCCGGTAGGACATTTTGTCTATTTGTCACTATAAAGAGGTCGTTTTTCGATATATCTATTAGTATTTTTAACGCGGCAGAGAAAATTACCAGAAAAATGACGCAAAAACACGATTTTGTCAAACTAGAGTTTTATTATTAATTTTTTTTTTTTATATGTTGATTTCTGGGTTACCCCGCGGCAACAATGAAAGAACACGACTAACAGAATCGTTTTTATTCGTTTGCAATTTATCGTTGCGTACAGATATAAATTAAATTCCTTTCTAGAGGAACTACCTTCCCAACTTCTCAACTACAACAGTGACCCATGGTGCCGAAGTATGCACGCCTTTTATTACTCGTAATTGCATATTCTGTTGCGGAATACATTTTTTTTTTTTTTTATATATATATATATATTTTAAATAGTATACTATACTTCTATAGATAGATGCAATGTCAAGGAAAAACGTATACCTCGCAATATATTAATGACTTTTCCGATCTTTTGTGATGCATACGCGTACCATGCACTGTACCATTAACGGTATAAATTATGTTCTTTTTATAATAAGTCTTGTGCCGTCTGAAAAACTACTGATATTTTTCAAATTTAAAGTACACGCGTGTTATTTGATTAGTTTAAATTACTCATTTGATTGATACGAATTTAAAATGTGTTTCTCGCTTGCCGAAAACCAACAGCGTTTATCGTAAATCTCGGCAAATCGCATTTTATAACAAGTCAGATCGAAATCACTAGGTATGCACAGGGCCGGGATTGGGCGATTACAGTCAGTCGTGCACAATATTTTACCGGCCCGATAATTTCGTAGCCAGTGGATTACTGTGGTCACTTTGCCCTCCCTCTCCTCCCCCCGATCAAAACCACGTTCTTCAGTAGTTGTATTTGCCCAATTTATAAAATTATCCGTTGCGTAATGTATGGCATTGCAATTTCTAGGTTGACATTGCAATGTACTAATTGTTCGTTCAGCCGTTTTATAAGCATTATATATATTTAAACTTTTTATCAGCATGTATAGCGAAAGTGCTGGAATTGACGTAAAAACGTGTAAAATAATTTTGCTCATTATTATCGTTTCATATTTAAGTATAGGATCTAAATACATTTTAGTCTTAAATCGTGCATATTTTGAAATGAATAAATTTCGTGTAATGTTTCAATTATATTTACGTAAAGGCATCCTGCACGATTATTAAACGCCCCGAAGACTTACTTTAGTGACGCGTCTATCCTTAGCTCACCACGTTGTCTCGCCAATCACAGAAATAAATTTAAATTTGCATATAATCTCACACGTGTTTGTTCTGAAGTACAATTTACTCACGAAAACAACAATGGCATTTAATAGATCAAAAAAAAAAAAAAATGAAACACTCTCAACACAAATTGCCGTAACATCACGAGATTTAAGACATGAGCATGGCATATTGCTTCTGGTATTTTTTTTTTTTTTTTGTCAACCAAGCTGAACATCGGCAGCGGCGATACCGTTAATATCGACTTATCTATGTGCGATACCCAAAACACCGGCGGCCGAGAGAATAATAGACCCGTGTAGGCATTATAGTGGCTTAACTAATCCAATTCCAATTGTGAAAGTAGACAAAAGTAGTGACATTTCGGCTCAGCGGTTCAAATTATTAAAATCCCGGCGCCTCTTCGGGCTAAGCTTTGTGTCGCGCGTTTTACGAGTGTACGAATGTCGAACAGGTGGAAATACTCCATAACAACGGATACGACGTCGAAGTCCACGACGCCACGACCGAAGACGGTTACGTTCTGGAACTGCACCGTATACCCAGGAGCAAAAGTGGCCGGGACCCCGTCAAAAACCATCCGGTGTTCTTGCACCACGGTATTTTTGGGAGTTCGGCTGATTGGGTACTAGCCGGCGCCAACATGTCCCTACGTGAGTATAATATTTCCATGCGGCCCGTTAATCGGTTAACGGATACCGTGAACACCAATGTGTCCGAAATACATCGTTTTTCACTATGCGTATCCATATATAGCTATGCAACTCGCCGACGATGGGCACGACGTGTGGTTGGCGAATTGTCGCGGTAACACTTATAGTAAAAATCACGTGTCGCTGACCGTCAAAGAAAAAGATTTTTGGGATTTCAGGTAAAACAACTGCTCGCCGTTTAAAAAACCGTATTACCACATTTGTTCGGAATTATTACGCATTACCGGCTATAGGGGGCCATAAATTTAGAGATGAGCTGTCACTCGAGTTGGCGATATAATCGGCTGGGCATTATATTTTATTCCGTGTTTATAGTTTACACGAAATCGGAAAGTACGACTTGCCGGCCGCTATTGACTATATTTTATCGAAGACCAACACGTCGCAACTCCACTATATAGGCTATTCCATGGGAACGACGATGTTTTTCATAATGGCGTCGGAAAGACCGGAATACCATACCAAAATTCGATCGCAAATCAGTCTTGCACCGGTGGCCTACATGTCCAATTCCAGATCGATTATAAACTATATTGCTCCTTACGGGAAATATGTAAACGTAAGTATAACAGAATTTGGATTGCAAATAAAAATATATTTGAATAACGTTCAAATTATTATATTACCCATGTGAAATTAAAAACGTTTCAGTATTTTACCGATCCGTCATATTATTTGTTATCAATTGCAGCCGGTTGATTTTTATTTTTTATTGACATTTATTCGAAACTAACAAATTAAAATACAATTTATATTATATAAATTTGCACATTGTGTATTAAAAAAAAAAAAAATATTATCATTTTGACTCACTGGCAGCTCGTATACATGTGCACAAAGTGCAAGTGCACTATCTTCTTACCTACCAACAAGACATTTTGAAAATATTGAATCATAATAATACTTAGGTGGTACCTGTAATAATATGAAAATTATATTTCAAAATGTTAAGTAATTCAGAATATGAAAATGTAATATTTGGATTCGGTAAATTGGGTTATTTATAGTGTGATAAGGCCGCAAAAAATCGTGAGAAAATGTAAAAAAATGTAAAAAAAAAAAATCAAAGTTATTATCAGACGTTATCCGCAAGCATGTATCAAGGATTAAATTTGGGGGTGGGGATAAATAAAAATAATTTTGAATACGATTTCCATACGTTATATTGAAATACAAAAATCTTTTATTTTTAATTATCCTGACAAATAATTATAAAATATCATTTTTTTTTTTTTTATAATACAATACAATTCTAATCTAATCTATAATATAAATCTTTTGTTTTTTTTTTTAATTTTATTAAAACGAATACAGTACAACAAATTCTGCAAAGCAATTTTTCAACAATTTCGTCAGAGAAGAAAATGACAATAAAAACTAAATGTAGGCCCACGCTAGATTTAAATATTGTACACGTTACGAAATCTAAAACTAGAGAATGCCACTGCATTTAGTTAACTCGATTATCGGCTGCAAAATAATTCGGGGGTAGGGTACTTTATGTTAATTTTAGTTCAAAAACCGGTGAATGACCCTTAATATAGTTTTAAATAAATACTGATCTATTCGAAACAAAATATTTACATATTATGTATTAATTTACTATTTACATGTTACATTTTATATTTTCTAACGTGATTGAAAATGTATTTATAATATTATTCATACATAATAAAAAAAAAAAAATAAAAAATAAAAATAGACGATGCACTTGTGTGAAGACATTTGTACTGTTCAAAGGACTACAATTTGTTTTAATAATAATGAGGTATGTTTTTAAATAATTATCCTATACACAAATAATATGTATATAACATTTTTTTTAAACATAATTTGTATTTTTTAACCAATACCTGTTACTATTAGAAATAATATTAAAATATTTACTTTCAGCTCGTTTAAGTACGAATATCTGAGTATACTTGGTTAGGTTAGTCTAATCGTTTTTACTACTTTAGACAGTTTTTTTTTTTTTATTAGTATATTATAATATAATATTTGAAATACTCAAATATGTCGATTTCCATAATATAGGCTATGATTCAGACAATTTCGAACGGAAGGTTAATGCCCCATTCGACAATTCAATCGTACTTGGCGTTCACGATGTGCAGAGAAAAGTTAATGCGGAATTTGATATGCGCAAAATGTATCATATTTTCAATATGCGGGAGCGATCCATATGATTTCGATTCAGTAATTAGTTATTAAATTACATTTTATATCGTCGAGTTTTACCATACGATAATAAATATTATTGTTAAAATACAACTGGATTTTAAACTATATTTTATATATATATATATATTTCACAATGACAGGATTTAATCCCGATAATCTCGGGACACTATCCGGCCGGAACGTCGTCAAAGCTCGCCGCGCATTTTGCACAGTTTATGATGAACGGTAATAACGATGCTTATACAAGCTAAGAATCGTTTCTACTTCCTCGTATTTAATTTGATTACAGACAATTTCAGCCAGTACGATTACGGCCCTGCCGCGAACTTACATTATTACAATTCTACTATACCGCCAATGTATTATTTAGAGTCAAACCAAGTGCCCACCACATTGTTCTACGGAGACAACGATCTAATAGCTGATGTTAAGGCGAGTTATTTGTAGTATTTAACCATCACATTTTCCCTATCGAATTTATTTTATTTTATCCACAAATCTTGCAGGATGTAGCCAAACTGAAATCCCAACTTCCAAAACTGATGGACTTCATTCTAGTCGACAACCCGTACTGCAATCACTTGGACTTTATGTGGAGTATAAATGTAAATTCTCAAATAAATGACCCGATAAAGGCAATACTAAAGGAAACAGATACTATGGACTGGAAGTACACTGGTCCTAGTCCCTCTACCATGATTCAAGAAACCAACAACGATGAGCCAAGCAACACCGTTGATCGGATGCCAAACTCGATAAACAACATGAAGCATTTACCGGATCTGGATTTTTTCGAGGATAATTTAGACACTATTATTACAAAAACTATGCCTCGGTCTGTTGAAAAGAATGATATAACAGAGTTTCAACGACAACGAGACGTGTTAAATATAATTTTGAGAAATTTGATGAATTTTGTAAAGTCTATCGATATGAAAAAGAAATCACTCCGGGATGGGTTTACTAACGAACTGTCTGAGTGGAACGATCACGTCGTCACCAGGTTGGCTAGGATCCAAAAATTTTTTTCAGGGGTTTAAACTTTAAACCAAATTTTTATTTAGCGACGAAATATTTCAACAAATATACATTACTCTCAGTTTTGACAATTGATATTCTGTACCTCAACCATTTTTTTTTTTTTTTTGTACTCATTTTGTCATTTACTAGCGGTAAAACGTTGGTATATAGTATATAATTGTATAATTTATTAGTTTATTTGAAATGTATTAATTTTAAGAAATATAGGTATATATATATATGTACATTAGTGAACCGGTTACGATACATTGTTTGGACAATTTTTCTAGATTCTCAACACTTTTTCTAAAAAAAAAATATAAAAACTGACTACAAGTGAGGGTACATTGGGTTTTTCCCTGTCGATTTCTAGGTTATAACCTTTCTAATCTTACCGTTGATCGAGAACTGCTAACTGCTCAGAATCAGATATTTTTTATTGCGATTATTTATCTTTGTTGCTTTTAGTATAAAAACTAAATTGCCCTATACGATGGCAATAGAATATAGTATATATTATTTTTTAATAGTATGACTTTTCTGCATCTAAAACAGAGTTGTATACAGATTTGCATACTACAGGCGGCACAATATGAATGTTAGGTTCAAGTTATTCGTGGCAATGTATTCCAGTGTTTAAGGAGTTGCACATAGGCAATTATACAAATTTTATAGAAAAAAATGAAAATTTATCAACTTCAAAATACTCAAACTGACACGTATTGAAATTTATTGTGTCATCATGATTGAGACTAACATGTTTAAGTACGGACAAATCACAGAACGTATAGGGGAGAACTATATAATTAACTATATCGTAGAGTATTTTTTTTTTTTTTTTGTTTTGATAACATCACAAAAGCACATCCTAATAACTTTTAATAAATAAATGAGAAACCCAATATTTACAAATCGTACATTTTATTATGAAACCGGTGCACAGCCTAACACAGAGGAGGGTATTTCGTTAGCTTTGGACGAGACAACTCACAGACAACGCGAAATTGTATTTCGACCACAATCAGTAAAACACGACACGATAGTCATGACTAAACAATTCCCCCCCCTCCCCCCGATAGAAGGCTGTAAACATTTACTATCTCTTAAGTAAATATGTAATTGATAAATTGAAATAAACAAAACCAATGATGGCTCTAAAATATGTAGTTTAATATTTTAATCATTATAAAATATAATTTCACTTTAAAAATACGGAATTCCGGCAGTGGGCTCTTCTTCGATATCGCATTCGTTTACGCCTCTGAGAACTTTAAACGTCCCATTGTTTCCAAATTCTAGTCCCCAAGAATTCACCAACAACCAATAAGGCATGCCGTTTTCTCGACCCCATCCAATTACTTTTACAGAGTGTAGTCCCATAAACGATGCATTTCTCGTCTTTCTGTAAACACCTATTTAAAATTTAATTTGTAATTTCGTTCAAACTCGTATGGTAGATAAGAGATAGAAATACACGTGTAACATAAACTTTTACCAGAGCCATAACTAAAGAAGTCGTCGTAAACCATAAACGTCGCTTCTATGGGTCCGTATGCAAGTATATCTTGCTGCATACTATCAACAGTGAGAATATATGCGTTCATGGCTTCGTCCGATAAACGCAAACATTAATTGTACAATAATTGAAAACTAAAATGTGTGGATACTCAATAATATATAGTTACATGTATGATGGTCGTATTTATAGTTGATAGTTTTATCTCCATAACAGGTATTTGAGCATTTGGGATATGCCATTTTTGATTGGAATATGCACGAGCTTTCTCCTTCGTAGTTAATTGAACAAGGCGGTATTTCATAAGGTTGACAGCCCTTGATATTATACAGGCACGTCGTTTTAAAATGTTAATTATTTGTCTATTTCGTAATATTATTTACATCGGATGTGTTATATTTGCCCCCGGTGACTA
Organism: Tuberolachnus salignus; assembly: GCA_956483605.1. NCBI lineage: Eukaryota > Metazoa > Arthropoda > Insecta > Hemiptera > Aphididae > Tuberolachnus > Tuberolachnus salignus. Next base: position 27,200,012 of record OY101430.1, on the reverse strand, counting down.
CTCCGTGAATTATGAAGTTTTCCCAGGCTGAATACGGGTCGCCTCCGTCACAACCATATCCGCAGAGGGTACAACAGAATGTCAACTCTTCAACGGAAATTGACTTATTGAACTTGCCTTTCGTCTTTATACACAATCGGTCTGCGAACGCTCCTGTAGTACTATGTGCCTAAAATTTTCATTAAATTAACATTGGTATGTGATAATGAATATTAACACATTAAACTTAACCCAACAAGAACCGCAGTTGCCCTGATTACGAATTTCCCCAATCGTTTTACAATAAGGCCATTGTTTTCTCGCATCGAATGTGTCTGGAATTTCGTTTCTATTAACATACAACGGATGAGTTTTCTTAATTCGACGTTTTGAATTTGTAACGTTGGATTTTCTTGATCCTAACAAACGTACAATATGTTCTCTGGGTGTATTTGGGTGAAAATTTTGTTTCGTCTAATACAAATGAACAAATTAATCGACTATGATTGAAATTATACCTATAATTTATATATTGACCTATAATATTCATACTATAACAATATAATGTTCTACCCACGCCGTCATATTAAATAAAGAAATATTAACAAATTAAATAGCTTTACAGGAAATAATTTGTGTTAAATTAATTGATAAACAAAGAAAACATAATTATTATAATTATTATGGATTTATACGCACGGGTATAACAAATAATAAGTTTAGTTTGTTCAATTAATATGAAGAAAAAAATACTATACTATAGAATATAATTTATTAATTTTACCTTCCATTGCGTAGCAATTTCATTAATTTGCTGTATTCGCTCTTTACTTAAAAATGCCGCTTGTTCCGTGAACACTAAATAAAAATTAAATAAAACTATAATAAACAAAATTACAAATTTAGACATTACCTAATTTATATTAAAAATAAATTATGTTTGAGGTTTAATACAAATATCCACGTAAATGTTTAAAATGACTACCTATTGTAAATGATTAATTCAATACTAATGATAAATGTTATTTTATGAATTATCAAGGCCCACATAAATAGAATACTCCACTCCTCAATCCATGTGTCGAGATACTCAGCTTATCTTTTCTTTTATTTATATAGTCCAATAACAATAAATACCTAATAAACATTTTAGCACTTTATATTACACACAAATTTTACATTATCTTCGAGTTTTTAATAAAAAAAATATCAATATCTACAGTGCTTTGATGGCTCATAACATACGTAGTAAAGATTTGAACTATCTGCATTTAATATTAATGAATTCTCCACAACAATATTTTTTATAAAACTAATTCACGATATACTACCATAATTTAAATCATTTTTGGATTTTACTGTTTTTAAGATCCACAGATTTTTTAATACAGACATCTGACATAATATAGAAGTTAAAAACAAGTATATTACATATATATATATATATACTGGTATTTTGTATCACACTTGGTTGAACACCCTCACTGCAATACCCATGTTAAATAAGTATGTCACGTTTTAATTTAATGTTAAAGTTTAAATAGATTATAAGGATTATAGGGATTCATTTGTCAATGTAATTTTATTATATAATTTTTTTTTTTACTATATTCAATTTTTTTATTTAACAAAGTTTGTAAAAATAATTTTTTATTTTTATTTTTAATTATTTTAGTTTTTAAATAAAGTTTATAAAAAGATCATAAAATAAAAGTATGTGAAATAATATCAGAAACCGGTTTTTAAAGTCGAAAAGTATAAGAAAATGTTTTTAAAGTGAAATAGTACACCCGCTGAGCCAGAACCGGTAGACTTGCATTACTGGCATATCTACATAGGACACAATGTATATTAAAAATAATTGTATGCTGTTGCAGAAGATGGACCCGGAATCATCATTGCCCAGAGCCCCAAGAATCCAAATTGGCGGCATGAAAATTTTACGGTTTCCCAAACAAACTCATAAGACTAGTTATAAACTGTAATTTGAACACATTATATAAGGCGGGTCATTCAGGAAAAACATTTAAACGGTTTGAGGTAAATAATGGATTAAGGCAAGGGGCGCGTTACCTTCTACCCTTTTCAACTTAACCTTGAAAAGAGTATTAAGAGAAACACAAGAAAATAGGAAAATAGACAATACCTCTATATTATTAGTTTGTGTTGATGATATTGTTATCCTCAGAGAATACAAAACAGAATTAATAACAATCAGTGCTAGAAAATAATAATTATAATAAAATATGGTATTTCAAATTAATAATAACAAGTTCAACAAATAAAAATATTAAAATTATATTAATTTCCTTATTTTTCGAAATCATCAACAATATTTTCACTTAAATCTGGACATAGATGTTTAAAAATTTACTTTACCATACTTAATATATGTATAATTTATATAGTATAGATATAGTTACATAAATTAATATAGAACAAACATTGACGTAAATGTTGTATTTAATCATCAACTTTTCTATCTTTGTTAGATTTTTCTTGAGAACATATTTCAGGATTGGGAAATTCTAGCTGTACGGTCACAGGCCCATCATTCACTATTTCAACTTGCATATTTTTTCCAAATGCTCCATCTAAAACAATTATTATGTAATATCAACTATAAAGTATGTGTACAAGTTACAAATAAAGTATATATTATAAAATATATGGGAAAGTGTGTCTGTATAGTACTTTGCCACAGAAAAGTTTTCTTGTTAACCACGGTTATAATGTCATCTCAACAAAGTGCATGAACGGTAAATATTCATATTCATATAACCTCATCAATACAAAAAAACAAACATAATTTCACATTGATAGTATTAGTATGGATAAGAACCATAAAGTCTATGATAAAATACAGTTATGATACTTAACTATTTATGTAGTACTAATATTACCTTTAATTTTACTTCCATCATGATATGTACGTAAAGCATTCAAAAAATAATGATAACTTTGAATGGCAAGATCACTGGGCATTGCCATATGAAAATCTAATTTGTTACCTTTCAACTTATAACACAATGTAAATTGACTAATTGATAATATTTCATAATTCATGTCGGTTACATTGCAATGCCATTTTTTTTCACCATCATCAAAAAGACGCAGCTTTAATATTTTCTGTACCCTGTAATAATACATAATATTATAATAATAAAATAGGTGAATTTTTTTTACATCCAAGTAAATATACAAATTATCAAATGTCCTAGTTAAAATGAATTCATACGTTTTAATTATTTTTACAAATAATGGAAAATCACCACATTGTATAATATTACAAGCAGATACTGCATTAGATACTTTACAATTTACTTTTTTTTTTCTTCTAAGATTAGGGGCTATTTTAACCAATGTAAATGTTGGTTTTTAATAAAGTTTACAAGATGATAACCAAACAATCATTTGGCCAATGATTATCAGCCATAAATTCAGATTAAACATCTTCATCTATGTTGGTGAAAACTATCTCGTTAGGTACTAAAAAAGATTTTTTTTTTTTTTTAAATGTGCAACAACATAAAAGAAGCCTAAGAAATTTAGCTAATAGATTATGAGCAATATGCATATAAGCTTAAAACAATACCTAAGATACTTATAATAGATTTATTACCTAATCATAATATTAAAATAAATTCTATTTACTTTCTTACATGGCATCAACATCTTTTTTCTCATCAGTCTTCTGAAAACCAACCAACAAGCACAAACCTTTAGAAATTGAATTCACTTCAATACCATCCACTAAACAAAAAATATTATATAAACCAGTATCATTACCTATGATATTATTTATTTGAATTAATAACCTACATAATTTTCTACATTAATTGTTATAAAGAATATACAGTATACGCTAATATTATAGGCTTTCTAGCATAAAACATTTGAACTCAAACGGTCTATAAAATACAATAGTAGTATGCCAACCCCATGCTATTATATTATTATAAAAATAAAAAAGACCTTATGATTTGAATAGAAACACATTTTGAACTCATTGCATAAATAATATGTTTTCATCAATGTTAATAGTTACCTGAAACTTTGGCTTTTAGAACACGTTGAACAACTACTTTCATGATGTATAAAAAAAAAACGATTTTCTCATTCGTAATTTATCAATTAGATTAATATACGAAATAAAACGTGTGCGATTGAATTAAAATACGAAAATTCACGAGTAATAACTGTTCAAATTATTGATAAGAGGTACATTATTGATAAGATTCACGAGTAATAACTGATAATATTATTGATAAGTAGTACCTTATTGATAAGTGTACGTTGGGATGCCTATAAAAACATTGAGGAGCGACCTAAAGCGGTAGTCAAAGAAATGGATGAATACACGAATGTCATTTTTTTTTTTTAATTAAGTTGCCCGTTGTCCCGACAATTTTTCTCAAGACACCAAAATGTCTCATTTTTAAAAAAAAAAAAAAAAATTCCCTTTTTATCTCGTGATAATAAAACGATATATTATTTTAATATTTTATCACTCTTTTTCATGTATACATTTTTTCAATTCCATATGTGGATAAAATAAAAATCTACAACAATAGGTATAATGATAGGTATATTGTTACTGCATAATTACTGCGCAAAGCTCGATAAAAATACACGACAATTTGTTTGAAACGAAAAAACACGGACAATCGTAATTTATTTTTTACTATAAAAACAAAATAAATATAATATATCTGAACACTTTTACCGACCTTCGTTCGGAATTGTTTTTCACTAGCAACGGTTCCTCGTTGTGTACAGATACAAGTTAAATTCCTCTCTATATCCTACATTCCCAGTTTCCCACCAACAACAGTGGCCCACATATGGTGCCACAAGTCCGTCTTTTCAATTGGATATTTGCATCAATGTCTAGCAGTTTCGCTTCGCTTGATGGACTTGTAAGGTGCCAGTAAAATATTTCCCAAATAATTCGTTACGCGTTTCGTACAAGAAAATTAACGCTGTCGTGCAGCTGATAACACGCCACGGTAATATGACGTATTATCATAGCATCATAGTTTTCATAGATTTATATGTTACTGAAAATGCATTTTCGTGTTCGTTGAGAAAATCACGAAATAAGAAAACCCATTCAATTTTTAAACTAGTTGCTGTTCCGTGGACTTTTTGTGTAATATTTATTTAACTTTTGTTGTTTTTTTTTTTTAGGCATTCTGCGTCGCGATCATAATAAGGTTTTGTAAAACGACCTACGGCCAGAAGAGGCGTATTTAGGCACAGTTCACTCTATAGGCCCGGACCTAGAGCGGTGACATGTTTGGAGGCGGCAAATTTTTTTCATATTTTTTTATTACAAAATTACAAAAAGTATTTTTCATTTGATGAATTCAAATTTGACTAATTTTTTTAAGTAGACATATTACTGTTATTATTATTATTATTATTATTGTAAGCGTCTCGGAACTAATAGAATATGTTATTAGGTTACAAGAACGTTTACCTGGATCATATCGAAAAAGCATTTTTAACAAAATCTATTCATTTTATATATTATTTAGAATCTTTAAATTAACAAATTAATTGCATTTCTTCTCTACAGATCTGTAAATTATTAAATTATTATTATCTGGAAAATTCGCTTGCGGATGTACAGATATAGCACTTAGAATATATGTTTGTACGCCAATTTCTAACTGTACTGCTGAACGTTTTTTTTCTTGTCTAAAATTAATAAAAAATAATTTACGATGGTCTATGGGTACTGGAAAACTGTTTAAAACTGGTACTAAAAATAGTTTGGCAATATTGACTATCGAAGCGGATTTGCTGTTGACTATAAATATTGTGACGGTCATTGAATATGAATCCCATTTTCGAATTTTAAAATTGTAATTTTATATTCTTTAATTAATTTCTCAAAAAACTATTATTATTTTTATTATCTTATTGTTAATAGCATTAAATGTGTAAAACATTAAATACGTTTAGATAATTCGAAAAATATCACAAATAGAAATGTATTTTAAAAAACAAGTAAAAAAAAAAAAAAATCAAAATTATTATAGTCTAATTTACATAATATATTACTTGTTGACACGGCAAAAGTTGTTTTACTCATAGTAATTGTTTAAGGTAGCATGCCTTGAAATGAATAAAATTATTTAATTAATTTTTATAATGTAAAAAAATTGACCTAAAGATTTGATTTTAAGATATAAAAAACAGAAATCTATACGTTTAAATCCAAATTTTTGATTTTAAATTTAGAAATACAAATTTATCCGGAATTATTGGATTTTTGGATAATCCGGATTTATGTCGCATCACTAATAGAGATATTAAGTTAGGTTAACCACCTTATGAAATACTTGCACTTTTTCCATTACATTTTATTTTAATATTTATTTTATAATGAAACTGAGGTCACTCGGATCGTTTTTTATTTTTTATAAAAACAATGACTTATGGTTAAAAAACGAAATGCGACTTTTTTTCACATAGCCTCCTCCTCAACCCCTCTTGGACCGTATTTATATAAAATTGCACATAATTATTTATAATACGTATGTGTCGGATTTTTGTTTTCAAATGAATTGTCTATAATTAACGTATGGACCCCCCTTGTAAATGTTTCGGTTGCGCGTCATAATCTAAATCGAATTTTGTATTCGTCGCGAATAAAATGCCATAGCAAAAAAAAAAAACGAAATGCCTTAAAAATACCATACAACCTAGAACAAGCTCTAAACGAAGACAACACGACAATAATCCTAGCTGTTCTAACTGAAATTAATATTGAAAACCTCCCACCGTTGTTAATGTCAATATGTAAATTAAAAAATAACACTTATATATATATATTATTTATTTTTTTTTTTAAATTATGTATAATCTACACTACAACGCGGCTACTAACCTTAGACGTCGAAGCCTATTACAATAAATTTAACAAAAAAAAAAAAAACATACGCCGTATATACTATAGTGTTTACACTAGGATAATATTATGATGGATATTGTATAGGTACCGGTGTATCTCAGCTGCATTATTACGTTATTATATCGTCGTGTCGACTTGAAGGTGTATAATATATGAAATATACACACTACGATAGAGATATATATATATATATAATATTGGAAAAAAAAAAAAAAAAAAGAGATAAATCATCATCGTACCGTACAATTACTATTATAATGTTCGGCGGCGGTTCGGGGTTTATCCGCCGCCGGCGCTGCGGGCGCGCCGCCCGTGACATTATACGCGCCTATCGATCGATCCGCCAGTCACACGACTCGCCCCCGTCGACGCGTTGTCGTGGTACCTGTGGAACCGGAGAGGAACCGTCGTCGTGCGTCGTGTTTTATGCGGGTCGTATCGTCGAAAAAGGTAAGAGAGACCGAATAAAAACAACAACAATACACTCGCGGTGTATTAATTTTTTTTTTTTTTTTTTAATTTTTTAAAAAATTATTCTTTCATTATTGTTTATTGCCCGGGCAATTATAGCCTAGTATTCAATATCGTCCAGACCGATTGTACGGCGCGCGTTCAACTACCCGGCTGCGGGCGCCCAACGCGATAATTCATATGTTAATTATAGCCGTTTGATCGCGAACCGTGGCCTATGTACACCTGGCGCACGTACTAGCGAAAAAGAAGAAAGCAAAAAAAAAAAAAAAAAAAAATTAATTAATTAATTCCGGTAAAAATATCGCACAAACGGTCCCCGGACAGTGTGCACATTTTCCATTCAGTGTCATATGTTATACCGGCACGTACGGTGCTTATAGTGCTTATTTCATCCCGCCCACCATACCCTGTGTTTTATAATATTGCCCTGTCGTTTATAAACGGTTTGTTATATTGACGGTTTTTTTTTTTTTTTTTTCTATCTTGTGTCCCGTCAGGCGTACGAAAAACTCCACAATTATGGCGACGAACGTTGTCATTCTGTGCGTCGCTTTGGTGCCCGTCTGTGTCGTCGCGTTCGGCACATACTCGGGAAATACAAAAGTAAGTGCGTTTACATTAACCGGGTATATTGTGCGTACAATAATACTACTAAATATAATATTACTGTCCGACGTGTACCGTATACATACCGTATGCGGCCGATCCGTCTCGCGAAAATATGGTAGGGTTCTCGCTCCTAGGCCGTCTTGGACATTGCGATGATCCGAACCGTCACGTTTGATCGGTGTACGGGGTAGGAGGCAGCAGACGAATCTAGAAGAACCGAACGAAAATATGGAAATCGCTCGTGCTCCGGCGGGCCTGTCCACGTCGAAACGAGTACCTCCATACGCGTATTACGTCCCCAACATAACCTACATCCGGCAGAGTCCTCATTGGGATATTTCGAAATATTATCGGTTAGGTACGGGCGAAAATGTTATTGTTATCATAGGCAGAAATCGTTATGGTTTAATAATACTGTTCAGATGGCTCGGCTATAAAGGACCTACTGTCCGCGCGTATAGGCGCCTGTTTGATGACCTATTTATTTAATAATAGGCACCCTACGTAGGTGGGTTAGGATATGCTGGCGACCGCCATTTCGTGTTTGTTGATTTAAGAAAAAAAAAAAAAAAAAACAATTCGTTCTCGGACAGATTAATATGGTATTAATACGACGGTTTGCACACCCGGAGGGCTCCAGAACATCCGGTAGCGCGAGCAGCTGGCCCAGTGTCCACCCCGCGGTACCATACGGTAAAACCGTCGTCGTGGATTGCTCCGAGATTAATGCGATTTATTTAAGTTTTGCGAGTACCCGTAGAAAGTACGGTAAACAAAATCCGGGTTATCCGATAAATCCCGGATATACGGTTTATCGGATATCGAAATCCGAAATTTTCTGTTTTCAATTTTTTTAAATCTAAAACTTGGGTTTAGACCGTACAGATATCTGCTTTTTTTAAATCTTAAAATCAAATCCTCGGGTAATTTTTTTTTGTTTACATTATGTAATTAATTAAATAATTTTATTCGTTTCAAGGCGTGCTACAACAAACAATTCTTATTTTGTTTTTATTTTTTTTTTCGGGTGTACTCGGTTTTTAAAATACATTTCTATTTGTGATATTTTTTTATAATTGTAATAACGTATTTAATGATTTACACATTTAACGCTATTAACAATAAGATTATAATAATAGTTTTATGAGAAATGAACTAAAGAACATATAATCACAGTTTTAAAAACCAAAATATGGATTCAGATAAAAATTCGGATTTTTCCCATCAATAATTACAATATTCAAATATTCACCATTCTGTAGAAAATATATTTATATTTCAAATAATTAAATAAAATATTAATTATATTAATAACCCCCCCACCCACCTCTAAAAAATATATCGGTGTCAGTAATCACCTATACATTTGTACGTTGAATATTGAAGCAAAACTTGAAACCATCGAATAGGTTAGTTGACATTGCGAACAATATGGACGAATGATTTGTACCAAAAATATGATTAAAACATACTTTCGGCGAAAGACACTGATAAATAAAATCGGAAAAATAACGAAAAAGTCGTATTATTTCATTAGAGCCCGTTACAATATATTTACTTCAGTTATCGATTAAAAAAAATAAACAACAAAACCCGCATATGCCATCCAACCGTTTTTAACAGAATCTATTTCGGTTAGTTTATTGTAGTCCTATAATTTATAATTTATAATATTCAATAGATTCGTTGTATAAATATTCATTTTTTTAGTTTGGATAACGTTCGATTAACCCCGCTCTGGTCCCCTCGTCGGTATTCCACTGACCGCTGACGTGGAGATTTGGCAGCGCAAAATTAAAAATTTAATTCGTGTCAAAAATAAAGTTTATCAAATCGTAAACGACGTCCGACAGACTGCCTTAGACTATAACGAACGTGTAAAAATATCTAAAATGTCGCACAGCTGAGTTCACGGGGGCATAAAATATGCAGTTTTTACTTCAAATACTTGGTCCTGTACAATATATATATATATTTTTTTTTGTAAATCCGAAAAATTACGTCGAACATTATAGTATATATTATTGTAATAAACGTGGACTGTTTGGAAATTAAATTTTAATTATTATATTGGTGACAAATCGTTTGTTACTAATGTATATATATATAACTATAATCTCTAAACTCTCTAGAGATTACAGGGATAGAATCCGATCGAATTCCCTCTGTTACTTTAAGCACTGTTGTCAATATAAAACAATAATTCCAAACGAACCTTTTGTCGAAATAAATTCTGGTTTTACGCCCCGGTGTAATATATAATATCGTAGACATTTTGCGGCGTACATACGTAATTACTGTTTTTAGTTGTTGCTTGAACGCTCAATTAAAACTTTTTTAAATTATCATGTTATTTACACATGACGTACCTATGTCGTATAATATAACGTTATTATTATCCGCCGTTTAGTTATATTTAACCAACTATTTTCGTCATCCGGCTGACCTAGTCAATTTAAAAAAAACTGTTTCCATCTTATTCATTCAACGCGTTTTATTTTCCTGTCCAAAACCAATATTATTTTGCTCTTAAAAATAAATTTAAGTATTAGAGTTACGCTGGTTATTGTTTACGTTTGGTACGTTTGAATGTACACCGATTGATTTGAGTAAAAATTATATTATCTTGTGTTTTAATAGTTTATTTTTCATCAATGAATTACATTTGCTCTTGCCAGTGGCGTATTTATTTGGGGGGGGGAGCAATCAACTCTGGCAAGCAATATATTGGCGGGCGCATTTTAGCACACCAGTAAACAAAATAATTTTCCGTTTTGCAAGATGAAATTCATCTTGCAGTCGTTCGAAATAAATACTTTTTTAGTTGTACTGGATTCGTTACAATAGAGCTTGAAAGGCGTATAAATGCGTACAAAAATCAAAGTAATACTTTGTTTGGATTCGCGTTCAACATTACTAAGTTGTCAGTTTTAGAAATAAGAAAAATACGTAGAGATAGCTGGCCGATGGTAAGAATTTGTAGAATCCCTATGTTTAGATGAGAAATTGAGAACTCGGATTTAACGATATCTTGACAAGAACATGAAGATTTACAAGAAAGAACGACAATAATAAGATTTTGGAATTTGCATATGCATTATAAGAATCACGAAAACAAATAAAGCACCTGGGTCAGACAACATAAATAATAATATTTGCTAGTAGTTTTAGTCTGTCTATAAATATTTTTGTTATGTCTATTAAAATTATGAATTGTATTTGAATATTAAATGTTATTTAAATAAAATTTGGGCACATTTTTTAGCAGCTTTCATAATTTTTTAATCGTCGTACATATTGAAGTTGACTGGAATAAGTCCTTCCAGTGGCATGACACCAGCAAGCCTTTGATTAAAACGAGTATTCGTCGATTCAATTATAAAGTCGAGAAAAGGAATAACGGTGGAACATTTAAAATATATATTTTTGAGTTCTCAGAAGTAAAATTAACTCTTTGAATTTGTCTTTTGCATACTCGAGGCATATTTATTTGTCAACATTAACACTCTTACCCAATGCGACAATGTGATTAAATACTGAATAGTATTATACATAGACACGGGCCGCTATAGCCCCATTTGGCTGTGCCACTTTATTATACATATCGTTTGTTTGCTACAACAACGCCATAACACGAAAAAAAAAAAAAAACACGATTTTACACAAAACGAATATTAAAATTTAATTTACAATGAGGCGAGAGATGATTTATCATGTTTAATGTTTATATTGCTTTAGAAACTTATTCTAATGGAAGATGAGTGTTATAATACACTATATGCATGCTTTCAATTCTCACCAACAACAATATTATTACTATAAAATTAGGAGTTAGTTGAACCTTATGACACTATTGATGCAACAAAAAATTTTTAGTTGTGAGTTATTTGGTAATATGGCTAATTTTGTATGTTCACTTATGTATGTCGTTCTATCAGTATAGAGAAAAACACCAATACTATTATTATTATTATTTGTAAACAACTCAAAAATGACGATATTTGTGTTATGTCGTTGTTGTAGCAAACAAACGACATATATGTACCAATAATATTCACTTCATAATTTTCTATAGTCCGCGCCTGGCAAACACGTATTTTTAGGATCAATTTTCGGGGGTGGGTTAAAATATTTTTAATATATGAACTAAAAATATTTTGGACACAAGTGGACACAATAAAGCTAAACCTGTTAGATTAGGTTGAAGTCGACACTGGGAGTGTTCCAAGTATAGATATTAAATGTTTGTCTGCAAGTTCTTTATTGGGTACCGTTTTCCATTTTTCCATCCACACCTTCAATTCGGATTCAAAAGTGTCATAAGTCGGTAAAAAGCTTTTGTAAAAATCGATGCATTTTTTAAAGTCATTGCTACTTGGATTTAATTTAATTAGAAAACTCGGAAGCAAGTTTTGTAAACCAGAAATAATGTAATTGTGTTTTATAAACCGTGTTAACCAAGATATTTGGAATTTTCATATTGACACAACCGGAAAATTATAATTTGAAGAAGGAAGCCATGGGGGTTTTTTTTTAATAAATCGTACTTAAACATATTTTCAGTTGTTCTAACATCTACATACCGTTCAATATCTCAAAGTTCTGGTTATTCTTACTTTCTTTTAAACTTTTTTCAGTAGTAGACGCGCACGGAAACTTCTTCCGTAAAATTAATTCTGAGTGCAATTCAGCTTGATTATTTTGGTGGGCATGGGAAAAAAAAAAAAAAAAAAAAATGAAATATCGACGACTGAGTCGGCATACTTTGTTTCATTTTTCAAGAAATGTATGAAATATAATGTAACAGTAAACAGATACATAGTTATCAGAATCAAATGAAAATACACGTTATACGTTTATATTATTATACAATACTTCTGAAAAACTCATAACCGGCGAACAATTGTAGTTGTAAACCGATTAAGTCCGCCGTACCGACAAGATTCAATCGTGAAGATTGGCAATAACCCCGTACGTTTGTCGTTTTCTAACATTTAATTAAAACCCGTAATGGCTAGCGGGGAAACACGGTAAATGTACCAAATACTTAAAACAAACTGTAGTCGGTCTTCGTAATATTACACCTGCTTTGGGTCGAACGGGAGGCGGTGTGTTGAACCCCTATCGCCTGTGTACGTCGGGGGGCGGGGGGGGGCGGGGCGGGGCTCGATGCCCGCCTAACGTGCAATTTAATGTCCGGACGTATATTATGTTATTTTTAATTTCCATGACGCGCGGAGGACTCCGAGTACATGCGGGGTAAACTTCTGGAGAACGTCATAAGCCAATTAGAAAGCGACATTGTCAAGTCGGAAATGGACGGCACGTACGCGCGGATGAAGACGAACGAACAAGAGCCCACGGACTCGACCGACTACGAGGAAGAGGCGGCCGACCAGACGAACATTATGCCGTCGATTCGGGACAACGAGTACATCGAGCACAGTTCTCTGTGGGGAGCGCAATACATGAGCGGTACGAATGAGCGTGTTTTGCCGCCCCGTTTGCCGTGGTTAATTGCCGCGTACATTTTTTTTTTTTTTTTGTTATTATCCCGTTCGTTCGCTTACCCATACGTTTGTCGTGTACGCGCAGGCGGCGCGGGCGAAGGCGCCCAGACGCTGAACCCCGAAAATCCGGCCAGGAACACCAACGAAGTGAAAACGGACGCCACGTTGCCGGCTTACTGCAATCCGCCGAACCCTTGCCCGGTGGGCTACACAGGTGAGTGTATTTAAGCGTGCCTGCGCGTTACTATTGTAGCGCCGCCGTTAGATATTGAAACAGTTGCCAAACCGCGTATTGTGACGGACAACATGACAGACCACTGCGAATATAGGGGAAAAAGTAATATATTTTTTTTTGTTTATCTCAAAATATCACACCTACTTAGTGACTGTATGTATAATTTCGTCTTCGACAAAACTGTCTTTGGAATTGTGCCGTTTGACGGATTTAAATTTCGATTCTTTAGGTTCTTAACCGCGACATGTTGGAAATATAAATCGTATTGTTTTACTGGAGAAGGTAAAACAATTGTCTTGTGCGCACGGTAGAGAGAAAATACAAATTAAAAACCAATTGCAACGTATTCTAGTAAGAACCTAAAAAAAATCATAATACGTTTTCTAAATTGAAATCCGTCATACGCAATTCCCACTGTTTTGACGGGCTATTCGGTCTAATACGTTATATTTGTCCATACATTTTCCCCCTCGAGTGAGCATTGGGCAGTATATTAGAAAAAAAAACACATAAGGTGTCACACCTTAGAATGTAAAAAATGTTCAAATTGTAAACAAATTTGGGGAACCGCCAGCAATCCCCTTAAGTGTTCAACAATTTTGAGTGTATACTTTCACATTTTTTTCACTAAACTGTACGCGGGTACATTATAGCAACAATATAAGTACATATTAGACCTGTCTAATATCATTTAATTTATTGAAATATTTTATATTATTTATATAAAATACAAAATACAATCATTACGAGGTACTACATTTAAAGTTATATGCATGATGTGTAGGTCATCCTTGTTGTCTACTTGGTTTTTTTCTTTTCTTTAACCCCTTAAAATCTTTACTGCACTATCTCATTTCCAGAAGAGGATGGCTGTATAACAGATTTCGAGAACACGGCAGCGTTTAGTCGGGAGTACCAGGAGTCGCAAGAATGTATGTGCGATTCTGAACACATGTTCGAATGTGGACGATCAGCTACAGATACTGGCACCAAACAAAATGCCAGCGAAGACGAACTAGTAAAACCATTCCAGGTAATACCATATAAGTCATAGATTAGTCGGTAGTTATGCTGGCAATAATAAAATATCAAAAACAAATTTTACCAGACCTAGTAATCTTCAAAAGTCCCTAGACTTGCCTAGACTAGACACCAAGCCATGGATAGACCAAATATTTGAGGGAAGTTTTAAAATTTAAATTGTATTTTAACATAGTTTTAAAATAGTAATAATAATACAAATTAATAAAAATAATACGTACAACATTTATATAATTTAGCGAATTCAGGACAGTTCTTTTTTCGTGGAGTTTAATTTTATATATATTTTTTAAATAGTAAAATATAGTGTTTAATATATTTAATTACAGGTTACAACTAGATTCAGCCATAGGCCATCATCGGGTAACAGAAATAATATTTTAAATACAATAATACAACAGCAATAACAGCAATATTGACTACTGTTACCGTATTCTTGTATTAAAAAAAAAGAAAATAATAAATATTATTTCTGTTACTTCACGATACAGGCCTATGCCTGAAACTAGTTGTAACTTGTAATTAATTCTAGTATCATATCTGTATTAATACCAGTGAATTCCTATATCTTAGTATTAAATCTTTCTTTTCCATTTTAATAAAAACTAAAAAATTACTAAAATATGAGTGAATTGAACATCTTACCCACATCTAACTCTTGACCTAACCTAACCCTCCTGCAATTGGAAATATATAACAGACATCTCATGAATCTTCCTGTAGTGGTTAGGTTCATGGGAATAATGATCAACTTCCAATTGCATAACGAAAATTGTATTTTAGGCTATTTTGAAATAGTTTATTGAAATAATGTTTGTTTTTAATCACATTAGGCGGATGACGAACACAAAAATTCAGTTGCAAAAAAATACCATGTCAAAAAGGCGAGTTTTTTTTTATTAGTTTTGGAAATATTGGGTGGGATTATAAAACAATCTCATTTGTTTGTTTTTTTTTTTTTTTTTTTTTTTTTTTACAGGCTTTCAATCCATATTTGCAGGGAGAATTTTTACCAATAGCAGCAAAAAAAGGAATAAACATCGGATTTTAACATATCTTAATCCAAATGACCAATTATTTAATTAATCATATTAGACAATTCAAATGAAAATGTCATAAACAAAAAATATATTTATATATATATTTCAACCAGTTTGGCTAATAAGTAAAATGTTACCTGATAGATTATATATTTATTACATTATTATATCCATAATTAAAGTTAAAGATATGACCAAAAGATAAAACAAAACACTATATAATGAATTAATAAATTATAGCCTATAATATTTATTTTTAAAGAGTAGAAAAATATTTTTTTAATTTGTTTAAAATATCTTTAGAATTGTAATGGTTAGGATATATTGCCAGCGACTTCTTCACCATAGCGTAACTTGTTTGGTGATCACCTTCCTAAAAAAAAAAATATTATAAATTTAGAAGCATAATCTATTGTTATAAATTAATTATATAATATCTTATATTATCTTTAAAAAAATTTCGTTGGTACATATAAAAAAGATATATATTCATATTCATTGATGTTTTTTTTTTTTTTTTGTATATAGGAATTTTTGTCCAAAAAATTCAATAGACCAATTTATTTTAGATCAAATATTTAATATATATTTTTTTAAAAAAAAAAATGGGGTATATAGGGTAATTTATTTTATAGCTAATTTTAGAGCGATAAATCTATAAATTATTACAACCAAAAACAATTCTTAGCAAAGTTTGGTTCAACATGTTTTAATAAATGTAAAGTGAAAATTGTATCAATTTGTAACTAGAAAATAAATTATATTTTGTTTACATACAGCTAAAATATTGAGAATTTCAAAAAAAAAAAAAAATCAAAAATAATAGAAAACTTATTGCATAAACATTTCAGTTTTTTTCATTGTTAAAAACCAGAATCATAAATTAAAAAATGACCTTTTTATTCAATGCACCAGCTATACATAACTTTTTATCAGAAACTGCTCATGAAGTTAATGATTAGAGATTTTAGGTAGAAAAGTTGTTTATAGACAAAAATAACATAGTCAACTCAATAAATTCCTTTCTTAGAAACTAAAAACTAATGTTATACAAATAAGTTGTAAATATTTTATCAAAAATTGTTCTTGTAACATTTTAATTCTATTAATTTAATCATAAAAAAACAATTATAAATTATAAAACTTACGCTTTCAGCTAATAAAGCTCTGTTATAATGTGGTTCATAAAGGTGATCTTCAGCAGCTATAGCAGAGTTCAATAAAGCTTCAGCTCTGGAAATATCGGTTTTACGCCATTGTAACACAGCTAAATTATTAAGTGCTGCACCGTGAGAACTATTTAAAGATAATGCCAGATGCAAACTATGTTCAGCTATATCTATATCTCCAAAACCCTAGAGAATTCATTACATTCTAAACTATTAAAATCAACTAATATATTATAAAATAACACATACAATTGCTACATGACTGATATTATACCAGACATCCGCTGCGTTATCGTCTATTGCTAAACGTAATGCGTTTTCAAAACAGGCCATGACAACTTCAAATTGTTGAGCATAGAATGAGCACAGCCCTAAGTTATTAAAAAGCTCAGCATTATATAGGCCCATTTGTAGCAATCTCCTTTAAAAAAAAAAATTTTTAAAAATTAGATAACATTCAATAAACATTAAACTTAAATTTAAAAAGTGAAATACCTATAATATCTTAATGCTACTTCAGGTTGATCGGAATAAAAATGATGTAATCCGATACAGGCAATTGATTCCATATCTGTAGCATCTAATTCAAGTATATCTCTATAATACTTTACGGACATTGGTATATTGTTTAAACCTTCAAATATTCTACATTTAAAAAAAAAAAAAAATCATAAATTATAACATTTAATCCAAACCAAATACTAATAATTTTGTGAAATGTATAATAATTTATCAATATCAGTATATTGTTTAATTATAAAGTGGAATAAAATAAAAGTGCACAGATACTTTTACTACAATATTTACGTTTAATATTGTCAGTACTAATTTAAATTCCTACAAAATTGATTTTTTATAAAGCAGAATACAATTGAAGAAAAAAAAATGTGTACACTACAATAGACAAAATAAGTGTTGTCACGGTTAACATGGAAGTTGATTGAAATCACAAGTGTTCAGTAAAATAATGAATATTTAATTACTACTGTTGGGTATACCGGGCCATTTCTATAAGTAGTGTAACTTCGTGTGGAAACCAAGTCAATCCTTGCTGACATATGTCTAATGAACTTAAAGGCTGATCGAGTCGTACAAATAATCGTGAAAGACATAAGAATATTTCAATGTTAGGTCCATGTTGTAAAGCAGATCTAAATTGTGTTTCCCCATCTCTTAGTAAACCTAACATCATGTAACATTTGCCCAACTGTACTTTCCACCAAGGATCCTCAAAGTTACAACATTTAGTTGCTTCTACAGCAAAATCTAAAGCCTAAATAATATGATATTTAAAATATATATATATATATATATATATTTATATGTGGAAATAAATTATTTTAAAGAAAAATAAATACTAATATATTTACATTTCTGATATCATTTTGTTGATAATAGATGTAGTTAAATAATAACTTTGAAAGTCGTTTATCAGATGCATATTTTGGAAAATTTAAACGAGATATATTAATAAAAGGACCATCCATTTGTGAAACCATTGATGCTGTACCAAGACGTATGTTCCGAGCTGATTGAGATGTTAAAGGTCTTGCAGAACCAACAGTGCGTGGCGTTTTTAAGGCTTTTTGTAAATTATTCCCCCCAGCAGATGAAGTCGAAGGACGCACAATACCACTTAAAGGCCGTCCACCGATTGTCCGAGGCCTACAATTATAGAAAGCAAAATTATTTACTATTAAACATATTTAAGTACATATGAATTAACTTAATAATTGGAAAAAAAAAATATAAAATTGATAATAGGGCTTACCTTTCGTTACTAGAGCTAGGAGCTGTTCTTAATGAGGTACCTACTCTACCATTTTCAGCTATTGCATCAGAGTTAAAATAAAAATCAGCAATGCCTTCTTCTTCTGCTTCAATGTCATCAATGGATAATTGTTCAGTAAGTGCACGCATTTTAAGAGCCCATGTAGCCTTAAGACATAAAATAGCCTATTATATTAAAATATTACATTGATTCACTAATTCAAAGTGAACTAAATTTTTAATAATAATCAATATATTCGAGGTACAAAAAATACACAATTTTAGAAGAAATTTCTATGGTATTTCCATAAACATTGCTAGTAGAAAATACCTACAAATATACTAACTTTACCTGATCATAAGGATTTTTCAATAAAATACTCGTGCAATTTTCAATACATTTATCGTAGTTATGTTTTCGCAAATTTATACATGCCGCGTAAAAAGGATCCAGTAATGAAATTACATTATTATCCATTATTAAAAACCACGGTTTAATATAGGATTCAAGTAAAATTTTTTTTAAATTTATGGATGTTAATTTTATGTTTATCAGTTGATCAGATCTTATCTTATAGTCTTATCGAATTCGTGATTACAAAACAGTTCTTCCAAAGACAGTGTAACCTATGTATTATCTCAAAGTGTTGTTTATGCTCCGCGGAATATTTTATTGATAATGGAGATAACAAAATATAAAAATTCAAAATGGCGACTGAAAATTCGTGTTAAATATTTTATTGTACTACCTATTCATTTCTACTAGTTTTATTTAAATTGTTTTTTCTAACTAAAATGTTTAATATTTGTTATAGTTTTACAGATGTATATTTTTAAAAATTATTTGGCCGAGAAAAATTGTACGGGCAAACGCCCAATGTCTATATTTTAAAGAATATTGACAAGATAAGTTCTATACAGATTGTAGTCACAACATTGATAAGCCAATCATAATAATGTGTTAAAATATTAAGTTTCGTTAAAAGCTGAACGACAAATGATGTTAAAAGTCCTTGCGCATCATCGAAGTGACGTAGAAATCAGGTAGCAGCCAAAACGAATGCCTCCGGCGTCCATGGAACACCTTGGTCCAGGCTTTGGCAGTCCTAACTTGCGCAATCCCTATTCGCCGTCTCGTACAAAGTTCCATAGTACAAACTCCAACACATACTCGAACAACACGCCGTCGTCTACTTATTATAAAAATAAATGTGTCTCTCAACCGACGACCAACCTGCCATTGTGGACGGCGATATTCAGTTATGAGGCACAAGGCGAAGATGAGCTGAGTCTCAAACGAGGTGATATTGTCGAGGTACTGTCGACTGACGCAAAAATATCTGGAGATGAAGGTTGGTGGACCGGTAAGCTCGGCGACAAAGTTGGCATATTCCCTGCAAACTTTGTCACTGAAAATAACATTTTAGAAAATGTATCGACGGTAGTGGACAACATACACATTACAGAAATCAATTTCGATGAACTCGAACTGGAAGAAATTATCGGCGTCGGTGGTTTTGGCAAAGTTTACCGTGGATATTGGAATAATAAAGAAGTCGCTGTTAAAGCAGCGCGTCAAGATCCAGATGAAGATATTAGCGAAACGTTGAAAAATGTCAAACAAGAAGCAAATCTATTTTGGCTATTAGACAATGAAAATATTGTGTCAATGTTGGGTGTTTGTTTGCAAATTCCTAATTTGTGCTTAGTCATGGAGTACGCACGTGGAGGATCACTTAACCGTGTGCTGATGGGTAGGAAAATTCGACCAGACGTACTAGTTGATTGGGCCATTCAAATTGCTAGGGGAATGAATTATTTGCACAATGGAGCTCCAATATCATTGATTCATCGAGATTTGAAATCGTCAAATGGTAAGTTGACACAATTAATCAATATTAACTGGAATATTATGTTGTTGTTGTTGTTTTTTTTTTTTGGTAAGTAATCAAACATAAACTATGGTATAAAGAAAACAAATATAACATACAATTTACATATATAGGTACTTACCTATAATTCAAACTGCATAGGTATCAACAAATAAAATATTTAATAGCTTCAAATTGAATAACACTTTACATTTATAATGAACATTGGTACCTACCAACATTCTACCTATATACATATATATTTCAATTTTTAGTGGCTAATTATTGTGGTAGTTTAACGTTTGTAAGGTTTAACAAAATAATCACACTTGCTACATTACCATTGTATACCTCCTATACCTAATATAGAATATTATGCATAGCATATTATAACATTTAAACAATTTTAAAGAATTTTAGTTTAAAATTAGTTTAATAATTCTTGATTAAATATTTTTGGAAATACTTCTACTATGATTATTTTTTTCAGTATACAGTACTGTAAAAGAAAAACAATGCATGTTTTAAACGTAATACCTCATTAGTTGTGAATTAAGTTTGACATTTTATGTAAAATAGGTATAATATAATTATACTGAAAATAATGTGGATAAAAAAATTATATTATTTGTTTATAAATTGTGCAATGCATATTCATCGTTAAGTAATTGTCAGAAGTTTGTTTGTGAATATTACATTAATTTGCTAATACAATATATTAATTTAAAAATATATGTACATTTTAACTGTAGTATATTCACAAATATCACATATGTTTAAATAGTAAAAGTTTTATTCAAACAAATGTATACAGTGGTAAGTGATGTAAATTGTAATGCAATTTAATTATTGTTATTATATGTCCATCACTGGACACAATAAGAAACTAAGTGGTAATTGTGATTCTTTTGGAATAGTTTTATTTAATAATGTACACACATTCGATACCCATTTACAAAATACATTGTATTAATTATTAAAATTGACATCATATCTTAGGTGTGTTAAATTTTATAATATTTCTCAAATCTATTTGAGGTTTATCTATTGTTTTAGATAATTTTGAAATTATAATGTTTTAAATTCTATATAATTGTATGCCGAGCGAGTACTTGTACCTAATTGTTGAATTAAATATAAAAAAAAAAAAATCACAAAACTACTAAACCTATTAAATGTCAAATATAAAATTTAAAAAAAAATATTAAATATTTGATATAATAATATTAAATATTTGATTTTTGTTTTTGTAAACTGACTTTTATAAAGCTAATGGACTAATGAATTGGATTTATAAATGCAAATTATGAACAATTATTTATATACATAATGGTAGTAATGTTTTTTTTTTTTTAAACTTGGCATACTATTGTGATATATAATGTAATATGGCATACCTATATAGTTTTAAATTTGGATTACCCCATGACTAATAGTTAAAAAAAAAAAAAATAATAACCCGAACAACAAACCTGTATAATTTTATATTAATATTCATCCTAAATACTTGAGCATTACATAGAATATGTGGAATGAATAATAATACCTTCATTGTTTAATGTTATGTTTCTAACATTTTTATTTCCAGTGCTTTTAAATGAACCAATTGAAAATAATGATTTACAATTTAAAACTTTAAAAATCACTGACTTTGGTCTTGCCAGAGAAGTCTACAAAACAACTAGAATGTCAGCAGCTGGAACGTATGCTTGGATGGCACCCGAAGTTATAAAAAAATCAACATTCTCAAAAGCAAGTGATGTCTGGAGGTTTGAACAAATTATAGTTAAAAACTATGTTTAGCAAATAAATAAATTACAGCATTATACTGAAAATATGTTTTGTCAGGGAGGGTTGTAAAACGTTATTAAATGAAACAAATTAAAACTGAACAAAAAAGAACAGTAAAACAAATACAAAAATAAATTTTATATTTTGTATAATTTTGAATATGGATGTTTTATCTTAAATTTCTAGATTATTTTTATTCTAAAACTACAATGTATTAATTAACTTTTGAAATTTAAAGGCATTTTAATTTTTATATACATTATAATAATTTTATTAAAAAATAATCTAATAAAAAAAATAAAATATAAAATAATTTAAATTTACAACTTGTGAATAGTTGATATTAAATTTCCATTTTCTTGATAAAATATTTGATAGGTATATTTATTTTATTTATAAATATTAGATTAATTTGTATGTTTTGTATTGTAAGAATTAAAAAAAAAAAAAAAAAAAACATTATCCATTGGCATAATATTTTAAAATGTAATTTTCATAAACATTTAAAAACGTTTTCCATCCCTGGTTTAGTTATCTAACTGTAAGTTAATATTAAGTTTTTTTATTTAATATTTGAAAAACGTTTAAAAATAGTGCTCAAAATAAACATTTTTAACCGTTAATTGATTTTATTTTTTTATTTGTCAGTTTTATTTTTTTCGTAATTTTGAAAATAAATCTTAAGTAAAAATTTGGTAAATTACCTCTTCATTATGCTAAACGGTTTTTTTTTTAACAGTTATTATAATCTTGCATACAATTTTCGAGTATTTATATGAAACCAACACATATCCGCATAAAATCAACAAAACTTGAAAATTTCAAATAAATATAAATAATAAAAGTCAGAATATTTTCGAAAATGATACTACATCTAGAAAATATTAATATATGTAAGTATTCGGTGATAATTTTAGGCTTTTAAAGTTATTTTTTTATCGAATAACCACAAAAAAACATAATTGGTTTTAACACAAATCATTATTCTGTAAATGTTTTGCTCCATTATTAAAAAAAAATACAAAGATAATAAAAGAAAATAACTTACCAAATGCGCTAACTAGACAAAATTGTCTACCAGAAACCACCTCAAAGTTAGTCGAGATACTTCACAGACAATTTTTTTAGAAAAAGCACATATAAAAACATGATTATAATAATATAATTAAACAAAATATAAATCAGTATGTACAATATTTAAAAAGTAATAGTTTCTTTAATTTGATGAACATGTAAATGATAAATTAGAGGTATATTTCTATGCATTTCATGGTTACCAATGATTTGTATGATTTGATATTGTAGTTATGGTGTATTACTTTGGGAATTACTTACTGGCGAAACACCATACAAAGGTATTGATGCATTAGCTGTAGCTTATGGAGTAGCAGTCAATAAACTTACTCTGCCTATACCATCAACTTGTCCACAACCATTCAAAGAACTTATGGAAGGTATGTTAATGGATTTATTAATTTTAAAATTGATGTATTTGTGTATTCATTTTATTTTTTAGTCTGTTGGCATTCGGATTCTCACATGAGACCAAGTTTTGAAGACATATTGACTTCATTGGATGATATAGTTCATTCTGCTTTTACACAGACTCCACACGAATCTTTCCATACTCTGCAAGATGTTTGGAAAGTTGAAATTGAACAAGTACTTGATGGACTGAGGATGAAAGAAAAAGTAAGACAATAAACTTTAATATATTAATATTTGTTTTTTTAATTTTAAAATTAAACATATTTTTTTTTCGAAATGCTTTCCATTAAGGCCTTTAGATCTAAAGAAGAAGTAAGTCTGTGTGTATTAATATATTGAATTGTTAATTTAATTTAAGTAATAATTCATTATGTTTTTACTTAGGAATTGAGGTGTCGTGAAGAAGAATTAAGTCGAGCTCAAGTACAACAGCAAATTGCCGAAAAACATTTAAAACAAAGAGAACGTGACTTAGAAGCACGAGAAATGGAATTGCTTAAATGGGAACTGAATATTTTAATGCAACAGCAACAAGCACCACCGGCCATTCCAACTCCCAACAAACGGCGTGGACGTTTTTTAAAATCTAATATTTTAATGATGTTAAAAAAGGAATCAAACCAATTGCCTATTAGTTCTCCATCTGGTAATTTTTAATACATTGATATTTCAAAATGTACAATTGATAATTAATTTAAATTTTACAGATTTTCGACATACAATAACGGTACAACACACAGGTGATAGAAATAATCGTGATGCATCAGGTCCTAACAGTCCACCTGGTACCACAAGACTGAGAGCTATTGCACGTGAGTAATGAAATAATCTGTGTGAAATGTTTTGATAATTAGAAAGATATAATATTGCTAGTATTTTGAATTGTTTGATTATATTCGTATACAAAGCTGACTTAGACATTTTTGCACCATTAAATTCTTCAAATATTAGATTTTGTGGGATAAACACAATATATAGTACTTATAATTTTATAATAGAGTATTTTCTTAATACGTATAAATTACTTCTTAAAAGTGATCAATATTACAAATTTTTTGATATTTATGCATATTATTCTCTGGTATTATTATAATAGTTGTATGTATTATGTTTACCAATTTAAGGGATTACAATCCTTTTTAAAATATTAGCAATTAATTTGTAAATTAACTTTTTTAACTATAGGTATATTTGCCTATAAGAATGTGGTGGGTACCCTACATTAAGAACCTAATACAATATTATATTATAAATTATATGAAATATTAAGCATTGTTTACTCATATATATTAGCATAGTCCTTAATTTTGAACATTCCAATTTTGGATACAGGTCCCCCTATTTTGATAAGTACTTCACAAAAGAAATTTCTATTAAATTTGATAATCATGGTTCAACCCCTTTCCGTGTCACATGATGGTTTGGAAAGTGGCCAAAGCGTGTAGTTAGTTTTATGGTTTTCAAATTTAAGTCAAAAACTAAAATTAAAACTGGATATAAAAAAGTATTTTAGCTTTATTATAGAAAAAATAACCGAATATAAAAAACATTAATATAAAAAAAATATATATATATATATATTTAGTAAAGTTTATATTTTACAGTTATTTTAATATATTAGATGAACAGTTGTTACAGTATAGTTACAGTTGTTACAATAAAATTTAATTTTGAATAAATTATGTAAAATTTAATTCCTAAATCTAATAAAAGTTGTTGAAAAAAAAAAATGTCAAATAAACCATTCAAATGTTACAGTTTGACTGGATTTGTGTAATTTAAATGCTAAAAATTACAAAAACAGTTTACTGCCCACAATCAGGCGTAAAAAACAACCAAAAATTTATTTAATCAAATTAAATATCTAAATAATAACAGTGTACATGCTTTTTTTTTAATATTGTCAAATAATAAGTTTCAAACACACACACAAAATAAGGTTAAATTAAAAATATAATTTCTTTGGCATTTCCATTGTATTTTTTTAGATAGTCTTGAACTGTCAAGAAAATAGTATAAAATAATTTAATAAGTTAAATTTAAATTAAAAATATTCACCTGTAATAAAAATTAGTTTGTTCTTCATTTTTGTAAATTTGTGATTGTATTCTTTAATTAGCCCCCTCTCTACTGTATCGTTCACAGTTTTAATTGAATTTATAATTTGTTGAAAATGGTCGATATTGATATTGTTGCGGAACTCTAATATATTGTATATATATAATTACAGCATCTGTATGTTTGTGTCCACAAAACTCAAAAAGTCGTTGGATTGACTTATTAATATTAACTTCATTAATATTTGATTAAGTAGTTATTTTATGGCATTTTAATATGTTAGTATTGCGCTATATCTTATTAAAATTAAATAATAATTATTGTATTCAAACGGCAAATTAAATTAAATCAAGTTTTATTCAAAAAAAAAAAAAAATGTATTATATTATTAATTATTTGGAATAGTTATTGTCATATTTGGTAGGTACCTATACAATAATATATATATAGGTTATAAATACACAACATTATTTTAACAGAGAACATGCAAACATGTAAAACGATAAACTAATTTAAATAATTTCATTTATATTTCAAAATATTATTTCAGAAATGTGTATTTAAATATTGTGCTATTGCTATTTCAGGGAAGCTGAATTTATGCAAATGAAGGAGTCTCGTGTCGTTTACATTTAATTTAAAATGTTCAAAATCCTATTACATAAGAGATAATATTAAAGTAATCTCTGTGTGTGTGTGTGTGTGTGTGTGTGTGTGTGTGTGTGTGTGTGTGTGTGTGTGTATGTGTACCATAATTGATGAATAGTTTGAATACATTTTATAGTTTTGAAGGATATTATACAATAAGTAAAGTCGAAAAATAATATTTTCGTGATTCTGTTACAAGGTTACAAGGTATATGCACATAATTAATTATGAATGTTCATTAATGTTTGTGGTTGCTTTGTGAATATTTGTAAATATTTTGTTGGTCAAAGATTTTTATTTGGTGAAAATCAATTTACATTTATGCATTTACCAAAACCATTTGGAGAAAATGTCCTTTAGTATGTTTTTATTTGTGTTTACACTCTAAAATAATTTTAAAATTAAGATTTTTGGATGATATAGTAATGTTCTAACAAATGTTTGTTCTATATTTACATTCATATTTGAAACTTTGATTTAAAGGAAATTTAATTTGTGTGGAATTTGGTAATAGGTATTTTATAAAACAGTTACATAGTGTATTTAAACTACAAGCAATATGACTATTGTTGTTTAGTTCAGTCCTTTTCTAGTTGTAAAATCAGTAAATGTATTGGTTTTACCATGATTTTTGTTTTTTTTTTCCGTCTGTGAACAACTTTTCTACCAAACATCCTACTTCAATTTTTAAGTGTGGCACCTTTTATGAAAGCATTTTGGATATAGTTAATGCATTGGAGAGGTCACTTTCATTGTAGTTTTCTTAATAATTGTGAAAAACTTAGGAAAACCGGGAAAATATACAGCAATAATGGTTTTATTATTTTCTATTTATTTTCTTTTAGTTGTAACACTGTTTAAAATAATCGTAGAGACCTGAAGTTTTCACAGAATGTTATTATTAACCCATTCTAAATGTGGACAAATTTCTCAACTTTTGAGCTATTTATAGGTATTTAACATTTTTTTAGTTAATAAGTTTGTTTTCATAATGTTTTCATGTTTAAAGTTAAAACTTTAATGGAAATCATTAAAATTCCAAAACATGATTCGTTTTTCATTAACAATGATTTATCGTTGCACACAGATATCAATTAAATTACCTTTCCAACTACAGCAGTGGCCCACCATAGTGCAAAGTATGTCAATCTTCTTTTTTTACTTTATGCACAAATGGTCTAACAGAAATTAAATAAATAAGTTGCTGTTAACTTGTTTGAAATCACATTACTGAATTACCATGTTCTTGAAAAATGTATGTGATTTATATGTTGTTAAACCGTATGTGAATTATTTTGTTATGTTGAGATATTTTATGATAAAATTAACAAAGTTGAAGAATAGTAATGGACATTTTCATTTAAAATGTATGTCCACTATGATTGTATTCCTCTATAAAAATGATTTCAGTGCCAGCAGATGGAGTCAAGGGCAAAACGTGGGGCCCAAGTACTTTTCATCAACGTGAGCGCGTTCAGATCCGTGGAAGTCCATCATATACGTCATCACCAGTCACATATTTCAAGGGCTGGTCTCGATCTGCGCCCAATTTAGAAAAACACCCATCGTCGGTTTGCTCAAATTTTGCGGCTTTACAAGAAATAGGTACCCATGACCAAGACGATGACGAAGCAGAGACCATAAGTCTATAATTTTTATTTTTGCATCCCATATATACTATAATAACCCTTTAACCCCTTTACACAAATCATTTCTTGGTGGTGGAATTAATTAAAAAAAAAAAAAAAATAATTATAAATGATCAAAAACTTAATGGTTCTGGTTCTGAGGTCTTTTTATTTTTATATAAGAATTGTTATTGATTTGTTAAAAAATTATATTTATTTTTATTTCAAAATGAAGCTTATATACTTTTGTGCTTAAAGCACTGCTTGTCTGTTGAATTGTTTATTTTTATTCTTTTAACTTCAATTCTATTGAAGGAAAAAGAAGCACACATTCCATATTGCACATCACAAAAAATGTAATCTGTATCTATATCTTTAGACTTAGGCCAATGGCTGTTATTATTATTATTTAATATTTTATTATTATTATTATTATTATTAATATTATTATTATTATTATAATTATTATTTTTATTATTATAGTTATGAATTATTACTATTTTAATTTGTATCTATTGCCCGAAATATTAGGCGCGTACACATCAAAAAACACATCAAATTTTGCTCCAATTTATTTGAAGAGTTGTTTATTTTTTTAACCATTTATCGTAGTGATTTTTTTTTTTTTTTTTATTATTATTATTTTGATTAGTTTTAAGACTCTTTAACAACATTTTCAAAATTTATAATTAATATTTTTTATAACAATTATTTAGGTTATTATTGTGTATAATATTTATACTGGGAAACATGCAAAATAAAATGTTTAGTAAAACAAGTTTTAAAAAATAATCATTTTAATTTTTTTTTTTTTTTTGTAATAAAATAATTGAATTGTATATTTAGTACAGTGTATGGGTAAGTAACTATGAATGATCATTTATCTAGTTGTATTTATTATAGCTTCATTCTGTAAAGCTTATAGTAGTTTAATAATTGATTAGTTTACGCCGCAATATTTTTTAGATTATTCTGTAGATTGTGCATGTTTCATCTAATTGACATTTAGTCGCTACAATTTTTTTGATAAGCATGTGAATAGAAAAAATATATATATATATTTCTTAACACAATTTTAACATAAAAGATATATAAATGAATAGAATAATATAACATTGTAATGTAAAATTCGTTTTACGAATAACTTATTGAAATTGTACGTTTTAAAACCGATAGAACTAATAGGTTCGTTTTCTATTCGTTACGGAATTAAATTGCTAAAAGATTACGTACGTTAATCGTCCGCTGACCACCTATTACATTAATAACACCGCGTCACAATATGTCTTTTTATACCAATAGGTGGTCTGCTGTTGCACTTAATTATGATTTGTGAGCAAACGGTGAATTACTGCAACCGTGAGATAATATTATGCGGGATTTTTCCAAATTTTTACTTCTCTCGGCGGCCGAGAAAATATTTCGTGTGTCCGTTTACCGTGTTTTCGCGTCCAAACCTACACCGTTTTACATTTACAGGAACGCAATTAATTATTATTTTGTCTATTACGTTTATATAATTCATTTGTTTGTTTGTTTGTTTTTGTTATTCCGGGTTTTTAACAGTTTGTTTTGTTTGGTTTTTTTTTGTTTTACCCGTACCGTTTTCTCTAGACTACGGCGGTCCTCCGGTGTCCGCGGACTGCTGGCGGCCGAACGGTGGTAAACAACCGCGACCGTCGAACTGGACCGACGACGGAGGCGACCGTTACAACGCGACCACCAACGACTGCGGGACCGGACCGCCGACGTCCGCGACGAGCGCGTCGCTGAAATCGCCGCCGCCATCGTCGATCCCGGCGGTTGCCCCGGCCACGACGAAAACGGCACTGGTCGACAGCGTTCTGCACACGGCCGCGTCCATGTTGGCCAGTCTCGTGTTGGGCGTGGACCTCAGGACGTTCTCTTCGGTCCCGTCCAGGTACGAACACAAATAACCGTCTTTTAGTTTCCGCGCCTCCGAAAGGCTAAACTCTCGGTATAGACACTTCGTGTAAATCCAATGCAAATCGTGTCGGCCATCAGTAACCTCACCTAACCCGAGTTATTTCTTCTTCTTCTTCTTAGTGTCTTATAGTGCGTTCGCCGAGACAATACGAGTGCGTAAAAAAACAAAAAAAAAAAAAAAACATTAAACGGTTCCCTATCGCAACTTAACCGCCGGGGTAGGGTATGTACGGGGCCGACAGAGTTTCAGGATTTTTACTGGTCCAATAATAATAAAAAAAAGAAAAAAAAAAGGGGAACATCGCCGGCTCTCTAGTTCAGCGTTTCCTAATGTTTTTTTTTTTTTTTTGTTATACACTTTTATCGTGAAACCCCTAGTTTGTTTCAATAGTTTTAACGCGATATTTTATTTAAAGGCTATTTGCGCAAAAAAAAAAAAAAAAAAACGACAATATTTAAGTGAAATTTAGCTCGTTTGATCTTTGTAACAATTTCGCTTAAACGGGCAATTTTAAGTAGCCAAATTCGATCAAGATACCACCGAATCATATTAATCCGAAATCGTGTCAAAAAAAAAAAAAATAATAATAAGCCACCGCACCTCGTCCCTTAGCTCAAAATTACGAGTTGGTTTCTTTTCTCGAGATAACCGCCCGACCTCAGTATGTAAAACAAGAGAATTACGTACACTTCCCATGCCCATTCATAGGATTTTAAATAAACGATTTTTTAGAAGCCGAGATTTTATGAAAGTTTACGATTTTGACGATCTCGTCGAGAGCATTCTTATGACCGGTAGATAACTTTTTTTTTGTTTTTTTTTTTTTTTTTACAGCGAGTGCACCTGTCCACTTGAACAATTTTTGGCAATATTTTTATTACGCTTTACAGCTCCATTAATTATACATCACTCGTAGCCTTTGCTCCATCGGTACAGATATCAACGCACTTGTACGCGCGGTATTTTTTCCTCTTCAAGAAAAATAATTTAGAAGTCTAAATATTTCGGCTACGGTAGTACGACGTGTCGGCTCTAGTTAATCTTCGGGGTGGCAAGTCCGCGGTCCACCCCGAGTTCGACTCGGTAACTGAACGCAATCTGTCGACCGCGAGCCGGCCGGGGGACCTATCAAATTTTCTCGACCGGCAATTTTAAAACGAACGTCTCTTTTACTTTTTTTTAGTCGTCCTGTTTAGTTGAATATTATTTTAATAGTTTTGCGACGAAACCCGCCGAAACAAGAACTCTTATAATAACCAAGCGGACAAGTGGTCATCGTTTGACCGGACTGAACTTTAGTGTTTGACCGGCTTTAACCCTGTAACGTACGAGATGTGTTCAATACATAAAAAAAAAAAAAAAAAAAAAAATACAGGAAATCAATCTCTAGTTTATTTCGGCGTAACAATACCGGTAGATAACACGAACAGTTTTTCAGTTATAATTTCATTGTGGACAGTAATGGAGCGCATCTCGCGTCCACCGGGTCCGGTCGACCAAAACTGAAATCGTTAACAAATTCAAATTACTTTCGTTATTACGGTATCCAATTATGGGGTGCGGCAAAAAAAAAACAAAAAAAAAATCCAATATTTACAAAATTCATACATTCCAGTCAATATCCATCACTTGGTTGTAATTACTAATGCACACTCCTGTGTATCGGACCAAACACTTGCACTCCGATCTTAGACTAGACAGACTGTCGCCGAAGTGGCTACCAATCCTCTTGTTCTTGCTCTAAATTCAGCAAATATTCGCGGGAGTCCACCGAGAAAACTCGAGAGGCGCTCGCGTCGTGATTTTACTAAATAAACTCGTACACAAAAAGAGGGGGAAAAAAAATGAAAAATAGCCTAACGATTTATCGCGTCCGAGTGTTACTGCTGGTTAGCTACCCTTCTCAACCTCTCGGGTCTTGTAAATAATTTTTATCTTGTACGCGCTCGTATGCTTATTGTAATCCATATTGTATAATTTTCTTAAAAAAAAAAACTTTCGATATACAGTGCCGCGATAGAATAGCACAAGAGGGCCGGGCCTAACCACTATACACTAGGCCGAGGAAAAAAAAAAAATGCGTTCGCTGTGTATATTCACTGTCATGTGCACGCGAATGACGAGCGTAACACCGACGTTACGAACCCGATTTTTTTTTCTTTTTTTTTTTGTACAAATGTTCGGTTTTGTATTGTTTTTTTTTTTTTGTTTTTCCAGCCGCAACGAACAACGGTCGTCCGAATTTGCATCGCGCGCGTGCCCGACACCGTCGGCCGGCGATCGCCAATACGTTCCCACCAGCCACCGTAAGTGTGTCCGGAATCCTAACCTAACCGACCCCGAGGACACGGGCGTACACGAATAACGATTTCTTCGTTTGCCGTTTTCAGCGCACAAACACAACACGTACCACGGGCCGTCGAAGAATTTCC
Source organism: Tuberolachnus salignus (assembly GCA_956483605.1). Taxonomy (NCBI): domain Eukaryota; kingdom Metazoa; phylum Arthropoda; class Insecta; order Hemiptera; family Aphididae; genus Tuberolachnus; species Tuberolachnus salignus. The sequence continues at coordinate 27,167,399 of OY101430.1, read as the reverse complement.
GGGCGTCCCTGTCGCCGAACGCGGACGCCAAACCGTTGCGGTTCACCGACAGCCCGCAGCACCGCCTGAGCCGTTCGCGGAGAAAAACCAGACCGTCGCCCCGCAGGAAGTCGACCAGTGTCAGCAACGACAAAAGCGACGTGAGTTTACCGTAATCTCCGCTCGCGCCAACAACGACGTTGTGCACAACCTATTCCGATTTATATATAAATTGACAACAACGACCGTTTGGTTCATTATCGTAAACCTGCTTACCTGTCGATTGAAAATAAATATGTTTTAGCACTTTTATTGCCCGATCAGGCAACTTGATTAATACGTTTATTATTATAGAACTGTTTCGATACGATTTTTGTTTATTGTCCACCAATCGAATTTTCGACAAAACGCTCATTGTATGTATTTGTTCACGCCACATTTATTTGTAACTCTAAAAATCATCTTTTTTTTTTTTTTTTTTTGGATGAGAGGGTTCGACCCTTTCTTGTCCCCTCTAGTTGGATAGCACTAAAATGACTCCGTGTGCTAGGATATATGAACGGTCTGCTGGTTTGGAAGAATATTTCTTTTTCTTATTATATTCTAATGAAACACCCATTCCGGGATAAGGTAAATTCGCATAAAAAAAAACAATTCATTCTAAGCGGGGCTCTTCCTTCTATAAAATAGAACTACTGTTTGTTATTAGTAGTGCAGGATATTTTTTTAATAATTTTAATACAAAAAAAAAAAAAAAATAAAATGTTTATCTATACTTTATATGGCGAATTAAAGTTGCTAGAGTTAAATTCGAGTAAATTACTCTTCTATGTAGTATGGTGTAACTCTGTTAAATAAAATTATTTTTTTTTTTTTTGTTATCTTTTTATTATTTCCAAATTTTTTATGTACGACGCAAAATACTTATTTAATATATTAATCCTACCGCGTGAAATTATTTTTTATCTAATTAAATTGATATTTATAAATATTGAAGGAATACAATTTTAATAAAATAACAACAGGTTACTTTTTCAATATGAAATTTTAGTAGGAGCTCCGTTTGAATACCAACCCATGACATTTTATAATAATATTATTAAGTGCACAATAAGAGAAATTAAGTTTATAACCATAATGACCACAGTAAAAAAAAAAAATAATAATATTTGAATTGATTATTGCAGTGTAATGATTGTATTGTGGCCCAACAGAATAAAACGTTAGTTTTGTACGATTTTATTTTGACCTCCCATAGTTATTATATATGCAGGATTCATTTTGACGTTAATGATATGTTTTCGATCATTGGTTTGGCGCTCATGTAGTTTTTACTGTTGTTTTTCAGTCGATTTATAACGTTGTTCATTTTATGTTTACAGCATTTTTACAGTTGTACTACGTCAAGTGATTATTACAAGCAAACAGAATTCGTGTCTCATACCGGTCAGTAAACGTTTTTTTTTTTTTTTTTTACAATATTACAATATTGAAATAGGTACATTGTTACTAATATCAATGTGAAATTACCGTAAACGATAACTGTTTTGTACAACATTCAGGATACCGCCAACTGTCCAGCGACCGAGGATACCGCCAACTGTCCAGCGACCGGGGGTACCGCCAACTGTCCAGCGACCGGGGATATCAGCAGCTGTCTAGCGACCGTGTGGGCGGGTATGAGTACGAAGCCAGCAGCCTGTACGCGTACGACAATCCCACTGTCAATAACGATGTCGCTGGAGGAGGTGATCCCGAATCGTTTGGCCAAAGTCGATATCACCCTTGCGGCGGTGGCAATCCTACGTTTTTGATGGAGCCCTCTGAAACATATTACCTACAACAACAAGAGCAGGTGGCCGCGGAGACGATCACCTCGTTGTCCCTGCCGTACCTGAGACGGGCCGGTGACTATTCCAATTACTTCTCGCAACAAGACAATTCCCACTACCCGCCAGTGGAAACGGCTTTGAAACGGCCCAACACGCTAGAGGTGCGCATAATATTTAATAATTGCGGACATTGACGATGCATTCGTGAAGTTTGGTAGCGATATCGACACCTACGGTTTTGATTATAATATATATTTTATAAATTATGTAAAAAATTCGTATTGTATGGCTTTTCTAATGAGCTTTTCTAATGGTTTTTTTTTACAGCCCGGTACTCCTTCAAGATTACGGTCCAGCTTAAAAAAATCTGTTTATGGTAGTCGGCAAACAGCCGTTGGTTCATCAAGTCCTGGAGGTGAGTATCAACATGTGAAATGACTTGTTTGGTCAATTGCCATTACTCATTATATATTTTGATAATTTGCCAGTGTCGCCGACCAATCCTACACCACCGGATAGTCTGACTAGTGACGATAGTAGTTACATGTCAGCCAGAGACAGTTCGGCAGCGTCCATGTCTACAGCTCGCGTTCGATTTTCACCCATAACGCTGCTCGACTTGCCCACCCGCGGCCAACAACAGGACTCTACTGTTCCTCTAAAAGCTTCATCGCCTTCTTCTAGACGGTCTTCATCGTCTATACCGGAATTCATTACGTAACATTTCGTTCTGAGAATCAAATAATTATGATAATAATATTGTAATCCAGTCAGTATTTAATTTAAATATATTTATACTATATATATATATATATATACATATATATTATTACCTATTATATAATTTTATATCAACCATGACACATATTATAATGTCTTGGATTTTTTTTTTATATTTATCTTTTATTTTTTTTTTATATTATATATATTTTATTATTAAGTTTTTAATGCATAGACCAATGTGTCTCAATAGAATATTTTATGATTTAACATGAACTCGGTTTTCCATGTGATAACAATTAGTTAATATTAATGTTAAAAACGACCAAAATTCGTATTTTTTTTTTTATATACATTTTTATAACTTATTATATACTTATATACAATATTGTAATTTGATAAATTACAACTTATTTTTTATATAAATAATAAAAGTTTATACTCAATTAAACTTGTAGAAGAACTTAATGATATATTTTTGTATGCATGATTATTGTTTGTGGTTACTTGGTCAAAAATAATTGTTGAGTATTAAGAGTTTATTGATTTAAATTAGTTAAGTTAGCAAAAAAAAAAAATCATTCATATCCAATAGTTTATTTGTGAATATTATAGTATTTAAAAAATAAAAAACAAAATTTATTTATTTTAGATATTTATACTCAATTAAATAAATGTAAAAAAAAATATTTATAGTACAACCGGTCATCAATACCAGGGACTAGACCCTTTTGCATTTTTCGGTTCTGGTTCAGATTATGGTTTTACAAATAATTTATTTAGAGGTTCTAGAACCGGTTAATATTAATTCTGAAAAATATCGGATATTAGGAAAACAAGTTTAATTTAAAACAAAATATTATTATTATTTTTATTATAATATAACTTAGTATATTATACTAATTAATTGCTAAAAAAAAAAAAAATAAAAAATGTATAATCGTTTAACTTAAAACATACAGATGATACAATTTATAATGATTTTTGTTTTACGTCTGAGGGATGTGTTTTTCACCAATTCGGATTCAGTACTGTTAAAAATAGAATAATATTAGTTAATATATAAAGTATATGCATTTGTATTGTACAGTTTGCGTGCATTATATACTTACATCTGTAATCGTTTTTCTTTTTTTAAAATTATTTGTTTATACGTATTACTAATAACTGGTCTTTTAAGTGTTTATAGCAAATATTTGTTCTATACGAAGACAGTACAAATTTTAATCAAGAGAAAAGTCTTTCAACACTCACTAGTGTGTAAGGCGCACAAAATACAACACTAGCTAATTAATATAACTCTGGATGATAGCTTTCATACTTTCCCCGAACTTGAGTATATTAGTTTTATGATTTATTTATTCTCTTTTGATCAATATTATAGGTCTTCAGTATAGTTTTAGTTTATGTAAATATGACAGACGTTTCTGTGGAAGAGACAAACATTCCATCCCAGAAGACTGACTATCTTTGAATTTTAAGAACTGTTCCACTTCATCAGTTATGTCTATATTAGAAATATCATAATGTGTGTTTGAACTATTTGGATGATTTGAGTTTATATCGTCAATGTTCACATTTTTTTTAATTGAGTCCAAACTTTTATTAATTGTTAGCAACTAAACACTGTTATTCACTTAATGCTATTTTATATAGTGGATCTAAGAAGATAACAGAATTAAAAACTTTATTGTCAAGTGTGAAATTTTCTCTGGAAATCATAAATTACAATTATTTTTCTTCTTTGCACTAATAACCATTTACTTCTCACACAATGACACTGCATTTGTTGCACTTTAGATCCTGAGTGAAGCGAAGAATGCATTGGTTTTACTATGATATGTGTGTATGTGTGTGTGTTTTTTTGTCCGTCTGTGAACATTTCCTGTTCCAATTTTCCAAAACGTAGCACCTTTTCTGAAAGTATTTTGGATTTAGTTGGTGCAATAGACTGTAATTTTCTTATTAATCGAGAAAAGCCTGGGAGGAACTTGGGGGGAAAAACGGAAAAATGACGGAAATGGTTATTTTATGTTTGTTTCACGTTGTGTTTAAGACTTGAAACATTGACACTATATTTAATATATAATATTAGGCCTTTCTATTATGGACAAATTTTCAAATCATTTTGGCAGTTTTCGAATTATTTATAGGCATTTTAAGTTTTTTCTCGAATTAATTGAATAACACTATTTTGTCCGAACAGAAATGCACCGAAATTTGATACAAGGTTCATTATAAGTTGTATATTTAATGGTGAATAAGAAAAAAAAAAATAAAAAAAAAAAATTGAAGACTATGTAATAATTCCGTTTTTAAAGCGGTTTGTGTAAATTTGTATAATAATCTTAAAAACGACAGCATACAAAAACATGATTAACCGAAATTTGCTCAGAATAGTTTTTCGTTAGCAATGATTTATCATTGCGTACAGATATAAATTAAATTCCCCTCTATATTCTACTTTCCCAACTTCATACCTACAGTGGCCCATTTGTGGTGTGAGTTGTGTCCTACTTTTTTTTTTTTTATTTTAAAGTTATTTTTCGAGCATTTATGGGTTCTTGGGATTTTTTAATCTGAAATTCGCGTTTGATATTTAATAAGATTTGTAATACAACAAACTGTATTAAGTACTCGAACAATAGTAATGTCAAAACTAAGCCTTGGGACCCTTAACACCGAGTGGGACCCCTTTTTACTTAAATTCCAAACATTTTCACGGTTGTACATAATTGTACAATTTTGTACCAAACAAATAAAAAAATAATAATGGACCAATAAATTAATAATTGTCTTATATTGTATTTTATACAATAGCACAATACATATAATACGATTTTTTGAAAACTGTTTTGAACGCGTGCATTAAAAATATTTCATTTAAAAAGATGGGCTTCTCCTAAAATCAACGTACTCCGGGACCGTGTCTCCCCTGGACCCTTCTTAATCCCGGCCTGGTCATAACGCAAGTAACGTGTGGCGGCGTCTACGACAACACCAACGTGGGGGTATATTTCAATTCAGGAATATGAAAAAAACGGAGGAAATTGATTATAAAAAAAAAAAGAAATGAAAAGAAAAGTTTTGGTGGGGGGGAGGAGGGAGGGAGTTGATATTTGAACCACATGTCCCCCTGTAAATACGCCACTGACTGTATGTTTCTCACGGAAATAATACACTTGGTGGTGTCAAATAAAAAAAAAAACCACTAAATCGAAGTATCTAGTTAGGTGGTATACGTACGTCTGTTCAAAATATACGCTAACCAGAGCGGTCTACAGCGGTCCAAAGCGCAAATAACAGCGTTTCGACTACTTTGTCTCTATCTACTCGCACTATTAGTGCGATAAAGTTACGTTCGTTTTTGTTTTACTTTTTTTCGCCTTTTTTCGAAAATGGAAATTCACGAACAAACGGAGTACCGAATGATTATCAAATTCTTGGCGAAACGCGGGAAAAAACATCACGGGAAATTACTAAAATGTTAATTACAGTTTATGGAGATAATGCCTTAATGAAAACACTTTTTTATTTATTTATTTTTTTTTTAAGTGGATTATGCGCTTTAACGAGGGCCGTGAAGACTTCAAAGACGACGAGAAGTCCGGGGGCCCTTTCATTTACCGTAACGACCATAACATCGAACGTGTGCGATCTTTTGGGCTTTCTGACCTACGAACGACTGACTGTTCGGATGATAGATGATAAGCCGAATATGGAAAAATTGTTTGTGCATATGACTTTGACAGATCATTTGAAACTTAGAAAGTCGTGTGCCAAAATTGTCCCCAAGTTGCTGACCTCCCAACCAAAAGCTCCGAAGGAAATATTGGCTGGAAAAAATCAGTTCAAACTCCTGGATTTCTTCCCCATTTACCAGACTTAGTCTCCAAAATATAAAATGGTAATGAGAGGCACTCGGGTATTGGGATAATGTGGATACCATCAAACGAAAAACGACAAAGCAACTGAAAAGCCTAACATCGCAGGACTTCGGGGGACGTTTTGAGCAATGGAAACGGTGATGAGACATTAAATGGCGCATTCTAACCATTATTGAAATAATGCCAATAAAACCGAAGTGAAGGCGGACCAAGGTATAGAAATATAAAATATTTGTGTATAGAGATATGGCGGAAGGGGTTTTTTTTTTTTTTTATCGGCCATCAAGACTTCTACAGAAATAGTTTTAATAAAATAAATTCGGGTTATTTATTATTTTCTCGACGCGAAATCGAATTATAATATAATTTGTTGGTTACGTAAATGCCCGAAATGATTCAGCTTTAAGTGTATTCGAATTATAAACGCGAGATTTTAATCCTGCCGGCGGGTTATCGACTTATTTTGGTTACTTTAACACTGGATTAAATGTGTCGCTCTCTCGGAAGTTTGTGCATTTGCATACCGCGTGTTGACTTTAGGCAAGTCCCTACGGTACTTAACCCTATAGACTAAATTATAGGTATATATACTCGTACTATACATTATAATAGTCCCGGTTCGTACATCCTGCCACGCCCGCGGCCGCAACGCCGCCCGATGCCGAATATTTCGGTTGAAACTTTTCTCACTCCCGAAATCGTGTACACAATGGCTATAAACAAGTATGCACACAAAGGTATTCGATATTTATTCAGCTCAAACTCAAACACTCGAACACCCCAGACCACGTCCGGACGGATCATGGTATAATAAAATTACAATTAATATCATGCGCCACTAACGACTCCGGCATCGGCATCGGCATCGGCATCTCTTTATTGCACTGGCGTGTTATACCAACGGGGAGGTCATTTAAATTCCAAACCGTGTCAGTCGGCAGCCTGCGGGCATTGGACTCGCGTTGTGACTTGTAAATTCAAATGAAGATTTACAGACGAGTTCGTCGAGCGAATAATTCTCGTGTACCGAATCTGATACCAATACGGCACGGCGTTGTCTGTGGCTGTGTAACCCATTCCCTCAATTTTTTGTGCAATAACAAAACACGTTTGATACAATAATGAAAATTTGGAAACCACGAACGCGGCGAAACAATAGGGTAAATGGAAAATAGAAACTTACTTTACACGGCGATGGACAATAAACGATTAGTTTTATTTTCGTCTGAAATCCCCTAAAAACATTCTAACAATCAAAAACAAAAAAAACTGTTTCGCGCAATCACACAGCTTTTATTGTATAGTTCGGAAAAACACCACTAAAAATCGTTGTGGGTAGTGTATTCCTCCATTTAGGTTTTCTCCGTTTCAAAACTCGACTGCATCGCTACCACCCGCCCGCTTTATCGTAGCCAGTCAGTATTACGTCCTTAGTCCACGTCTGAAAGTGACACAAAATAATAATTTTAAAAACAAATAGGCATAGGTTTCTCGGCGTCCTCAGGCTTTTGAGTTTTGAAAGTGACACAAAATAATAATTTTCGAAACTGTCTTAAGGTTCCGTAATACTTCGACGGTCTCGTATAGTAAATAATTACTATATTAATTTATTAGAAAACTCAATGGCGACCCGGACGGAGAAAAAAGAAACGCACAAATTACGAATTTAATTTTCCGTTACGTCTTAAGCAGTGACGACGACTGTTAAATTGTTGGTTGATTAGTGATTATTTGACCAATCGGATTGTCGGGTTCATAGGCATTTAAAATGTTCCAGTGTTTTGACATAGATTAAAATAATTTTGCAAATAAATGGGCATAAATTCCCCGGCGCTCTTATGGTTATTGTGTTTTGAAAGTGACAAAAAAAAAAAAAAAAAAAAAAAAAAATGAAAAAAAATGGGCATAGGTACTCACAATTAGTAAAAAGCCACAATTCTGTCGCGTTTCAAACTGTTCGCGTATCTTGACGTTGAGGTTCTATTAACGCTTCGACGGCTAAATGTTTCGTACGATAATAATAACTATATTAGATTTGTTAAAAAACTCAATCACGACTCAAGTCGGAGAATAAAAAAAAAACGCACTACGACACGACACGCACGCAAGGCTGTCGGCGAACAAGTGTGAAAATTTAAAATTTAATTTTCACTATCCGTTATGTTTTAAGCTGATTTGACCAATCGGATTGTCGGACACGCGCGTTATGTTCGTATTATATATTCTTATATAAGATGTTGCCTGAGTTATCATGATTTAAAATGCCGTCATTTTTGCGATTTTTATCAAAAATTCACAATTTCCACGCTTATTAAAAAAAATGACAGTATAATGTTAAAATCATGAATTTAAAATAAAATACCCGGTTAAGTTGATTTATTTAGTATTGCTTTTTCGGTTTGATAAATTTAATATTAAATTGTCAACCATCGAAGTCTTATACTCCCTCATCAAGCCATCATGTTATTGTTATATTTGCTTATTGTGTTTACTCAAATACAAATTGTAAGTTTTTCTAATAAAAAAAAAAAAAAACAATTTAAATATCCATTCATTGAGAGGCGATAACAGTTCGATTTTTTAGCTGTTTCACAGTTTATCTGTTACATCTCAATACAGACATTAATAATCCATAATTTATAATTGTTTAACTTTCGACGTTGGCCATTACCAACAGTCGTTATTTTATATTTAGTTTGTTATGTTAGTCTTGTCGTCGCTTTTTTGACGGTAAGATCATCTCGCCCGAGTTGTGTCGAAAATTAAAAAAAAAAAAAAATAAAGTCCAATAATGTTTTTTCCCCCATCAGTAATATAAAAACGAAATTTCGAACGTTATTACTATATCAGCATCTATCATAAATGTCTTCGGACGGTTCAATGATTATGGGATAATTTTCGAATATTTATCGGCTTTAAAAAGTATAACACAGTAGCTCGATTAATCTTAAATTGTCCAACTTTCGAACGTCCGCACATTACTTTTTAAATTGTATTTGTGTTAAAAAGAAAATAAAATAAAAATGATTTGATATTTTTTTTTTTTTTTTTTTTTTTGAACTTTAACAGTCTTGTAAGCTCGTGCCAATAAATTGTCTTGAAAAAGTGTAGAGTTTGTTGGACTGATTTTCAAGAGTGACGCAAGAGAAAACTTTGTAATTCCAGTTTACGCGTACCCGCGAGAGATCAATACATACCGACGGGCGAATAATTAATATTTTGTTTTCCAATTAAATATGATAATATATCAACGATTCGAATATCTATTCGAATGGAAACAATTTGTAAAATTATTGTTACTTCAGGTACTTATAACTATTCGATTGTCGGGAATTCGGAAATATATTTTTCGTAATAATAATCGATCGATTGACGGATTGCCGCATATTATTAACAATTACGCGTTTCGTGTTTCGTTTCGTTTCGTTTTTCGTATCGCGTCTAGAACCCAAATCGGTTTTGGATTTTAATAAAATTAATCGTAGCGATGTTTTGTGATTCCGTTGGTGCAACGGCAGAGCGCGTTTCGTACAAATTACGACTAGGTTGCAAATTTTTTAAAAGGGGGACAAAAAAAAAACTCGACGGTGAACGTTAAAAAAAAAGAAGAAATAAAAAAACCAACTATCTATTGTCTGCTCGTCACACCTCGGAAGAAACTCTTGAAATTCGTGTAAAAAATATGGAAGCACTATAACGGGACAAATAGCCTCCTAAAGCTGTACAGTAATCACGCCGAAACTAAATGTAATCGATGTCTGCGGGTAAACAGAGATAATGGTTTTTGCTTTAAACTTGTGTTGTGTAAGAAAAATATCGGGAGACCGTCTGCTATTGAAATTGTCAAATATTACGTGTGGGAAGTTTAATTTTAATTTATATTAATGTCTGGAGAAAAAATCAAAAAAAAAATAATTAAAAAAAATCTCGAGTATGAGAATTTACAAAAAAATGTGTCAAATAAAGTATAATACCATCTATCGAAAATCCGGAATCTTTTGTGCTAGTGTTTTCGATATTTCAAATGGTATAAAATATATTTTATTGTAATGAATGTAGTTACGCCAACCATCGTGAAACAATAAAACAATAAGTTTTATTTAATCGGATGGCAATTAAAAATAGGTATGAAATTAAAAACTAGTACCTTTTTTATTATTATTATTTTTTTTTTTAAATTGGATGGTTATCCATCTAAAATTCCGCTTCCCGTACGTTCAAGTCGGTGATTATTTTCCAAGGTTTTAATTTAATTTAATTTTTTTTTTTTCAAGCATGTTAAGGACACATTAGTTTTGTTATTACATTTTTTTCTCTTACCTTTTGTTTTTAAATTTTAAATCGATTTATTTTTCATTTTAGAATTACAAAAAAGATAATATTCGTTTCAACGTTTGAACACTAATCTGATATCACAAAAAATGTAAGTGCTATACAGTGGTGTATTTTAGAGGAGAGAGGGCAATGGATGTATCGATCTCCCCCCCTTGGAACTTTAGCTGTGATGTTTTAATTACGTCTAGAGACTAGTTATGGTGACATAATTCTTGAAAATCATTAAAAAATTGACGAGTGTTCTGGTATTGTTTGTCCTACTATTAGTTCTTTGCTCTTTTGTCAATTATTGTTGCAACTTCTACAATAATCTTACAATTATCTACTTTTTTACTTTGCGCAAGTAAAAACCATTATTTTGTACATTTTAGCTATTTATTAATTGTAACAGATGCTTTTGCTTTTAATTCCATTGCACGTTGCTTTGTTTTGTTAGACTAAAGATTCGGTTAAGATCTAAAATTGAAAAGAAAAGTTTAACAGGTTGGCGTTACTAAATATGCATAGAGATACCGACGTGGACGTCCAAGTAGTCATAAATAGATTTGCATATGTATATAAGAAAAAAATTATTTATTTATATTTTTTTTTATAGTATTTAGTTTTCACCTATAAACTATTTTTTTTTTTTTTTTTTTGTAATTGACAAGGAGAGGAACATAATTATAAAAAATATTATTGCCTAACAGTTGACGTTTTTATTGGGACGAGAGAACCCCTGGCAATATTTTGTGGTGTATTACAATTTCTAACCCCCCTCACCCGTTGATTGAGCTCCAGATATGCCATTGGTGATATATATGTGCTTATAAATAAAATGACGTTACCAGTTTATAGATTACGCTGGAAGAGCGGAGAAAAGTATACATTTCGTATATTATTTTATCAACGTTTTCGGAAACGTATTTTTGAATCTGAAATAAAAATAAAAAATAAATATATTATGTTATTTTAAAATTAAAATTCGATATTTTTTTTAAAGACATGTACAGAGACGTGAAATGTTGAAAGTATATTAATGCGACGTTGATATCTAGTAAAGGTCGTTATGCGTGTCTAGACATCCAATGGTCGGGGGAGGAAAATTGTAAAATTTCAGTTTTTACATACCATAACTAACTATGTACCTAGTGACCTAGTATTTAGTACCTAACTAATATTTGTGACTTTTTTTTTTCTCATAGTATTACACAATATTAGCACATGTAATTTTTTTATGTAAATATGTGAGAACGCATACAATTTACTAAAACCATAAAAAAAAAATGTCGAGTTAAATAAAACGCTAATCATTTATTTTATTTGAAACTGAAATCAGGTATCTACTCATCAAACATTGGACATGAAAGAACTACAATAATTATTATTATAACTGATTTAAATTGAAAAATTAAATAATGTATACGTGTAAAAATAACAAATAATAATATCAAGTCGTTAAAAAGTTTTTATTACAATTCCGTACGCCTATTTACTGAGATAAGACTACGGTCTTGAGCCACGGTTATGGTGGTTATAGATAACCCTGTCTTGAAGTCGCGTATCCGTGGCACACAATGTTTGGTTATCATTAACATGGACGGTTAGGTTTAGAACCTGCGACGTTTAATGTTTGGCTCTGTGCCTTGTTAATAGCCACCGGAAAGCATAATTTTACGGGAAATCGGAACCGTCTAAACTGGAATGTTATCATTAGTATACTAGGGAACAAGACCTTTTCCTCAGCTCCACAGCCCAGTATTGATCGTACACTCAAGCAGACAGTTTTTTAAAGATTTTATTCGTCGTGTCACTGCAAAGGACATCGGACCCTTTGATCACGTGGAACAACATTCTTAAGTAAAAAATATTTATATATGTTATTCGCATGAACTACGTATATCTTGCCAAGGGTAACCGTTTTTTTTTTTTTTTGTTTACTCAGCGATAACTTTCGATGACGGTTTCTCGTTTTTATCGTTGGAATATTTTGGTACACTGTCCGGTCTACATATGTACTGAAATTGCTTAATTTCATTTCGAGAGTTTAAACTAAACGTAGCCAGATCACTACTTTTATTTGTATATTTCGTGCAGGAGGATTTAGCGTAACGTTTTGGTTACCATGGTATTTATACTATTTGGTTTCCATGGTAAACCAACAAATGTTTTTCGTTCTGTTTTGAAATTTTTATCATTTTATACCGTCCGGATTTCCGACTTTTCCAATAATTTTCTTTCATATGAACCCCGTCCCGACACAATCACTAACACATAAAAAAAAATAAAATCAGTCAGATCGGTCGGCTCGATTCTCAGGTGATGGTCTTGCTTGCATGAGACAATTAATTTTTATATATAGAGATTAATTAAAAACAATTTCAATAATTGTATAATAATTTTATATAAAAGACTAAAAAACTTCTTTTTTTTATTTGTTAAATCGGCAATGCCCCCGCCTCCCGGAAATGCCGCGAAGCCACTACTTCGGGAGAAACTAAAAGACTAAGATGGTTAAACCCTCCGCCAAGTCGCTGGAGAAACAGCTGATTCTTATTCACCTATCCTGTCCCAATCGATGGATTGATTATATTTAAAAACGATAACGTGTGGTATAATTGCTTATTGATTTGATAATTGATGCTCGTCTTTGCCATCGTGATTTTTTTTTTTTTTTTTGTACGGAAAATGATCAGGACGACAATGTGCCAAAGTCGGTGATATACCGCGAATGAAAAAACGTAAAGGGTTAAACCCGGGGTCTCCAACATTTCTTTACGGCAGGCCATATTTGAGATAGTCTACGGCATCGCGGGCCAATTTCTTATAGATATTCATATTTTATTTAATCAATAATTTTACAAAGGACACCATCGTTTTATTGTAATGAGTTACTGTTATTTTATGATCAGTTTGGATAAGAACTTTCGATTGCTTGTCTTTTAAATTTGTGTGGTAATTTGGATCGAACTTGGTTGTTTCAATGGGCAGCGTCGCTCGTCAAAAATGTTCGTCAATTTAGTTGGTTTTATACATTGGTGTTACGTATTTCATTTGTCGAAAAAGTTTGCTCACGTGCAAAATATTGAAATCATTTCACGTGCACATTTTTGAGAGATTTGGCAAAGAGTCTTCCTCTCTGGACTCTTAAATTAAAATTAACCTAACCAACGATAACGCACGAACGCAATCGGCGTGGTTTTCACCCACAATTAGTTGTTAAGAACAACGCCTAATGAAAAGCCATTTATTTAATTATTTATTTTAAAAACGTCTGTTAACTTGGCGGGCCGGTTCAAAAAGCTTGACGGGTCGGAACTATACATGAATGTTTGAATAAATGGAAAAGGCCAAGGTCCGTAGTCCGTTTGTTATTTTTGAAAATTTTGAATTTGTCAGTGTTCGATGATCAAAACTCGAGCTATTTACAGGCAAGGTTTTGGGGTTCCTCTCAACCATTGAAATTATGCATGTTAGCGTATTTATTGTGTGTGTGGGGGGGGGGCGTAGTTGCTGGGTTTGGAGACCTCAAATTTTAAACACATCAATAATATAATTGCAGTTGGTTTATTTTGTAAATTATAATGAAGACGAACAAATATTTTAAACATATAATTGAAGTATTTGTTGGATTTCATTAGTTTACTTTTATATAGCCTAACTATTTGAAAACTTCTAATGGAAACCAGTGGTACGGTAATATTGGCTTTTTCGACTGTGAAAGTCGAATACGGGAATATTGCTGAAGCCGTAGAGAGAAGATTTTCTTTTTTGAGACCGTCCGCCATTGGTCATTGGATCTTTATCATTATTACTATTATTATACTATTATTATCTACTGTTTTTTTTCTCGATTATCCAACTTTACTTGTGTATTATGTTATTCTTGAAGAACGACCGGGACACGACGTGACTTACGGTCTCGCGTTCGTACATGTTGAAAGTTTATAATTTATACACTTACGTGTCACGGTATTATTGAGTCATATAGAAATAAATCCAAAACATATTATGTTCTTGTTTAAAAAAAAAAAAAAAAAACTCCAAGTAATCTTCAGTACGAGTATATTTGAATTATTTGTCACCCAAACATTGATTAAATTGTATAATAATTAACGAACAACAAATATTAAGCCGCAAACAATTATTATCGTTGTATTTAAAACGCAGGTAATAGTTTTTTACGATATCGATTTTACGCATACAACAATTGTATTATACGATACAATAGAAACAAATCCGCGATGTTTTAATACGAATTCTCGGACGGTTCGTTACAATACGAAAACGGAATAATATCGTGTTGGACGCCGAATTATTTTATAGAAACCTATTTCGTTATAATAACAACACCGCCGGTCCACCCGAAAAGAAATGTTTTGTTTTTAATACGGCCGCTCGGGCCGCGTACAGTTTTACACCCCTCACGTATTCTCCGCGAGTCGACGCGCGCCACAACAACGCCGCCCGGGAGTTTCCGGCCGCTGTGTGTGCACAGAGGCCCCGTCGTTCACGTCCGCGCGGAATTTGGCTCTTATTTTCATTTCCGACGGCTATGAAATCGGCGTCACGTTAAGCACGCATCAGGTATACGGCGCGGACAGACACAGGGCACGGGCACGTATGGTAATATCGGTAATAATATTATATTATATTGTGTTGTAAAAGGTTAGGCGCACGTAGCAGTGTTGCCGGGACGAACTTCATATATATATATATATTTATTTATCTTCTCGTCGCGTTTTTTATTCGATAAATAAAGCGTTCGAAACGTAAAACGTCGTACGAAATCCGATAACCGGTGGTCGTAAACCGACGCACGGGTTTGTTGTACTTTTTTTTTTTTTTTTTTGCCTCCTCTCGCCCCGCCCCCCACCCTCGACATAATCGTTATTTTATAATATATTACGACGTACGGGGCGGGTTTTTTTTTTTTTTTTTTTAGTTGTTATCGCGACCGTCAAAAAAGTTTACCAGAAATACATTTCGGTTTACATTTTTTTTTTTTTTTTTTTCCGCGATCGTTGTTACAATCGTTTTTGTTCAAGTATTAAATATTCGTCGGCTTTGCATACCTTCCTTTCGTTTTTATTATTATTATATAAAATTCGACTGAGGAATACATTCCAAAAAATATTTAATCGGATATTATGTAGAATATAATAATATTAAAAAAATCGTTATATTATTGCATTCGTATTAATAAACCGTGCAAAAATCACCACCTATACGGGGAATTATATGGAGTTATAAGTCCAGTGGGAGTTACACTAGAGGATACCGCGAAGACTGTAAAAAAATCATGTTTACAGTCTTTTCGCTGATTTCTTCTCCAGCTTCTTCCAAAGTCTTTCTATTACCCGAACAGCGGTCAAAGAACCATACAAATGGGCCACTGCGTAAACAGTAATCCTTTGATGTTTGCACGATTGTTGGAGTGTAATAAATACGTTTAGGACAAATTTCACTTTGAACAAATTGTTTTAAACGGTACGTTTTTTTTTTTTATGTTCATTAAACATAATATATTATTTGCATTCTCTTATACATCATATTAAAAGTACATTAACTCAACATTGATGATTCTGATCTAGTATAGTTATAAAGGTACAAGTCAGTCGTCTAAAAAAATATACTTAAAAAAAAAAATTATGTAGAAGTACACATTTCCATTTTCTCTAGTTTATATACAGTTTACAGTTTACTATCGCAGAGTGCGATAAATCATTATTTTTCGAAGTAAAAAACATAATAAATTACTATTTGAAATCGAGACTATATTAAGATATGAAATTGGGATAAAATCGTAATAGATAGTAGAAATAATTTACACAGGTAGGTTACCCATTTATTATGTATTCAGTAACACTACAAAACATATTTTCTCCGATATACTACAGACGACCGACTGTCACTGTACAGTGGATTGTCTCGAAATTTTAGACTTTGGATATTTAAAATAACCCGTGGGGAGGGTTTCGCATTTGAAAAAATTCGTTTGGTCGAAATTTGACCACTGAGGGTAGATTTCAAAATGATCCGCGGTATTTTTTGAACCAGTCGGCACACGCATAAATAAGAAAACTGGATTGTTGAATAGTTTTGGTTTTACGCGTGCGGCGGATTTGAACGGTGTATTTTAAAAATAAAATGATATTGCGATTTTAAGGTAAGAACACTACTAACTATGGTCATATTTCGCGTACTCTACGTTTACTCTACAATAGAAAACATTCAGACTCGACTCGGAAGGGGAGTTATAGGTTTTATTGTAACGCGCATAAATATACGTAAATGTAGTGCGTACGATATGTACATTGTACACTGTACTGCACAACTCTCGGAAAAAAAAGCCAGACACTCCCGTACGTCGCCGTTTAACTCGGGCTGTGAATTTATAAAACTGGTATTATTTCGTACACGAACGCGTGTTCGATATATAAATACAGCTGAATTGCAAATACGGGATATTTATTAAACGTTTCCCATTATGAATAAATGTGTAAGTTTAAAGAGAAAACGTCACGGTGGCCGATAACGCGGTAGGTCTATTGCAGTACTATATATATATATATTATCTGCGATAAAAACCCGAATAGATTTGTTTTCAAGTTCAATTGAATCACGCCGCACTTGCTATAGTCGCAACCTTTTTTATTTTTCATTCACCGATGTTGTCGCAAACGATAAAGTTTTTTTTAAACACATTCGGCGGGATTTTTTTTTTTTTCGCTCGTTTAACCTTTACAATATAAACACACACGTAGGATAGGCGGAGCCGAAGTATTGTGGCGCCAATAGTCGTTCGGGTGCCTTGGCGCACATGTAATTCCTTTAGTTTTCATAATAGTCGGGGGAAAAAACCCGTCGGAAAAACAGGAGTTATTAACGATTTTATAATTTTGTAATATAACTTTAAACTGATTGCGGCGCCACCGTAGGCTATTTACACAAAACAGATAGGAAAACGTTAAAGAAACATCACACCGGTGTAGGTATTAATATATATATATATATATATATATACAGGGTGCGGCAGAGCCGACTGACGAGTTTAATGAGATCATTAGCCTGTGATAAGACAAGAGCAGGCCTTAATAAGTGGTAAATTTTTTAATTGCACGGTAATGCCGTTTTTATTCGTAATCATGGTCTGTGTACATTGTGTTTTCGTCGTATTACGAAAATAATCATTCTGTGATCGCTACACAAAGGGCTTTTCGTATACACTTCGGCGGCATTCCACGTGCTGAATCTGTTCCTTCTGCTCACACTATCAAATTGTGGATACGGCATTTTGAAGAAACTGCAAGTACCCTATGTAGACTTGGACACGGAGCACCCAGAACGGTAAGAACCCCCGAAAATGTGCAGTTGGTCAGAGAGTCAATTGAGCAGTCACCAAGACGCTCAGCCCGGAAACACCCCGTAGCTTTGGGAATCTCAGACCGTTCTTCGAGGAGAATTCTTCACGAATTCATTTATCATTCCATCCCTATAAATTAATGCTTGTCCAAGAGTTAAATACTACTGACTACGGCAACCGCAAAAATCTCTGTCAGCAAATTCTTCTGCAATTTACTCCGATATCAACATTTTTCTGTAGCGATGAGGCCCATTTTCATCTTTCTGGAACTGTATACAAACAAAATTTTCGATACTAGGCTACATATAACCCACGGCAGCTCCATGAAAGACCACTCCACGTGTAAGTCGAGGCCATACCAGTCGAAATGTGCCGAAAATCATATGAGAGCTTCAGAGATCGTTTACAACAGTGTATCAATGCTGACGGCCGCCATCTTGGAGAAAATAATTTTTAAAAATAGGATTGAATACTGATTTAAATAAAAAAAACAAATCTTTTCTCTATGTTTTACTGTTCGTTATTTATAGCCCATCAAAACTCGTCAGTCGGCTCTGCCGCACCCTGTATAATAACGATCAGTGTGCACATTTAAAATGGTGTAAACGGACATTACTTATTGTGACGTGTACTTCTTCTACGACATTTTTACGTCCATAGTCCGTTACACGTGTTGCATTTTTGCGCATACGTATATCCTGTACGCGTTTGGGATGGTCGTAGCCCTAACTAATAACCACCGAAATTAGATAATTTGCGTGCCAAACGGCACTAGGGGAAATTTGTATTTTCACAAATGTTTCCTTACCAATTACGAATTGACCACGGCCGTATAGACTTGAAAGGCAGCCCATTGGCTGGCAGCCTTTATTTCGTATTATTATTAACTGTGATGACAGAAGCAATGAGCACATTTTTATAATTCAAGTAAATACTAAATGTAACTATAATACTGGGTGGACTAGACTATAATGGTATTTGTCGTAGTAGATACTCTAAAGAATAACGATAATCAAATAATAACTTGTGTAATGAATAAATGTAGTTTTATGTGTTACCTCAAAAATGCTCGAAATTTCAACGAAAAATTCATCAGTAGTTGTTATTGCGGCCATATATAATCATCGAAAGTGCACGTGTGCACGATTATTATTTTATAAGCATTTTAAGTTGACATTTTGATAAAATTCTTAAAAATCACGGAATCGCGCGTTCGGTCTGCTATTTTCTGATTTTTATGGATACGACTTTTTTTTTTGGTTCCATAAAAATACACAACAATTCGAGAGAGAAAAACACGGACAATAGTAATTTATTTTATAGTCATGCGTTAATATAATTTTCAGTTTAATTTCATCAAATCATTTTTAACCGAACCCCGTATTTATGAAATACGTAGTTACCTATCTATAGTGCAATTTTTTAAATCACGTGGAAGGTAGAAACAGTAGAAACGATATAAAATCAATTGAATCATTAATTTAATAAAGGTCTCAGGGCAAGATTGTTTATGTTTTGTCTTAAGCATATCGGCAGTAGTTCAATCTCTGCCAGGTTTTGATTGTCTTTAAGAACAAATCTACAGTTAATAATTAGCAGTAGCGTAATCGAGGTGGAAGGATTATGATGTTCGACCCCCTCCCCCCCATTGGATTTTTATTTTTTTATTACGTCTATTATTTCAAAGAAAAAACTAAGTAATTGTTTTAACTTTTGACGATTTCTGTTATCTGGTATACAACAACCATTTATACGTTTTTAATTTTTTTCGAAGACAACAACACTGCCCAAAACTCGTTATCATTTCCTGTTTGTATTCTGTGGTTACTACCGGGTTTTCTCATTTTACTTTGAATTTTCGCTATTATTTTGTGATTTAGCGATTTTCTTATTACTACGCAAGTTAATACATTTTATATGGCAAATCTTACATACCTTAATAACTAAAAATTTAGAATCGATGAATTTGGTGATGTAGTCAGTTCACAAAATATACCCATAGATCCAGAAGATGTTTTGAATGAATTGGCTCTAAAACCGAAAAAATTGAGTTTATTGTTATAATGTTTTTAAATAATGTAGATTAATTACTTAACAAAAATATTTTGTACATGTATTGTACTGTATTTGCATTAAAAAAGATATCATGACATTATTATTTTTTTTTTTTTGATTATTATTTGTATTTTGAATGATCCCGCCTTCATCATAACCTAGTCCAAATTATGCCACTGATTGGTAGGTAGGTGCCTACAATAGTTGAGCGAGTTGTGTCATCCAAAATAAAACCGAATTAATCAAGGACAAGTGAATAATAATGAACAAAAATTGTTTTCTTCTTATATAATTATATAAACAGCCTATGTTAATAATATGTACGATAAACAGTAAGATCATTTTTCAACTAACGACGTTAATGAAATTCGAGTCTTTTGGTCGGTGAACGATGTTTAAATTATAATGATATTCTAAATTAAGTTGAAGTAGGTACTCGCGTCAAAAACAAAGTTATATAAAAATGTTATTTTGTTACGTTTATACCGATCTCCGTGTAATTAAAACTTAGCCAAAGTAATAAAATAAAAATACATTCTTGCGAAAGAGTAATAAACTTCAAAAAACATTTGTCTGAATTTAAAAACTCCTCGGCGACACACAAATATTGTATGTATAGTTCTTAGTATTTTTATGATATATATATACATAATCTTTTTTTTTTTTTTTTTGTATAGACAGAAATTTGCGCATAAAGCTACTACAGAGATCATAATATATTTTACTTTATACGGAATAAAATCTATTTTTAAGTGATAGATTAAGTGTATTTCTTATAAAAAAAAAAAAAAAAGTGATAGATAAAAATGTCTTATCTGTTACTATGTAATTGTGTAACGGGACATAGTATAATATTAGCGTCGTAGATAAATTACATTTATAAAATTCCACCGGCGCCGAGCAAGTCGCGGATCCAGGGTTTTTATTAGAAAGAGCGGGTAATTATATTATGAACATAATATAAAATATATAATTCTATAGGAAAACTACGTATGAAGATAAAATGTCTGTAAATTATAAAGAAACAAACTTAATTTAACCGACAATTAAAAAAAAATCTATGTACATTGAAAAGTGAATATTCTTTATTTTCGAACAAATAGTAAAAACAATTGAAATATATGAAATACAAATGCGTATATTATTAAACCGCCAATTATAATGCAACATTTTTCATTTTTTTTTATTTTTGTTTTCGAAAACCTGTCGATGACTTCAGTAACGCCTACATTAATATCACGGTTAATGTTTAAAAGAGCAAGTTAATCAAGTCTCTGGCCATAGTTGATCTCGGCCATATTTTGAGTAATTGTAATGCGAAAAACGACGTCTCAGCACTTACATTCGTGTAAATCAAAACGATTTGTATCAACACATCTACTAGGTGGAATAGTGTAACTCAGCATCCGAGAGAGACTATGGAATTACCAGAAGTAAGATACCTCCACAGAACATACTAATTAAAAACAACAGTTTAAAATATAAAATTTAATCTTTACCATTGTTTGACATATTAGTATAATAGTTAAAATTGGTTTTTGTTGGAAATTTGGGGGGGGGGTCGCTTTTATGGCCCCCCCTTTGTATTCGCGCTCATGCCGAGTTTTACAGATGTCATCAAATAGCCGGGAAAATAAGAATATATTTAATGTTCGCGAAATAATATTTAATCCCTATTTTATTTTATATCAGAAAAATCGATACCGCAATAACGCGATTAATACTGTTTGGTGTTAATTGGTCTAAATAGGGTCCTAATACGAAGAGGTAAAAATTCGTTTGTTTGTATGTAGAGGGTAATCTCTGGAGCCACTGAACAAATTCTAAAAAATCTATTACTAATTGATAGCTACACTATTCCCGATCGGCATAGGCTTTGCATAAATTGGTTTGGGTGGATCGGGCTTTTGGTATTTTTGATACGAAAAAATGCAATTTTGATTTTTGTCGGTTTATGGTTAGGTTACCTAGACGACAGGGATGGAAAAACATTTGTTAATACTGAAAATAAGTTTTCGCTAATCGAATAAGAGATACTATTATTTGAGATAACGAAACAAAATGTTTAAAAAACAAATATATTTTTGTAATTTAAACATTATCGATAGTACACATATATTATATCCAATGATGCGAGGTAATTTATTATTTTGGGACCAATTTTAAGTGACGAAGAGGAGCAGGGGGGAAGAGTAGTGGAGCATAATTTATGTTCGGATAGTGTTTCACTACTCTCCTCCAAACCATAAAACGACAATTTTAAAATTAAAAATTTTAACGCCAACGTTTATTTTTAACTATATATAATAATCCACGTTGATATTTGAAAATCAAAAGTGGCTAGTGGTTTCAGTTTTCCACATTTAAAAATAAAGCTGAAAAAAAAAGCCGGTAATGTAAAATTTTAGAGCTGTTTATTTCTTGGATTTTGTAAAAACCAAATTCCGAAAAAAAGTCAATACTCTCTGAGTTAATGAGATCAATGAATGTGCTATATATATACGTATATCATTACGCTTTATTCAGCTCCTCAAAACTTTATAAATTAGTGTAACAAATCCATTACGTAAATATCTTTTTCGAAATATTCTGCTTGAGAATATGAAATCAGTATTAGAGTTTGTTATTTAAACCAAGTATAAAACTTCATAAATAATAATTAGAATACAAAGTGAAAGTATACCTGATAGTTTAAGGTTGAGGTGGGTTAGATTAAGGTGGTGAATAGCGGGAAGAGGTTTTGGGATGCTATAAGGCGATGGAGAGTGGTTGATAAGGAGGATTGGTTCAAGTACCAAACACCTCAGATCCCGGATGATAATATTGAATATAATCTCGAGTTAAGTCTATGTCTTTAGCTGACCAAATATTTCGGACTAACGAAACTGTGGTTAAAGCACAGTTGACGTTTTAACCGAGTGATTTTATAAACACATTGCTAGTTTACCCTTAGGCTCGGGTTAACATTAACCGGAGTTTAAATTCTCTTAACTGAAGATTGATAAAATGGGCCCGACCAAATCACTCTGTATTCATGTATTGATAGCTTTCCCGCACGGCATGCCCGTGGATTTAATGTACGAATACTTACTTCCACTCGCCCAACCCTAACTAGGTTTCTGTTTCTTTCTACTCGCTAATCACTGTAAGAAGAGCAATTTCTTGCCCGTGACAACCCAATCAAATAATAATAACAACAATTTTTTTTTTTATCCGTGTCGTCGAAGTAATACAGAAATTCAATTTCGACAAACTGCATGCGTGAGCGCTCCTCTACGGAATGAATTTCCAAAATTGTTGTTTTATCTCACCCCTACACTATAATAGATATATACCATCAAAATGTCAAGTCTCTTTGTCCAGCGGATTGGTCTGGGCGTTGATCACTGAGTGAGTGAGTAGTTGGCTTTTTTATATATATAGATTAAAATATATTATGTGTGTGTGTGTGTGTGTGTGTGTGATGTAGTGATGTGAAATAAATCCGGATTATCCGAAAATCGAATAAATCCGGATTTTCGGATTTTAAAATCCGACATTTATTGTAAATCCGGATTATTATCTGAATCCAGACTTAGGTTTTTATAATCTTTAATTAATTTCACATAAAACTATTATTATTATCTTATTGTTAATAAAGCATTACACGTGTAAAACGTTTTTACAATTAAAAAATCTCACAAATAGGAATGTATTTTTAAAAAAACAAGTACAACAAAATAATCATTCATTTTACACTCTAATTTATATGATATATTTCTAGCTGGCCCGGAAAACGTTGTATTCACTCATAAAAAAACTGTTTATTGTAACACGGAAAAGAAAGGAATAAAATAATTTAATTCATTTTAAAATGTAAACGAATTTACCCGAGGATTTGATTTTAAGATATAGAAAAATCCGTACGGTCAAATCCATAATGGATTTGGATATTAAAATAGAAAATGCAAAATTTCGTATTTTCGGAATTGGAAAATCCGGATTTTTCCTATCACTAGTATGATGATGTTTGTCTATTGTTATGTCCGTATACACATTACCACCTAGCCATACCGGATATTCAAATCGTTAATTTGTAAACGATTTGTTTGGACCGTTGGCGCGTGTTGTGCCGCTCGTAATTATAACGTCGTATAATGTTACGTTGCATTTATCTCAATGATTTTATGTATAGGTAGGTAGGTAGGTAGGTGGCCACCACTTATATAGGGCGGCGGGCCCGAGCGTGAAGAAAGCAACGGGATTTTCAATAGCACCGCTCGACGGAAACGGATACGAGCCATTACGAAATAACGGCACGCGGCGGGCGTGAAAAATGCGGGAAATGCTGCGCTGCCGCCGCCGCCGCCGATCGGAGGCCGCCAACACGCCGCCGTTTTTCTCCGCGCTTTAACACCGCGTCGCGGTCGTCCGATCGCCGACCGTTGTTCGGCAGCGCTCGGCCCGTGTCGTCCCCTCGCGTGGCACGTACGTATGCGGCGCACGGCGCGACTCTCTGCCGCCTCGCCTCGCCGTTGCCGCGTGGGTTTTCGCTATGGTCGGCTATAATATTCTACTAGCGCGCGGTGCAACTATTGTTCCGACGGGTCGGCATTTTCGGATTTGTATTAAAATTCGCCTAGACACCAAACAGATTATGTGTTTGGGCCTCAAGCAAAGAGAAAGAGAAAGAGAGACTAAAATGGTATACACCTGTCCTGTATTTCAGCCGTGTCTCAGAGTTAAAAATTAAAAAAAAAACAAAAATCACGTTTTATAATTTTATTTACGGATATAAATAATATTTAATATCAAATCGAAAACGTTTAGTTTGCAAGAGGGTTGACTTGTTTTATTCTTTAGAAGTTGTGCGTCGTTTTTATTTTTATTTCGAGATTCTTTTAGCTTTTCCCAGCCACCTTTAGGTTTTAGACGTATTTCTAGGTTTTTACAAAAAAAAAAAAAAAAAAAAATTAATAAATATATTTACATTCAACCGCACAGAATAACCTGTACATGTTCACCAAATGACTGCGATAGTAGCCGCCGTCGTCAAACAGTAGTTGAGATCGCGTCGATGAACAATCATAGATATTAACATGTTATAATATCGTGTTGTATAATTTGTACAGACAAGATTGATAAGAAAGATAGTTACGGTTCGACTATTATTCGACTACTTTATTATACTTACTATTATCGGGACGAGTTATCGACTCGGTGCGCGGCGTCCGGTCACAATCGTAAAATATATTATTAAATACCGGTCATTTTACGATCGAACTTACACGGTGTGGAAATTAATGTACAGATTTTAAATTTTCTCAATACGAACAATTTTTTTTTTTTTTTTTTTAAAAATACCGGTCGTTCTGCGGGCCGTATATGTCCGACGACCTCGAGCAGTGATTAATCCGCTTATAGTCTGGGCACTGCGCACAATCTATTTTGTCGGGAATTCTAAATATTGCCACGTTGTCTGGAATCTAAATAATATAACGGTGGATTTGAACTCGGCGGGCTTGACACGGTTTCCAACGTCGCCGCCGATCCTTAAGCGTATGTCTCGAATCGTATGTCTCCGGCGTACCAATTATTCAATCACATTTACTAGTTTATCAACTGTGTCTACCCCCAATAATGTGGTTTTTCATAAAAAAAAAAAAAAAAAAATAATCGAGGAATGTTCCAATTCCCAATAATAATAATAATCCTAAACGATTATCCCACAAGCCAACAATTATCAATCTATATATTATTATATTAAAGAATTAATTAATTCTTCAAATATAATAGAAAAATAATTAAAAAATACAGACCAATCGGAATAGTTTCCACCCGTCGCCCACGGCTCACCACCCTAGGGTCAATGACGAGTGGACGATATACTCGTATTCGATAAAATTCGGAGCTAGAGTTATGCGACAAGGGACGGGGTTTTCATTATTATCACAACGATCATTATTAAAAGCTGTGTTATCGTCGTAGATAATAAAGACATAAATATGTCTGGCTATGTTAAATATATTTAAGGCGGCGTTCCCGGAGAGGAAGTTTTAGTAGGGACAATTGAGGCTCTCGAATCAAATTATCAAAAATAATAACCGTCTAAATAATCAACGATTAAAAAATCCAACTTTATTTATAATTTTTTCTTTCATAATATTAATTGTATAATCAATTTATATCTATGTTAAAGGTTGAAATGGTTGACCATGGAAAATAAATGTGGCCTCAAATTCTAATCGTTTTTTAAAAAAGAATATTTTCCCGTCAACTTTTCGTTTCCTTAATAATTGAGGAAAACCGAGAAAACGGGAAAATGTACGACGATTAATGGTTTTATTATGTTCGATTTTTCTCTTTTTGGTGTAACTCGATTAAAAATAATTTGATTGACCTGAAATTTATAAAGAATACTAGCTGATCCGTCGCGCGTTGTCGTAATCTCAGAAGGAAGGAAATTCAATGAAACTCTAAAACTCAATACAAATGGTTGTTTTATATTGAAAATTTTTATTTAAAAAAATGTATTTATTCGAGTACTTGAGGATACATGATACTTTTTACTTTACCTTCTGGTGTGTACACGAATAAGTCAGAAGGTATTCTGGCACGTGAGCTGGCCACACACAGTTGTCCATGTGCGAAGCACGGATTCTCCAAATCTATTCCACACACTTACAGCGATTGTACTTGCGCTTTATTGATGGTCATTGCAAAAGCGAGTCGCACCGGAAACTGCAAACGTTTGAATTCAAATGGCATATCCGTAGGGATCATTGGGATACGTGGCAACAGTACATCTTCTCCTTGAATTTTCAATTTAAAATTGTAGCTTCAATGGCATTGTTCATCTTACTCACAAAAAGTCTTGTGCCGTTGCAAAGCTGTGGTGGATTGATGTTTCGGTGAAAAATGACAGGCTCGCCAATTTTCAATGTTATAATTTGCGGTGGCATACCTAGCAAATCGAGTGAATTCAAGAATTCCGTTGGGTAATTGACAACTTTGCTTTGATTCATCACAGTATAGATGGACTTATACGTTGCCAGTTCGCCCGGTAGCCTTCCGTCTGCGTTGTCTACGTTATCACGAATCATGAATCGATATGAGTTACTACTTCATATTGCATTGAATTTCTCATTGGTCCCCTCATCTGTTTGTGGATTTCTCATTTAGATGTTGAAATGATATCCATCTTCTCCTCGCCAGAATAAAATTTGGGTATTGCAATGCATCGTATGCAACGATGAGTATCGGAGACTCGCTGAACATTGCTATCTCTGCGTTGAAGAACTATTTCACGCGAGTTAAATTCTTCGCCAACTATGACGTCTATGACTTCATTCATTGTTGGTGCATTGTATTGTCCTTCGTGTTGGTCGGCTAGTAATCATCAGCTGGAATTCGCTCGAGTGCCGTTCTGAATAGTCAAACAAATTCGTTGTGTTGATCGAATACATTTTGTAATGCAGCGACAATTTCTCGACTAGTGCTCTGGCATTGAATCGACAAACTTGACGAACTTGTACACCAGAGATTTTCATGAAATAAACCTGGAGAAAATTGTGATCTGCATCCGGTAGTGGTAGAAGTGATCCTGTATGATGGTAAATTTTCCCTTGCACATCCAAACGATGTCATTTGGAAACATGAATTGTACTTGCGTATGTTTTGACTGGCTTGTGTTACTTGATACCAACGTTGATAATGGTTTGAGTGGTAAATTCAAATTGGCAATTTAACTTTTCCACCTATGGAGCACATTCCCAGAGTTTCATTCTTAAATTTCAATATACGACAAAATTCGCATAACTTGTTTATTTTTCCAAAAACGACATTTTATGATGATTATAATCTTAATTAGCATTGTAGTTGAACGCAGCAAGATTTAAATCAACTTGCAGTGTTCGTCTGGATAGGATATTGCGTTCTTGATTGATTGTCAGTCTTGTACCCTGTTGGTCAATTGTTACATCCGAACGGGCTTGAGTGCTTACTCGATCGGCTTCCTATCTTGATTTTTGCTGCTCGTTCGTTTGGGGAGAACGTGCTTGACCAGATTGTATTCGAAAATCTAGTTATAATCTTTTTCCCCGTTGCTCATCTGTTTCAGAAGCTCGTAATGCCTTTTTCTTTCGTGCTTGAGATGTAGATAGACCATTCGATTGACGGGGGTTAAAACTGTCGACGATGCTCGCAAATTTGCTGAGAAAAATATCATTGCAACAGCAATGTTTAGCAATAGCAAAGCATTGCCAGGTCAGCTAATCTCTTTTAAAAAAGGACTATCTTCCCCGTGACAAACCCAATCTAATAATAATAACAACCGTTTTTTTTTTCATCCATGTCGCCAAAATAACCCGGAAATCAGTGATCAGTGAGTGAGTGAGAGGTATATGGCTTTTACGATAATCGTCGCTATGACAAAGTATTTTTTTCATTATTATTATTATTATATATCGGTGAAATTATATGATCCGAGCTGACTCGTCGCGCGTATACGCTAAAAATAGTATGATCGCAGGCTAGGATGTAATATGCCAGAAACCTTTGCGGGATTGTACTCAACAACTTCTCAAAGTTTTTCATGACGATCCGATGATAAGTGTAGGAATGCATAAAGGACAAACAGACATACATTCATGCATTTATATATGTATAGATTTTTAAAATATTCTGGTGATTTTTTGAGCTAATCATAGGCATTAAAAATGTTCGAGTGTTTTTAGTTGTTATTTGATTTTATGCGGATCAAACTGGTTTGGCCGAGCCAAAATATTAGACGATTTTACACGAGGTTTATCATAGGTTGTACTTAACAGTTTTTTTTTAAAAAAAAAATCTTCCTCGTACAGGATAGTATTAGTAAGTAAAGTCACTGATAAAGTAGGTTATAGAGAGAAATTTAGTATATATCTGTACGCAAAGATAAATAATTGATAACGAAAAACGATTCTTAGCGATGTTCAGTGAAATCATGGTTTGAAATGTCGTGATTACCGTAAAAATATGCACATAATCGTTTATAAAAAAAAAAAAAAAAATAAATAACTACATTAGGCTCAACTTTTATATATTATTTATCATTAAATACAACGTAAAGTGAACCTCGTGTCAAATATTCGTATAAATTCTATTGGAGGAAAATAATTTAATTCACATAAATCTGAAAATAGTACATTTAAAAACAAATTATAATAATAATTATGATATAACATTTTTTTTTTTTTTTTAATGTACTAAAATTCTCCAGCTCGCACTACCCTCGGGCTAGTGTTTTAAAAGTGACAAGAGATAATTATTTTAAAAAAAATAATGGGTAATTATTCGGTACCCTTGGGCTTTTGTTTTAATAGTAACGAAAATATGTTTGTCTTTTTTAAACATAGGTTTCCCGGCACTCTCGGGCTTTTAACTTGAAACTAACAAAAAAAATATAAATTATTTTAAAAAAAATGGGCATATGTTCCTCGTCACCCTCAGGCTTGAAAGTTACAACAAAATTATAATTAAAACAATATGAGCAGAGGTTACCTTTGCACATTTGTTTTGAAAGTAACAAAAATTAAAATAATTTTACAAATATATGGGCATAAATTCCCCGGCGCACTTAAGGCTATTGTGTTTTGAAAGTGACAGAAAAAAAAAAAAAAAATGGGCATAGGTACTCACAATTAGTAAAAAGCCGCAATCCTGTCGCGTTGTAAACTGTACGCGTAAAAACTATCTTGACGTTAAGGTTCCATTAACGCATCGACGGCTAAATGTCTCGTACGATAATAATAACTGTATTAAATTTGTTAAAAAAACTCAATCACGACCGGGTCGGAGAAATAAAAAAAGCACGTACTGACTGTCGGTGAACAACTGACTAGTGACGATGACTATTAAATTATGGACTGGTTAGTGAATATTCGAATAATTGGATCGTCAGATACGCGCAATAAATTCTATTGTTATACCGTCGTAGAATCTCGATATCGCGATATCATTTTTACGGTTTTCATCAAGATTTACAATTCTAACGATTATAAAAACAATTGTGTTAAAATACGCTCGATTTTTTTTTCGTTTTCACCATTCTGTTCAACTTGTGTTGAACCTCGTGAACAATTTTCAGGCATTTCTGCTAGGCCAGTACAATATTATCCTCATAAAACCAAATAAAAATTAAAAATAGGAACTCAATAATTTCAAATGCGCATAAACGGCCAAAATATGCCAACGCCTAGGAACGGCTAATGTTAATATTGTCCAGTTATTTTTAACCGAATACTGTATTACAATAAAATAATAAAACGTTAATTAAAAAAAAACTGTAATTACTTTAAATTTCCCTGTTTCTCCTTTGTTTGAGGAACGTCTTTCCTGGTTTTTCACCCTAATTATTAAGATAAATCAAAAAAACTATTTCTTCCTTGCACCATCTCGATTTATCCAGAAAAGATTCTACATTTGAATATCAGAGTTTGATTCCTGGCAGAAATTTTGTTTACAAACAAATGCAAAAAAGCACACATCGTAGTGAAAACAATGCATTACTCACTTTGCTCAGAATTTAAAACCCATTTTATAGTATAAAACCAATACATTCCTCGTTGTCCTCGAATATATAATTTAAAAAAAAAATAAATTATTTTTTTACACGAAATTTCTAGTGAAATATTTCACACACATAAAAGTAATCACCCTAATTACGTATGTAGTCTTCCGTGATTTTATATTTCTTTGCTGTATAATTTTATGTTTTTGCAAATTTATTTTACGTATATTATTTTAGGTATTCCAGCATCCGTATCGTCTACCCGTTGAAACATATTTTTTTTTCTCAGATTTTACACCTAAATACCAAAAGAAATTAATAATAATTTAATGAAATATCGAAACTGGAAAAAAATTAATGCTCACACTAAAACTGTGATCGTAGCTTAATTATGGAAATTAAAATAGGCGCCCGACTAACTATTAAATATTTGAACGGTTTGTAAAACTAAATGTTCCGTACGGCACGAATATCGATCAGTTGTACCCACTCGATCGTTTAAAATAAATTGCATACCTAAACAATTGTATTAACGCACGCGTGGGGGTTTTAAAGTTTTAAATATGCATTACACGATTTTCCATATATATTCTACGGCCCAGGAGGATATTTTGTATTTTGACTTTGGAAACACACTGCCCGTATACGTACAGAATCCCGGTTTTTGGATGAAAAACGACGGATATTCGCGCAGCTTACGGTCCATTACGTACATTAGCTTCTGACGTACGGACGCGTACCGGTATAAACTGCCATTTATTTCGTTGGACGACGGGAAAATCGGATTTCGAGAACGGCTATTTGCCTTTATTGTTTGGAATAACAATAACGACGGTTTGTTCCGCCTGTTGTCGAAAATAACAATTAAACCGAGACGTGTGTATTTATCATTTTGGCGGATAAAACTCGCCGGGATCCCAATCCACCGACCGGCCCGGCGGTCGGTCTAGGTTCCAGACCCTAAGGTCTGTAAGTGTTCCCCCTTTGAAATCTCGTTGGTTTCGTTTAACTTTCCCCGTCGGCCGAGGTTTATTCCCGAAAATACTGTTTAAACTGCAGAGCTATCCGTGCACCAAATAATCCGTTTATCGTTTCGAATTTTTCACTCTATACCTACGGGCGTATATAATAACCGTTATTTATTATCAACGGTGTTAATTAAATAGTACGGGCGCTTCGTAATATTAGATATACCTATGAACATGTAAACGTGGGTTTAAAATGTAATGTGGCGAGAGGATTTTAAAGTAGGTAAGTACCCTACACCTACGTACAAGCTAAACGAGAGTTTTGTTATTTTCGTTATTATAACAGGTGTGTTGTATATAAACTTAACGGTTCAATTTTGGCGCACATAATGTAAGACAAGTATAAACATGACGTATAAAACAAACGTTTTATGTAAATATAAGACGAAAGTTTTTTGAGGAATTATAATACAATTTCGCTTTGTCTTCTTGAACTCTGCCGTGTAATAACTATGTAATCTAAAGGTAATTTTATAGTACGGGCTATATTATTTGTGTTTATACTGCAGTATGTGAACACTGTCTTAGAATATTTTGAATTAGACAGCGACAAGATTGATGACACGTCATTATTATATATATATATAATAATTAAAAAGTTTTTTGACAATAACGTTTTGAAAATATCCATTTTTCAGCTGTAGACAATGGACAGTTATATACCTATTGCAATTACAATTCGGCGACTAATCATTTTGTTAGAATTAGACGGGAGCGCGTATAAACCTGGAATGTAAAATAGATAAATCTGGATAAATCTGGACACGTCTGGACACATCTGGAATATACATATCTGGACGGTATATATTACCTGGACACCGCATAAATCGGGATTCATAAATGCATGCCCCTTAAACAGATATCTGTTTGTCCAGAATTGTACGTTTCAGATATAACGATTTCAGATATCTAATGGTCCAGATTTCTACATTCCGGGTTTATACGCGTTAAAGTATTAAATTAAATTTACTCTAGTATAATAGAATAATCAAATGCCAATATCAATATTTCTACAGGAGCTGAGATTAATAATTTACCGTGTTAGTGATTAGTCACGTTTTGACAATATTTACTCAGCAATAAATACAATTATTATTGTAGATTTAGCGTGTAAATGGAAATTCGTATAGCGATCGAATTTAAAAACATTTCGTTTGGAAACTTAACGAATAATATGTAATCATACAATTTGTAAAACAAAAATTGTTTTATAAATTAACACTTAATAAAATATCAAAATTTATATTAAAAAAAAAAAAATTAATATGTTTTCGTTACGCTGTTATATTCCCTGAAAATGGTTTTCGAAATCGAAACCGGCCGTACTTACACGCAATTTATATAATACTCCAGGTTTTGTTAGTTTAAATTTTTTTTTTTTTTTTTTATATATTTATTTATTATTATTTTTTTCATATACATATATATTTTTATATTATACACATTTTAATATACAATCTGTATTTTGTATTATATGATTCGAAAACAGTTTCTTATTCGAGTACTTTATTAACAACGGTATTTGAATTTATATTTCCAAGTTTCTCTCGATCAATATATGATGTTTTGAAAATTAAAAAAAAAAAATAAAAATACTTGCATTGCCTTTCAGAGAATTGTGTGCACATCTGGAGTTCGCAACACCTATTGACTATTCTGGTATAGTCGTTTCGGAGACAATATTTTCGTGCGAGATATTATTATTATTATTTACTTGCTTTTTTTTTCCACATTCAGTTTTGTGATTGGTATTCAGCACGGTTAAAAATATACATGTATGGGTAAATCGTCGAAACGTTCAGATGAGCATAGACAATTGTTTTTACTATATAAAAAAAAAATGAATCATTGTTGAATAAGTCGACGTTATTGTGGTAACTAAGTGGTCGTTGCATTTATATGTAATATATAAAAAAAAAAAAAAAAAAACAAGCTGACCAAAATAATATCTGTTGTATGGAATATTTTATAACGCCATGTAGTATACAGATCATATCTCATATAGGTTTTTTAATTAACCCGTATAATGTAATTTTTTACACGAGTTTTCGCGTAAATTAATGCTCACGTAACCGTTGAAAGCGTTCATATTATTCGTACACCGGTTTTATTTTATTTGAGTAAACGTATCTGGTAACAATCCGAACAAATTAATTAAAACATAGTTAACGTACATATTAAAATGCGATGTACTAATATTTACGCCCGTGCCCGACGGGTACGCGAAATTATTTCGACCCTGTTAATATTTTATTCTGGAGTAAAGTGAAAATGGTATCCGTCATTTAAATTTCGTAATATATTCAATCTTCGGGGGAGCAGGCAGGTGTCCAACGCCCATACGTATCGGGGACCGTTTTAATTCCGCCATCGCCAGACCCACGACTTAACCGCTGTTGACAAAATAGCTGTACCATTTTTGTATAATTTAAATAAAAAAAAAAAAAAAAAAAACACGTTTAAATGTTTTAATTAAATTAATTCAATTGCGTGCAGATGCGTCGGGGGTTAGGCAACGTGCTCGGTACTCAGCAGCATAATATATTCGGACGATAACACTCGAAATATTCGAATATACTCTATACCGTCTATTTGATATTTTATTCGATTATTAAAAAAAAAAAAAAAAAAAAAAAAAAAAAAAAAAAACAATTCCTTATTGGCTGTGCAACGTGTTTACACGTCCGTATACGTATTATATTAATTTCATATACGACCGGAACAATATTATCGACCAACTGGGAAATTCAATTCGCTTTTACTTTTCAGAGGGTTAGGTTAAATTAGATACTCAATTTTTTTTTTTTTTTTTTTTTTGTACTCTGCGGCATTTAATTAAATTTTTACGTAACTTTTGGATGAAGTGTGTACACGAGTGTACAGTGGCTATACGCGTTCAATACATTGAAACGTGCACATAAAAAAATATTCGCATATTTGTTCCGCGAGTTCCGCTTGTGTCGGTTGTTATTTATCAAGAAGCGCAAATAGGTTATGTTTTAAAGACCTAAATGGCCGAGCATACAGTTCACATGTAAAAAGCTTTTAAACTTTTTATATTTCTAACCCAAACTCGAGGGAGCATACAACGAAATAATACAAAATTAAACTAATCGTTTATATTTTAACATAGAATGTTCGTTAATATTTCGAACCCAGCAAAATCGTTGGAATTTCGATTTATTCAATACAGCATTATTAGGAATTTACGGTTAGAGAGAGAATATGAAATATTAAAATAAAAAAGCTATTTGCACATTGGGTTTTGAGGTAGATTGTATTATTAATTTTAGACGCCGGGCGTACCGAGCAGTGTATTTGTGTTGGTTTTTTACTGTGTTGTGTGTGTGTTATTTTTTCGTCTGCTGACATGTTTTTTTAGAGTTGGGCAAAACTTTTTAAACATCCATGTTTCGATGTATCGGTACATCGAAATTTTAAACATGGATACATCGGATTTTCGAGGAAAACATCGATGTTTTTTCGATAGGATAAAGAAGCAGAAAAAAAAAGTCATCCGACGATGACCCGGCAATCCCCATTTTTATAAGACAGGGGTCGAGTTTTTAAACCTTTTCATTTAAAAAAAAAAAAAAAAAAAAAAAATAGGTGAATACTAAATTACCAAATAAAAAAACAATTTAATTCAAGGCATTGGTATATTGAATTGTATTATATTTAAATATAAGTAATTCTTAAAAATATTTCATATACTGAAAATACACTACCATAGTGTATCGTCTGAGGATCGTAAAAATGGCAGTTTGTTTAAATGCTTAGATGTTAACCGATTTCTTTGTTTATTCTAAGTCAATCCCGCTTTAAAAAATAAACGTTCACCAGGGATAGACGATAATAAGAAATGCACAAACAAAACGTATACAATTGTCATACAAATAATTTAAAAAAATACTAATACAACAATATTAAAACCTTTTCTTCGATATAGTTACGATGATAAAACATTGATGGTTTTTGCTCACCGTTAATCTTTTCCAACAGAAATATTGCTCCAATCGAAAAACAACAACAAAGCTTTTTTTTTAGAATTTTAGATCTAGTTGATGCATTGACCAAGTAATTTTTTATGATTTTCCTTGTAGTTTTCTTAATAATGGGGACAAAACGGAATTATATATTCGATTTTGTTCGGTTAAAAATATTAGCAGAGTCTTGAAATTTTCACCGATTACATAAATTACCCCTTTCTAAACGTAGCTAATTTTTAAAGCAATCCTATTAACTTATTTAGAGTATTTAGATTTATTTAGAGTAGCTTTGGTTTTTTGGTTTTATGTGAAGAACATTTTTTTTGGCCCGGCATAAATGCTCAACAATTTTACACGCGGTTTGTCAGGAATCGTACTTAGTAGCAGAAAAAGATTAACATAATTTAGTTTTTTTTTGTTTTGATTTTTATATACCCTTTTACAGTTCAAACGTTGATGGAAATCATATAAATTTTCCGATTTATGTGGATTCAACTTTGTTGGCTCCATGAAAATACACTTTAATTTGAGAAGAAAAAACACGGACAATTTTTATTTATTATGCAGTTACAAATTAGTACGATTTTCAACTTAAATTTATTAAACCGTTTTTTTTTTTCTGTACGTACGTATATACTAATATATTGTACAACTATACTGTATGTAAACATTTTTAACCGATCTTCGCTCAAAAACGTTTTTCTTTACCTAGCAATGATTTATGGCTCCGTTATAAATATAAATACTATTTTCCTTTATATCCTTATTTTTTTAATATACTGAAATTGTTCGTTTTTATCTCCTTATATCTATTATTTTTTACATTATATTTAATATTATGAAAACTTGTTTTCCGTAAAATAAGTATATAACTATATTGATTTTTTACGTTCGAAATATTGTCTAAACAAATAAATTACCATAACAATATGTATGTACCCATCTACATTTCGTCGTTACTAATATATTAGTTTTACTTAACATCAAATATTGGCTCGTTTTTATATGTGCTGATATCGCATGGCAATTTGATTTTGTGAGAATGTTACTTTTGGGTACTCATTGTGTCTTAAAAAAAAAAAAAAAAAACAAAATGTTCAATCTATATAAAAAAAATTAAATTTACATTTTTTAAAAGTAAAAACAAACAGTTATATTATTTTTTTTTTTTGTCAAATCCTTCTGTTTTTGTTTTTTCCGCACAGGGGGGAGTTAGTTCGACTTACCCGGTGGTAAGCACCCCTTAGTGCTCTTTGAAATTGTCTCCGATGCACCATGTGTGTTGAATTTTCTATCTATACCTTCTCGCGTGAAACTTTTTCACCATGTTTATTATCACAAAAATGTTTACTGAAAAAAAACAATAAACGGACGATCCGCTAAAATGGTACTTTTTCCATTCTCGCCGATATAATTTTCCACTAGATTTAAAAAAAAAAAAAAAAGGTCGACTTCCTTATACACCAAACGAGATAGTGTCCGACTCCCTTTTATTGCTTAATCAAAAAAAAAAAACCATCCGTATTAATAATTTCTAAACATATATATATATATATACTAAACGTGTTTACTTTTACATATAATTTACATAAAATAAAAATATTACGGACGATAAAATTTTGTAAAAGTATGAACTGAACCTCTCTGGGATAACAATTGTTTATTTCACGTGCACCGGGGTAGAATTTAGTTCACCGGGTGTGTATTGGAAGGTTGTTAAAACAATTGACTGCTCTGTTCAACGAACAGATATCTTATATTGAATTATAAAACCGGATAATTTATGTATTTTTTTATATACCGAATGTAATAAAATATATATATTGAAAACATTGGAATTTAATTTATTTTAATAATTTACAATAAAAGTACCTCCAATAATGAATAATTTTTTAATAAGTCTATTAGTCACTTACAATTAAAATGAAAATCATAATCAACAATAAAAATGTAAAAAAAAAAACTGTTTTAGAGAGTTCTCGATAAAACAACAATTAAATACATGTAAGAAATGATATATATATATATATATATACTTTTTACATTTATTTACTGTTGAATAATGTAATATGATGCTTTTTTTTTTTTTTGTTTTTTAAGAACTATTAGTATTATTTAAATTTTAATAATTATATACGTAGTTTGTTTGGTTAATTAAATGTGCAGACGGCTCTTTAGTTTAGAAAAGTTTATGTAAATGGTATACTATATAGAAAATAGCTCAGTCCAATGTCGTATTTATAGGATTCGTACGCCCGCCCCCGGGAAACGAATTGTTTATGCCACCCTTTGTTCGTACAATGGCAAATCTCATAACACATTGCATAATATATTCATAATTTATTAAAATATTTATAAAAGAGGCAAAATCAAGAAAAACAGTTTCAAAATGTTTGCAACCCCGGCGGCATATCTATTCGACGCGGCCGCATCCTAAAACTATAAACGCACACAAATACTGAAAATGTACACGCCAGTTACAATTATTTATGATTACCACATGATATACGATATAGGCGTACGCACGATTATTCGTGGGATGTGCGGAATTACGATATACAAAATCAGTGTCGAAAGTGGAATTTGTACAATTTCAACTCAAACTCAAATTTTCGATTGCTCATAACTTCTAGGGAATTCAACTCAAAGAGACCGTTTTACCGTGTATCGAAACACAATCCGACCCAATTCGTTTTTCAATAAGAAATATTCGTCTAACCACAATACATTGGGATATACAAAATCAGTAATAATTCAGTTGGGATAACTCTTCAATCTGGTGTATATTATACCGTTTCGGGTATAATTACAGTTACTGAAGCTATATAATTTTCAGACTTTTTGATGACGAAAAGGAGAGTTCCAGTTGGTTTTTCTAAATGATCATTTTATCTATACTTATATTAATATTATGAAGAGGCGATACTGGTTTGTATGTAGGGAATAGGGGACAGTTAGTGGCGTGCGGCAGGAATTTGGTATGGTGGGGGATGTAATAAACCGGAACGACAAAAATCCAATTATATTTTAATCTGACACTTCACCATTTATCAGTTTTCAGTTATCACAATAGCACATATTTCTGACAACAAATTTCGCTGTCAACAGGCACGTAGACTACTTTTTACGTTGATGACTGAAGGTCTAAAGTTAAAGGTTATATAAAAAAAAAAAGCCTCACGAGGGGATATATCCCCCATCATCCACTCTGCGTAAGCCACTGGTAGAGGATAATATCTGGAACTACCGATCCGATTCTAGACATTCTTTCACCAACAGAAATCTACACTATCCCTGAATAACATAGACTATATATTTTATTTTAATAAAAATAAAACAAGGTGCGCTGACACAGAGTTATTGGTAGTTTCGGTACGAAAATCTCATTATTATTTTCATTAATTTATGTTACTTTGGTTATTTGGACCAAGATATGACAGTTGTTATTATCCATTCAAGTTAGTTGTCACGGGGAAGAGAGTCCCGTTGTATAAAAGAGATTAAAAAGTTTTTAAAAAAAAAGAACACAAAAGTTATGACAAAGGCCATTAATGTAATGTACCCTTACATTCTGAACTTTTTCCAATAATTTCGGCCATCCAGCCCGAAGTATAAAATAATATCTATTAGATACACAATTTACCGGCTTTGTTGTAACCGTTCTTTCTCTATTTGAATAAAATGAATTTTATTATTTTCGCCTGTATCAGAATATCAATTGATTCACGGTTTCAAGAATTACTCAACCAGGTAATATTTCAATAACTTTGGGCCTTGAGGCGCCGATAATATATTGTAAACTTATTTAACATATCCTTTTTGTAAATAAATCCAACGCCTATATGTTACAATATGTTATATATTATTCTGATATTCAATAATGGCCAACTGCGTATATTATAGGAATTACTTGTCGGTGCAATTTCATTATTAATTCCTTATTATATTGTATTGCATACAGCAAGACGACTATTTATGCGGGCACTGAAAACATTGTATTGACATTTTTCCAATATGAATACAAAATGTTACGTTTGAATAGTAATTTCGTTACAATTGCAGTACGTGAAAAAAATTATATTACTGTTGTGCCGTGACTTAATAAGTAATATTTAGTACGCAACAGGGATTTTTTATTTGTGTTATGCTACTTTCCAACACCGTGCGCATGGCCACGGTCCTATATATCGTTTTTAAACGTTTTGGTCGATTTATATACATCGTCCCGGATTTTCAATTGAACGTCATTATTATATTTTATGACGATCTGCGTATTGTACTGAGATATATATATATTCTTTATGAAAAACATTAATTCTACTCGTTTCTAATATTCACAATCCGATTTTCGAATTGTATTTAATATGAGTATTGCATATTGACGCCTATTAAATATACCGATGCAAATAATACTAAATATTTGTCGTAGCTTTGTAATCACACTTGTATAGACTTTTAGAGTAAATCTCAATTGTCGATAGGTACCACGGGCATCTATTTGTTATCCACCGTAGAAAATATACCTGACCAATAGTAATAATTAAGGCCCGGATTTTTATGCAAATGCATTTTCTACTACAATTCGTCTAGTATAGGTTTTGATCGAAAATGTCGACGTTTCGTAATGTGTTGGTCCTATGAAAATTAAAATGCGCACAAATTGCATATTTCTGGATAGTTACATACATATTGCACATTTCACAATATTCATTAAAAGGAGTATTTAAAACCCAGTATTTCCCATGAAAACGTGAAATTTGAGAATTACAATTTTTTTTCGTACGAGGTCACGAACGTAGACAATGGTTTCAGAGACTCGAATTTATCATTTTATTTCACAATAGCATATACAGAGTGTCTATACTGAATGTTTAACCGGGTTGTAAAAGTTTTTTTGAGCATTAAGATTGCCCACGCAGAAGTTTTTAATTTGAAAATCTACAAAACACATTTTGTAACTTCGTGTTGGTCCGCATTCCAAAATTAATATTAATTTTGAGTTTATACGGTTAATATTAAATTATTATTCGATATTTTTATTGTACTTTTTTTTTTCTGTTTCTATATTTTTAGCTTACAATAAAGAATTTTATTTTGCATATTTTTAAATTTTTGT
Source organism: Tuberolachnus salignus (assembly GCA_956483605.1). Taxonomy (NCBI): domain Eukaryota; kingdom Metazoa; phylum Arthropoda; class Insecta; order Hemiptera; family Aphididae; genus Tuberolachnus; species Tuberolachnus salignus. The sequence goes on along the minus strand of OY101430.1, from coordinate 27,126,585 downwards.
ACGCATAAACATGTACATATTCTACAATATTTTTGCATAACAATTCGGGCCTTTGTTATAATGATTTAAATATCCACTCGATTTAAACTCCGGAGGGTAATAAGGAGTTGTGCCGATCTAATTGTTCTGACCCTACATTAGTTTCTCTATACTATTTTATTGGCCATATAATAAGTTCGACGGATCAAACCAAACGGAGCTTTTACTAAACGAAAAGCCACCCGCTTTATTAGGTTTATGTGCAAAGACGGGTTGAATCATATTTACACCCGTTTGTGTTTGTCTGTGACCGGTCTGTCTCTGCTGCCCAGCCAAAATTATTATTATTAATTTTTTTTTTTTTAATAAATATACAGGCTTCAATTACAAAGATTATTAGCTTAATAAGGAGAGGGATTACATATTGTGACGTAGTTTATACAGTTCTAATGTTGATTTTATGTGATACATCATGGTTTAAAATTTACAAGTTTTTTTTATCTAAATCTATGAGATTGAAGAATTTGAAAATATTGTGAGTGTTGCTTTGATTGAGGGCTTCTTCTGTCGATGATGGATTATTGAGAAGGTGGCGTGCTGTGGAATATTTGGGGCAGTCGATGATGACGTGCGTGATTGAGATAGGAACTTTGCATAGGTCACACAAAGACTTGGGTTCCTTGGTGATGGGGTATGAGTGTGTAAGATGGGAATGACCTATTCTGGTTTTGTTAATGACTACTTGTTCTCTGCTGCCAGAGTTGTTTGGGTGAGGCCATTTAGAAATTGTTTTTTTTAATGTTCCTTAACTTATTGTCATCAGGTGAGATGGAGTCCCATTGGTTTTGCCATGTTATTATAATATTTGTTTTTTTAGCTTTATGTAATAAATCGGCGGTTGGTAATTTGTTTACTTTGTAAGTGATGTTAGCTGTAGAGCCTGTAGCTGCTACGTTTGCCATTTCGTCTGATTTTTCGTTCCCCAAAATCATTATAAGTGATTATAAATATAAGAAAAATTATTTTTTATTTTGAAACGACCCGGAAAATCTGCAAGCACACTTGAAGAATGTGTTTCCTAACATTTTACATGTTCGCCGTCTACATTACCTACATATTGATTTTATTTGCAAATACAAAAATTATTTCCCACGATTAATGTTACTATTGGATTTTTAACTTCATTCACGCGATAAGATCAAAATAGTCTGTTGCCAAAAAACTTACGGGCACAGTGCCATACGTGTCGTAGACGATGTTACACAATCGGTAGGTACCAACCTATACTTTTTTTTCGTCATTGCCACAATAAAATCTGATAATCAAGATATTAATCTCGATCAGTTAAGGCCTTTTGATGCATACGAATAATTACGTCTCTCGCGAATGCGTATATTTAATATTTATACATTTTTTTCGGAAATCTTATTTCCGCTCTTATTCGTATATAAAATTACGTATTGAGTTAGATTTTCGGTCTTTGCGTCCAGACGCCATTGAATATTACATTATTATCTATTAGGTATCGTATTCGAATACAATATACACAGTTGTGTTGTTCTGAATGTTCTGATTAGAATTATACTACTCTCGTAAATATCGACGAGAATGCGGAATGAATAATTTTACGGTACAACTGGAGTCTTAAACCGGCGACTAAATGTAATTAACTACAATGAGATAAAAAATCATTAGAGACGGATTAATGGTGGGGGGGAGGGGTGCTCTTTAAAAAGGAGACCCCAGAAAAATCTTTGAATTGTAATTTTACTGAAATAATATATTACGTGCAATTAAAAAAAAAAATATAATAATAATAAAATAATAAATACTTATAATACTTAAAAACAAAATTATTTTAACATTATTAGAGTTTTATTTATTTTGTTTATAGGGATCTCAATATTTTTTTTTTATTACCATTCACTACATGATTTCGATAAAATTAAATTGAATTCGAAATAAATAAATATTTATACAAATTGAAAATGACCAAACATTTGGCTGTATATGAAAACGTACTTAATTACATGAATATGCAATATATAAAATGACTCATAGTGTTATGTTTTCAATTGTTGGGGGGGATTGTCAAAATTATTTCGTTTTAATATGGACAGAAAACATACAGTAGAGAAATATTATCTTTGTAATGATATAACTATATAAAACTATCCACGATATGCTAAAAAGAATCTTTATTTTTAAAATGTACGAAAAGTCAAAAGTTTATTATAATTTTGTTTTATTTTCTCAATACTAGTTTCGAATAAATGCTTTTTATGTTGTCTTTTTTTTTTTTATAAACACATTCAGTTAGTAAAAATTCTCTAAATTATTCGCATCATGATGCGCATTTTTCACCCGTCGGTATTTTATTTTAAAACAATTTCTACATTTTCAACTGTTTCTCTAAAATAAATAAAATAAAACAAAAACCCACCACAGACGTCGATACATATCGGGTTTATTTTTGGGTTACCCTGGTTACAAGAGAAAAATCTATGACTTAATAAAACTATTTCGCTGTGAACGGTTTTTTTTTATTGCAATGATTTATTGGTTCTTTCAGTATATACATTTTAAATTACCTTTTATACTAATTTAATCACTCGTCTATTACAATTAATTATTTATTATTTCAAATATAAACCTAACGTGAGTCTGAAATCGAATATATTTTAGGCAGTCACTTGCAGTGAATACTAAAAATTAGAATTAGTGCAATGTGGAATAAATGAAAGAACAATATGATATAAAGTTTTTATTAAAAATTATGAACATTAATTTTTACGCGAACAATTGTCCAGCAGTAAAAATACCCGTTTTCTGATAGTATAATGTCGTTATCTTCATTTGTTATCACACTATTATCCTGGAAAACATTGGATTTCCAATTGAAATTGATCAATCAAAACGTATGAATCCAAACAATACAAATATTCACATTAGTATAAACTTTAAGAATGCATAGAATATTAATGAAGTGAATTTGAAAAGAGTTAACACCAAATATTTTTTAACAAATTTCGAGTTTTCTGTTTAAATAGAATGTAAATTGATTTTTTAGAATCCTAGCACAAGTTTTACGTCCTTGAAGTCGGCTCAACCACTCCATCCGATGTCGTCGAAACCGGTGTCAAAATATTGCGATAATTTGCGAGTTGACTTTCAGAATTCGCGATTCACCATAAACCCCAGATACGAGTGTTCAATGTTCTGTAGTTAGCCACCCCTAACCTCACTTACAGTCACTCGTCAGTCGTTTTTAGTATTTTTACTTGCCTCGTCAAATTTAGAAATTACTAACTGAATTTTTATTATTATTAAATTTGGTTTTTGCTTTAAACGCGGTATAGTTTAGAATTTAATTAGTATGTTTTAAATAAGTTCACAAACATAGACAACTATTATGAATTACGTCCTATTACAATCCCGAATCTGTTTAAAGTCTCTAGGTACATACGTTTTATCTATGCGTAAGATATATATATATATATATATATATATATATATACGAGGTGCGACAATAAAATAACGAGACTTTTTGAATAAAAGTTGTTTATTTTAAAAATGTTATAATTTAATGATTATCACCTTTAAAGTACCTTCCATCAGCATCAATATACTGTTGCATACGTCGCTGCCATTCTTGAAAACAGTGTTGCCAATTGCTTTCATTCAGCCCTTATAGAAGATCTGCCGTTTTCATTTTTACGTCCATCAACTGTTTAAAAATGGGAAAAGAAATAAGAAGGAAATAAGAAGAAGTCACAATGAGCAAGGTCTGGCGAGTACGGGGGATGTTGAAGTACAGAAATTTTTTTTTCAGTTAAAAAACGTTGAATTGAAAATGCACTGTGAGCTGGAGCATTGTCTTGGTGAAGAACCTAGCCATTTTTCCATAGATCTGGTCGCTTCTTTCTGACACGTTCTCTTTATTTAATTAATATCTCTTTATAATAATATTGATTAATTAATTTTGTTGATTTTTTCAACGTTTTCGTTTGTTGAAGACGTGGTAGGACGTCCAGAACGATCATCGTCTTCGACGTCCTCTCTTCCACTACAAAACCGTTTGTGCCATTCAAAAACACGAGCTCTTGATAAACATTCTTCACCATAAACTTCACATAACATACGAAACGATTCCGCGGCAGTTTTTTTTAATTTAACAAGAAATTTAATGTTAACACATGTTGTTCGACTTTTATATCTAACATTTTTCGGCAGTATAGTCGAACTCGCACTAATAACAAGGCTACTAACGTATAAGAAAATGAATCGATGCCATCAGTGTTCATAGTACTTTTAGATAAGTGTTTTCTAATCATATTTCAATAATCGTTTTATAGATAACGTTAATAGTTTAGGTTATATTTCGAAAGTCTCGTTATTTTATTGTCGCACCTCGTATATATGTATATATTAAAAAGAAAATTACGAAACGTCATGTTTCGCATGCTGGCCGTGATGATAAATTGCGAATATTGTATTATTCAACATCTAATGGTTGCGTATTATAGATTCTAAAAAAGTTTAAACAAGTTAAAATGACCGTTTAGGATCATTAAGGTTCGGCCGTCAATATGATAGTTTATTTGTGCGCGCATAAACATCAATCGTGAACATGTTCAAACTTATAATATTTAAGTCCCCGGGACTTTAAAAACTATATTATATGTAATACGTACTTATATTTGGATATGTGTACAGAGTGAACCGTGCATAATGTGTTCCTAATGCGTAAAACTTTCGAAATTTCAGATACAAGTTTGAAGGTTTTATCTATGTTCGAAATATGTACAAATCGTTTTATGTATTATTATTATTAATCTACAATGAAGTTTCTTGGTTACGCTTGTTAAGTATAATATTATAACTGGCGACTTTACAATCAATCATACATTGAATTTAACGAGTTGTAGGCAACCCGCAGCATTCAGATATATTAATGTTTTTTTTTTTTCCCTATAATTTTACTTTTTATTGGAGCGTTACTGTCTCGTCATAACGTCGTGGCGTGTAAATCAACCGCGAAAACAACAACTATAATGTTCAAGTGTATAAAAGAGCCACGTTACTTTTATCGGTACCCAATTACAGTTTTACTCGCTGTAAAATATTGCGTCGGAGTAGGTAAAATACGAACAGGTGTAACAGGCATTTGTTTTTTTTTTTTTTTTTTATTATTACAAGAACCGAAATACTCTAAGAAAATATCATAAAAACGTGATTCCAATATTGGGTAGCATACTCTGTTTCCTCTAGCTTGGGATTTAGTCTAGTGGAAATAACGATCAAAACGTATAAGTTATTTAAGTGAGCCTGTTTTTTCTAACGGTTATAGTAAACATTACTATAAAATACTGTATGATATCTAAAATCGATCAATCATCATTGTAATAGTTTAAAAACGATTTTGAGCTGAGTTTGATTAATTATCTATTGAATTGCCATAATTTTTACGATTTTCATCTAAATTTAAATTTTAAACGCTTAAAAAAAAAAAAAAAAAACAAAAAAATTACTACATAACACTTTAATTTTTTTTGTTTTGACTACGAAGTGCAACTTACGATAAACCTCGTGAAAATTTCCAGGCGTTTTTGCATTTCGGCCAATTCAACTTTATCCATATAAAACTAATCAAAAACTAAACATACTAGAAAATTTAATATGCCTATAAATAGTTTTGAAAATAGCTAAAAATTTGTTGAACACTTGTCCACCCCAGAAAGGGCTAATATTATTGTTCTTTGATAATTTCAGGTCTCTACGATTATTTTTACCTTGAATTACAACCATAAGAAATGTATGTAACAATTATTGTCATTTTCCCATTTTTTCTACGTTTTTCCCCAATTATTAATAATACTACAACGAATATTAAAAAATTACTTCCCTTATGCATCAAATAGATAGAAATTTCTTTTATTAAAGGTGCTGCACTTGAAAACCGAAACATGATGTCTGGTAGAATAGTAAGACCGAAATGAAATCACACATTGTAGTAAAACTTTGACTTTGTTCAGAATCTAAAAGTATGCATACCTTATAGTTGGGTGTAGTGGTTAAAGTTATTCGATTTTTTTTTTTTTTTAATATTAAACCATTAAGGAAAAAAGGAAAAAAACCATTTAATAAGGGAAAAAATATCATTTAAATATTATATTCATATCACGAACGTAAGGAATTTTCTTCCATAAAATAAATTATTCGATATATTCATATATACTATATTAAAATATACCAGTTTTATGGGTTTGTCCGTTAATGTTATTGAAATAATCCCAAATTAAAAATTACTCAATTGTGAGTATTTTTCTCTGGCTTTTGGCGTGGAATATATCTTTTCGATTAATATGTGAAAAGATACCAGTGAAGATATTTCATTAAAACGATTTACCAAACTCGCGAAATTACACACTCGTGAGGAATCTCGTGTACGATGTTTCTCGGAGTAAAAGCTTACTAAACTATAGACGGCGGTCAATACATACGAATAACGAACGTAGAGAGATTTATTTGTCGGAAAAAATAGCCATCGCGGCACTCAAAACTTTCAACGATTGTCTTGGTTGAGCTTTTTGCTCAATTTAAAATTGCTAATAGAGTCTGGGAATTATTGTTATCGACAAGAATAGTTATAGGTTTTTTAGCCCGATCACGTGGTGTTTACGCTCGTGCTATACGTATAACAAACAACATGCGTTTGACAAAAGGATAAAAAAAAAAAAAAAAAAAAAAATTTCGAGTTGCTGTTCGAGTGTGTTTTTATTTAATATTAAACGACGCTCGAACTATGCAACTGTTTAATAGGCACTTAAAAGTAAAATGTACATTTGAATGAAAAACTACAAAGGACGGTAAAAAAAGTCGCTAAGAAATAGTTATTATTAAATATCAAAATTGAATTATTTATTAAAAAAAAAAAAAAAACTAAATATATAAATGTAAAAAAATATACAGAACAAAAACAAAACGAAGCCTGAAGTATTATATAAATTGTGCGTAAGTACGACCGGTTTCGATTTAAAAAAAAAAAAAAAACATCATCATCAGATATAAGGCCGTAACTAAAAACGAATTTCGGGTGGGGGAGGGGAAGGGAATAAAAAAAAGTCGATACTGGATACTCAGCGATCAATTTTACTTAAAAAATATTACGATAAATTGTAGTTTTTTTTTTTTTTTTTTTTTTTTTTTTTTTTTCATATTACTGCTTTAATGAACATATAAAATTATTCTTACTACAACAAGTCAATAAATCAATATTCACACTAAAACGTGTATATTTTAAAACAAAATCTGTGTGGGGGGGGCAGACCCATCACGTTACGGGCTTGTTCGGATATAGAACAGAAATGATGAACAAATAATACGAGTTATATAATAATTCATATTATTTATTGATACAACTTAATATATAGAAACTCCAGCCTTTGTTTTGTTCTTTTTCTATTTTTTTCTATTTATTTTCAGTTTTTATATATATATACATATTTTTCTAAGTTAATTGTCGATATTTTGTCGAGTATTTACTTCCAAGACAAGATTTGTTTTTTTTTTTTTTTTTTGCTTTAAATTATTATTATTATTTAAATAAAATCCACATTATCGACATAAAAAACGAACGGAATACGTTTGTATATTTTCGTTTAATTTGATTTCTACATTGGTTTTATAATGGCTTGTTTTTGGATTATTACTTTTTTATTACTGTCGTACGGAGCGGTTGTGGGATGGGGGGGGGGTACAGGAGGGTCGTATGGTTAGAAATTATAAGCGACCACCAATGTATTTTAGAATTTTTGAAAATTAAAATGAATAAAATTATAAATGTCTACGTGGACGGGTAACGGCTAGACAAATATATTTATAGATTGTCTAGTTTAAAACATAGATCGACAATTGAACACAAACGTAGGAAATTATTATTTTTCACTGTCGAATCGTTGTACATTTTCTAATAATTATCCGTAAACACCCGTTTGCTGAAAAACTATATTTTACGTAATTATGTTAAAATTTAGAAAACGAATATAAACCGTGAACCATAAAATGTTTATATTAACGCACGTATAAAATTTAACAGATATTTATCTGTTTTAATATTCTTTAGACGCGATATAATTTTGAATAACTGTTTTTTAACATGTTTTATGGACTTATTCGACTATTTCCGATTTAATCCCGAGTGCAATATATGTGAACATTTAGTGTAATGAGCTAAAGTTTTCCATGTAAACCCGTAACGTTATAATCGTTTAGCGAAACCGTATGCGATTTATTTTTTTGCTCTAATATACAAATAATTTTACACCGATGTCCATTTTACCTATGCGGCATACCCGTAACAGTCGCGGTTTAGGCTTTCGACCGTTGTACGTTACAGTAGTTCTGGCTAGTCGAGAATTTTAACTCCAGGGCGTTAAATATAGGGGAGGAATGTGTGCCCATCTAACCGATAGGTTCAAATAGCATGACAAAGACGGTCGGCCGTTCCACTCGGTAAAGCCAAGGTCCCCTAAATATTTAACCAGTACACATTATTGCATATGTACACAGTACAATATTTAGCTATATTAGTTTTTGTGTCCAAATTTCAGACCAATCGATTACCCACACGTTGTACACAACCAGGGCCTATTTATTGTAATATATAGTATTGCACACTTTTTAGTTTAGACCAGGCATGTCGAACTTAAAGTGTCAAGTGGGTCAAAAAGTATATTGAACAGTTTACTACGCGGACCGCCAACAAACATTTAATGATAAAAATAATATAAATATTCTATACAAATTTTTCAATTTTATTCTTTACGAACACAACGATTGCCGTATAAATCCCCAAAATTAAAAAGAAAATTAACTATTTTTGAGATAGGCATTATTTAAATTACAAAAAAAAAAAAAAAAAATCATATTAATAATTCTTTTTGACCGATATTTGACATATCATTCTCTCGTCAACTTTTAAATTTCGGGAGAAATTTTATCGGACGAGGTCACTTTTAACATTGAATTTAGATGTGTGACGGTTAATCTGGATTTTAAGGGTGATTAATTGCTGTTCATTAATGCAAATAGTTGCTCACATTGATATGTACTACTAAACATAGAAATAATTTAACAACACGCAAATCTACGAGTTTCTACATATCGTACTGGCACGAAATTGTAAAAATCTAAACTTCAGACCATAAATTCATGGTCACTAAATAAAATTTGATCACATACCATTAAATACAGTTATTTCACTATTTTTCTCTACCATTTACAGTTGATTACAATTTTTTTTTTTTTTTTTTTAAACAAATTACCAGATCAAGTAGAAAAATCCATGGGCAAACTAAAAAGTAGATTATATAAAATCATTATCTCAGCCATTAGTCGCTACATATTTTACAATTCCATATTACACACAACTGATTTGGTGTTACACACGAAAATAGGCCCAGTTTAGAACTGATCATCCTATTGTTTTACCGTTATATCGAACGAATATTTAAATTTTTTATAGCCAACGGCCAACATAACATAAAATAATAAAAGAAAAAAATTGAAGAAAAGACCGAGACCGAGGACAAACGAGAATTTGACATTTATCAAACAATTGATTTCCGACGCTAGACTATCGAACTACACCGGACATAACCGTTAGTCGCGCGGGGTACACGTGTATCCCAGTGTTTCATATACAAAATTAAAAATATAAAAATAATAGTATCCCAATTTCGTTATACCTCTGGCAGATGTATTTAATATTATTTATTTTCATTTTTGGTTTAGGTATTTTTATATTCTGTATTATATTCGTGACGAAGTCGACTGGGATACGTAATTTTATATCACTGCGACAAGCCATTGAGTGATGATAATCTGAACAGACGGATTTTCTTGAGAACTTTAGCAATGGAGTTATTGAAGCCAAGAGTAATGAAGAGAGTGGCAATTACCGAAAATAATTCGAACAAAAACTGCCGATATCGCAGGTAAGGTAGTGGAAAGTTATTAGAGAGAAAAAGTAGACAGAACTTGTTCTGTGGGTAGGCGTTCAAAATGCCATATGCTAACGACGACCGCGAAACTCGTAATTGTTGTGTGTGTCCTCTGCATTTTGCTAAAATATGCAATGATTGCAAAATAACTATTATGATTTTTTTTTTTATTATATATTTTAATATTTTTGATTTTCCAAATATTTCAGGAGTAATGCAATGTTTTTATTAAGGCTAGCTGGCAACAGGGAACATTGAAGATGAGCGTTTGACAGACTGGAAAATCTAACCAGTACGGGTTGACTACAAAAGGAAGAAGAGTCATAATGTAGCGTACATTTAGCGCGTATAAAATAATTACTTAAACGTTGTATTAAAAATAAGTTGTAAAATGAAATAAAATAAATAAATTATTTTTTGATAAGGTTTAAAATTAATTGAAAAATTATCATAATTATTTTAAAAATGCAAACGAATTTTCCTTGTACTATACATAAATTATATAAAAAAAAAAAAAAAAAACAATTTCTGTTTACTAGTTTTATTGAAAGAAAGAAAATTACCTTCGTTATACCAGTTATACAATATTTATAATTCACGTAAATCGCGTTTAAAATTAAATAATACTTAAATTTATTACATCATATTTTTTTTTTTTTTAAACGCAAATAGCAATATGCTTGTAATTCACAATCAAGTTTGACTTTTACACACTTTTGAAATTGTAACGTTTGTAATACTATTATTGCAATTTAAATCGTGTTATTATTATATTTTTTTCGTATTCAAAAAATGAATTAAATTCACTCAAAATCTAAGGTCAAATAATGTGCGATGTTAAAATTTAATTCGAAGTTTTGTGTAAAGCGATAGGAATGTAGTGGTTTTACTACGTATATTATGTGTATTTTTTTTTTCTGTCAGTGAACCATTTTTCTACCTGAAATTTAACCTAACCTAACCTATAATTGGGATTGAAACCACTACCCATTTTCGATTTTAAAAAAGCAACCTATATGTAAAATCCAATAAAATAGATGAAGTTTTCGTTAAAATAAATTTTTAACTATCGTCAACACGTCGACGTCGAAATTAAACATTTTAGCGCAACAATTTATTAAAACTAAAACATCTATTTGTCGAAATATCAATGTAGGTTACTGTTTAAAAATCGAAAGTGGGTTGTGGCTTAATCCGTCCCAAAATATAACTATAGTGTAATATTTTAGAGCGGCTTGTTTCTTAAATTTACCAAAAAAAAAAAAATGCTGAAAATAGAGATAACGTGTGCCTCGTGTTTAGTTGATAAACTATTACATAGTTTATTCGTAATGAATTTTCTACACAGTTTCAATTATTATAATAATATTTTAATTTTGTCTATGTGATTTTTTTAAATAATTATCATACGTCACGTTGAAGTAAAAAATGACGCGCAATTTAAATTTGTTGACATTTTAATTTAAAAACCGGCATCGATAATAAATAAACGTCTGTACACATTAATGAATTTGAGTAATTTTTTTTTTATTTTGTTTTAACGTTGATATACATTATAACAATGGAAAAATGTAATACGAATGTTGGTTTGTTTAGAAATTTGAAATTGGCGACGTCGGCCCCATTGAATCACGAGGCAAGTAGCACTGTTAGGAAATAAAATACCGTCTATACGACGAGGTCTGTTCGACTTGTACCAGGACAAATGGCATAACGGCTAATCTACACACGATAACGTTTAAAATTATGTATAGATTTATTCCCCGCGTATTAGTGAATATTTTAAACAAAACCCAAAGTCGCTATCTCATCTCAATTTAATATTACACGTGGTTAAATGCAGTCAGTTCGATCCGTGCGCCATTTTTGACATGTCCGAAATTAACGAACAAGGTGTGTGGGCGTCAAGTTTTGCTCGAAACGTGGCAAAAATGCTTCGGATATGTACGCACAGACGTTTAAAACGTCTAGTTTAACAATTTAGTCGAAATTGCACGTCATAATTAATTAAATTAATAATATCACATTTTTAATAATTACCGCGTACACTACACAGTGTAAAACATATTCCACATGAAATTGACAATAATAGTTCTATGCATTACAGTAAAACTCTGCTCAGAATCGTTTTGTTGAAAGAAGCGATTTATCAATTGAATACGTCCACCAAGAGTAGCCTATCCAACGAGCGGATTGCCTGTGCCAATACCGGACACTCGCAATTTAAAATGTATTAATTTAATTATTGTTAAGCGATCGGGAACCGGCATACACATTTAGGGGATTTTTCGAGAGGGATACAGAGAGGGGAATTATACATGTACGATGTAAAGGCAACAATTTAAAAAAAAAAATATATATATATATATATATATATATTTTAGGTGTGTGGGGGGTCTGACTTTATTGGCGTTTACCTCCTACGAAAATTTCGTCGACCACGTCTGTGAATAAATTCTAGACACGCGTCTATGATTTCTATCCGTACGTATAATTTTATTACGGTTATGTATAGGTGCCCCAATCAGGGCTCTATTTACGCGTTGAATTTTTAATTCTTTTAACTTTTAATTTCAATTAATTCTCGTAATACCCACGTTCAATTATATTGTTTAATTTACAATATCGTAATACAGGGTCCAGCAGTGAGACATGACGATTTCAATATTTAAATAATGTGAATTTATTTTTATTTTAACAAATATAAATATAACGTATAATAGTTACCATTTGATGTTCAACACAAAAAAAAAAAAACTATTTTCTATTCACCGCGTTTGCCAAATGACCTCCATTGCAAATGTATGCATTATTGTAGTCGGAACTGGAAGTTTCGCATGACCCCGAACACTTTTGATTTAAGGAACCCCTATAAAAAAAAAAAAAAGAAAAGAAGAAAAAAAAGCTGAAAATGCGGTAGCCGTTAATTCTGAGCAATACGTTACAATGATTCGTAAATTTTTTACACCACACTTTTGCCCTTTTCCCAGCGACCGAGCGCAGTGTGTAGCGAATTCGATTAACGCTGTGCGAATGCTTTATTCTCGGGCCAGTTGTTACACGGCTTGCGTTTGTTATTTTTTCTATGGTATTTTTTTTTTTTTTGTCTAAGGAACCGCCGTTCCTGTAAATCAAACGCGTTTGAGGCCAATCCACCGAGAACTATCCATAGCCCGTCGTCGAACGTTCGGGTCGTTCGGGGCTAATTGTTAATATTTTACACCGGCAGTGTCGGCCGGTCTGCAGCGGTGTCTGCTGCCCATTGGTACCGGCGAGATTAAACCCGAGTAATAGTATTGCGCGCCGGCATATAATATGCCTACCGAATAAAAACCGGAGAAACAATATTAATATTAATATATACAGTGCGTTTACAAAAGGACGCTCTTTTTGAATTGGCCCTTATTTTTTTCGAAAATGAGAGAGGGCAGGCAGTGACAGTTAACGGTGGAATAGCTATCGTACCACGATTACTGACTTTCTGTGGCCCCGTCTTGATACAATTGATAGAGCCCCACGTCACAGTGCTGCAGAGACCTTAACACTGTTGCATGAAAGGTTTCCAAATCGTTTGAATTCATTTCAAGGAGATCAAAATTGGCCGGCAAGGTCATGCGACCTTACTCCCTGCGACTTTTTCTTGTGGGGGTTTTTGAAGAGAGGAAACCTCACACGATCACGGATTTGTAGGAAGAAATTCAGAGAGTCATCCAGGATCTCACCAAGGAGAACTGTACGGCAGTAAACTTCCTTAACCGTGTGACAGTGTGCCAACAGGCCCGGGGGGTCACGTGAACGATATAATATTTCATATCTAAACCGGAGGTTCGCCTGATTCCAATGATGTCATTTTTGTTTTTTGATTAAATTAAAGTGTTATTTTGGCATTTTTAAAATGAGCGTCCTTTTGTAAACACCCTTTATTATACATACTTTAACCGGTACGTATTGACAAATGTTCGAACTGGTAAATATCTATCTGTATTCTTTGCATGAACGTACTACATCCCTACTATATTTTAGATTCTGACCGGAGCCGGGGGTTCTTGTGGTTTCACAATGACGTATAAATTTTTTTTTTTTTCTTTTTCTGTTAACACTTTTTCTAACCAGAAGACCCCCGTCCGATCTGTATATATATATATATTAATCTATACGCAATTCCGTTGTAATATTATATGTGGATAAAAGGGGCCGGCGAACGGTATTAGTCACGGGGGTTTTTATACGGAGCATGGATACGATATTGTTATTATTATATATATATATATTATCGTTCGATCGCCGAAACGGAATGGCGACGCCGGTCGTTGAGCGGCGGACGGGCGAGACGGAGGGGTGTGTGTGTGTGTGTGTGTGTGTGCGTGTGTGTGTGTGTGTCGGGGTTGAGCAATGAGTAATACACAACGCGCGCGCACAGACGTACCGTCCTGCACGAGGACATGTGCGCGCTCAATGTATACATAATAATATAACCGAAGGGCCGAAACTGTGTGGCGTCGTAATTGGCGCGTCGCGACGCCACTGGCGCCAGTCGGTTTCCAAGGATACGTCTCGTCGTCTCGTCCGACGGGGGGTGTGGGGGGGTGGACAGTGTTTTTCTTTCCGTTCTGTAATATAACAGCGGACGCGGTGGCGGCGGCGGCGGCGGCGCCCCGGGCAAAAACTCTGAACCACGGAATTATTCGTATTTTATAATTATGTTATTGGTTTTTAACGATAAAAATAATAGAAAAAAAAAAAAAAAACTCTCGGTTCCTGTAATGTCAAAACGAATCGTGTCGATAATAATTACAATATCGCAATATTACCCTACGTACCGATACGAATTCGATACGGTACGTTTGTACATTGTATACGCGAGAAGAATTTATTCGTTAAATATCAAAAAAAAAAAAAAAAAAAAAAAAAAAAAAAAAATGGGGTCCGCAAAAATTCAGCTCGTTTCGACCAAATTGACAGGGTGCGATTTAAGCACAATGATTTATGAACAATTAATAGTTATTACGATTAATATTACGCAAAATTGTATTCGACCTGATATTGTAGAACTGATTATTTCCTAAATAAATTGTCCTTTTTATACGTTTTTTTTTTCTGAACCATTGCATTCGAATTTGAAAAAAGTCGGTTAATGATATTACAACAATTATGATAATACCTTTTTGTCTTTTTTTTTTTTTTTTGAAATAAACATTGCAACGATAATAGTGAAAATCGATTCTCGGTGTCTGTACAATTTGAGTGGATAATCGCAAAGAACTGAAAACAAAGCAATTTTCATAAATCATAAGAACGATCGATTTTTATCGATATCGAATGGAAATTGTTAACTTCAGAAAAAAAAAAATCATAAAAAGGAAAATTTATTTAGGAAATAATAAAGTTCTACAATAAAAATTCGATACAGTTTTTCGTTTTATAAAAATTTAAAGAAATATAAGCCGAAAAACATAAAAGTTCACTTATTCTTAAATGTCGAGCTTAAATCTCGCCATGTTAATTGGGTACAATCGGGCTCAAATTTTGCGGACCTTATTTTTAGACGAATCGGAACAAATTTTCAGGCTCTAGTTAAAATTTTCAACTTCGAAAATAACGGGCACCTTAGTGTACATATTATATATATATATATATATATATATATATATATATATATTATTACGAAATTACAGTGGCGTATTTGAGGAGGGCGATGGGGGCGTTCGTCCCTCCCTCATCAATCAATTGATTCACTATATATTTATTAAGACAAAATTAACTACTATGCATATTTAGATGTCTCTTATTTTACAATGACAATTCATAAAATAAAAAACCAATTTACCTTTTAAGTAAAATTAGGTAGGACATTATCAATGTTGAGATTTACCTTGGATAAAAAAAAAATTTATCTATTCTCAACACTAATAATGTAGTGTCATAGATTAATAATGAATTATTAATTGAATATGCAGTGAATATTGGTAACTGGTGCACGGGTAGTTTGATAGTTACTACAGCACTCTTTTTACTTTATGAAGATTAAAAACATGGTTTAGATCGAAAATGGGTCCGGACAGATTATGTGACTTGGATTTGTTGTTTGTGCACAAGGAAATAATTGATCTACCAACAGACGAAAAATCATAGAACGATTTGCAAAAAAATGAATATAATTTTGTGAACATTTTTATAATTCAATAAATCCTATTGTCGATTATTATTTAAACACATATTGTTTTTTTAGTGCCTAGTGTATGTTATATAATTATTTAATAAAACATAATGTGGGTTTTTGTCGGAGACCTTAACATATTCAGGGCGTTTTCAAAAACGAGTTACGGCCTTTTTTTCAAACCCATTGAGTTAAGTCAAATACGCCACTGCGCGATTATGCGATTATGCGTTTTAAATAATACACTATGACTTTGGAAATGTTGAAATACTTTAAAATATATTTTATACAACTAATTTACATTTGTATTTTTTTGTAAGTACATTTCTCGGCAGGTATTGAGATAAAATGCAAACGGGAAATCACCTGCAGCATTAAAATAAAGAGGCTTAATTATAAAATACCTATTTAGAGTGGATAGTTTCACTTATACTTTGATCATAATGATTTTTTTTTTTTTTTGAAAACAAATGTACAACATACATTCGTAAAAATAATTTTGTTTTAAACAGTATTTAAAATTAATTACATTGCATTTTGTTATTTTATTTATGTTACACTATTGTAGTATTAAGTTTTTGATTTTGATTTCTCCACACTTTCTACCAGTGGCGGACATGATTATTTAATGTTACCGAGAACTAAACTCAAAGACCCCTAACACATAGTTTTTTTTTTTTTTTTTAATCAATGAAAGTCTATCGTATTAATTAATAAAGATTATATTAACATAATAATTTACAACCTAGTAGAATAGAAATAGCATTTTTTCAGATGTAATATTTTAGAAAATTCATATCGCGCGTATGAACAAAAGCTAATCAATGTATTTGATCATAATAAATTCATTTGAGTTATTATAATACTTCACAATGTGTTGCCAACTAACGATCAATAAATTTAATTTATTTAACAAATAGTTTATTAGCATTATAAATGTTCTTGTGCCGTTGAATATCTCAAATAATTTTTTTACATGATTTCGTTTTGAATAGCTCTGTTTACTCCAACTTGAGCGATTGAAAATATAAATAACAATTTTTATATGTAAAATAAATAAGATCCAGTGTAACCGCGAAAGTTGACACCCGTGATAATTGCCAGGGGATGGGGGGAATGAGGGTTATCTTCTGCATCAGAGACTTTTTCGTCGGCCTCATAATTAAGTACGGACAGGGTCCCACCGGGAAAATCCCGAATTCCCGATAGACCTAGCCACCGCTGTTTTCTGTCATCGTTCGCGAAGTTTGGTTAATGATGTTTTGAAATACCGTAATTTTTACGATTTCCATTAAATGATTACATTATAGTCAACTTGTAATTCTTTTATAGCATTAAGTCGACTCGATAGATGAACCTCGCGTAATACTGTCAAGCGATTATGGTCAGCCAAAACAATTTTATTCGCATAACAAACCGAAAGAAAAAAAGAAAAAAAATTGATTTATATAATATATTTTCGCACTTTAACCTATAGAATTGCTTCATTGTTTTTTTGCGCAATTCGCTTTCAATCTCGAGTTATATTTGGATAATGGACGCCAACCCGTTTTGAGGAACGCAAACCGCCCAAACCGAAGCATTCGGTAAGGAAACATAAAATTTGGTTAGAATATTCGGTATTTTATTGTGCAAGCCATTGCGGCACGTGTACATCACGAAAAATGTTAATGGAATTATCGTAAGGGTTTATTGCCTGTATTAACGACGAACGAACGTTGTACTTATGGCACGGAACGTCAAAGGGGTGTGTTATATCCTCGAAACACTCACGGGCACAAAGATAATACGATATACCGGGCCCATTCGCCTCTATACGTACCTGCGTAACTCTGTCTCGATATAATTAAACGCAATTACAGTAATAATGTACACGGTATTGTATGATACGACATCAGTAAACCCGATAACTGGGTTATAATCCGCAATAATAATTTATTTAATAAATACGGATGCCGAGCGTTTCGATTATTCCATTATTATTTATGCTGTCTGACGGTCGATCCCAACCTAACTGATCAATATTATTGGCCCGATGCCGGTAATAATATTCTAACGTTTTGTTGACCCAACACACCTACTGCTGCGAAAATCATAGAAAATTACATTTGACTAACTGATTTCCGCGGGATTATATTAATTCAGATATCAACGCTGTACAAATCACCCCGTCGTGTCGTACCGATAATTATTATCACCGTCTGGCATAATATTATACGCACATCAATAACAATTCGAACGGTCCCAGTCAGGTCGACGCACCGATACAAGTAATTCGAAGACCGTGGGCGTGGATATGGGATGGGGTGGGGTGGTTATGGGTAATGAATTCCCACCCCCAGCCATGAAATTTTCTCATTATGCATATTATTATTAACCCGACGGATACGAGAAAAAACAATTATACAGATGGTACGGCAGAGACGACTGACGAGTTAAACGAAATCATTAGTTTATGATAGGATAAACCCGGGCCTAAATTAGTGGTCTATTTTGAATTACACGGTTATGGTGTTCTTAGTCGAAATCATGTTCTGGACAGGTGTACATCGAGGTTTCGTCGTATTTTGAAAATAATTATTCCGTGATTGCTACACAAAGTAGGATTCTCGTCTACATCTCGGGCATTCCACGCAACGAATCTGTCCCTAATGTTAACACTATTAAATTTTGGATTCGAAAATTGAAAAAAGTCCGGAACCACCGAAAATGTGCAGTAGGTTAGAGAGGCAATTGAGCGGTCACCGAGTCGGTCTGCCCGGAAACACGCGGTCGCTTTGGGAATGTTATGATGTCGGCAACTTATTTGCAGCGCAGGTTGGAGGAAATGGCTGAAAAACATCACTTGGGAGACGTGCGGTTTTAACAATTCGGGGCTGAGGTAACCTTCAACGCACAGCTCGAATTTCGCTCGCTGTTTTGCGACAAACATTCCCCGGGCGGTTGTTCTTACTGAGGGGTGACGTAGGCTGGCCGGCACGCTCCCCCGATTCAAGCGTGTGCGATTTTTTCCTCCGGTGGTTGCTTAAGAATAATGTTTTCAAACGTCGCCCCCATACTATCGTATCACCTCGTATAGGGGATGACCTGACGGAGAGAATCACTGAAGTAATCGCGGCCGTACCAATCGAAACGTGCCGAAAATCTTAACCAAAACTTCAGAGATTGCCTACAGCAACGTATTGTTGCTGACGGCCGCCATCTCGACGATCTCGTTTTCACAAGAAAAAAAAATAGGATTTCCTAGTTATTTTAATAAAACAAACCGTTTTTCTCCGAGTTTTAATGTCCGTTATTTGTAGCTCCTCGGAACTCATCGGCCGGCTCCGCCGCACCCTGTATTTTGTTATCAATTTGATATGATAACAATAATCTGGAACGTTATTTAATTATTGCCAACCGATAGCTAACGTCCTTATCAGTTAGTCGGAGAACTCACTAGACACTATCATAGACCGTATACCAGTTGGTAGTACATGGTTTATGGTCGTTAAAGCCCAGGCGCGGATCCAAAGGGGCGATCGCCCCTTCCCCCTGTAGACTCTGGTTAAATTGTTTTACTAGTATCGTTTTATGACTCTCCTCTACAGCGTATGCCACTATAGAATGACAAATTTAAATTCAGCTTTGGCTAATACTGGCAACGTGTTCGACGATAATCGATTTAGGTATCTCTTTTATCGACGTACATATAATTGTTCGGGTACAAATAATTATCAAACGATACGTGCACCTTGAATGTTCGCGGGGTACGGCATAATATAAATGTACCTACTTTTTGTCGACGGTCGAATTTTAATTTTTTTTTTTTTGGCCCAATTATATTGATTTTCCATCACTGGATGGCCTCCCCCTCATCGATTGTTATAAACGAATTATTTATCATCATATTTATTTATCATGCAGCGCAGCATAAACTGTGAATTTTTACTTAAATAAGAAAAAAAAAATTGTATCGATCAATTTAATTAGTTTTGTGTTAATTATTAATGTACCTAAGAATTGATAAATTGTATAACTTTAATAGTAAAATCACGCTGTGAATTTATAAGGGGTGTAAAAAACTAAATATATTCTCGAACAGTACCCATTAGTTCAAATTATGCAAAAATTAGATATTGTTCATATTAAGATAAGTGTTTTGACCAAGATTCCCCGAAACCAAGTTCTAGGTCCGCGCCTGATACAGTCAGTCCAAGTAGGAAACCAGAGCATTTTTCTACCGATAAAACTAAATAAAGTTTTAAAAATAATTTTTATCGTATTGAAATCGGGTAATTTTTCCGGGCGGCGGACTACCCCGTGGCTAATCTTAGATCTAATAAATATATATATGCTACGCCTCTCAAATTCCTGTCGCAACACCACTGTTGCGGGCTCGAATCAAATTTCACAACGAGAACCGTACGCGTCTCTGGTTAAAGGTTAGACGTTTATTTTTTTATTTTTTTCAATTATAAAAACAAGATAAGTACCTATGTTTTAAACAAACAGTACGTGCCACAATGTTTATATTATGTCGCTTTATCGAATATTTCGCGGTATCGCCAATATGGATTAATCATATAATATTGAACTAAAGCTCGCCGTTTGTTATTGGTGTATTTTTCAACGCTGTGCAAGACTCCCATGAGTGTTTACACGAGTGACTGTATGTCTTGCACAGTAACTCCCCGATTCCCGTTCTATGACAGTTGGTAAACAGACAGAGATAAGAAATCGATACAAGAGTCGCCTTCTTAATTTACTGGGAAAATATCTCGTTTTTGTTTGTATTGCATACAGGCCAATACCGTATTCCGTAATGTTTAAACGTGCATTACAGTGTTTTAGAGTTTATTTTTATTTCAACGCTATTCGAATAGCCGGAGCCAGAATAACAAATAGTTAAATACAATTGAAAATAATAGATATACTGAAATGAACGTTAACACAATAGTATAAAATATCGATTTAATATTAAATATATATATATATATATATCAAAATTGTTTATACTAGACAAGACAATACTATTGTCTAATGTTTTAATAGTGCGTATTAATTACAGTTTTCAATAAATAAAAAAATGAAAAATTATTATTAAAATTAGTGGCGGACAAAAACTATTGGGCCCTACTACCTACTTCAAATACAATTTAAAAAAAATTTCAACTTGTATTATTTTTTTTAAATAAACATTTCATTGATATTTTGATACTGGTATAGATTTATAAATTCAAAATTGACGAAGAACAAAAGAACAATAATGCATATAAATTACAAGGTTCCAAAAATATAACAATCAATATGCAAATTTGTGGACTAACAATCGGGTTTAAAGGCGGGAACCGGATATCTAATCGTATTGCACAGAATTACTGGACAAAAATCACACAGAAACTCTCAATGACTATTATCGAGTATCAGTTTTTGTACTTTATCTCGAATTAATAATTCAATCTATCACAGAGAGATTTGAAAAAAGACAATTGCTTTTTCATTACAACATTTTCATCCGGCATTATAAATAATAATGAAAAACGAAGAATGACACTGAATGCGTAACAAATATTTATAATTTTTATAAAATTGAATATTTGTTAGCCGAAAGTGAAAATTAGTATAGTTTTTAGCAAAAAAAAAAAAAAAAAGAAAAGAAAAGAAAAAAGACTGCTTAAGTATGGACATCATAGATTTACTAGAACATAGCAAAATATTTTTCCCTGCCATTACAATTGCATTAGAAATTTGTCTATCTTTACCAGTTACAAGTTGTACAACGGAAAGGTCATTTGGAACCTTACAAACAGTGAAAACTAGTTCAGAGTGAAAGAGCTAAACGAAAAATTCATCGGAAGTTCAATTACAATTACATTTGCAATAGAACAACCGCGAGGACTTCAGTTTTAATTTATTAACGAATAAACAACATACAATTCTGGTGTATTTCGTAGTTTGCAAAAAATAAACTTTTTTTTTTTTTTTTTTAAGGTACTTTTTGGTGTTTGATTTTATTATGCCCTTCCCTGATAAATTTCCGCGGGTACCGACGGGCGTGATACACAGTGCCACGGGAGCGTTCATAATAGCAAAACGCCAAATTAATTATTATTTTATCATGAGACTAAAATATTATTTTGGAATTTTCCATCCATGCAGACCGAAAAAGTTCAAACGGTAAATACGATTCGATTCATTTTTTTTTATTATTTTTTTTTTTTTGCCTAACAGTCATAACTATAATAACGTAACATTTAATTATTTGTTACTATATATAATTGAACAAAAGTTTTTTTTTCATAAAACAAAATGTAATACTATTAGAGGTTGAATTTCATAATAAAATCATAATATCGCGGAAAATTCCATAGCTGGGGAGACTAAAAATGGATAAACGAATAAATAAAATCGGTTCCAACCTTTCGGTCGCTCGCGTCAAAATGTGCATTTCTGTTGGGACGAAAAGTTAATAATTTGATTCACAAAAATCGAAAAATCGTTCGCGACGTTTAAAAAAAAAAAATAATAATAATAATAACGATATAAATAGATTCCTCCCCCACCCCTCGGCGCTCTTAGGATTTTGTGTTTTGGAAGTAACAGAAAAAAAAAAAAAAAAAAAATGATCGTGTTAAAACTATTTTGAAATTCGGGTTCCGCAATACGTCCAGCGACGAATCTCTCATATATTGTAATGTAATTTCTAAATTAATTTATTAGAAAACCCAATTACGACCCGGTCGGAGAAATAGAAAAGCGTGCACGACACGCGCTGTACGGGGCTGTCGGTGAACAACTGACGAGCGATTACTTAAAATTCGATTTTCACGACCCGTTACGTCATGCGCATTGACAACCGCCATTGAATTATTGGCTAATTGTTATAATTTTCGTCATTGCTGCTCGGCCAATACAATTTTACCCACATAAAATCTAAAAAAAAAAAAAAAATACTGGACAATTTCCATTGTCCATATATATATATATATATATCGAAACCGACTAGAGTTTTTTCTAAACGTTTCCACCCCTAGAAACGGCTAATATATTATTAATATTCTTCGATAATTTCAGGTCTTTACGGTTGTTTTCAAGTTACATCAAAAAAAAAAAAAAAAATTGAAATTAAAGAAACCCTATATATTTCTGTTTGCCACCCACGCCCACCAATTATTCAGAAACTTCAACGAAAATCAAAAAAACTACGTCACCAACAAGATCCAAGATACAGAATTCTTTCGGAAAAGATGCTATACTTGACTAGTGGAACACAATTTCCGGTAAACTAGTGATTACAGGCGGGGGGGAAAAAAAACACGCGTCATGGTAAAATCGATATATTGTTGGCTTCACTCTAAATCTAATACTTTAATTTTAATTTTAACCTCCCGAATTATTTTACGCTAGATTTATAGTGAATTTATCTTTTTTTATTCTATACGAAAACAAATATACACGATTCGAATTACAATAATAGTAGTTATTATTTTAAAAATTTGCAATTAAGTGTAAAATCTAAATAAATAAAAAATGTCAGGCTTAATGCGAACACGCTCATTGTTTTAAAATTAATACTAATACTCTATCGGTTTATTACACTCTGTCGTATTGACCAAGTACTGGCCAAGTCAAATATTGAACTATATCATTAAATAAATGTCGTTACCGGTAAAAAATGACGAAAATTTACCTTTACTTGTAAATTGTACAGGATAAATTTCCTCGGCCACATCTCTACACGTATGTTAAACATAATATTTCTAAAATATTTATTTCGATTCGCTATCGCGGTATTTCTATAATAAAACATGTTCATGAACTATCCAAGCGTTCTATTTCTACGTGTAACGTTGCACGCGTGTCATGTTTATTAATAATTATACAACTATTTCAAATCGAGTCCTTAATATTTTTTGTATATATTATTGTTTTTATGGCTGGTTTTTATGCAGGCTTTTTTTTTCCTTTTCTGTATAGCATATTATTCTGTTATTTTGTTCAGACTAATGGAATAAACGTGACTTATAAAAAAAAAAAAAAGCTATTTTAATTGCCATATCACAGTGACATGTGTATGCGGGCCCTGATTTATGTTTGCGCTTATGGTCAATTCTTAAGTCCCCCTTTTCACTCTAGAAAAAAAATAAAATACAATTTTTACTTGTCAATACATACGAATGCGCGATTATGATCGTGAACGTACATTTTCTGCGCTTAAACGTGTAAAAAACTCGTGCACGCGTTCACCCTTACAACCCAAGAAAAACTGCAGGACTCGTAATCATTTTTATATACTTACGAATAAATCGTTGGCACTGCGATTTATACGGATTAATCTTGTTTTTAATTTTCAACAATTTTTTCAGTTCACAAGAATGGCCCCCCAAACATAACTCAAGGAAATGGCCTCCATTTCTTTAAATCAAACCCAGTGTGTATAGATATAGTATTTTTTTTTTTTTTTATTATTTTTTTACAGAATGTTGAATACTAAAATACATATTTGGTATATGCATTAATGTATTTTACACTGTGAGAGTATTATACTTTATAAACAGATCCACTGCATATATGTTTTATAAATATATGATAACTTAACATCTGAATTTTGACAGTGTTCAGTATTAGTGTATTATTATCGTGTTGATACGCATTATGTTTATCTTTTCTTTTTTTTTTTTCATATTTTTTTTATGTTCTTATAATATTATGACTTATATTTACCGGATTTGCCAATCTGATGTCTCAACAATATCCCGTTGTCACGATCGAAGAAAAGTCATTTTTTTTTTTATTCGAGATTGTGTGAGATTTTAATTTTTTATAATAATATTCAGAACAGAATGACATTTAAATGTAATAATATTTTAAAATTGAAAAACACAAATTGACGTTTGTTCACGAAATGCAAAATATTCATAAATCGTAAAGAGGAGTCCTATTTAATTAATAATAACCATTATATAAATATTAATTAAAACAATTCTTTACTTTATATAATTGCTGTTTTTAATTACTTTTTTTTTTAGAGGGAAATTAATAATATTAAAACTTAAGTCTATAATTTACAGAAATGTTGAACGACTTTAAAGACAATTTCTATTATTTTGTTTAGAATTTTTTTTCCAAACACATTTTCATTTAGATATTCACTAACATCACCACGGTTAATAATAAAAAAAAAAAAAAAATGCCTTAATATACCTATATATAGATTAGATAATTGAAAAAAAAAAAAAAGTTCTATGTAAATTTTTATCGCAACGATTTATTTATTTTTCTTATAAAGTAATATAAATTACAGTTTTTTCTCATTTTCCGAATAGTACAAACCGACATTCTAAATTCAACTAATCTCATATTATTAAAATCCGTTTGTTTTAATATTAATTATTATTGTCATTAATAATATCATGAATTCAAATAATTGAACGGAAATACCACTTAAAGTGTATTTGTGACGTATTATTGTATTTATTATTTTGTTACGGGGATCTTGTTATTTGATTTTTCTATTTATATATAAAAAACAACCGCTCATTTTGGCGGTAATTACTGCGGTAGAGCACTTTTTACTCGTTGAACGATTCACTGTTTTGTGTGGGCCACTTGCACGGGTGAGGTTGTCGTTTTACAGTTATATTATTACGAAGTATTACGTCACGTACGTATTGTAGTAATACCAATACAGACACGAATCTGAATATATATATATATATGTATTATCAATTTTCTAGTCTAAAAACAATATTATTATTATTATTATTATTATTATTATACTTTGCACAAAACAAAACACGAATACAGTTTGTCCGGTTTTTTTATATTTTATTCGCGTACTTTTACCCACTGTTGATCGGTGGTTTGTTTCCGACCGGCAGCATCCGTTTTAGTTGCGAAACGGACGATATCGTAATAATAATCGTCCTGTGCCGGGTCCAAAGAGGTATTCAGAAATTTGGCGCCCGGGTGCTAATAATATTTTTCCGTTCACTCTCCATAAAAAAATTAAAAAAAAAAAAATAGTTATTTATTAACAAAAGATTAACCATGTAAAATAATACCGACCCTATAATACTGCCACCTGGGGGCGATCGCCCCGGCCCGTTAATACATCTCTGGCCGGGTCACATAAAAACCGTTCTGTCAGTCGGTTCCATACTTTAATGTTCCGGTAAAATTACAATTATTGAACAGATTGCGTTACATGAAAGTATTTAATGTTCATCGTTTAATCGGTTATATTTGTCCATATTAAATATTTCAATTTCAATAATGTATTTTAAATAATTTGTTTAATTCATTTTTTTTTTTTTTTTTTTTTTTTGTAATAATACATAGGAAATAAAAACGACGGGAATTTCAACGAAACCGAAAAGTTGTTTTTAATTGACCCCATCACAACGCTCAAGAAGATATGATTTATCCCCAAACCGCCTTAGCCTTAGTAGATTAAATAGGATGACCGAAGATCGTATTCATCATTTGATGAAGACAAGAATGATGGTACTGTCTTTATTTGGTAAAATAATATTACACGATATACACTACGAGAACAACTAACGCACAGAATAACGCTACTGTAACGGAAAAGTCAAATGACGTTTTTACGTGATTACCGATATTGTTTAAACAGCTCTCTGTAAATGTGAAATGGAACATTTTTTTAACAGAAATGAAATCCGCTCAACAACTTATCGGGCCCAATATTAATTAATAATATATTTATTAAATTTACAGTACAGTTTATGATTTTACAGAACCGACGGCCGATGGATCCCCGGTCCTGTATAGTTTTATGCAACCCGGCACTCGGTGTTGTATACGGGTGTGTGGGTTTTTTCGTCGTCGTTTTAAATATCGATTTAAATTAAACCGAAATTTCTCGTGTACAACGAGTGCAGCGTACTGCGGACACAGGGACGTAAATTATTATATGAAATATAATTGCAATACACTACGGACTAAAAAATAAACGATATCGTCTAATTTGTTACATGGATATTCGTTAAATTGCTAGTGTGTAATAATTCGAACGGAATTTATAATACATTATAGATGAGTTTTAAACGGCCATCGTGTAACCACGACGTTAACTCGTATAGGACGTATCTTAATTATTATCTTAAATTGCATCTGATGACTCGTATGCATATTAGTGGTGCGACATAAATCCGGATTATCCGAAAATCCAATAAATCGGGAATTTTCGATTTTCCGATTTCGAAATCTGAAAATTATGTTTCGAATTCCAAAGTCGATAATTATGTATTTCAAATTTTAAAAATCTAAATTTCGGTTCGACCGTACAGGTTTTTGTTGTTTTTTTTTTTTTTAAATGTTAAAATCGAATTCTTAGGTAAATTTTTATTACATTGTAAAATTAGTTAAATAATTGTATTAATTTCAAGTCGTGTTACCATAAACAATTTTTACGAGTTGAAAACAACGTTTGCCGGGTAAGCTATATTTAAATATATTATATAAATTATAGTGTAATATGTATGTTGTTTTTTTTTTTTTTTTTTTTTTTTTTTTTTTGGTGTACTGAAATTTATATTTGTGATAGTTTTTGAAATTGTAAAAACGTATTTAATGCAATTAGCAATGTGATAATTGTAATAGTTTTATGAGAAATTAATTTTGAAAACCCTGAAATTTGGATCCGAATCGGAAATCCGGATTTAAAAATGAATGTCGGACGTCGAATTGCGAAATCCGAAAATCCGGATTTTTCCCGTCACTAGTACACATATGCCATACGATCGTGTTAAATACGTCGAACTGATATCTTGAGTAGGTGAACCCTCCACGTACCAAGGTATATTTTGCAAACGCCTTAGTCAAAATTATAATCTATTGAATCCTCCTCGTGTCTTGTTAGAGTATACGCCGATTAAAATATTATACTGGGAAAAAAAAAAAAAAAAAAAACTGTAAGGAAACGATCGTTGCGGTCGTGGTCAACGAACAACCCGTAGTCATTTGCAATATCACAACACCGGCATATATATATATATATATACTCGTATATCGAGTGTCATCGGACCGGGTATTCGCCGCCGGCAGTTTGCGCACGCAGTACGTAAATTATTTTATGAATATAAATTGTATAATTTCGTTTAGTACGAATCCTATAGATCGTATCGGTACATAATTAGAACATTATAATCGTTGTAAAAAATTTCCAACGATATTGTTTCACATGGTTTTAATCGAATATTTCAAAAGGATTTCCAACGATATGTTCGAAACTTCAATTAAAATTATCATTATATACGCGCTGGAATGTGTTAGCGACAAATAATATAATATAGTCTACGCTCGCATTATAATTAATTTATGATAATACAGACGGTTATAGTTACGTATATAGTACATAGACGAACAAAATCTATAGCGACTACTATAATAAATTATTACTATCAAATACCATCAAATGCGTAATTCGTTATAAATATCGGGCGATATATGCGAGAAAACAATTTAAATTGCCCGATTATCATAAAAAAAAAAAAAAAAAAGTTTTATAATAATATACACAACGTCCTGCAAATTTATGTCACCTTGTTAAAAACTTGAAAAAAAAAAAAAAAAAAAAAAAGGTTTCATTTTAGAAAAACGGTTAAAACTTTTATTTTTTTTTTTATGGCAATGAAAAACAAAAACAAAACAAAATTTGAAAGAATATAAAGTTTTGAAACTAAATTTATACCGGAAAAAAGCAATAGAATATTGTGAAAATGTGTCGTAGGACGATAGCGCCGTTATATACATTATTTTGTATTCAGAAAGACACCATCAGTCTCTCCGGAACCATCCGCGGCACAAAGGCGAGCTTAAAATATGTCCGTGGATTTCGTATACCCTGATAAATCGCCTAGGTTGTTACTCTAAATAAAACACGTCAAAAAGTGGTAAAGAATGTATTTTATTTTGTAATAAAAAGATAATATATTCCTCGCCCCCGTAAAGCTCTGGGAACACGCGGCGTTCCACGAGTTTATGTAAATCTATTTCTATTTGTCGCTTATTATAATATTCGTGTCCTATTCATCATTTCGCGGACAACCATACCGATTAATTAATAAATACGTACATTCTAATTTATAACGTACAATGAAAAAACATGTACGTTTTGATAAATTCAAACTTGAAATTTGTAACTACAAAAAAAAAAAAAAATAAATTACAATCGTCCGTGTTTTTTTTTTTTTTAAGTTTTATCCATAATAATCGGAAAACAGTACGAGAAATTCGGTGATTTTTACGTTTTCCGTCAAAATCTGAACTTTAAACGCTTTTACAAAAAAAAAAAAAAAATTATGATTTTTAATAATACGATGTAATCGAGAAATATAAATCCTAGAAAGAAAAAAAAACCGAATACAAAATTGATTAGATACGCTTTAAAGTGAATTTTGTGAAGAAAATAGCACTTTTTCGGGCCCGCGTGATATAGTGAATTTTTTTTTTTTAACAATTTAACGAAATAATTATTACATTCGAAAAATGATCTCTAGATATGAAAATTTAACTATTTTCGTTTTTATTCGAGCAGTGTTATGGTTAATATTTTTTTTCAACTTTTACAAAATCGAAGTGGAAAACTAAAAAACAAAAACGTCTCTTAAGTACATCATCTATATTCTATATGCGTATATACATTATACATATATATAAAAAACCAAAAACCTTATATTGTACAATTGCTGCATAAAACTTTTTAAACTTTTTCACCACCACAAAAAGTATGGTAACAAAAAAACATACCGCATTATTATTAAAATCTTATATAATATCGACTTAAAATCTAAACACAGTATACATTTAATTTATTTTAATAACTCACTTTGGTTTTGTTACTCAATATACATAATAACGTATTAATACTCGTCAATGTAACAAATGAATAAAGAATTAAGAATTAAGTTTTCACGGGGAGCGATTTATAAATACGTCGTCAGATTGAAAATTAAAATTAAACCGAAAAATTATAATAGAAGGCACAAAAATCAGCCGAGATTTATTTTCAATAGAAATAATTCGGGGCCAACACGACTGTGCGACAAACGTAAACGTCTTACTTTTTAGAACACGAGCGTAACGTACTGAATTTACTGTTTTTTCTTCTTCTGCTTTTTAACAACTTTTATACTAGAAATATTGCTCAAATCATAATTTTTATGTATGGTTTCTGGTAGAAAATTGTGTCCGGATGTTGCACAGGGAAGATCTTTGTTTGATATTCCTTGTGGTTTTTATACTAATTGGGATAAAACAGAGAAATAACGTCGAAAAAGATGGGAATATTGGGAATATTTACGAAACGACGGTTTCTGTTTTTTTTTTTTTTTTTTAAACTATAATTCAGTAAAAAATAATCGTAATTATAGAGTCTTTACATTTTTATGTTTTTTTTTTCGGTATAGTATAGTAGTACATCGACTGCTATACAACATGCCTGGCCACGATAAATAAATAAATTATTTTTTAAAATATTTGTATACATTTCTAATTCGGTATTTAATGTTGAAAACTTTGTAGAATATAGAAAAAACGAACTAAACGTCGAATTTCACAATAATTTAACACAATAGATAACACAATATAAGAATAGCCTTAGTAAGAATATTATGTATTTACGTAAGTATAATATAAAATGGTATACATCAGTTTAGATATATTATAATATAATAGTATATTGAATGGCTTAACAAAGGAAAGATGACGCACACAATACTAGGTTAACATGCATACCGTTATGTTTCAGATAATTTATCAATTTTATACAAATTTGTTTTACATTATTGAAAACTTTCTCCCATAATAATAATATAATTATTAAATAAATAATATTAATAATAATAATAATAATAATAAAAAAAAAAAAAATGATGTTATAGTTTGTATAAGAACAGTATAATCAGTTTGCCGATTATATCGATTTAATCATAATGTAAATAAAATATTATACATTTTAATGTTATATTTTACCATAGGTTGGGTTTCGGTTTTAGCTATCGATTATCGTGTAGAAAAATAATAACTACAATTGCATCTCGCCCGTTGGCCCATACCAGTATTGGCTAGGAGTAATAATAATAATAATAAAAAATATACATTTGCGTTATTGGTAAACGACACTGCAAAAATGTAGTGGCGTGTCGACGATAACGTTGTTCAGGAGTTTTACAGCCACCGTTCCGACCATTGTTTTGCAAAGTAGAATCGACAAAATAGCTAAGCAAATCGTTCCGAGGGCATTACTATACGAGTATATAAAAAGGGACCGTAACTATTATGTCGGTAAACCCATTTTATTTTCGTCCGAACACCCAATAGACTAGCTATAATGGACATTCCTATTGAATGAACTATATGATATTGGGTCCTTAGGGTTGACAAAAAAAAAAAAATCTAAGATGTCTTTTTTTTTTTTTTTGTTGAGAATATCATCTGAACCTCGAATGCCCGCGGTCTTTTAAAAATTGCAATTTATTCTAATAAAATGACTCCTCCCTAGCATTTTAAAAACCAAATCTATACCCGTCTAACGACCCGTCGGTCTATTATTGGTGGTGAGCTTTTTATTTTATAACCCTGCCGTATTTTTTTTTTTTTTTTTTTTTGGGAGGCAGGGGTTTCATAATAATGAAATAATTTTATAAAATGCTTAAATTCAATTTTAATCTGTTTTTATATTAACTAATTATTTATGAATTCAAATTAAAGAATGGCAAATTGTATTATTATATTATTATTTGTATACATATATAATCGATATAATACATTTTTTTGTGGCTTAATATTTGCGATTAATGTTAACTATAAAACGATTTAATATACCGATTTAATCAATGCGTAGATAGTTAAAATAATTTAAATATAATTCGTATACTTAAATTCATATGATTTTATATCAAAATAAGAATCCAATGTTTTTAAATTTGTTTTCATTATTGGCTCAATTGCTCGGTAATACCGTTGCTCGTAAGTACACGGAGTTATACAATTTGTAAACTCGTACGATTGCGAGACCATATTGTCGTGCCGTCGTCATTCGTCGACAATAACATAATTTACACGAGTAAAATTGTATAATCAAGACTGTCTAGTCGATAGAATAGATAATAATTGCAACAATGATAATGGTCCCCAATGGGGGGAGTGGGGGGGGAAATGGCGTAACGGCCAATGGTTTTAACGGTCTAAAAAATTAGTAACGCCATAACCTTTCTCCCGCGAATTCAGCAATACCGTCGTATTACGACGACTTATCATAGTCGAAAACGCCAATATTAATCGTACAGTGGTATTAATAGTCGTTTTATATAAAAAAATAAATTAATGAAATCGAACAAATATTTCAATTAAATGTTAAAATAGTTTTTTTGTTTTATAAAATAAATCAATCACAATATTATTATTATTGACGTGTTGAAATTTGAAGTCTTCAAACGTTCTCTGGGAATGGCGGAACCACCCGCCCCCAATAAAGACGCCACTGAGCTCTGCAGACATTGTTGACACGCCTTACTGTGCGTACGACAACGAAAATGAGAAAACGACGTACCGACACACGTTGAATATATTCACGGTCTAAATAAAAAATATTGAAATGTAGATTAGAATAATAAATCGTTTTAATTTTTTTTATTATTATTATGTTACTCCGAACGTCTATATCATTAATTATTTCTGTCAGTGCCAATCGACGATCAAAGTACAATGATCTATTTATTTTTTTTTTTTTATTTTATTTGTTCGTTAAAATGTATTATTTTAGAATATCATTGTTTGGATTCGTTGATACCGGGGAAAATAATTATTCTATGGCCGTCTACGATATGAGTACACAATACAAGTGTTCCTCTCCAATAAACAAAATAATGCATTGGAAAAAAAAATAAACCGCATTGCATTCGTCATAGTTGACATCTTATGATCTCGTTTGGTTATCCTCTATATTATACAGTACCTTTAACTACGAGAAAACAATACCCCAATGTGTTAGTTTCATACGTCTTGTAGATTCTCAATGCGAAGCTATTAGTTTTACAATGACGTGTATTTTTTTTCGATTAGTACTTTTTTTTCGGTAGGTTAAGACACGAAAAATTTAACATAAATATGGCGTTAGAGTTATTTTTAAATTTTTATAAAAAAAAAAAAACCTTTTGAACAATCTCAAGATAAATAAGAATAAAATTAACATAACAAATTTATATACCTAAATGAAACAAATATATAAAGATTTTTTATATTTAGTTCATTGTTAAATTTTGGAGTACACAGTTACCATACCATAAACAATCTTTTTTTTTTTTTTTTAAAAACGATAACAATTATGAATAAGCGAAAGAAAATTGGTTTTAGGTCGCAAATGGTACATAGTTATTGAAAAGTTCAAATTTAAAACACAGTAAAATCATCTTTGCTTTGTCCTTAACCTTTTTTTTTTAAATATTAATTCAAATTGTTCACGAACAAAAGTGTTTCATTTACAAAATATAAGACATTGAGATCAAAAAATGTTTTATTATTAGGTTCTGCGATAAATACTCAAGTTACTTATTGTTAAAAACAATTGATAGCGTCCACAAGGTTAAAATAATATTGATTTTTTTTTACTTCTAGTTGGAAAAAAAAAATTAGTCATAATGAATTTATTTATTACGAGTAATCTACTTGTGGGTACACAAATAATATAATATATTATGCATATATAGAGTGTGATCATTTTCTTTTTGTAACACTAAATATTTTGGCCGAATGTAAACCTTGTATATAAATTTAGTTTCTGGAATATAGAGGTTCGCATTTAAAATGTGCAATAAAATTTACATTTTATTCAATAATAAATCGCATATTTTTAACACCGAATTCGAATAGTCCTATTTATTTTTGAAGCAAATTCGACAAATTCAATTTTTTTTTTTTTCCAATT
This sequence comes from Tuberolachnus salignus, assembly GCA_956483605.1. Lineage (NCBI taxonomy): Eukaryota > Metazoa > Arthropoda > Insecta > Hemiptera > Aphididae > Tuberolachnus > Tuberolachnus salignus. Next base: position 27,092,513 of record OY101430.1, on the reverse strand, counting down.
TGCCCGAGTTACCGTCATCTAAAGTTTATTAAACAATACCATTTTTTCTGGATTTTTCATAAAATTTATCACGTATGTTATTGTTTATATGTAATTTTATGATTATCTTTGCATATATTTTTTCCCAATAAAACAGTAGTGACATTTATTCACATTTAAAGTCGGAAACAATACGTATTTTTCTAAAACAAAATGTTCCATTAAATACATTTAAAAGCCATTTGTTAGATACACTATCAAAAAAAAAAAAAATTTATAAAAATGTATAAACTCTATGCATATATTTCTCCAATATTTGTTAGTATAATTATATTGCTTAACATATGCGTCGAATTATTTTACATTATGAGAACTAAATAAGAAATTTTATTCCGTTAACTCCTGGGTATATACGTATATATTCAGTGTTTTTATACCGCAAAACATTTTTTGTATTGTATATTGTTTAATATTGTTTTATTTAAAAAAAAAAAAAAAAACCGAGGAAATAAATTTTTTTTTTTTTTTGGCCTCCACTCAGCATTGATTTTCGAACGCCGTGGTCAACTGTTAATTAAAATATATATTTTATATGATGGTGACAAGTTGATTTTTTTTCAAAATAATTGTATGTTTTTGAGGTTATAATATTACAACGGTCAAAATGTTTAGTGCAGCATACTGATCGGTTATTAAGTTGAATCCAATATAATCTGATTGAACTGTAAACAAAATGACCAAAAGGAACTCAGCAAGCGTTAAACGTTCGATTAGTTCTGTTATTTCCCTCGAGAATCGAATTTTAATCGTTTTATTCCGTTTAGATTGAAAATAATTTATTATGTCAAATATTTTACTTCTGGCTTTCCATGTATCCTGTGTTGAGGTGCGAAGTATGTAAATCTTGGTTTTTTTTTTGTTTTATTAATATTTATCATAAATATATTTTCTCTAACATTCAGAGATGATGTTGTACAACGAACCACGTAAAATGTAATACACTATTGATTAAGATCCTGTAACTAAAAAAAAAATATCATCGCACCATAAACTTAAACTTTTTTTATATTTTACCATTATGTACAAATTATAATGAACCCCGTGTAAATTTTGTACGCATTTCCGCTCAACCAAACAAAATAGCTCAAAAACCGCCGGCATATCTTTATGATTATAACACGTCTGAGCAGGGCTAATATTCGGTGCAAATTTCAAGTATCGGAGCAAGGGTTAAAAAGTTGTTCACAGACGAGGGTAAAAATGAACACATGTAAGTATAATCAATACATTCCTCGCTATGCTCAGAATCTAAAATATTTAAACATGGGTACCTAACATGCAAAATTAGAATTCAAAATAATTAAAAAACCGTTTCGAAAAACTTATTTGTCATCATAATATAGACTACAGCATGTTGTGTATAAAAAAAAAAAACTAAATGTCATCGGATTTGCATTATGTATCAGAATATCAGATAATTGAATTTTTTTTTCGTTTTTATTTCAATTATTGTGTATAGTGTATCTAAAAATAAAATTAGAAAGTTAATAGTAACTAATTTTCTTTATACATATAATAATAATAATAATACGAGTATATTCATGAATATATAGTTCAAGTTTGTATACTACGTGTTTCAATGAGTATTCGTCAAAGAACCGTATGAAAATAATTTGAATAACAATTTATTGTTTTAACATAGCCGTAAATACAATATTAACATACGATACACCATTGTCTTTGAAAAAAAAAAAAAAGTTCACACAATAGATATTTCTTATTTATTTTTAGCGAAAAACATTATCGATTGAATTGCTGCATACTACTCGTATAGGTCTTAATATTATTGTTTGTCTATTAAGGTTAGATCAGTGTTTCTTAACCGTCCCTTCAGGTGAATTTCGGTTCCTGAGTTGTGGGTAGGGTTAAAGGAGTCGTGGGGGGGGAGTGAGCTTTCAAATGCGGAATGAATGTCATTGATTTTCTCGACAAAATTGATCCTGTCTTAAAGGACAATTTAAAACAACAAACAATTGAGATTGCGTACCTCACAGATATTTTTGAAAAAAAAAAAAAAAATGAATAAAATCTACTTGAAGCTTCAAGGAATTAGGAATGCACTTTATTATGGTCAAAGTGGTAATTTCCTCATCTGTTGCCAAGTTTGGTCGTTACAAAACGAACATTAATCGCCAAGAATTGAGTCAGTTTCCGAATCTCAAGGCATGTTCAAAGGCAAATGGTGTGACAAACTGTTGACAAAATTCAAGTTTTCACTGATCATCTTTTGCAGCTAAAAAAAGGGACACGGAATCAAGATTTAAAGATCTACCCGAGTTGCAAATCCTTAATTGGATTTTAGATCTATTTTCGTTTGAATTGGTGGAAGATCTCGAACATTATTTACAAATGGAGTCTATCGGTCTTAGACACGACTATGAGGCACAAATTGTTTTTAAGCAGATCGTTTACGAGTCGGCCTGGATCAAGCTTAAAGACACTTATCCACAACTATGGCTAAAATTTAAGTCGCTTCTTTCTTTTGCCGTCAACGTATCTAGCCGAAATAGGATTCAGCGTTGTTCAGCTTGTCGCGAGCAACATTTGGATTTACTAATGTGCTTTTTTTTTTCGTTTTATTTTTATAGGTTTTTAAGTTACAGCATAGCAAAAACAAAACCGCGGCAATAATAGTTATCACTAACTGATATCAATAACATTTTTTTTTTTTTTTTGGGGAGGAGGGGGCGAGATCCACGCATCGCGGAGCGCCGGTTGGGAACCACTGATTTAAATAAATTCGTGCGTGTAACATGTAGTGATTAATTAATTTGTATAAAATCGTTCATATATACTCAACACAGCATGTGCACGGTTTTTTAATGGTTTTAGTCATTTTTTTTTTTTAGGTATACCATCATTTTTAATATGTACTTGTCTTCTGATACTTTAGATTTGAGTGTAGCGACTAGTGAGCAATATATTGGTATTACTATGATGTGTGCTTTTTTTTCTGCCAGTAAATAACTTTTCTACCAGAAATTTTTATCCGATTATCAACATCAGAATGTGGTCTCTGATAGCGAATTAATTTTATCTAGTTAGTGCATCGGGGGGGGGGGAGGGGAGGGAAGTAATTTGTGATTTTCTTTGTAGTTTTCTTAGTAGTTAGAAAAACAACGGTTGTTCTCGATTTTGTTTTAATTTGGTTAAAAAAATAATCGTAAAGGGTTGCAATTTTCATCGAATACTTATATTAACATTTTATAAACGTGATAGAATTGTCACTGTTTTGGAGCTTTGTATAGCCTTTTAATTGAAACTTATAGTGCAATGGGACGTAATATTTTACCAGGTAATATAATTTATTTCCGCCCTTTTAGCCCACTACTAAGGGTAAAAAAGCGCAAATAAATTTTGGCTTCGTAAAACTGCTCGAACATTTGAGACGAAATAACACGGATAACTGTAATTTACTTTTGTAGTTACAAATTAATACAATTTTTAATTTAAATTTATTATAACGTGTTTTAAATCACACTTCGCTCAGAATCGCTTTTCGTTGGCAATTATTAATAATTGCGTACAAATATAAATTAAATTACAATTTATATCCTACCTTCCAGATTTCCCACCTACAACAGTAGCCCACCTATGAGCGTTATATTATTTAAAAAAAAAAAAAAATTACAAATGCGTCGTAAACATTAAATTCTCGAAATAGAAAACGAAAATACTAATCATCGTGCATTATTATATCCGTGGCCTTGGCAGTAGACGAATTTTTCGATTTTTATGTCACAACAGTTCATGTGTCGCATAATGCACTGAAATAAATAAGTTATTTACTCACTCGCATATTATAACACTTGGCGGGGTTCAGCGGCATAAGCCAGCGGCTCCCAAAGTGCGCGCCACGATTTCTTTACAACAGAGGCGCCGCGCCGACGCCCAGAAAATTCTGATCTAAAAATATTTATGATGACAGCATATTAAATTATCGATTTGTTATCTGGAATTTTAATGTTCTTTCATTTATAATAGATTTCGAAATATGTCGTCCGATTAGGACTCCCACTGTTGTCTGACTAACAGAAATATAAACCAACGAAAGGTTCACAAACTTTTTAGCCGGTGACAGTGGCGTGGTGAACTTTTTTTTACCTATGGGCCAACAATATTTAGGACACTCGCCACTTATAAAACAAAAATTGCAATTTTCGATTACGGAGCCTAGTCCCTCAAATAAAATGTATGAACACTCACCAAAATATTTGTTACATTAAAACATTTGACTACGCATAGGTAACACCAAACTTATTTGCTATACATCGCAAATGTTATCGCATTTAATTTTATAGTTTTTTCTTACATCTATAATCGCCTTTAAGCGAATTTTGGGCAGTGACAAGTTAATACATAAGTTATTTCGTTATATTAAGTTTATTTTAAGCCTTTAACTTTGGCTAAATCTTGTTTATTTTTTATTATTATATTTTAACATAAATTTTATTAACATAACTTCAATACTTCTACACAATAAATTAAGTTAATTATACGTGCTACATACCCGAGGACAAGGTTGAGAATATTAAATAAATTTGTTAGTCTTTGTAAAATTTAATTTGATTTAACTAACTTTTATTTTTGAGTTTCTTTTTCTTAATTAAGTTTAGAAAATCCATATATTCGTCCAGTCAGCCATAAATTTGTATTATATAATAAATGTTTTATTTTTTTTAACCTAGATATAAACTAGATATAATGTCTTTGTTTAACTTTATCTAGATAAATTATAACTTTTTTTTTATCTTTTATCTTCATCTAGATAGATATGTATTAGTTATATTTCAAACAAGACGTGACACTAAAAATATCACGCTAATTGTACACATTTAATATTAACCATTCTAAACATTTCAATAATAAACTCGTCATTTATTTACCGTCTTTGGTAGGTTTTGGTAGGTGTATTTTAATAAAACGAGTGGGGTGGGTTATACAAAAATTGTCGGCTCCTAAGGTAAACTTAGATCATCGTACCACCGTGGTTCTATGGGCTGCTCCGATTTCAATCTTCCTATTCACTTACGGTAATTTTATTACCTCACATTGTAGATTCTACGCCGTCGGTGTCCCGAAAATGCTTCATAAATATTCAAAACGGATTCCAAAAAAAAAAAAAATAAATTGTATTATTCGTTTCGCGAACCGAGATTTTTCGCCTCTTCTGCAGATTGCGTTTTATGTATTATACCTATAATCTAAATAATAGTCCAATTTTATACACCTTGTAAATATTATAACATTACAATAATAATAATAATAATGATAAAACAGTTTCGAGTTTATATATATATATATATTACCTATATTAGACGCCTACGCATTTTTTTTCGGGTCCGGGTGTATATAGTCGAGGTGATTTAAATGCGACCTTTCAGATGAACTTTTAGTAAATATTGTTATGAGATATCGTATACAAACGTATGCGCCAGTACATTTAGAGGGTATACTTGTGCCGGTAAAAGATGATACTGATGGAAACATGAAAGTTTGACAAGAAGAAAAATTGTAGTATAATATTTTATACGTCATGGCGGTTCTAGGTCAAATTTTTGCACAATTTAATATACAAGAGGTTCTATAATGTGGTGAATATGATACCGTGACTCTTTATATTTCTGTTATACACATATATATATATATATATATATAAATATATAATGGGGGTAGGCACCTGCCCCGAGTATAATACAATTTTAAATTATATCATATTTTTAACATTATCGTTATATTTAAATAATTAGATATCTACGTATATTAAAAAAATCGTTTGCCAAACATTTCGATATGTACAACATTAATAATAATAATGGACGAGCAATTATGATTTATAACAGTTTAGGATTTAGTCCACAGGAGTAGGGGATGGGTAATAATTCTAGTAATAATGATATCAATGGATTGGGATGCAAAAATCACCCTGAATAAACACGTTTGAATCGATTGAAAACAATTATTACGCGAATCAACGTGTACAATGTATACGTTACACGAGTATACGTAATTGTACATATATATAAATTAATATTTCTATTAACAATAATAACAAGAGGATTGAACTGTATACCAATAGGATATTGTCAATTTCGGTCGAATCAATAATAGAAAACAACAATGTATTGGATTTTGCCACGGTAAACACGTAGACATCTACGTGGTTTTTTTTAGAATAGTAAAACATAAAACCAATCTAGTCGATAATATTATTATTTCAGCGTTTAATACAACCGTACGAGTATACTATGGGCTTAGATAACTATAGAAATAAAAACTAAATTTGCAACGATCCAAATATGATATCCAGTAGTAATAGTTACCGCATTGTCGACTACAATAAATTACGATCCGACTATCAGGTTAGGTTAGGTTCAGAAGATCGACTATATTATGTTATTCTCGTTTATTTAAATACGTTAATTGTGTTTTTGTTTTCTTTCAATTTGGCCAGTAGCCATAGTCAAAAATTGAAATTGGCCCTTTTTTCAAAATGTGTATTAATTTTTTTTCAATTGTATTGGCAAATGGTTACCCATATATTTGTACACTCGAGTTTGTACTTCTAGTTATAATTTATTTAGCAAAATATATGATCACTATACGAATTTATTAATTATAAAGTAGGATTATTCAATTTCTTTGTTTCGCCACATAATAAATATCCATCTTAAAATCCTTAATATGAGTACAATTTTAAAAAATTTCATTCCAAACGTGCTACATATTTTTAAAGAATTATTGAAAAACTTCTCGATCCATGTCTCCGCAATCACTTCCTTCGGATCAAAGTGCAATATAGCAACTTCTATTTTTGTCGCAATCGATTTCTAATTAAATGAAAAAAAACTAACCGGGCCCGATTTATTTTATAATTTTTAAAAACAAAAATAAAATGTAGAGACGCCTTTTTGACTAGTTTAAGTCATTTTAACACGGAGATAGATGTGGGTATTTTATTATTTTCGCCTGCTCTCATTAATATCAAGTGTAACCGCTACTGATGCGCAGAGATCTGAGCTACACTTATAAAAACGTGTTCAAGTATTTAATATCATGATAAAAAGTTATTAAATATTAAAATTAAATAAAAATAGATCAACATAAACAATATTGCATTACTATAATATTATAAATAGTTGTTATGTAATTCAATTAAACGATTGAATTAATTTATTGTCGTATAATTTAATGTAAATGCATATTCATCGTATTGTAATTTTAATTTTATATTAATGTACAATAGGTTTTCGTTAAGCTTTGTTTTATACTTATATATTGCAGCTGTAAAAGAAAATTAATTTTCTCTGAAAAATGTATAGTATAACTGTTGTCGTTCAGTTAGAATCAAAATCTATTCTTGGTGAATTGTAGTAGAATATATATCTAGATTAAAATCCGGCCCTAGATTATTATATACCGTGCCTTATATTATAATATTGCTTTTGAAATGAACATAATATTTTGAAAAAAAAAAAAAAACCGTCTTTTTCGCGGACGTATTTTTTGTTACAAATACGGATGACAATGGCCGGTCCGATTAGTTAGGTTTTTCTTCGCAAGTATTATATAATGCTTGCCCATCAGTGGCGTGCCCAGGAATTTTCAATGGGGTGAAAGGATGTTATAAGTAAAAAAACATAATTTTTTTTTGCATTTTAATGAATTGTGGCGGTAATACCAAAGACACAAATATGAGGCTTTAGGTTAATACACACGAGATAGACAGTTTCCCTGCCTTATCTTCTAAGACCGTGATATTGTTGTTGTTTACTGATAACAGTGATAAATGATAAACGATTACTGATTACACGCAATTTTATTGATAAGTCATTTGCCTGTGCATGTACAACTCTGTAGGTAATCTGTTGTCTGTATGATAACAATTGTTTATAGAAGATAGTTTTCTGTAGGCCGGTAAAAAATTAAAAAAAACAACGGGGTGGGCATATAACCCCTGAACCGCCAGCCGCCTTGACACGCTACTGCCACCCATAATCGCATTAATTTTGTATTCTCGGTTATACGCTTTGACAACATATGTATTACCCGTATATTTATTATGATTTATCCATTTTCTCCTAAGCAACTGAACACTGTCGACGAATTCAAACGGCGTTTTACGCACTCCTTATTTCTCCGTGTGACATAACACAATAATTCGATTAGCCGGGTGCCGATAGTAAAGGTTTTCGACTATTATGTTATATATATATATATATATATATATATATATATACAGAAATATCCTTCCGGTCCTGTAGATCACCCCCGCACTCTGAAAGCCACCGATTTTCCCGAGTGCGCCGTATAACAACGTTTCGACGGCGGTGACCGGTGAACGGCCCCAGCCATTTTCGGCGGTGGTTTACATCTGCGAAAGCCCTCGTAGTGCCTGCAGAAATTAGATAATCCACACACTGCACACTGGTATAAACATTTATGTTTTCTCTGCCGTTTTTGCGGCGAGACCCTCGGCTGCCAATAACTAACTCACCCCTCGCTAAACAAGTGTGACGGACAATTCGCGTTTCGTTCGGAAATGGTTTTTTTTTTTTTTTTTTATGTCTGCACGCAAAGAGGAGTCCGCAAAACATCACCCTAAATCTTTTTTTCCAATCCAATTTCGCACTGATATATTATTATTATTGTCGTTACAACAATAATAATATATAAAGCGATTGTGTTCCCGAAATATTGTATTACAGTATAAAACCCATTCGTTTTAGATATTTATCAAACACGTAGGGGATGCGTATTGAGTAATGAATTCAAACGTTTAGTTTAACCGCCTTTATATTACGTGGCATGTCGTTTACGTTTAATCGTTAAAATCGATCGCGCCGATACGATTTTAGTTGTTGAATTGTGGTCGGTCTGTCCTCTGTAATACGTTTGAATTGGTGCCGAAAATATGATATTACAAAATACGAAACAAAGGTACAAAATCATGTAAAACAACAGTGGACAAAGAACTATAATGTAAAAATTCAGATGACCAAGTAACTAAAGAAATTTGCTAAATTTATTTTTTATTTTTTTTCGAATCTGTATTATTTTGACTCCTACGCGAAACTTCATTATTCTAACTCTCTCTCTCTCTCTCTCTTTCTTCTAATGGAATAATTACTTTCTAATGGTTTTTGCTGCCATCAGTACACTTTGTCACCTGGTTTTGTATCTTGAACGGGAGTGCGTATATGCCGGGAATGTAGACATCTGGACAGTACTTATTAACCTTTTGAATTGCCTCTCTCCAGCTTTCAACTTCCAGGTTTTCCAAATCCTATTCTTCCACGTCAATCCATTTTTTCCTGGGTATTCCTCTAGGGCTTCTGATTTGAAGTATTCATTTCATAGATGCCTAAACTGTCTCGTTTTCATCTTTGCTCATTATAATACTAATAACATATATTATAAAATAATACAATTGAATGTTTAAACACTTTAAACAATACATACATTAAACATGCTACCACAGAAGTCTATTATTGCGAGACTACTCGACCAACCTCCTTGTAACGTCTCCTGTACAACGCTAATACGATGACTCAACTAAATTATTTAGTTATTAAGTTCAATATTCCGTTTTTCATAACTGCGTGACGACGGCGGTGAAACTTTTTTTTATGATCGTTTCAATCGCGTTTGATTCTTTGGTAATATTGGTACCTACGGTGATAATAGTAGATAGGTAATTATGATAATTTCCACTCCAATAGATAAGACGTAATTTCACAAGCTGCGGTGGTGTATGCCATACAGTTTTTTCTACGACTTAGACCTAACCTAACCTTACCCAACCACCTCGCTATTCTATGGCGGTATGTATTGAGATACACTAAGTTAACAACAATTATACATATACAATATGCATTATATACCTACTGCCATTGAATTCCGAATTCCTTTTAAGCTTATAGTATTTAATATTTATAATTGGAAAATGTTATTTAAGTATTTATGTACATTATATTATAACGTTCAAATATTATACTAGGTCTTCAACAATATTCGTTAATGCGAAAAGGATGGTTTTGTGTAATTTTTCCATTTGTACAAATCCAATGGACCCTATATAATATTATTATTTAAAAAAAAAATATATATATATATATATATTTGTATATGCAATTTGCATTTTTTTTTTATGTGCAACCTTCTTTTTTTTTAGTTCATATAAATAATAATTAGATGAATTAAAAAAAAAAAAAAATATGACCTTACATTGCGAACTAAAATTACACGACTTATTATTATTATTATTATTATTATTATTATATGGTAATATATAACTTCGTATTAGATATATTGTGCCGGTTAAATTGTGTAGTTTTAGTATTATCTTGTGTATACGAGTATATATGACAAAGTTAAATATTATTTTATATATTCATGATAATAATCTACCTGAAAGTGTGTTTGACATAATCGTTTAAAAAAAATTGTAATGCACTTTTAGTATTGTTACATATATTTATATTTAATATAAAGTTGTAAAACAAATTACTTTATAATATATTGGATTTTGTAAAAAAAATAAAAAAAAATGATAGTTGCCAAAAATAAAATATCGCGATAATAAATATACAATATATTATAATTTACCAACACGTACCTATGTATATATTTGAAAGGTCTTTACAAAAAAAAAATAATAATAATAATTTATTTTTTAATAAATTATATCGTGTGAACACTAAACACGGTTTTATGATGAGCGTACGTACAATATGCTTCCCCGAACAGATGGCCTACGAAGTAATGGTTATATTACAATATTATTATTATAACCCCCGACAGCCGATCCTTATCTTCCTTTTTATAGGTGTCACATAAAATAACGTTATTTTTAATTGAAATTTAATACGTAATTATTATACGACTGCCATAATACCTACCGACCAACACAATAAATTTGTTTTAGACGATAAACGTCTAGAGAAAAAAAAATAATAATAAAAAAACATAATCGTAATATTAGTTGTTACTTTGCCGACGTGAAGAGTTAAAAAATGTAAATTTCTCACTGTAGTGCACATATTGGGGTTTAAAAGTTATGGATATTATTGTCTAGTATCCACATACCATAATGCATAATATACAAAACGTGACTATAATAATTCTAACGTCGTTTTTATATTGCAATATTTACTATATTTTTTATAGTATGTATAATATTATTTTGCAATAACACTACTTGTTTTTTTTTTTTTGTTTATTGCCAACACTTTTTCGGGGCAATAAACGTATACGTACAAACACATCCATTCGCAGCAACTTTATTACTTATAAATATGTAGTTAAACGGACACAAACGGTTATACTTTAAATAATATATCGTTCTTCGTTATTCGAATTTACCCGGTCTGATGTTCTTTCAAAATGTGAAGGGAAAAAAAAATGACGAGAACCAATTTTTTTTTTATTATTACGCTATAAGATACAAATATTTTTTTTATTATTATGATTTGTATTTTAAAAATGTATGGCGTTTAATGAATGCTATAGTAACTTGAATAACATCTACGTACAAATTTCAGGCACTGCACAGCCTATACCGATAATGCAAATCTTCAGTTTCCGCCGGGATGGGGTCGCGTGTGAACTAAAATTATAACAACCGATTACGTTTTCGATTTTGTCATAGAAGTCCCCGGGGCACCCGTATCTCGTCCTACGTATTTCTGACCAGCATTTATTTTTTGAACCCGATGTGTATTATTCATTTGAATCCTTCTTAACGAATATTTGTACCTCGTTCATCAGTGGCATTTTTACGGGACGTTAGAGGTTTCCCCCCCAGAGAATGTTTGAAGGCCTAAAATTTTAAACATGTCAATATCGTAGTTGATTTATCGTGTAAGATATAATAAAGAAAATACTTTTTTAACATTTAATTGAAGTATTTTTTCGATTTCATTAATTTATTTTTATATTTATAAGCTTGTACTGATTTATAAAATTATTTCATTATTATTAAATTGTTCGTTTTTATTTGTTAATACTACTAAATCAGAAATGTGTGCAATTGCCAAGTTATGCGATTTAGAAATTTGAGGCGGTATTTTTCGTCGTTCACGGTATAGAGATTTTTTGATATTATCAGAAAATATAGATGTACTACATGTAGATAGCTAGTGCGTGTTAATTTATTTGGCCGTAAATTTAAATGCTTTTTTTTGCACTTACATCTAACTTCCAACAAGTTCTAATTTTCAATGGTCTCCGATTCATGATTGTGGACGTCTTTAATATCGATTAGTGTTGATTTTGAATGATTAGTTTTCACATACGCAGTAAAGTTTTTTTTTAACTCAACCCCAACTTATACTTCCCGGAACCAAATTTCTACCGAAGTGGAATTTAAAGTTACGAAAAACTAAATATTCGCTGTGTTCGTTAACTAAAATTACATTTCTCCTAAGTGTAATACTGTAGTAACTACTGGTGGTTAAATGAAATGTTGAAAACGCACGCACTGATGTTTGATAATATCGATAAGGGCGCAATTCGCAAGAACGAATTAAAAATAGTTGAAATAGTTCATAGCAATATTTATACGTACATGTGACCATGTAGGTACATAAATCGTATTGCACTGCATTCCAGCATAGAGATCGGTAACGTTACACGGTTCTAAAATGTTTTTATTAAAAATATTTCGGGCTATGATTTCGGGCGCAATTGGGCTACAAAAAAAGCGTGATGGGCACAAGTGGGTCGGAAAAAAAGTTTGTAAATACGCCACTGCTCTTCGTTCAGCCGCCAATCCACGATTAAATTCTTGGTCCTGAAACGGCCGTCTTGCCAATTTATGCTTGAGAGTTGTGATGGTATACCTAAGTTTAAACCATGCCTGTTAATTTTGAATTTCGTTAAAAAATAGATTTTTTTTTCATAAAATATTCATTTTCATAACGTATAACGTTATAGGTCTTTTACAGTAATTGTATTTCTGTATCTATCGTACACGTAATTGTACCTTTAAAATTGTAATTGTAAAGGTAAAACGTAATAACATAATATAAAAATCATTGAATAACATGAAAAAGTCATTTGGTTAAAACACGGATAATATTAAATTCACCAGAAGGTCAACCAGGAAGTCACGGTTGTGGAAATGCAAAACACATTTTTACCGTATTGCGTGTACGATTGACAGAGAAAAAAACCTTATTGCGGAAGACGTTTTACTAGCTAGGTACTTATTATTCCCCACGGATTATAATATTTCATATATTTACGCGTGGCCTGTCCGCTTTTTTGCAGAACATGGACAAGTCAAAACTAGTCTTTATATTAATATACCGTCCACCGTTTTATACGTTTTACGCGCCTACTTTTTTTAAAATAAAATGCCAGTTATATCCAAGACAAGAATGCAGTGGCGCATTTAGTGTTTTGCGCCCTGGGGCGACGTTTAACTGCCCCCATCAATAAATCGGTGTTACACTTCTATCTATGCGAGATTGGGGGAACCACCCGAACAGGAATCGTTATATCTCAAATTCAATGACTCTAATCTTTTATGCTTTTTACAAGAAATGGAATAAATAAACATTTTTTAGCAAAAAAATCGTCCTCATACACGGTATGTTCTAAAAAGGCAGCGGACAAATAATTTACTTTCTATATCCTACGTCGTTGCCAACCTCCTACCTACAACAGCGTGGCCTACCCGTGGACAGTATCTCGGTACGAGTCGACCGAGCCATATATTAATTTCTCCAGTGTTTTTATCAGTTTTCGTCTTGCTATTTTTAATTTAGGTTTGGTAAAAAAAAAAAAAAAAAAAAAAAAAAAAACGCCTCGTAATACGAGGTGCGACAATAAAATAACGAGACTTTCGAAATATAACCTAAACTATTAACGTTATCTATAAAACGATTATAGAAATATGATTAGAAAACACTTATCTAAAAGTACTATGAACACTGATGGCATCGATTCATTTTCTTATACGTTAGTAGCCTTGTTATTAGTGCGAGTTCGACTATACTGCCGAAAAATGTTAGATATAAAAGTCGAACAACATGTGTTAACATTAAATTTCTTGTTAAATTAAAAAAAACTGCCGCGGAATCGTTTCGTATGTTATGTGAAGTTTATGGTGAAGAATGTTTATCAAGAGCTCGTGTTTTTGAATGGCACAAACGGTTTTGTAGTGGAAGAGAGGACGTCGAAGACGATGATCGTTCTGGACGTCCTACCACGTCTTCAACAAACGAAAACGTTGCAAAAACCGACAAAATTAATTAATCAATATTATTATAAAGAGGTATTAATTAAATTAAGAGAACGTGTCAGAAAGAAGCGACCAGATCTATGGAAAAATGGCTAGGTTCTTCACCAAGACAATGCTCCAGCTCACAGTGCATTTTCAATTCAACGGTTTTTAACTGAAAAAAAAATTTCTGTACTTCAACATCCCCCGTACTCGCCAGACCTTGCTCATTGTGACTTCTTCTTATTTTCTTCTTCTTTCTTTTCCCATTTTTAAACAGTTGATGGACGTAAAAATGAAAACGGCAGATCTTCTATAAGGGCTGAATGAAAGCAATTGGCAACACTGTTTTCAAGAATGGCAACGACGTATGCAACAGTATATTGATGCTGATGGAAGGTACTTTAAAGGTGATAATCATTAAATTATAACATTTTTAAAATAAACAACTTTTATTCAAAAAGTCTCGTTATTTTATTGTCGCACCTCGTATATATATATATATATCTTACGCATAGATAAAACGTATGTACCTAGAGACTTTAAACAGATTCGGGATTGTAATAGGACGTAATTCATAATAGTTGTCTATGTTTGTGAACTTATTTAAAACATACTAATTAAATTCTAAACTATACCGCGTTTAAAGCAAAAACCAAATTTAATAATAATAAAAATTCAGTTAGTAATTTCTAAATTTGACGAGGCAAGTAAAAATACTAAAAACGACTGACGAGTGACTGTAAGTGAGGTTAGGGGTGGCTAACTACAGAACATTGAACACTCGTATCTGAGGTTTATGGTGAATCGCGAATTCTGAAAGTCAACTCGCAAATTATCGCAATATTTTGACACCGGTTTCGACGACATCGGATGGAGTGGTTGAGCCGACTTCAAGGACGTAAAACTTGTGCTCGGATTCTAAAAAATCAATTTACATTCTATTTAAACAGAAAACAACTTTTATTCAAAAAGTCTCGTTATTTTATTGTCACACCTCGTAGGTTGTATTTTTATTGATTTTCTTTCGTAAACTGTAATCGATTTACTACACGGAGTCGTAGTTTTTTTCAGAAAAAAAAAAAATATTTATAAATTTTTTCTGCCCCTTGAAATTCAGCCATTAGCCCCGGTCGCCCCTTCCTGTAAACGCGCCACTGCGGGATTGTCGATTTACAGCACGTGCGCAACCACGCCCGTAGGTGAATTCAATTATAAATAGCCGATTCGATAATAATTTATAATATTACCCCCCCTTATACAGTACTAGATACTGCTGTATTAAAATCATTTTTACAATTCCATGTGCTATCTCTCTATATTATATTTTATATAAAATAGTCTGGTAGTGACGTCCGTATCCGCCACACGATCGAAAAGGTCCGCGTATTTTATAACGATTTTTATTTTATTTTTTTCCCCTTTTTTTTTTTTTTTTTTATGCGCGCCGGGCGGTTTTCTATTATTATTTATTTTCGTATTTTGTCATTTGTGTCAACTTTTGAGGGGGGCCAGTTTTTCCGATAGACCCAACATTTCGTTAAAAAAAAAAAAAAATAAAAATAAACTACCGCGTGGGTAAACGGTTATCGTCCGTCCCGTTGTCACTCGTTACCATAATATTATAGATTTATTTTCTATAGATGGTAAACTAAAGTGAATTATTATCGCCTATTGCTGTTATAAATGTGATTATTATTTAGATTTCGTGTTATTTTACGTAAATCAATTATATTAATAATAATAATAATTGTTCATACGCCGTGAGTGAGTCCGTGACTCATTTATTTACATTCATTCATAACCGATAGAATATTAAATTGTCGTGTATCGCCGCGGAAACGAGACGAATAATAATATTTAATAATACTACTCATAATATTCATATTTTTTTATTTTTTTTTTTTGTTGCGGATTATTAACTGGCAATTATTATAAATATAAGCTATAGCTTATTATAGCTTTGTTAACTATGTTATTTTAATGTATTTCTATTTTAGATTCCGAACATAGCAATACGTATTGGTTAGGTACAATAATATGATGTGCGAATTATATTTGCCGTCTGTGAACGACTTTTCTACCAGAAATCGTGCACCGAATTTCAACCGTAGCACCTTTTCCGAAAGGGTTTTCGATCTAGTTGTCGTATTGATTGGGTCGTGTTTTTTGATAATTGGGGGGAAAAAAAAACGTCGGAACACAGGAAAATTTACGGCAATAACGGTTTCATTATTTTTCGATTTTTTTTTTTTTTTTGTAATTCAGTTTAAAATAATCGTAGAGACCGTAGAGACGTTCACAGAATATTAATGTTGGCCCTTTCGAGCCGTGGACGAATTTTCAAACAATTCTGCTAATTGTTTAGCTATTTATAGGCATTTTAAGTTGTCTAGTATTTTTATATTTTATTTGGCTTATGCGAATAAAATTGTTTTGGCCGACCAAAACCGTTTGGAATTTTACACGATGATCATCGTTATTTTTTTAATCCTTGGTTGTTTTTCAACTGAGACTAGTTAACCGGTTATTATCTGTCGACTGATAAAATGAGCCTAAGTATCTTGTAATATATTGAGACGGAGAACCGAGATGAATACACCCATAGCCCTGTCTCGGTTTTTTTTATTTGACAATTCATTAATTTGAAAACCCTAGCAAGTCTAAAATTAACATTATGCTATTTTGACAATATTCACTTAGCTCATTACAATATGTAAAATATACGAACCAGCAGGATTTTATCTTTATAAATTTTATTCGTATGCATACTACATCCGCAGTGGAATAATGGTTGAAACCATTATGTTTTAAATAAACTAGTTAATATACACAAATCTTTTAAAATTAAAATGTACTTAATATATTCAAGCTCATCAAAATTTTAATGAACTTTCTTTTAATAAAAAATATTGTATACATAAATAATAAATTCCATTACTGCACTTAAGTAGTATAGAATACAATTAGTACGTATTTTTTATTTTTTAATTCATAATGTTGCTCTTTTATTAATAGTTTTTTTTTTTTTTTGTTTTTAATGTAATATATGAAATTAATTAAAATGTATTGATGATGTGAAAATTAACGTGATACCTAAAATTGAAACGGGGAGCTAATTGACTATCGACTATTTTTTCCTTCAGTAAATCGTTGTTTTTGTACACTCAAAATGATGACTCATAAATCAATTTTCTTAGCTAAAGAATATAATATACCATGCCATGATAACGATGACTCAAGGACATTATTATTTTTTTGTCACAAACATTGTGTGCAAGATAGGTAGGTAAAAAAAAAACACCGCTATTTGTGCCTAGGAGTATTATACATACTTTATATATTACAGAATACAAAAAAGAGCAATGAAATACTTCTGATAATTCGATATGCAAACGTTTACTCGTATATTTCAAAGTGTGTTAAACAAACTTAGAGCTCAAAAATAAATATCACGTATATGATTCGCAGGATAGAGTTGTAAACTATGAATAATAATATAGGTAATATTAGTTTTTTGGTATTGCGGTGCTAAGTACCTACTGTAAAAGAGATACTCTAAAATAAATTTATACCAACATTTATTTACCATTTAATACTATTACTAAACATGTTTACGTAGCTAGATAGGTATTTTCCATGTTGGATTTATGTAAACGGATATAAAAAAGTAGATACTATGTATATGTATAGGTTTGAACCAGGAACTGGAATTTTATTGATTTTATCGGTTCTGGTTCTGGTTTGGTTCTTATATATATATATACAGTAAAATTTCCATATAACGAAGTCTCACGGAGAACAAAAAAAATTCGTAATCCAAAGAAATTCGTTAAATAGAATTACATCTTTTTTTTTTTCATATGTATCAATTTTTTAATTTCATATTCTATATTTTATATTACAAATAAACATAAAATAACATATTATACCTACATATATATTATTATTTTTTTAAATTTAATTACATATTATGTATTTTGTAATTTTAATTTAAAAGAAATAATCAGTGGGTTTCATTTGTTTAGTATTTTTTATAAATTGTACTGTTTTCGTAAAACTACGTAATACTGTATACTGATTTCATTGAGTTTAAAAAAAAAATCCATCCGAAACATTTGCTTGTTATCTAAAACCATTTCTCACCACAGAAAATGCGTTTAGTATCTCTTTTTCTGTGAGTTTAAGTAATTCTTCTGCATGATCTCCTTCGATTTCATCACATTTTGTACGATTACGTTTACGTCAGTATTGGAACTGCAGCACGCAGTCGTAGATATTTTAGAACAATATTTAATATTCGATAGTGACAAAGTTAACAAAAAAATGATTTGTTATCAAATAATATTATATAGAAACATCAGATTCGTTATACCGAAATAAATTTACGCATGATTAACAATAATGAAGGTCATGGTTCTCAAAAATAATTCGTTAAATAGAAGTTTTACTGTATATATATATATATAAATTGATTCGGGTTATACCGGTTCTTATAAATGCTTAATTTTGAATAGCATTACTTGTAAATAATTTTTTTTTTTTTTAATAATAAAACTACCAACAAAATAAATATTTAGTGTTAATAATAAACTGTATTCATATTATTGTTATTCACTCTATATTATGTTCAATTTCAAAAAAGTAATTTTCGAGTAAACTTCGTGACGAATTCAAGCATGTTTTCAGAAGTTTTATCCGATTACTAGGCCAGTCGGTACAATTGGCATAATAAAGGTCTATTTTGATAGGAAACCCAGTCGGGTTAACAAAACTATAAGCAACTAAATATTATTTTACGTAGGTATTCTCGTTGGATAAATCAATAATTTATTGTTGTTGGACCCGAATTTCTGTACTATTTGTCGATAAAAATCGCCGACGGTCGTATAGTATGATTATTTAGAGTCAAAAGTACCATAGATATATAAATTATAAATATAAAAGAAAAATATTTATAACACTTGTATTTATTTGATTAAAACAAAATCCAATTTGAATAAAATACTCTGTTATTAGAACCGATAAGAACCTAAACAGTCCCGTACACGGTCAGTCTTGAATTGACACTCAAGACTGACTAATGATAGTTTACATATTCGGTCAATCAAGAATGGCAATCTTCAATCGTTTATTTTTTCAGTCAAAAAACCTTTTTTTTTTTTTTTTTTTTTTTTTTTTTTTTTTGTGGCATCGATGACGGGCCGGGGACTAGCCTTGCGGAAATACTACCGGCCCGCCACCATCGTTTATTAAAACGCAAAAACACATACAATTATTTACACAACATAAAATCCCCTTTTCCCCTTCGCGGGGCGGGCTCACATAATAAAACTTATTAACTAAGTATATATAAAATCACCTTAAAACTAAAAAAATTTACAATATTTTCTTTTTTTTTTAAAAAAATATATACAACAATCCTTACTGACTACAAAATTAACACCTAAATACAATCATTTATTTACAATGGTAAATTATGTACATGTTGCATCGGCTGCTACTGCCGTCGACGCTGTCGCCGACGCTCCGGCGGTGCTCCTGCTGCTGCTGCCGCTGCTGCTGCTGCTGCTGCCGCCGCCGCTCTGGCCGCCGCTCTGGCCGCCTCCCACCGACGCTCCTCCTCCCCCTTTGCCCCCATGACGGAGATTGCAAAGGCCCTGACGGCTGACCATGCCTCGGTACTGCTGAGCATGGCCGGTCCAAGCCCTTCCGGAGAGATGCTGCCCAACACCGCGACTAGCGCTGCACGTTCGGTATTCCAAGCCGGGCAGTCTAGAAGGGTGTGGGCCGCATCGTCCACCTCCGATGTGCAATGGGCGCAGTGGGGGGCGTCGCGCTTGCCGATCCTATGCAGGAAGCTAGCAAAGCACCCGTGTCCGGTGAGGAGCTGGGTAAGGTGATAGTCCAGCTCGCCCCGTGACCTGGTGGCCCAAGGCGCAACGGGACCGATCACCCTACGGGTCCACTCACCCCTGGTACCCATGCTATGCCGCTCCTGCCACTGCACGAGGGTCGCGGACCTTCGCTGTGCAGCGGTTTCGACGCGAATCAGTCAAAAAACCTAACCTAACCTAACCTAACCTAACATAAAAATAATTTTACTATTTCGTACTGTATAAAATTATTTAACATTTTGACATAAATTTATTTTTGAGTTCGTCAATTTATTAAAATGGATGAATATACTCTTATCGGTATTGCCATTTATCTCGCATGTGATAACGCAAAGAAAACTAAGAAGAGAAAGAAAAGATTCTGGGTTAAAGAAGAGTATTCATTTTCTTCTTGGCGCTATTTACCTCAGCAGAAGGTCGTTTTTCTTCAATGTTCAGTTAATTTCAAAAACTCTTTTCAATTTAAATCTCGAATTATGTAGATTTCACTTATTACTCGTCATGTGGCTGGTAAACTATGGTAAAAGTTTATTATAATCACGCCAAAATTTGTTATTATTCGATTTATTAATTTTAACCCTAGAACGGTTATGTTAAATTTGTTAAAACACGTGAACTCGCACTGCACTGCTCGGATTGTTCGACTGATGAAGTATTGACATTCTTGTACAGACACGAGCAATCTTGAATGTTAACCATCTTGCTGATGATAAAATTTCAAAAATGTTTGAATTTCATCAGTCACATAAATTGATTGTGTCAGTCACACACATACACGATCAGTATTGACATTCAAGACTGACCGTGATGGTTAAAAGAACCGCAAAAATGTGTATTTTATTTAAAAGGTTCCGGTTTCTTGAATTGAGAAATGCGGTTTCCAATAAAGATTCCGGTTCACAAATTTTCTTCGGGAACCGGTTCCAGTCCCTGGAATGAAGTCAACTGATATATTATACAAAATTGTGAAATATAGATTTTTTTTTTTAATATTATTAATTTTACCTCATTACCTGAAAATTATGTTTTATAATATACCTATTACCTATATATTTTTTGTTGCCTTTTGGTAACAATACGAATGCCATTAGAATTTCAATTGGTAACTAATAGGTATTTTATTATTAATTTACAATTCGACTAAGAAAAAAAAAAAAAAAAAAAAAAATGTTTTCTTTAATGTTAATTTAAGGCTAGATATTGTGATAGTACCTTCGATTAGATAGCCTATAGATTATATATCCTTGAAATACTAATATTTTTACATATAGGAAATAGGCTTAACCTAACCTAACAGCAGCGGGGCAGTAATTTTCACACGGATCTTCCACTGTTGTTGTCGGTTATAAACTGGACATAACAAAAAAATAATAATAGGTTCTAATCCAACCTAACCTCATTGATTATAAATTGATTGTATACTATTGTATAAATAGGAATATGCATACATTATGGAAAGGGCGAAATATGCCAAATAGAATTCTATAATATTATAATAGAGGTTCCCTGGTAGTAATACAATTTTAAATTTTATCAATGAATAAATCAGTATCGAGCATTGTGTGTTTCACTTTTGAACAGAAAAAAAACACGTGCGCACATACACAAAGTTCAAAACCGAGTGTCCAAATGTACATACTGAATAATTTCTGCGCACGCTCCAACGTGCTACAGTACTCAAATGCGATAATGTCAAATGTTATAATTAGAAAAAACATTTTATTTGTATAGTTATATAATACTAATAGGTATTGTTTCCCTGTGTTTTTTATAATATATATATATATATATGAGGTCTGTTCAAAAAGTACCAGGACAAATGTTATGACGGCTAATCTGCACACGATAACGTTTCAAATTGTAAATAGATGTATTCCCTGTGAATTAGTGGATATTTTAAATAAAACCCGAAGTCGTTATCTTATTTCAGTTTGATATAACACGTGGTTAAATCCGGTCAGTTTTTTTCGTATTTTTCGTACGGAAATGACTAAAACCGCTTTTGGGGATGATTCGTTAAGGTGTCCCGTGATTTTCGAGTGTTTTAAACGTTTCAAGGCGGTCAACTGAAGACGATCCACGTCCTGGAAGTCCGTCGACGTCATCCAGAAACGATGGTGTGGCGACAATTTGCGAAAAAAATGCGAAATGGCCGCCGATTAACCGTTCGTGAGTTAACAAAGCGAATCTCAATTCAGTCTTGTCATGAAATTTTACAGGAAAATGTACAGATGAGTAATGTCGCGTTGCCAAATTCGTTCCGCGATCGTTCACCACGATAATGCATCGGCACATTTAGCGCTGTCGATTCGTGAATTTTTGGCTGATAAAAAAATCGCTGCGGTCCCGCGGATTCTCCCTATTGTTACTCTCCCACGTGATTTTTTACTATTCCCAAGACTAAAATCTGCGCTTAAAGGACAACGGTTTCAAGATGTAGAGGAAATTATAGCGAGATATCGTTAAGTAATATGTAACTTCGTTTTTGTAATTATTAAAATTAAAATCCCGGTACTTTTTAAACAAACCTACCTGTAGAAAAAAAATAACAAATAATACTAATAATATTATACCTAAATAATATGTTTTGATCTATTTGGAAATGTTTCGAGACATTTTCAAACTATACAGTACGGAAACTGATATAAAAACTAACTGCAAAATAGATTAGATATGTAAGTAAACGTGTATTACGGTAAATTATTATATTGTTCTTATTTGACATTTTGATCGGTTATATAAATTGTGTAACAGGAAAAAAAAAAAAAAAAAATAGAACGAATATAACAATATACACGATATACATTACGATTACGGACCATATAGTTCGGAAATCGGGTGCGATCACGTCTGACGATTGTAATTATATTAGGTGTCTCAGTGTGTACCCGTAGACAATATTTCGACGACGACTAACCGAGCGTGGTCAACGCGGAGGGACGGTACATTTTTTTTTTGTTTTGTTTCTTCTAACCGGATGTCGTATTTTTCCATCAGCGTTTCAACGTAAAAAAAAAAAAAAAAAGAAAAAAGCAAAGCGTACCGTCGAAATCGCCTCAGAATCGGGCCGGTCGGCCGTCCGTTCGTCAGCCCCGCGTATACATATAAAAGTATTTATTATTGAGATTTAACGCTTCTGTCGTCGTCGTCGTCGTCGTCGTCGTCGTCGAACGGTGGCGGCGATGGACTTCTAAATTGAATTGCACGCTTCACGGTACGTCGAACCTCCGCCGCGGCCGCACAAACACACTTCTTCCTCAGCCCTATATACAGGGTGATTATTTTATCACGAACCAGCGATTATCGTTCGTTGTGCGTAGAGATATTATTATTGTCCGCGTACAATGATTTCGCGTAAATGTAATTACAGATTTTTTTTTTTTTTTTTTTTAATTACATTTTTCTTTAGACGTTCACCGCGGTGCGGGGAGACAGCGGATCATTGAAACCGATCGTTACGCAAAACCATGGACGACATTGGGCGTTAGGCAATTAAAACTAGTGGCGAATGACTATCGTGTATCGGCCGATAATTGAGGATATCGAGTTTCTTTTTCAAAACCGACATTTTCGGAGAAATAACGTCGATATAATGTCACTGGAATATTGATTAAAGCGATTAATATAAATAGGGGTTTCAACCAACATATCAGTTAGTTTCGGCTCACGGTTTTCTATTTCAAATATCGGTAGCAAATACCGGAATATCCGATATCGAAAAAAAATTCATATCGGCTCACCACCAGTGACCACTAATTAAAACACACGATTTCGATTCTCCCATTGCACTAAAAAAAGAGAGAGCATTTTTCAGAGTTGCCGAATTAATTTTATCCACGTAAAACTACAATATCTCCACAGTTTAAAAAAACTATAAATAACTCGACTTTTAATTTACAGCCATATGACACATGCATATGCATTTTTGGGTTACTTACTTGTATTTAGTAACTTCTTTAACGTAGAAGATAAAAGATACATAAGACGTATAATATTAGAAACACATAATCGGCCAAAAGTGAAACTAGTAAAAGTTATATTTTCATCGAGAGCATAACTACTGTCAGGGTCGGACTGGGAGTACTTTGGCCCGGGCGGAGGATATAAGCGCCCCAAGATTTGTTTTATACAACTGGTGAACATTTTCAGTTGTTTTTATTATACCTTATTTGCACTTAGTTTTCATGTTAACAAGCATACTAAAATAGCTAAAAGGCATTAAGTAATAGAAGGTAAATCATTTGATAAGTGAAACAAATTGCATTTATACCAGAGACGTAGAGACAATTGCCATGCTTGCTATTCTCTCTTGTCCAATCTTTGAACTTAAGTACATTTTTATTAGTTTAAGTTTACTAAAACTTCGTTCACGTTGTTACTGGAATGGTGAGAAATATTCTTATTGTTATTTCTATAATAGGATAAATATCTTTTAAATTTCGTTTATGAATTACTTTTAATAAACCAATCGGTGCAGGCCTTTTGAAAGTGATTACCTTTTTAGACGGTGGTGCCCTTTTTAGAAATATTGAGCGGCGTTGCTCTCCTGTTAAAACCACGAAGAAATTTAAACTTAAAACGCTTATAGAAAAAAAATAACAAGATACCAAGATAATTTTCAATTTATTTATACCATTCGGTACGACGTTATAATGAACCTCGTCTAACAATTTTGTGCATTTTTACGTGGGACATAAAACACAGAAAGTGCTGAATTAAAACAAAAATACCGAATCGAAATCAACATAAACCGTTACATTTTGTGTTGGCTCTTTTTCCGGTATTTTTTTTCTCAAATTTTAAAGAAATGCGTATAAAATAAAACATACACCAGCTAGACAAAATGTTGACTAAAAACCACCTATGGTTGGTGTTGATGATTGATGGGCAAGATTTCTGGTCAACAAGTTATCTACAGGCAGACAGAAAAAAAAGGTACTTATCATAGTAAAACCAATACGTTCTTCGCTCAGGCTAACCCGAGGTGGTTATTTTGAGTTAGGAGGTCATTGTAAATATATATTATTATAATTTTTTATTTTTTTTTTTCGTACGTGCCACGGTGCCCTTGTAATGGGTTCACGGTGCCACCAGGGCACTGCACAGTTTGGAAACCGCTGCATTAGATACCTCGGGGCTGATATTGAAAACCGACAGTCGACAATAAATAAACCATATGGGCCGTGTAACGTTTGAAAAATATTATTGTGATCAGGAGGCGGTCGGTTAAATAACGAGACCAAAAGCATAGTCACCCGGTTACGAAATCTCCGGCGGCCGGTGAGATAAAAACGATCGCCCTGTATACAGGCGTGAGTGTGTGTGTGGAACGAGTACGGATAGGTAAAATAATAATTTATACTATTGCGGCGGCGGCGACCGGTCCAACCGGTGAGCGTCGTCGTGTTTCGTGCGCGTTGTGTTGTAGGAGTCAAGAGCACGCCGCCGCAGTTGCCGACCGACTACGAGCGCACCCGACCGCGGCCGAACTCGTCGCGCGCGCGGCACCTGCATTCCGTCCGACGGCCACAGCGACCGTCATCGTTTCGCGCGCCGCCTTCCTGTCCCGTTGTCGCCGCGTACTCGCGTTCTCTATTTTTTTCCGCGTACGATTTTGAACACCCGCGAATCGAGCACGGTCGCGTTTTTTTTTTTTTTTTTTTGCTTTTTTGCCCGCGAAATTGTCCAACTCTCGTCCGGCAGTCAGATTATCCGACGATATTCCCATACCCGGTTATTATTTATTTCGACAATTATCAATTTCTCTACGAATTTGCCGCGTGTGCGATCCGGTTTCGTCCCGTTCCCGAAACCAGTAGGAAGATGACGCGATACCGCGGCCGTTTGCCGCTGCTGTTGGCCTGGTTCAATCTGTTCGCCGCCGTTCTATCAGGTAAAATTTATCGTTGATTTTATTATTTCTAGTCAGTATTGGTGGTCGTCCAGTCACCAGGTTAATTAGTTTAATCGGTACAGTATATAACCGTTCCGGTTTAGCGATTTTTTTTTTTTTCCGTCAAAATGTGTATTTTCGCGTGTACGATAAAAACGTAAAAAAAAAAAAAAAAAAATCGTACGAACATCGTTTGGTGGTTGTTGGGCGAACAATTTCGATAAGTTCGGTTTTCTCGTAACCCGCGCATTTAGAAAAAAAATAAAAAAAGAAAAGTATACTTAGAATTAAATAATTTTATAAATTTTTTTTTCAAAACGTGTGGTCTTTTTAGCGCCACCGTATTCGGACACAATACTAAAAAATAAGTTGCCGTTATTACAGCTGATTGAATTATTTTTTTGTAATAACGGCCCAAGGACTGCGAAATGCTTATAACCGGCATGGCGGACCGTTGGTTTTACGTTCAAATATTTCGATAATCCATTTAATTTTCACTAAATACGATTTATAAGCTAAACAGAAACAAAAAAAAAAAAATACTTATTTCACGAACCGACTTAGCGTTCGTCACGGGTTGATGGCGAACTTTGCTATTGGATAAAGTGTACGGTCATTGGTCTTAATTGTAAATTAAAAATGTGTTTTTTGTTGTCAAAAATATACCGATTTATAATTACATTTTAATCATTGCGATAAACGAGGCTATTGTTGCACAGTTATTATCAGGGCGAATTTAACGTCCGTCACTCGGAAACTCAGTCAAATTAGACTAATTCTGATTTCAACCAGAAACATTGTCATCGAAGGCTACAAATAATTACAAAAAAAAAAAAAAAAAAAAAAATCGATTTTCAGCTATTTTTCAAACACGTATTTTCGGATTAATTCCGAAAATGCTATTTTTCAAGGTTAACGTGCAAAAACGTTATAGGTAAGTGTTGTTGATTATACCAATCGAATCACCACCTTTTGGAGGTTTTCAACGGTAACTTTCAAACGAAGTTCGTAAGATTTTTTTTTACGTTCTTATTGTATACGCGAAAAGACACATTTTGAAGAAAACGTTTTTAAAAAAAATCGCTAGGTCGCTGAGCTTAGAATTATTACACGGTTATTTCGAAATATATTTCTTCGCGATTTCTCGTGTTATTTGTTACAATAATAATATGTTAGTTAGTGTTTATATTTATAAGATTATGTACGCGATTTCGAAACCAAACCGATTTCGATTTTGTTTTATGTTTCCGTATACGGTTTTACTTGTTTGAAATTTAATTTAGATATTATATTAACGTGAACATTTTTCATGTTTTACATCGCAGTTGTTAGTAGGCACACGATTTTTGTGTCGATCCAACGGGCCGCCGATAAACTAAATACAGACGATTTATCGACATTGACCAAATTAACGGTTGGTTTACGCCGGTCGGGTAAGGATGGTTAAACAATGGCCAAAATATAATACAATATAATTTATACTTTTTTCGTATAGGATTGTTAAATCCATTACGTACTCGAGAATGCGCGCCCAATTGTGTTTTCGAACATGTCCAAATTGTAAATCTTCTACGAGTCATTTTAAATATTTCGCCGCTATACTTTATATTATCAGTGAATAATGTCCTTACGGGTCACATTTTCGATAATCGATTACGAGAAATTGTCTGTCTAATAAATTTTAAAATAATATGTTGACCGTTATAATAACGACATATAATGTCATTTGTTACTGTTTTAGTGCAGACTAAAAAACACTACGTGATAACCAACGATGTTCTGTGAATAGTAAAATAGGTTGCCGGCTGGTAATTGTTAGTTGTTTATATAATAATTTTTAATTAATCATTTTTTTTTTTTTTTTTTTTTTGTGGTCACTGTTATACGGTTTTATAGTTAGTCGCGTCAGTGATTGATTTTCACGGGTATATTGGTTAAAAAGGGTTGTGGCACCGCGGGTAAAAACCGTTTTGACTCAATATAGTAAAAAAGCTCGCCGTGGTGGTGCCACTGGGGTCGTCCGGCCCCTATACTTCTTCTAATTAATACGGTTTTTGACGGCTCGATTTCGTATACCTACTTACTTACGTAGTTAATAAATGAACACGTTTACCCCGTAGTGACTTCTATTATTTAAAAATTCAATAGGTTAAATAGAGGTACGCCTACTCTCTTATTAGTTCGGGTAAAAAAAAAAAAAAAAAAAAAACAGTAAACGTTTTCATCAAAATTGCATCGTTCGTTTACCGGTATAGGAGCAAATATTTTCCGTTTAAGACGAACAACTGTTGTCTAAATGTTAAAAGCGTACCTATAGCGACAATTATTTTTTTTTTTTTTGTTTTACTAATTAAGTACCAATTAATACGAATGATTTACTAATTGCTCTCAATCGAAGAGAGAGAAAAGTTTTTTTATTTTTGTATTTTTCGTAATCGGAATTGGAAAAACGGGTAAATGAATCGTATTAGTTTTGAAAATGTTTATGAGATATTCCGAGACAAAAAAAAAAAAAAAGAAAAGAAAATATAAGCGCGTTTGTTTCGACGTCTGTATTTTTCTCGGTTAGGCTGTTTGTCTGTGCTCCTGACGACCGTGTGTGCCTTCCGGCGTCGCCGTCCGGTCGTTTCACTGTATAACTTTTTTATTTTTTATTTTTTATTTTTTTTTCCCCTACCCCCCACAGCCGTTGGCGCCATTCTTCTATATATTATACGCCATACCTATATAAGAAACAAAGTTTGATTCTATTATATCGACGCACCGAGACCGTATATTATACATCATAAAATTAGATAGAAAAATGCTATTTACGTAATTTGTATAGTTATCGACTGGAGACTATCCGTAGATTATTATTATTATTTTTTTTTTTTTTATCCGGTGTAACAATCGTGTGTATATTTATATATTATATAGAACGAATAATAATGTTATTATGACTACAGGACTACAAGGTACGTATCAAACGATTCTCTTGTCTTCTTATATATATATATTTTTTATTTTTTATTTTTTTTTTTTTTCCCCCCATTGAATGTATAAACAATGAAATGGATATACTATATTTTTATCATTCGTTCAATTCGTTTTCTTGTGCGCGAGCGTATGAAATTTGTTTTTCGTTCGTTCGTCTCTTCTCTCGTGTCGTGCGTGAACAATAAACAGCAATAAGCATAATATAATAAAATATATTATATCGTTCGAAGATTATTAAAAAATATAAAAGTGTTAGTATATTATTATTATTATTATTATTTTTTTTTTGTTTTTTTTTTTTTTCCAACGATAAGCCAAGTAAATGGCCACATTTTTATCGTCTTGTCGTGACTCTGTCGGTCGTACGCACAATACGCTCGACTGTGTAAGTATTTTTTTTTTTTTAATTTTTTTTCCCCATTCAGTGACTCTCTCACGTTTCCCGTTTCTCTGTCCAGTCGTGATGGCACCGCTGGCCGGGCTGCTCCCACGGAGTCTGGCATTATTATTTTTTTTTTTTTTTACGAATAAACCCTCTTATAATCCGGGATCTTGATTTGTATTATTTCGATTTATTTACAACACCCCCCCCCCGCCCACCATAAAACCCGTGTATTGATTATTGTGTATTAATACACGTATATTTTTGGTTTGTCGGATTCGTACCCATAACGATTTTTTTGTTATTCGTGAGAAATAATTTTTTAAACGAGTAAAACAATCGTCATCACCATGCAGCTTCACAACCAAGCGTGGGCCCAACGATCTATTCACGATCAGGGCACTTATAAAAGGCGCGATCAGACTGCTTGGGTCCCATCATAACCACGACTAGCTCTACAATATCGTATTCAAAAATACTTTCCAAAAATTCAACAGCACTTACATACAAAGTTGCTATATTGAACAAAAACGCGAACAGATTTTATTTTAAATGGCCTATATGAGTTTTAAAGCTATTTTATCGTCTAGTTTTTTTGTTGTTACTCGGCTATTTGTAATTCATAAAAACCATACAAATACGATTAATTATTAGAAACTAATGTCGTATTTAGTAAAAAAAAAAAAGGTCTTTAGTTTCCTATAGCGTGGTAAATATATACGGACCCTTTCAAAACATTTGTTTTTTTTTTTTTTTTTTTTAAATTAGGTAGTTTTAATATTATTTAGTGGTAAATATAAGTGATTTGTATACGTTTTTGTGTATCTATACGCTGTATAAAAAAGAATTATCCGAAAAACTGAGAAATACATTTCTCGATTACTCGAGTAAGAATTATTCACGAACAGCGTTATAATATTACTTGTTCAGTTGGTTTTACAATTCGCCCGGCAATTGATTCCTTTTGGTTGTTTATGAGTAACATTTAAAGATCGTTAAGATTGTTTGTCAACCTTAAATGTGATTATAAACGATATATATATATATATATATTTGTGATTTAGACGGATAAATTGTCACAGATTTGCTAATGCGCGGTCATTCGAATACAAATTATTTAACTCGGTATACTTCATATTTAATTGAGTAGGTGCCATACATGCATGGCTAAACAACTAGGTTTGATGGCAACTTTGTGATACACAGGTGTTACGGCTGCCACTAACAGTGATTTTATCAGTTGCGTAATAACTAGCACAGAAACACAAATCGCTGTCGACTTGGTATTCTTTCCATGAAATTTGAATATTTTTTCAATTGTGTGAACAAATACGCACGTGTAGTTCGTAACGCCGTCGTGTCATCTCTAGTTTTTTTTTTTAACCCATGGGTATAGCCGGTATACGTTTTTTTTTTTATTTGACGAGTACAAGTACACTATGTGTACTCAATTTAAAATGTAATAAATGTCTCGCATAATAGTACTGCAGATCTGACTGCAGCAGTCTATGAACGATGTTTTTAATAAAATAAACACGGATGTGTTCTCGTTTTTTTTACATTTTTAACTTATACACGTGCAGAAAATAGGCAACGCGAGTTTTATTGTTGATTTTTTTTTTTTTTTAAAGTAGGTAAGTAAACGGTGTTATTTTTGTTCAAATAGCTATCGGGGTAAATTAAATTGTTTTAAGAAAAATATTACCCTATGTTATGCGTATTTAAGAATAATATACCGGAGTATATTAAATATAGTTTACTCTATCTACTGCACTATGTATGTGTGTTTACAATCTTGTTTCCTTTAAAATAATTTATATATAAAAAAAAAAAATACTGCACAAATAAACATTATTATACAATTCAAAGTTCGTAATTATGTTAATTCAATATTTTTAAAATAACGGTTGAAAAAAGTCGAGTACCAAGTATTTAAATAAATAATGAAACACGTGGAAAAAAGTCAACACGTGCATGGTCTCGACAGGTTTTCATTTTGTATAAATAGAATTTTTATTTTTATTAAGTGTTGAATGAAGTTTTCGTTTTGTTTTGTATTTTTTTTTTTTTTTTTTTTGTCGGACGAGGTGTTTAGGTATCTCGCTATAACATAATTTCTGTATATTATTATTATTAACTATATTAATATATAAAAAATATTTTCAAAATATTGGCTTTTAATGTAGGCGTAAAACAAAACGAACTACTTCTATTATTTACTATTTAAGGGGTTTTTTTTTAAAAAAAAAATTTGTATCTATTAACATCTACTATGCACCTATTGCATATATAAGACGTTTATAATGTTTAAATGGTTGTTGGAAATTAAGACGTTTCGTCTATTTAACGAAATATTCCTTTAATTAATTAGAAGAAGATAGTGGTGTATAATCGTTCGTGGAAATCAGAAGTAATTATGTTATTAAGTTTTTTTTTTAATTTAATTTTTATTTTTGTTCAATAACAAAATTATTTATTAGTAATAAAACGTTTATCTTAATGGTTAACAAATGAAAATAATATTAATTATAATCTACGGTCAATTTGTACATATAATCAATAATCGCCCAAGACGAGTACTACATTGACTGATAAGCGTGCGCCACGGTACGGGATCGCGGTGGACGGCTGGCTGTCTTTCATACCACAGGCCGAAAAAAAAAAAAAAAAAAAAAAAAAAAAAAAAAAAAAAAAAGAATATACGTAAAAATAGCTAATATTAATAGGCGGTCGGCGATGACGGTGCCGGGGGATTTCTTACCCGGGCGGGGGCCACTGATTTGTAGGCAGTGACCGGGGAATCGCCTTACCTACCCATCATCGCCTATCGGAGATACGGTTTACAAATAGCAAACGAATTATTTTTAATTTAATAAAAGAAAACGATTTTTTTTTGCTTGATTTTAAATTAAATCTAAAACATGGTAAAACTACGGTTTCTTCTACATTTGCTACACGTGTATGTTATATGTTTTTTTTTTTTTTTAAATATGACGCAATACAAAACAAAATTACAATCGTACAGGGTGGGCCGCGGCACCGCGGGCAGTTTTAGTGTCAGTTTAATAATAATTCAGGTGGTGCACACAGATCATTACGATTAAGTTATTATTATTTTGTTCTTTGATTTATTCCGTATAAGATCTTAGTCCGACAATGACGACGACGTGTTAAATTCATTGTGACCGTAGACTATAAGCGGTTAGGTTATTATTACAGAACGCCTGTATCCCCCCGTACGGCCAAATAATCGTACATACAATAAAATGCGCTTTCATTTTAGTTTTACTGTTAAAAAACGCGATCGACACCTCTCCACTGCCTGTCTCCGCGGCCGGCGAGGTCTGGCCCACGTCTATGGCATTGTCTCATTTGGGTTTTTTTTTTTTTTTTTTTTTTAATTGTTTCGAATGCTATTATATTATTAGCGGGAAGGCGTACGTCTTAAATTCGTTCGCAACAGCGGTATCGGTATACGGAAATATTATTCTTGGCGGTGTCCTCTTATTGTAGACCGATGAACACCACCAACAAGATTTATTTCACTACGGTTTATCAAATATTTCGCTTTTGTTATGAAAATGTACAGTTAAACGTAACACGATAAACTACAATAACAATACGAATATTACGTTCGGGCATAATATTTTATTATTATTATTATTATTATTAGTCCTACGCGGTCGAAACTATAATTCGGATACTGTTATGCGTATACATTTTTTTTTTTTTTTATTTTGTATTATTATTATTATTGTTGTTGTTGTTGTTCCTATCCGCCGTGACTATAACAAAACTAATTTTTAATAATATAAAATCGTACTTATAATACGGCTTTACGTGAAAGGAAAACAAATTGAACTGCCGGTGTAATATTGTATTAAGAAAAACAACGTAATATCGCGTATCGCGTGTGCATTATACGCTCGGTTTTTCTATCTTATCGTTGACATTTTTTCGTCGATATTGTTTATTATTACTCCCCTTTATAAAATTATCGCAGTATACAAAGAGGGGGTTCCGGTCGGCTAACACGACGAGGATATCCGGAATCTCAAAGCGTGGAGGGACCAAAAAAAAACGGTATTACTGGTTTTGGTCGATACACTTGGCCTATGATTAATATTCTACGGGTTTATATGTTTACTATGCTTGTTTTTTTTTTTTCTTTTCGTTTTTGTTTTATTCGTATTATAAAACAGCGTGTTCATCTAATAACAAAACTAATACCCGACGCCCGTAGTTGTTCTGCGATCAAAATATCGTCGTTTTTTTTTCTCTCCGACGGCCCAAAACACACCGTTGCCACTCCGTGACCGTAATCAAATTATTATGGCCGCGACGTTATTATACCTACATAATGATAACTTAGTGGTTGGAGGTACGGTGCGTCAAATCGCATTAATGCCGTCGTGTCCGCGTGTGGGCCGTAGATTACCGTCCGCGAGTTATGGTCCGAGTTTTTTTTTTTTTTTCCTTCCTTCTCTCTATTTCCATTGCTCAATGTGGGCCATTGTCGGGTCGTTGCCTGCGGTATTCGCTGTTGTCGCACGCTATTGGGTATACCGTGTTTTTTTTAAGTAACCGGTTTTATCTTCGTTCGTCCGGTCTCTTCATCGATTACTATTTCTCCAGTATAGCGCGGAATCTTCACGTTGTGTTTTAATCGCCGAGACTACTTTTGTAACTTTTGACTAATTGACCGATAATTTACTAGGCGCGGATCCAAGAGCGTGGGGGCGGGGGAGCTGGAAGTCGAGATGCGATCGCCCACCACCGGTTCTCTCGCCGTAGACTCCGGGTAAAGACATTTTTCTTTACTAGTACCGTTCAACAATTCCCCTCCCGTATAGTCCGCGGTACTATAGAAAGACAAATTTAATAAATGCACCCGTGGCTAAATACTGGCCGTGGGATTTTCCGGTTTTAACGGTGCCCGACCGATAATCGATCGGACCACCACAATTAGATTTAATTGGAGTTTTGACCAAGATGACTACTCCCTTCATCGTAAAATAAGTTCTGGATCCGCGCCCGTAGTGACCGGCGATCGGTGTATCTTATTTTGTTCACATTAATATTATTGGTTCTCAATCAATACGATTCGAAAACGAAATTTGTTTCGTTTATTCCAATACGTTTTGGATATTCAACGCGTGGTCCTTTAAAATCCGAATTGTTTTGGATTTCCCGCGGCGAACGTTTCGCCGAGTTTCGAAAAAACTTCGAACGAACGATGCGGGGATTCGATTTAGAAGTATTTTCGGTTGAAATTTTTATCCAAATGAGCCCAGGCAAGTCACGTATCGGTTTTTATTTATCGGGTTTTCGAACAATACGTGCGTGTGTATTACGTCTATTGTTATTTTATAAGTACGATACGATTTCGGTATTTTTATATTTTTATGTTTTTATCGGTTCGGCCGTGTTATTTTTCGGACATTTGGTTACAGTTCGTATTGCATTGTGTTCGTCAAACGGGCAATTCTGGTTTTAAAACCGCATGATTTACTCCCGTCATATAGGTTATAGGTCCGGGTTTATAGTTATGTTCATTGTTATTCATTATCGTTATATTATATTTTGTTTTTGAGTTTTCTCTCTGTCCTTGGCCAGTCGAATAATAATAGTAATATAAACCCTATATATATATATATATCCATTTATATATTTTCGTGAAATGTGTCTCTCGACTACAGTACAACACGTGTTCAATTACACGCGTGTGGAGAGAGAAAAAAAAAGAAAAGAAAAAGCAACATTCACCCTAGCTCTATTATTTGTCCCGAAAGATATATATAATCTTGCCGCACCGTGTAGAATCATCGGTTTGTCCTTCGAAACGGAATCGCTGGCGTCGTCCCCCCCGACCATCGTCCGGGAGTCGTCTCGCGTGTGATTTTTATCGGGAAAAATTCCCCCGGCGCAGGACGACCGGGTTCGGTCGTGCAATACACGTAAATATTCAAATTCAAACAATTATCGTTATCGACGGCCGCGATCGTTTTTTTTTTTTATCCGTCATCCGCAAATGTGCGCCGGGGAAAAAAAAAAAAAAAAAAAATCGTACAACAACAATAATGATAGTAGGAGGAGGCCGTCAATTTGCTCGTTTCCTTTATCGGAGAAAAGTATAGTTGACGACGATATACGTGCCGTCTTCGTGTTGACATTGTTTGCCAATTAAACTTCTGGATAAGCCAAAATATTTATGTTATGCGCGGACGTATACTATTTCCGTGCCCGCCAGTCTGTGGAATGCCCGCAGACATTGCCAAGTCCGTTTCGAATATTCTCGTAAATAATGCTTCTTCTGTTTGTTTCTGGTTGTTTTGTTTGCCCGTGCGTTCGCTTTTATCCCCCGATATATATATATATATATTATTTTTTTTGTTTTCCAACGATAAATAAATATGTATATATTCTTGATGTCAAAGAATATATATCCGTCGAATAAGCGCAATTTCTTTTTATCCGAACGAATACAATAATAATATTTTCTTTATTCCAGAAAACGCTAAATAAGTTATTACACTTTTTATTTTTTTTTTATAAAAACTAAATGTCATCAACATAATATTACATTTATATATATATATATATATTCTATCGGTTATAGTTTTATTTCTGATATCTTATACGTAGGGGTATTTTTATTTACAGAAAATATTAAATATTTTTCTGCCTTGCTTGAAGAAAAACAAAAAAAAAAAAAAAAAAATCCAAGATTATAAAAAGCAGATAAGCAAGTGCCTGTTTACTTTATTAAAATAATAATAAAAATAACGTTCGTGTAAACATTTACTGATCGGACGAGAACACGCGCGACGCGGCGGTGCACCGTTACGCAGATTCGTCACTCGGAACATACGAGCGTGTTATTCGTCGACAATGTAAAATGTACGGGATTCGTCGTCGCGTACAACATTATCAGTCACTTGTTATTTATTCGGGTCAAAATCACGTAAAACTACGCTAGTTAAGTCGCGGGTTCAAACCGTATCGTCGGTGTCGTAAAACTGCCTGACGGACAACACACGGCCGCGTTTATCGTCCCGCTACGGTTTGTCGATTTGTAGCAATACGCGGAAATATGGCGGTTGCACCCTTTTCAAGCAGTAGTAGTACACTGGCACGGTGAATCGATGCCCTGGCAGTTAGTTTTCCCTGTCGGCGGTTTTCAACCTTTACCGGTGACGCGTGAACCTCCTCCCTGCAAAAAAAAAGTCGTCTTGAGTTTATATACAAAAAGTCCTGAACTTTGCGACGCGTATTAGTATTATCCTTGAGGGGTTGCGGGGGGGGGGGGTGGCAGGAGAGGTGACCGTGAAAAGGTTTTTCCCGTATAGGGTGTGATGGTACGCTAGACACACGCGGTATTTCCCCCGAGACCGACCAACCAACCAACCAACCAGTATTATGGGTCCTGGATACAAAATTAAAACCATTTATGTGTGGTTGGGAAAAATGTCGGAAAGGATGCGCAAAGAGGAGCAGGAGGAGCAGGAGGTCATCGCCGAGGGTCATTTTTCATCGTCACCACCCGTCTTTTCACCGGTTAGTCTTTTGACCCTCTCCAGGATTGTTGGTTACCCACGACGCTGCAAATCGCACAGAGTTGCCGAATAAAATGGCTTCTATCGGTGTAAAATCCGCGGGATCGAACTTATCGGTCGAAATCATTACACTATTTTACATTCGAAACAACGATTGTAATTATATAGCCAGCAAATTAAGTTATGTTATTTTTATTTTGTATCCTAACCTTATAAATAATCCGTCCTCGGTTAATGTGGTTTTTTTTTTTTTTTTTAACATGCAGTATTATATCACATTAAACATTACAATTGGTCTTATACTTATGTATATATGATGTATTTGAAAATGTTCTAATGTAATATGCACTATGTGATTAAGTACGAAAGTTCGGGATGTCCAACCGTTTCTGAATATATAGTTTCTAGATTTATAAAACATTATATAAACGATCGTTTTATATATTATATTTTGAAAAGGGTTCGAGAAATTATTATACGATAAGGATAGGTCATAATGTACTCTTTATAGGCCATTTATCCGTCTAAAACTCAACGCAGCAATGTATATATATATATATATATAGTCTAAAAACCGTATTACTTTTATTTATTGTTTCAGCGGTTCTTTCTGGGTCACGTGGGACAAATTTAGTTCATATACTGTATAACTTTAGGGTGGTTTATCATTAAAGAAAATCTGAAACGTGTTTGATTTATAGCGTTTTTCTCCATCTATTTTACACGCTCTAAAGCATATATACGAACGCAAAAGTTATCTGACGAGATTAATAATAATTTATAATATAGTTATAATACATTGTATAGTGTATACTGTATAATGTTTATAAACCTTGTGTAAAATGTTACTGCCCATATAATAATCTTAATATTAAAAATTTAGCTCTTAAGTATGTCTGAAATGCATTTACTCGTATTTTTGTTTGAAGGTATTAAGAATATTTTGCTATTCTGGGATTTAAAAATAAACCGTATAAAACATATACTTATACTTTTTATCATAGTAATGAATGCATTAAATTGAATCAAGTTGCTGCAGAGTAAATTATGTATAGACCTACTTAATTATTAACAATATTTTTTTTTTTTTAAATATTTTGATTTAGTGAATTTAAACGATGTACAAAAGACCGGACAAATGGTTTTTAATATAGTGTCCTATTGACAATAATTAGTGGGGTTGCTGATTTTATGTTTTTCTGTACTGTTTTTAATTAGACCACAATCGAACAATAAGGCCAATAAAAGGCAATGATTTGTATAAAAGCGTATCAGTGTTGTTTTTGGTCGATTCAAAAATAAAATAACAATCAATTCTCACACTTTATGGTGATTTTTTCACTCTTATATGTGTGAGGTATCGCTTTTTAAAATGATATAGTTTTATACGTTTTATGGGTCATTTACTACGTGAAATAAATGGACAATAAACAAGTCGAAATTAATTTTTTATTCGTCAGAGTATGGTTTTTTCGTTTGTTTGAAAAACCAAATAAAAAAAAAAAAAAAAAAATGTTTTACTCAGCGTACCAGACGTACAAAAGGTTATGTACTTTTGCAAATGTTTCAAAAATAATTTTTAAATAGTTACCTAAATGGCTAATACGTTGTTTTTGTCATATTTATATTTGAACTGATAGAATAATAATATTATCATTATTATTGCTTGAAATGTTTAAAAATGAACAATTAGTTTTCACTCTCTCTAAAGTACAACGTTTTCGCCGAGAAACTATTTTTATTTATTTTAAATTAGTTTAACAAAATTGCTATTTGCCAAAAAAATAAAGTAATTAAAAAACTAAATTAACAGTTTGATGAGAATTATTTTTATTCTTAAATATATCGTTTGTCTTATCAACGTTATAAAACATGTTTTTTTTTTTAAATATATATCGCAGTTTTTATGATGTGTGTATATTTTTTTTTATTAATCCACAAATAATTGTAATTTCTCAATCGAATTAATTGTCGTCGGTACACATACCGATTATTATTCGATGATACGTTGTATTATATTATGAAAACCTCGAAATGCGATTATAATTTAATATTATTCGAACTAATAACAGACAAAAAAAAACTCTAAATATATTTATAATTTCTAGTACGCGTTTTCACTTTAATAATAAATAATTATTATATTTTTGAACATGATCGTCTTGCGTGTGTGTGTGTGTGTGTTATTCTATTGCTATCCAAGACGGGGATCAAGTGTTACAATGCAAGTTATTAGAGCGTTTCTATTGTAGACTTTTCATATTTATTTCATTTGTTTTTTGTTTTTTTTTTCACTATCCACCAAGGTCGTCACATTATACTGTATACATGCGACTCTCGATGCGGCCAGACAATTACTCTACGATGTACGAGCGTGTACCTATAGGAAATGTAATTTTCTCGGTCTTTCTTTCTCGGCAGCGGTGCAGTGTGTGTACATTTATACAGTGTACTGTCTTTAACGTAGAGGCACGGAAATAAACGACGAGACCGGTTCGTCCCACAAAGTCAACATCGCCCAACGGCCGTTACTATTTATCTACCGAAAATCTCACAGTTCAAATAGCAGTCGTCGGATTCACCGCGGGGACTTGTGTCGTGTGTGTGTACCACCGATGCTATTATTTTATATTATTCGATTTCCAGTACGGTCCTTTTTTTTTTTTTTTTTTTTTTTTTTTTTTTTTTTTATTATTCTGCATTATAAATAGTGAACAGGCTAACCGCGAATACATAAACACTTATTGGTGGTGCAGAATATTGTAATATTTTGTCCGCGGCTACTCGTTCATCGAGGTGTAGACCAATCTTTCAATTAAAAAAAAAAAAAAAAAAAAAATGAATTCATCAAAATAAATCGCAAACGTATTTATAATCCGTTGATACAATATTCATTATGTATGGGCTAAAAATAAATAATCGATAATTCAATTTATTTGCGTGCGAATAGCGTCGATGAAGTCATAATATTATTACTGTACATAAAATACGCATTAGGTATTCATTGGAAAAAAAATCGTAGGTGATACGTGGGTACCACGTTATTTATTTAATTTTATGAGTAAGTTAAAAAGAATGCTGAATGGAACGCGTAATAAACTAACCTAAATTTGTCGTTCTAATCGTGTGTGTATGGGGGGGGGAGGGGGAGAAATTTGACTATTTTTCGTACAGAAACTATTCCGTACTACAGAACATTAATATTTTTATTATTATTATTTATAATGGGTTATGGGAAACGGCGTAATATCAATATTTGGAGGATAATCTTACCAAATTTGCCGACTGACGAGGAGAGGATGACTTACTTACCAAAATAAAGTAAAACCTCGTTTACCTCGAATATTGTCCTTTATTTAATAGATATTTTAGATATTCAAAGAGAAATTGGCATATACGTATTTTCATGGAATTTAAATTGTTTATTTTATTAAAAACGTCAGAACGTCGGTCAGAAAATAGGAAAATCAAAAGTTTGACCATGGATTACTTATCTGTGAGGGCATTATATGAAATATTTTCACGTTTAACCAACCAAAATTACTATTCAAGACAATACTTAATGTCAGGCTAGGGCAAATGCCTAAGTCCTTCCCCCCACCCATTGACACACTACTGATTATAAATGTTTTTAGAGGTTGAATTTACATTTTTTTTATCGTTTGCTGTTTAATTAGAGGTACTATAAGCCAGTTCGTTTTTTAAAGTGTTATGAATATATTTTTAATGTCATTAATCCTTTTAAGCAGGTCATTTTAAATATATAAATTATTTTGGTTTTTTTTTCTATTAAAATGTGTAATAACACATATTTGAATACGATTATTCGTATACTTACTATAAAAGCGCAGTTTTATTGGAATATTACTATAATTTATCGATTTACTTAACAAATTTATTTTCCTTTAATTTGTATTAAAGGACCGCCGGGTGTCAGCTCGTTTTATTGTTCAAATACACGCGTTACGGGAAAAACTTTCACGCCTCGTTGAATCATTCGATTTCGATAATTTTGTTTGTGTTGGAAAATAAAGACTTCCTACAGTCCGCAATGAAATGTGTTTTTCTCAAATTTTACAATGTATATACGAGTAGACATATGTCTTTAAATATCGTTAATACGGCTTTTTTTTACACCATTATTTGAAATCGCATTGAAAACCGGAGTTCAATGCGGACCGTAGAATGTTGTTGTTTGTCGATTCAAAATGAAATGGCGTACTAATATTATGTGTAAGAAAATTTGAAAAATCGGCACCTTAATGCGTAAATGTAAACCTTTCAGTGTTGTGATATAGTTAAGATAGAAAAAAAAAAAAAAAAAAGGTAATAAAAAAAACATGTTTGTTCAGAGTACCGAAACTTAACGATCGTGTCATATATTTATTTTCCGACTGCTAAATAGATCGTATCACGAGTATATATTTTTATGGTTAAAAAAATACTTTCTTTCTTTCTTTTTTTTTTTTTTTTTTATTCGTTATACGTGTGGATATTTATACGGGATGGTGTGATTTGTGGCTCTAAGAAACTTCGCCCTATTGTTGTCATTACGTACATTTTGCGCATTCGATCGTCGGCTCTTATTGTGAGCCGAATCCCAGCCGCGCTCGTTCCTATAACCCTCGTCGTCGTCGTCGTCATCGTTTTTACACTAAAGTAAATGCGGCGACACGGGGTAACGATAAACATCGATAGAGAATTATTGCTCGGGTTTTATTTTTACTTTTTTTTTTTTTTTGCAACTAGATTTTTCCGCGATTTTCCCATCGACAGCTTTTTTAGCATAGCTAAAGTAGTATAGCGAGGGTTTACTACACGCACGCACACCTGTTTGACTTGCATACGTGTTGTAGGTGATTTATGCTTTATGGCCGCTTATAGTGTTCATTTAACCGGTTGTAATTGTCGTTTGGACGTGAACGTTTTTTTTTTTTTTTTTTTTTTTTATGTACCGTTACCGTTATATTTAAGTAAGTAAGTAAGTATAAGTTGAGCAATAAGCTCAATAACGGGAAAATGCGCGACCGGAGCAAATAAAAACACACAAACACATCGTGTTGCTATTATTTTGGTATATTTTATTTGTTTTCCTATAATACGATAAACACCATGACGGTTCAAAATACTAAAAGTCCAAATAATAATATTTTTATTATATATATATATATATATAAATGTCGGATTTTTCCGAGGTTTTGGTGTTTTTATTTATATATTTTTTTTTTCTACTGGCGCAGCTTAGTAAAGCAAAAAAAAAGGAGTATACGTATATATATATATATATATAAAATCTGAGATCGTATCACGCAGTTTACGCGTGTTATTTGCACTAAATGGTTTTTTTTTTCAACATCGTCGCCACGAGACGACGTAGAAAAAAAAAATAAAAATAAAAAAAAAATGAAAAAATAAAACCGTTGTCAACGAATTACCTTCGTGTTTTTCTTTTTCAGCGTTCAAATTTTTATACTAACTGGTAAATATACTATTATATAGAGGTGGTTTTTTTTTTGTTTTTAATAAGGTAACTATATTTTTTTTTTTTTTTGTAAATTCCTATAGTTTGACAATACCAGTTGATATATTGTGTTTAATTTATCCATAGCTAAACCAGAAGAATCCAGTTTTAAAAGTTGTTATTTATGTTGAACATCATCGCTTATTTTATTATTTCAATACGATTTTGTCTATATCTGTCTGTACTATAGGTATTCTGACGTCACGCGAGTTTCGGAAACGTATAACGGTAAAATAAGTATACAGTTAGATATTGTTAAAAAAAATTATCTTGTTTTACTTTAACAATTTTAAGTACTTATTTTCTTTTATAATCCAATGATAAATATATTTTATTTACTTTTACATCGTATAGACAGCGGTCATTATAGATACGTAGACGTGTACAATAATTATTGTATTCATAACGGTATTCTATTGTATATTTGATGTTGTTGTGTTTAATGTTCATATTTTATATTCTATGGATATAATTATTTATTTATACAAATATAAAATCGTTGTTAAGCTATTTGTTATACTATTATTTATATATATATATATATATATATATACAATTATTATATTGATGCACGACTCAGGAATATATTAATAAATAAAAAATAATAAAAATCGAATACCGAATACACAATGGACGCCAATAATTTAATAATAATAGACAACTGTAAAACCATTATAGTTTTTTTGTTGACACATCATTATTTTTACATATTTTATTTATCCGTCTTGAATTAAATCGTTTGAGTTTGAGAGGAAAAAAAAAATGTTA
Organism: Tuberolachnus salignus; assembly: GCA_956483605.1. Lineage (NCBI taxonomy): Eukaryota > Metazoa > Arthropoda > Insecta > Hemiptera > Aphididae > Tuberolachnus > Tuberolachnus salignus. The sequence continues at coordinate 27,049,251 of OY101430.1, read as the reverse complement.
CAAATAAATTGATTTATTTAATCGCTATTAAGGTTACTAGTTTTTATTTATAACTGACGGTTACATTATATATTATAACTATATAATGTAATATAATAATATAATAATATAATATTAATCATAACTATATAATTTGATTCGATTCAAATTATAAAAATATGTATATTTTGACATTTTTAAATATTTAAATATATTCGTAATAATATTATGCATACATTGCTATTTAAATGAAAATGATTCGAGTTTAAAAACAATTAAAAACTACCAATATCAGTTAAAAAAAAAAGTTCATATTTAAAAGTTCCTAAATTTAAATGAAAAAGTTAAAAAAAAAAAAGCAATAAATACCTATTAGCTTTGACAACTTAATTTCATTTTTAAATCCATTTAATATAATCAATCATCACCACGTTTATTTAAACTGGTGAAACTTGTAACAGATACATTATTAGAAAATAGCTTTTTTTTTTTTTAAATAAATTACGTCATCGTAACAGATTTTCGCTAATAAAAATCGTGTATTTGGGAAATATATATATATTTTTTTTTTTTACTAGTAAGTCGTATATAACTAATAACTATTAATAATTACCTAATTTGACTTGGGATATTTCTATATTTTACTTCGAATGAATAGAATGTGTATTTTAATAATTTACTAAGAACATTATTTAGTTGGGTATTATAAGTTAATAATATAAGTTTATGACCATTAATCAAATAATGTATTCTTCTATAATATTATAACTATGTATAAAATATTATTTTCAAACCCCAGTGATTTTCCTTACACAGAATAAAGATATATCTATTAAATTATTCGACTGTATAGGTCTTAATTTAGTGTTCAATTTATCATCATATTTATGGTGAATTAAATACAATAAACTGTTTTTGATTGGTTTCATAACTAGTTGACTATTACTGAATCTTTTTCGTGCTATCACAATCAATTATTGTCCTTGAAAGTGTTTACGATTGTACGTGTCTTGTAAAAAAAAAAAAAAAAAAAATTGATACCGCTTTTAAATGTCAAATTATCCACCATCTATTACAAAGCGTACTGCACGTTTAACTATGATACATAGATATTCGCCTGTTAACATCATTATCGTATACTGTCGTCGTTTATCTAGAAATATAATTTTTTTCCTAAATCATAAAAAAAATACCGCGTCAATGATCCACGACGATGGGAAACTTCCGCGTAACTTCTTTTATACGTTTTTGTCTAATTAGCTTTTTTATTTTTTTTTTTTTTTACGACCCGTTTTTCATATTTCGGTCGACTCGACGTTTTCCGGACGGTTTCTTATCGTCATGTAGTTATAAATTTTTAGTGTGTGGTTTCATTTTTTTTTTTCTCTCCTTCAAAAACGGGGTAGAGCCGTATATAATGGAAAACTCGGCGGAAAGTATAATGAAATATATACACGGTGCAATGATAAGTAGACACAACGCCTTATATACCGTACCGCGGTACTCCGGAAACGCGAAAAGTAATGGCGTTCAAGAAGAAATTACAGACGGCGAAGAAGAAGAAGAAAAAAAAAAAAAAGAAAAAAAGAAAGAAAAAAAGTCCGAGGGGGGGGGCAGAAGAGGAATATAACGTTCAAAGGGAATCGAATGTCACCCACAGGCTTCGCCACCGCCGAGTGTGTTGACAACACGGTGCAAAATGAGTTTCAACTTTTAGTGTTTGCCGCCGTCGTCACGATAACACCGACCGCCATAATGGGCTTCATGGAACAATGTGCGAGAAAACCGTCGAGTGTATATTATTATCCATATAAAATGTATTCGATTGTGCCCGTGACGGCAACCTATACGATGACTTTAAATGATGTAAGAAAAAAAGCAAAATAATAATAATAATAATAATAATCTTTTTTTTATTCCAACACCGAATACGGGTTTCTGTACGTGAATATTACGACCTCTTTACCTCATTTACCCCGCGATTTGTCTTCGTACGCGGTCGTGTTTTACACATTTCGCTTTCCGTGTTTATACGATAATCGTGTTACGCACAGTTATAAAATTGATGCCATTTTCTAACTTTACGTAACAATTATCGATATTCGGCCATTGTGTTGAGGGCTATCCCGTCGCGAAATCAATCCTCCAGCTATATCTCTACTTATCGTCCCGATAAAATCGTCCGATGTCAAAGAGGTGGACACACCTCACCTCCGTCACACATTTTATTAATTCGTTTTCCCCCTTCATTCTTGCACATTTTCCAAAATTTTATCTCTATTGGGTTCTGGCTCGGCGGTGCCGCCAGCAATGGGCTTTGACTTCTTTATGCCTTTGCCCAGCCCATCGAAATGTCATATATTTTTTTTTTTTTTTTTACAATCTCTAAAATATTCGTTTCTCCGAACGTTACTCGTCGCTTTCGCTCTCCGGTAATATTATTTCCTTATGTTGCTCCCGGACAATACGTATCATTTGCTATATTTTCCATTCAAAGCGCCAACAATTTATTTTCGTCTGTTTATTTCAGTCGCGGCCAATTGCTATTTAGGTAGTTGCGTAAGAATTATATTATTTAACTATAAGTTATCTGAGATTTAAGTATAATGGTATAAATACAAATTTTATTGAAAACAATAATAATTTTAATAAATATTATAACGTAATTATTGTTCAACAAATTAGTCAGACGTTCGTGTTTTTCGATAAACACCGAATTGTCTGTTCTAATGCATTTCGTTGTTTTGGAATTGAAAAAATATCGATAAAATTCCGTATTTATATTAAATTTACAGCTTTATGGATTTAGTGATGCATCTATTATATTTTTCCTCGAGTAATATTACAAATATTTACTTACGCGTGATGTTATAATAATGTATTTTTTTTTTTTTTTTATGAATTTTAAAGCGACTAATTAACTCTTTTTTTGTAACACATCATGCTATTCTATTATCGTACGCAAATTAATAATATAATCGTGTGTTTAAATAGTTTACTTTATAAAAAAAATGGTCTGTTCAAAGATTAGGTTTAAATACTATAGTTTAACGATTTAAAAGTATCAGGTTAAATAATATGTAAAACAATTAAAAAAAATGAATTATTATTTAGAATTGCATAAACGTTGTAAAAAGTAATTATATATATTATATTTACTTTTTTAATGTCTCCATTTGTGTTTTCATTATCAATGCGTTTAAACGAGTTATGGCGCGTCCTCTTAATTAGATTCTGACGAATTAAATATACGGGGTTATAGGTTTATATGTAAGTATAGTTATGCGATCATATTATATTGCATGGATGGTGGTGAAAAGCCAATTTTTTTTTTTTTTTTAAGAACTAGACAATGGTGGTGTGTACACGCCTGGTCCTCCATTTTCAGCTGCGTCCCGCCGTTTCTCGTTGTCGTCGCCGCAGGCTTTGTTCTGCGGAATAGTGCGATTTAACTACTATAAATTAATGGCGAGCATTAGGAAGTTGTTTTTACCGGCGGTAATATATCCCCGCAGCAGAATATTTCCCATCTATACGATACGAACTGGGCCTTTAAGCCGATTTAATGATTGTCGGCGGAGAAAAGTCCGAGTCACTGTCCAACGAGATATAATAGTACAGCGTCGAGTCCAATTAAAAAAAAAAAAAAAACACCGAAACCCTAAAACGAGATTAAATATAAGTAATACACTACAAGGGTTATTAATTGTGTTATTGTGTATATATACCTAACTACTACATGTTCTGTAACGATGGCGGGGTAGTTTAAGGGTGAATAGGGTTGTTAATTTGAATCGCTATTATGTTAAAACTTTGTGAGTTTGCGGTATATCTAAGTTTAATGCTCGTTTCGTTGGGTATACAAATTTCAAATGTAAAACTATAGACTATAAAAATACAGTTATCTTTCGGATAAACCGACGATAATAAAACATTATTAAGCCAATTTAATGATGTTTTGAAAAATTACACGGTACTCAAACATTATTAAGTTTAATTTTAATTTTGTTATATATCTAAATAGTACATCCTATGGTTAATGATATGATAAGTTACAGATATTTCAATGGCATTTTAATGATCGGGTAGGTATTAGTTGTGTATATATTGTGTACTTATGCGTGAAAAAAAAAAAAACACGTAGAAAATAAAACACGAGGAGAAGTGGGGTAGTCCGTAGTTGTATTGTGTGTTAGACTATATAATTTATACGATTGGAACCCCAAAACTAATGTTTGGCGACCATCAAAATTACAACTTATACACGTGTCGTAAAATGGGGTTATCTCACCTTTTCCATTTTGATTATTACTATTACATTTAATAGGAAATTTCAATATAAAAGTGATAAAGTGATCTATTTAATAAAACATATTAGTTTATTATATTTTCAAAACATTGCATTCTAGTGCTTTTTTTTAAATTTTAAACGCATAATTCTTTAATTTTAAGTGCATTTTGAGTGGCTTTAAAATGCAATTAATTTTTTTTAGGTTTAGTGCGTTTAATTCTCATTAAACTCTCCTAATATCTAATTGTTTCTTAAATCTTCCTATCAAATAAATCTCAAATCAGTTTAATCCTATCTCTATCCATGTAACTATTTATAGGAAAATATTAGATTTAGAGTGAAGCAAAGAACGTATTGATTTTATTATATGATGTGTGATTTTCAAAGTAATTTTTACTTAATGTTAAAAAACAAGTTGAGTGAAATGGATTAATTTTTTTTTTGTATAAGCGTTTAAAATATAAATTTTGATGAGAATCGTTAAAACGTACAACCACGGTATTAACCTTTACACCAAACTTCGCTCAGAATCGTTTTTCGTTGTTATCGTATTGTATATTAATACAATTTCCCTCTATATTCTACCTTCCCATTTTCCCATCCACAGAAGTGGCTCACCCGTGGTGCGAAGTATATCCGAGTCTTTTTAGTTTGTATTGAATACCTATAGCCATTTAAATAAAGTCAGATATAGTAAAGTAAGTAACTAGCCTTTGTGATTTAGTAACGTTTTCATAATTATTTTTATTGTTCGTTATAAATTAGATGGGCATTATATTAATTTGTATATTGTATACAGCGTGTCCGACGAAGATATTATACCCATTGTGATATTTCCTGAGATAATGAAGATGTTCAAATTCTGTTTTATTATATGACTCACCCGGGATAAAGGCTACAAATATTCATATTTTAATTCAATGTTTATGTTACTGTAAAAAGTTTTTAAAAAAATAACATTTTATTTTCGAACAAATTTAAAATTTAAAACAGCCGTTTCATAGAGTTTATATGCCACTGAAAATGTTTACGTATTAACTTTTGATTATCCCGAATCCCATAATCATTAATATGTTGTTTTTTTTAGTTCAGATAAAAATAGTTTGCGCTGCATGTCCGATTTTTAGCTAAGATCAAAATATGGTATTAATTCTCATAATTGGCATTAGTGGAAAGCATAGGTAATAATTATTGCTGAACACGAGTGTTCTCTGAATTAGGACACAATATTAAAAATTGAAAACGAAAATAAAAATTTGAAACGTCAACATTTTCGGACGAATAAACCCTATCAAAATGGCTGTTTTGAATTCAATTTTGTTCGAAAATAAAATGGTTTTTTTATCAAAAACTTTTTACAATAACATAAAATATGAATATGTGTAGTCCTTATCCCCGTGAGTCATATATAAAAAAAATAATAATAATAAATTGATAATCTTCATTATCTAAGGAAATATCGCAATGGGTATATATTCGTTGGACACACTGTATATTTAAAAAACTATCAGTAAGACCGAACAAAAATATCGATACTGAAAATATGTTGATTGATTGAATAATGTTTATTATAATTTATATTATCGCCGTAATAATAGGGTAACTTCGAGAAGAGAAACTAGGGGCGTCTTCGATTCGGTTTGCCGAATCGTAATTACGTGAAATGGGGGAAAAAAAATTTACCACTTCACTTGCAAGTGTAACCGACAATGTGGGTAGCGAATGAAGAAATTGAAAAAAATAAAGTTGAATTATTGATGCGCACAAAACGGGACGGCGTACACGTATACAATTGAGCACCGCGCGCCGTTCTAAACGAACTTCTCGTGTGCCGGTTTAAATGTTACACCGGCAACGCGTTGCGAACGATTTTTTGGAATACAAAACCGATGAAAGTAATAACCGCCGCGCCCGCGTATATTACGCGGCGTACGGGTGCGCGCCGAAAGATTTCTTTACAAAAGTGTCGTTAAGTTCCGTATCGCGTGCCGTCCGGCATTTTAAACCCGAAACCCCTAAACGCGCTAACCGAAATGTTTTACGGCCGTTTTAATAAATCGCGGATTGAAACGTGCCCGGGCGGGGGCGGGAAACGAACGCACGCGGCCCGGGTACAATTTTTATAACTTTATCGGACCGGTGATATATTTATTATATTGTCGCGTTTTTTTTTGTTTTTTTTTGTGCCTCTTTTTTTCGGCCGGTCATCGGTCAGCAGTTTTCCGTGAAACGCATTTGTCACACACCGGCCGCGCGCGCCGTGCCCGGACACAAACGTTTCGCGTGTAATATAACATAAATGCATTTCTGACGAAACCATACGAAGTATGAAACGGTTTTTTTTTTTTTTTTTTTTGGGGGCTGATAGCAGGAAAAAACGTATCGTAATAAATATATATATATATATATATATATACATTATTATTATTACTTCAATATAATAATAAATAACAAAAAAAATAAATATCGTAAACCGACGGACGGCGGGGGGACTCTATATATGCGGTTTCGTGCGGACGAATATTATATAATATAATATAATATAATATTGTCTACAACAGAGCGGAGATTTTATTTTATTTTTTTTTTCCGTCGCTCTCCACGGATATTTTTCTCGTACGGAACGTGCCGCCGCCGCCGCCGACGTCAAAACGCGCAGAGTGTCCGTGCGTGAACGTCACACCGCCGTCGTTCGGCGAACGTTACCGGTCCATTGTTCTCCCGGATCGACGGTAGCGGCACGTTTTCGTCGTCGAACGCTCGTTTCGAGTACTTTATTATTATTATTATTATATTATTATTATTATTATTATCATCGTTGTCGTCGTTCGTGTGTACCTGCGTGCATTTTGTCGAATATTATTTAGTTTTTTTCGCACGGCTCGTCGAAAGGTCCTCTGTACGCGCGTTTCCCGTCGGAATGCAGTTGTAATACCCCCTGCCCCCCCCCCAATGAAATAATCCGCGTATTCGTTGAAACCCGTAATACGTCACCGGCACGTTCAAAAAAAAAAAACCCACCTAAATCTAATCGAAACGGTCGATGATTTCAAATACGGCCAGCACAAATCGATAAACGTCAGAATATTTCGATATTAGAATACATACTGCCCGGATAATGTTCGTATATGTGTGCTTGCTCCGGCGAGAATATGTCGACGAATCCGTTTTTGGAAATAAAAATGAAAATGTATATATATATATATATATATACGAGTATGTTCTCTAACGCACCGCGACTGGATAAAATTCGCCACCAGAAATCACATGTGAAATCGATGATTGGAGCGAGATTTCTAGTCGAAAAGTCCGTTAACAGACGGGACAAGAAGAAGAAAAATAAATGCACATATCGTTTCAGTTCTTCATAATATTTATCTGACATTTAATACGTTCCTCGGTTCGCTCATAATTTAATATAATTAAGAGCAATGAAAACGATAATTATACAGATAAACGCACATCTAGTAAATACATATTGGACGTTTAAATGTCGTTTGTGAATTGCGTACGATTGAGATTACATTAAAAATTATGCAATCGGGACAAAAGTGGTAATTTTAAATCTAGAATCTGAGGGATTCCGCGTTTTCCAGGGTTTTTTTTTTTTTTTTTTTTTTATTCGGCGCGTAAAAGGTCGAAAAAACGTGTCTGCGAATTAAATCCTTCCGGATTATCGCCGTGGTTTGGTTATTTTTTTTGTTTCCGTTTTGCGCGCGTGTAAGTCCCGAAAGTCGGGAACTTCTGACGGAATATCGTATCGTGCGATTATATTTAATGTACGCGAACGTCGAATATTCGCGCAATATTATTACGCGGGTACGGTTTTTTTTTTGGGGGGGTGACGCAGATCTGCCGCCCGTCCATTTATAAAAAAAAAAAAAAAAAAAAAAAAAAAAAAAAAACCGTCTCCGTGGAAATAGCGTAACACGCCACCAGTATAGAATACTCACGACTGCGACGGCTCCATCGCGCAGTATATATTATTATAATTTCGTTTCAATATAGTCAATTTCGTTCGCTCCGGTGGACTATATACGATATTATGTGACGCGATCGTGTAAAAGGAGAAAAAAAAAAATAAATAATCGTGTTCGCGCGCGTCTTCAAAGGGGGTACGCGCGTCCGCGTATATTACAATACGAATAATATTCGTCGCGTGCGCCGAAAATAATAAAAAATGAAATAAAAATATTCAATCGGTTTTGTTTTCCCTGTTGTTTTGCGGTTGCGCCTGTACCACGGCAACCGTTATAATTATTACTCGTTGGCCGCGAAACCGCGATTTTATCCGTTTAAATAAACGGTTCACTTGTAAACCGTTTGCGATATTTTAATAATCGTCGTCGCAATAACCAGACCCCTGATATAACTTATGCCTGTCCTGTATGGTCCGCTGCCTCTATGAATAAAATAAATAAAATACAAATCTCACAAAATAAATTCTTAAGGATATGTCTCATCGACGAGAAATCGCCAGATCCATAACGACACGAAAATACCCCTGACAAATAAAACATGGATTAAAACCCAATTTAAAAATTTCCACGCCAAACTAAAAAAACTTGGACAGTGCTCGTCATTACAATATAGGAAAAAAAAAAAAAAACACTCAATAGACGTCTGCGGCCTCAACATCCCCAGGACATTCTTTTAACAGACACAGAAGACTCGTCATCAGAAAATGAAGATCATTATTATTAATATACTAGACCTCATCGTTATTATTATTATTATATTCATATACGTAACAATAATTATTATATCACTCTCACTATTAATACATTTACAATCATTGAAATTTGTAACAAATAAAATTGTAAAAATTAAAAAGTTGTAATAGCACTAGGCGTGCTAAAACATTTTATAATTATAATAAATATAAAAAAAAAAAAAAAATAATCGTCGTGTTCGCGCGCGTCTTCAAAGGGGGTACGCGCGTCCGCGTATATTACAATACGAATAATATTCGTCGCGTGCGCCGAAAATAATAAAAAATGAAATAAAAATATTCAATCGGTTTTGTTTTCCCTGTTGTTTTGCGGTTGCGCCCGTACCACGGCAACCGTTATAATTATTACTCGTTGGCCGCGAAACCGCGATTTTATCCGTTTTAAATACTGTTGTAAACCGTTTGCGATATTTTAATAATCGTCGATATTTTGCACGGTTTATTATCGGACTATCGTTTTGCCTACTCGCCGATAATAAACTATAATGTATCGTCTCGGCGATTGCGGTTCATATTATTATTATTATTATCAATACGTGTCCGATATGAAATTTTAACACGGTGTCGGTGAACCCGGTGTACCGCCGGCCGCGACGCGATTCATTTAACAAGGACTAACTGTACTTACGGCGACTGTTGGCCGTCGGATTTTATGGACACGTGAAATAATATATTATACGACACGACGGGCTTGTTCGTTCGTTTAGAATTTCGTTTCAATTTCTGCGGGTTTCGGTATAATGCCCGCGGGGAAACATTTTATCATCAGACGGGGGCGCGCGCAGCAGGCCTATATTTGTGTGCATATTTCTCTCATTTGAAATTCATACGAACCAGCGAATATTCTGCTGCTGCTGCTGCTGCTGCGCCGGGGAGGAGGTTATAGGAATTTTACTATTTTTTTTTTTTTTTTTTAATACTTTTTTCCACTCTGTCCAATTGATTCGCGCGGGTCTACTCTCGGTTGGTAGGTTTTTTTATTCTCTTCGTATACTTATAATGCTAGTATATCTTGACTACAGCGGTTCGTTTTCCCGCAGCAAAGGGTCGAAAAATGGGCGGGTACAGAGTTTATTTATTATTATTATTATTTTTTTTTTTTTTTTTTTTTACGAGTGATATAGTAAAATGTGTTTGGCGCGCGCGATGGGGGCGTATATATGGTAATGTTATAGGCTTAAATGAAATTTGCAAATATTCCGTCTCCGAGGGTCGGTCCGATATAATCTTTTTTATTATTTTATTAAACGTCCCCACTTAAAATAGTCATTTCATTTTTTTTTTTTTTATTAAGTAAACGCATCCAATTAAGTTATCTTAAACGTTTATTGAGTATTTCGAAAAAAAACACTATTAATTATTATTATTATTTTTTTTTTTTTGCAGGTATGTCAAAGATTATTATTACAATGTGCAAACAATGTACATTTCTTACGATTTACTCCAAAACATTAGCCCGCCACAGACGTTTCGGTAATGTATAGGTTATGATACAGGTTTTTTTTTTTTTTTTTTTATAAATTGTCCATATATTATTTATTGTTATTCGTGATAATATTTAATGTTTAAATTACATTTATACATTCAAGACAATAACGAGTAAAACAAATTCGAATGCCACGATTTAATTTATTATATTATTATCGCTTCGAAATGAACTATACTGGTTAGGTTTTAATAAGGTAATGAAAACTATATATATATATATATATATATTATGACTTAAAGTCCCCGTTATAATATTGTTTTATAGGCATTTTTTTATGGGCTTTTTTTTATTTTATTTTTATCATCATCATTATTATTATTATATAATAATATATATATATATAGATTAAATAGACGATGTCGTAAATGCCGATGTTCAGAATACTAAAAAATTTTTTATTTTTTTTTTTTTTTTGCCGCACATAAACGTCGAGCTCTCCCCTCCGCCACACTCGTCAAAATTGTTCGTACCTAAATTACAATCGTATAAAAAAAAAAAAAAAAACCGTGCTTAAAGATAACCGCAGTGCCGTTTCGGGCGTATTTGTCGTCACGGTATACCCTCCTAACGATAATATCGTTTTCGCCGTTGAATATTCGCTCGTGGGGGATTCTCGTCCGTACCAGTCGTAAAAGTAGTCGGTTTGTTGAAAACCTTTCGTTAAAATTCGAACGTTCCCCCTATCGGAACTACTGTAATTTCCAAAATAATACATAAAATATTGTATTGGTAATGTTGCGCGTGACAAGTACCTGGCCTCTTCCTACGCACTACGTGACGCGATACCGAAAACACGTCGCGTCATTATCGTCGTCGACCGGTGTTGGGGGGGGCGTGGGGGGGGGGTGGTGGGTACTAGTAATAGGTACTTTAACCTAACTATATAATGCCCAAACGAAACTTCTCGAATGATTTTGATTTCAGACGCGTTCGTAAGATTATATTACAATATTACCGTCGCGGGCCGCACCGCGAAAGTTTTCGGTTGTTCGGCGGGGTACCGTCGTTATACAATCGTAAATATTTTAATTCCAGTAACATTGCCGTTTATTGTAATTTCGCAATATTATTACGGCGCGTACTGTACGCATATAAGTTGAGTGCCCGCGATCGTTGCGCAGGAACGGAAACGACGGGGTAGACGGACAAGACGGCATAGACGTTTATTAACGTTTCGCATAAAGAAAAATCCGGACCGCCGCGCGCGATCGTCCGCCCCGGCCAGTTTCGTGGGAACTGCTCGCCGCTCATCGGCGGACAACCCGAGTGGGCGTGTTGCCGGCGCACGTTTTCTCCATTTTAATATCTATTAACGATATTAATTACTGTTATAGCGCGTTCTGGAAGTGAACGATTCCCGGTCCGTATTGTAATATTTTATTTCTGCGATTTTCTCACGCCCAAATAGATATGTATAACGACAATAATTTCGAAATTTCCGATCGATTACCATGACAATAAACTTTTTTCCGTAGAGCGCGCGTACTTTAAAAAAAAAAAAAAAAAAAAACCGTGAACCGAATAATACCGAATACTGGTGGATTGCGATCACGGTGGGTAAAAGTACACCAAAAAAAAAAAAAAAAATAAAAATATAAAAAAGGGAGGTACTAGTACTTTGCAGCGGTTTTTTTTTTTTTTTTTAGTGTTACTGACCGTTAGGTTCGGGTTCAATCTCAGATCCGCCACGTGTCTCTTAGCCATTCCCGAACTACAAAATAACGTCTAGTTTCCTTCATTTGGCCGGCCGTAGTGACCATAAAACTTGTACTGCCAACTGGGTATATGGTCTATGGTAGTGACTAAATGAGGTTTCCAACAAACCGACAACGACCGTTAGCTATGGGTCGCCATCGCGGTATTACCGTTCTTATCTGTGTGTCCGAATTATTCAATAACCTAACAGATCACGTTATCGTATCATCAAATTAATAACAAAAGATAATCTCATATTTTCTTCTATCCGCCGAGTCGATAGTAATAAAGATAATTTATATTTATTATATTTTATATTGATAATAATAATAATAATAATAATAATAAAGGTTCTACGCCCGTGCTCGGCACCATTGTGTTGTTTAGGGGGTTTTTAGTATTTTGCGCCGTCGCGGAAACAATGTCCGAAATAAAAAGCGCGAGAGCACGCGTATACGAATTGTGACGTTTTAAAAATCTGGCTACGAAATATTTATTGATTGTAAATCAATCGTTTCGAAAAGTCGCACGAAAGTCAGGCGTTTATTAACCGAAAAAAGCGTTTTTCGCTCTCCGTATAAATACAACAATATATAAATTAAAAAAAAAAAAAACCGCTACCGTCATCGTTGTTATTATTATTGCCGCGTCGATTATTATCATTACTGCTCGTATAACGTTTTCGTCGTGTTTCTACACGCGGTATTGTAATATTATATTTTTATTCCGCCCCGGTTGTGTGGTGTGTACGGCGGCGCTTACGACGACGGGCTGCTGTGGTAAATTATACCGGGCCGCGTCGGACGGAACGCGTGGGAACACGTTCGAGAGATGGACACACACACACACGGTTATATTTTTTTTATTTTTTTTTAATTTTTTTTTTTTTTTATACCCGGACGGCTGTGTGTGTGTGTGTGTGTGTGCGTGTGCGATCGCGGGCCGGAGGGGGAACGCGCAGCCGTCGCGTCATGACGACCGAATATTCATGTTGATTGCGGTGGTACAACTGTGCGCGGAGCGAGGTGCCGTGCCGTTAAGCCATTAAGTGCCGTTTAATTGGCTGAATTGGCGGCGGGCAGCGTGCGTGGCGCGGTGATGTCCAGTTGATGTGTCCGTTCCCGTGTGCCAAAAACTACCGAGTCACAAATATATATATATATACGAGTGAAATAGAATAAAAAAAAAAAAAAAATTGTATTCGGTCGTAATTAACCGTCTTGATTAAAGTTTTTCAGCATTATAATGTTGTTATTATTATTATTTGTTATTGGCGTTTCCTGTCTCAGTTGGCCCCGGCATAAACGAGCAACACGGCTAAATGACGTAACTCAGAATTAAACCGGTGGCGTGCGGTGCGCGTTGAAATTGGAGTTTAATCGCGGGCGACAAACGCAATTTCACGCGGTTATTTTCTTCGCGTCTAAAATATTTTTGCCCAATAAATACCACGCGTGTACTAACGGCGGCTCTACAATTTTCGGTCCGCGATATTTTAGAGTGACAAAAAAAAAAAAAAAAAATTAAAAAAACGGTGCTCCCGAAAATATTGTCCCCGTTACGACCCCGGTGTACTCGGTTTAGCCGTGACGTCCGTTAGTCGAACGCGTCCTCTTTAGGTCCAAGAATATATATTTTAAAATGACGCTGTCCAGTAAAAATCTGTAAAATCGTGTTGAACATCAGTTTTTCATAAACTTCATTTATGATCGGCGTCAGCATAATTTAAATTTGTAATCCTTATTAAATACCGCGCGAGTTCGACAAACGTTTGTGCGATAGACATTATAATTTATAAATGAAATGTAAACGTTTATACATTTTTTATTCGTCGGTTAAATTCGTGTGTTTTTTTTTTTTTTATCCGATAATATTCACACACACACACACACACACACGCCGAATCTATTCGTTGTTTCCTTTTGTGCTTGTATAAAAACACGACGTCCTTGGTGCGAGCGCAATTTCTAGAAGCACGTGTGAGACCGTAAAAACAAAATGTGTTTTATTATTTGTTAGTGTTTTGCAGTAATCGTTTGAAATACGGAAAAATACGATTTGTTGCCAATGGTATTTATGAAGTGAAAAATAAAAAAAACAAATTCGATATTTTACACCGTGTGATAATATTATTATTAGAAATACGATGATTTTTTTTTTTATTTTCTCAAACGCAAATTTCAATAGCTTCCTCATACAATCCTGCATTACGACAGAGCTACATTTTATTAGATTATCGAACACAAATTCGCAGACAGCTGTGGGAGGGAGGGAGGTTAGGCTAGACGGCTTTAGCCTCTCCCGTTGACCGTGTTCGTTTTTGCCAACAGCCGATTGGCTATACGATTATTATACTTAATATATTACTTACTATCCCTAGAAGGTTAAAAAGGCAACGGCCTGGAGACCTACTCTAAATTTAAATTAAAAAAAAAATAAATAAAAATTAATTAACTAAAAACTTCTCAACTCATGTCAGGTGGCACTGCTGGGAGCCTTCCTATTCTTAATATAAACGTCAAATTAAAAGCTACCACACTTACTAATTATACTCTGTGTATAGATTGTAAATATATATATATTTTAAATAAAAAAAAAAAATATAAATGCGCGACCGTTAAGGACATTTTGAAATATTGCGTAGTTAACTTATTAACACTAGTAATCCTTATCAAAACTTTAATTGTGAACGACTTTTCATATCATCAACGATACGATTAGTTATAACTACAACGGCCCGTACTTATTAGCCTGCCTTATGTCCAATGTCACGGCCCCCCCGTCTAATATAAAGCAAAACGGCATTCCATGCACTTACTGTTAAGTATGGATTAAATGAAATAAAGTGTTTGCTTTTTATGAGCGATAAATTGTACACGCGATCTGGTAGGTTGTTATCTACTCAAACTAAATATCCGAGTCTATTGTCTAGTATTTTTTTTTTTTTTAATACGGTGGAGGGATTAGCACTCTAAAAAAAAAAAAAAAAATTCCTAGCTACCACCGCACCGATCTGATGTAAAATGTATAATCGAAGAACGGCGTCTGGGATTTTCCGTCGTCCGATTCTCGTTGAAATTAATCGAATTCCCGTATACGAATTTGCTGCTAACAAGCGTACTTTTTTTTTAAATTTTTTTTTTTTTTTTTTATTCCACACGATATATTTGTTCTTAGATTTCATATACGAGGCGAACATTTTTGAACAATAAACACTCTTTTGTTTACAAAATGATAACAAAATTATTATCCAAACAGTTCCAATGCGCGTATACATATCGTTCTTTGGAAGTTATACATATCGTTTGGTTTTCATTTTTTTTTTTTTTTTATTGTTACAGTTTCATATCTTAGTGTGATATTTCCAAAAGAAAAACACTTCGTTACCGAGTTTATAACATTTGACGATTGCGCCTATATTGTAAACTGTTCATTTACGCGTAATAACATTTATAATTATTTACAATCGACATTATAATTTCTGTTGGATCGGTTTTAAATTCTGAGCATTACGAGCAATGTATTGATTTTACTTTGTGTGTAAATAGTTATTGTCAAGAAATCTTGCTCCGATAATCGGAACACCAGAATCGGTATCTATAGTAGCAAATATTATCTATTCGGTGCATTGAAATGGGTCATTGCCGATTTTCCTTGTAATTTACACGAGGAATTTGGGACAAAAACAAATTTGGGACGAGAAATCGGTTTCTGTTATTTTCAATTTTGTTTTTTTATTTTCATTTTTTTTTTTTCGTTGTAATTCAGTGAATAATAATCGTAGAGACCTGATAATTTTACCGAATATTAATACTTTCTGATCGAAGTACAATAATATTCAAAAGGTTTCAGCCGTTTTCGAGTTAATTATGGCTATTACTAAACTACAATTTTTTATTTTTTTTTTGTATTTATTTGGTGTTAAATGGATAACACTTTTTGTTTGGCTTCTCAAAAATAGTAGGAAGTTTGATAAAACCTATGATGTGCTAAAAAAAAAAAAAAATAGCCGAGCGTACGCCGTTTGTTATGAACTTAATTGTTGTTTTGATTGTACGGGTAAAACTGCGAGGAAAGTATTAAAATTATTAAAATGTTTCCATATTATGTCAGTTTTTTGTTAAAGTTCTGTCGGTTTTTCCTAAAAATATTTACATAAATTTAAAAAAAAAAAAAAAAAAAAAAAAAAAAATACTCGTTAGTTTCATTATGTCCAGAAACTATAGAACTTTCTATTTGCGCGTTTATGAATAACATTTTATAATTCTGTCACCTGTATTTGTTTTTGTACATGGAAAAGGATCATTTTCACTAACCTAACCAACCGTAATAATTGTCGACGTAACACATGACACGACTAGTATTCCGATAATTATTATTCCGCAGCAATAATGCTCGTTCGTGTTAACTGTTTCCGCGTTTATTCGAAATAGAATAATTTCGTTGCCGCGTAGACATTTCATAAGTAATAATATTTCGTTGGTATTTTGTCATTGAATATTATTATCGGTTCGATACTGTTTCTGTAATACAATATTTGTATTATTTTTTCGCCTTTGATGTTCTATTACTCGAAGACGATTTTTTAAATCGAACCGGGTCGTACACAAACTCATATAATACTCCGCGCTTTGTTTTGTTCTTATTCTACATATTTTTACATATATATATATATATTTATTTTTATTTTTTATATTTATGGATATGTTTTTCTTCGTCATTCCTTACTACTACTACACCCTTCTATGTCAAACGTTGTCTTCCAAGTGGTCTTTTCCCAGTAGGATTTTTTTTTTTTTTTTTTTCAAGCACCGCGCGCATGAGTGGATTTTGATTAGTAAATTTAAATAATTCAAAAATGTCTATTGTCGAATATATTACAACGGTATATTATTCTTTACGGACCTACCTAATGAATTATGTATTTCGTAGTGATGGCAATAATTTCACCGCAGGCTCTGTACCACGATCGTATACAATTTAATCACATCTACCGATCGAATCGTCATTAAATTATAGCATCCGGATGAGTGTTCCAACGAGTGTAGGAGTGATAAGACGAGAATGTCCGGTATGCGTTTTATTATCGGTAAAACGCACGTAACCCCACATAATGTTTCCGAAATTTAAACGGTGAAAATGTTTATAGCTACGTGTACTCGCGCGATGTTCCCGAGTGAAATTCTCACGTGAAATACTGCAGAATTTCGCAACATATCATCCGCCCAGCTACTTGTATTTAATCCATTTGAAAACTACTAATAAAACTAATTGGAATTTTTCGATCTCATACCAATTATATGGGCGAAAATGTAAAAAAATCAAGTAACTTATATAATTAAAAAAGTAAGGTTTTTTAATCTGTAATAATAGACACCGCGGCGTGTCTTCTGTTGAACTACTACTGACGGAGTACGTTTTACAATATGAATTAAATATTGCAGGACATATACACTCGCCGTAAATATGCGCTCTACCCTTAGAAGTCCTAGTTGGATAAAACTCATTATGGATTTAAATTACTGCACTCTGCTGCGACGTTCCCAAAGTCTAGACGTCGAGACTCGTACACGGTCTGTGCACTGATTGCAAAATGAATATTTCGCAGGAGATCACTTTACATAATATATTGCGTGTATTCATTGCATTTTCGGTTAAACCTATATCGCGTTTATGTTTTAAAATTCCCCGTGCCGTGGGTCATTAGGTTTTTCCTGACGATTATTCAAAATACCAGCCATGCCATCGTTATTTTATTATCGCTATTTTCAGATCGACTTTTCGAAACCATTGCGATTTATTGCTAGCGAATTTTCAATAATCTATTATTGTAATCAATTCAACGCCGGTGGTATATTCTATTAGCTTTTAATCGGATTAAAAACACGTTAAAAGTTGTTTATAAATAAACAATTTCAATAATTTCCGATTTTTCTTTAGCGGAATATTTACAGGTTAGACGTTAGGACAACCGTGGTTATTACATTTTTATGTACTATAGTTTCGAAATCTCAAAAGTTGAATACGTACGCAACAAACTATTGAAATTAAAATGCAATTTTTAACAAGCTTAATAGTTTCGAAAGTATATCATGAAAGATGCATGATTTCGGTTTTGTTTGTGCATAAAAAAAAAAAAAAAAAAACTTTAGTATTTTTCGGAACTTGTATATATTATTTTATATTATAATAATACGATTTGAAAGTTTCATTATGTATTTTTTTTATATTTTATTTTACGCGTGTAAAAATTAGTACTTTATACGCATTTAAAAATGCATTGAGTGGTGTATAGGTAGTTGCTTCGTTTGGTATACCCACTATAACGGTTAAAAAAGTTTCAACGGTCTTAATGTTGTAAATGAAGAAAATGGCTGCGAAGTAAAAGAAAAAAAAAAAAACTTTCATAAGAAGTACCGACTATATACAACCCAGTGGTATATTTGAGTATTTCATACATATTTAGATAAAAAAAAACTCGCGGATAACTTTTATTAAAAGTTATTTATATTTTTATCGTAGGTTTTTATTCAAATTTATAATATTCGTTTTTTTTCTTTCTTTTAGGTGCTAATGTATATAATACGTGTTTATCGTTTAATTTTTTAAAAAATTTTAAACTACACGCACGATAATTTATTAAAAACAATTTTTTTTTTTTTTTATATTTCATCCATATGTATATATAGTCTTACAAATTTGGCGATTTTCGTAACTATATTTACGTTTTCCAACTAAATACGAATTGATAGAATTTAGATAAAACAGTATAGTAGAGGACGCACTTTTATTAATATCTATTTGTTGACGCGCGCGGAGAAGATTCATCATCGATTTATTCGTCAATTTTAAGACGCGTGATATTTAACGACATACGAGGTGTGACATTAAAATAACGAGACCTGTTAGAAGTTCTGCCGTTTTCATTTTTACGTCATCAACTGTTTGAAAATGGGAAAAGAAATAAGAAGAAGTCACAAGGAGCAAGGTCTGGCGAGTACGGGGGATGTTGAAGTACAGACATTTTTTTTTCAGTTAAAAAACGTTGAATTGAAAATGCACTGTGAGCTGGAGCATTGTCTTGGTGAAGAACCCAGCCATTTTTCCATAGATCTGGTCGCTTCTTTCTGACACGTTCTCTTAATTTAATTAATACCTCTTTATAATAATATTGATTAATTAAGTTTGTCGATTTTTTCAACGTTTTCGTTTGTTGAAGACGTGGTAGGACGTCCAGAACGATCATCCTCCCTTCCACTACAAAACCGTTTGTGCTATTCAAAAACACGAGCTCTTGATAAACATTCTTCACCATAAACTTCGCATAACATACGAAACGATTCCGCGGCAGTTTTTTTTAATTTAACAAGAAATTTAATGTGTTAACACATGTTGTTCGATTTTTATATCTAAAATTTTTCGGCAGTATAGTCGAACTCGCACTAATAACAAGGCTACTAACGTATAAGAAAATGAATCGATGCCATCAGTGTTCATAGTACTTTTAGATAAGTGTTTTCTAATCATATTTCAATAATCGTTTTATAGATAACGTTAATAGTTTAGGTTATATTCAAAAAGTCTCGTTATTTTATTGTCACACCTCGTAGATTTTATACTTGATCGTACCCGAGTACTCGCCGTGTACGGAATATTTGTACTCGTAATACCGTATTTGTATTTGCCGAAACCGCCTTAGTCGTATTATCTTATAATTATGTCTAACGTTTCGATCAGTCGCGAGGAATCGTATCGCGTTTATCGAAATACACGTCGAATTTGTGAATTCTCTAGGACATAATTTATATTGATTTAGCGAATAATAGCGAAATAATTACGACGGTTGTCGGTATATTGTATTAAACATCCAATCGGTGTTTACAGAGAGTTTTTTTTTGTTTTTTCCTCCCTCCCCCCCGTTTGCGTTCGGTAACAGTTTTATATTAAACACCGTGTATTATATTACAGACCGCATTCGACCGTTGTTTTATTATTATTAAACACTTTTTTTTTTTTTTTCTTTTTTTCTCTTTATCGTACACGGTATATATATATATATAATAGTGGCCATGAGTCATGATATATATTCTCGTCGTGGGTCTTAATGAGTCAATTGTCTGAAACGTATTTTTATTATTACTATTATTATTATCGTTTTATTACTACATAGTCAGTCGCGATGGTAACGCGCTACCGTATAGTGTGTGTAGTACCAAAGAAAGACGGAAAGACGGAAAGACAATGAAAAAAAAAACAAATGCAGACGTGCCCGATTGGTGTTTGCTAATCACTGTTTTTCTTATATCCCGTTGCTATTGGACAAATCGAAAACGTAAAAACGATTCGTTTTTCAATTGGTTTTCGTAATCCAGGTCAAAAACGAGAAATCCGCGCGCCGAGCGTATAATATTAAATATCTCCCGGTCGGGGTATAGTCTCCGTGCGTGCGTGTTTTTCGCCTATAATTAAACGGGCGTAAAAGACGCGGGCGCGTTGCAGTAATTTAACAACAATAACGCGCATCGCGTGAACCGCGCGCGCAAAGGTACTGCAAATCGTCTTTTACCTCGAGCTCTGCCTTGCCCGCCTCCTCCTCGCCCCCATATCGCGTTTTCCGCCGACGCCGCCGCCAAACAATAATAATTACCTATTATTTGCACCCGACGGCCCCCGGATATCTATTATCGTTTACCGTGTTGTTATTCGTGTTTAGAAATATGGCGAGAACGTCGAATAAAACACAGTAGTTGCCGCGCAATAATAATAAAAGAAAAAAAAAACCGACAACAAAAAGAAAAAAAACGGACGAGTAGCGACATTTTTTTTTTCGCTCCCACCCCGGTTTAAGGTAGCGGACGTGCGGCCGTGTACCCTTTCAATTTGCCGGAAATGTATAGATAAAAATCCGCCCCTGGGTACTACTAAATTGTCCGAAATATTCATTTCCGTTTGCGATACGATAAATCTGTGGGTATTATCGTATGGCACACAATCAACGAATACCGATATTTGTCGATTGGTCTGCGCCAATGCGCCGTCGAGTATACACTGGTAGTCACGCCACTGTACGGCGGCTCTTTTAAACCGTGTACGGGACGCCGAGGGTTCGGCGTATTTATTTAAAACGTTACGATTTCGGTCGTCCACGAATAGGAAAATATTCGGTGCACTGAACGTTAATTTTAATAATTTTTAGTGATATCATTTTCGGAGCCACGTGCACGACACAACCGTCGGATTGAAATAAATAGGAACTCCGTGGTCCTCCGCCACAATCTGTTGTCGGCGCCTTTTATATAATTTTTTTATTTAGATTTAAATGGAAATGTACGACGACGCGCCGGACGGTACGTTTTACACAAGATCACCGGAAAATGTGGGATTTAATAATTCGTCTGTACAATTGGGATTTATCGCCAGTTATTGTAATATTCTGAAAACGTTATGACTTTTTTTTTTTTTTTTTTTTTGTTGGCCTGTTGTTTGCAATGTCGACCTTATCATAGACATATATACGAATTACTATTTTTAATATGTACGTCATACGTTTATCGACGTAACTTTTTATATAATTTAATAATTAATTTTATTTCATACTGAACTTTTCGGTTTTAATATCGTAGTTTTGAATTAGTTAGTTTTATTGTTTGGTGTCGAGAACTTGACAATATAAAATAGTTCGACCGACGGAAATGAGATTTACATAATGCTATTTTTAGTACATAGAAGTAGAATAGCGAATTGATAGCGTGCATACTTCGCACCGTGGGTGGGTCACTGTCGTAGGTAGTGATATATAGATAGATATTTAATTTATATCTGTACGCAACGATAAATTGCAAACGATAAACGGTTCTGGGCGAGAACTAGTATTGATCGTGATTATTCATTGTTGTCGTGGTCTGTCCGTGAAATCAACATGAATAAAAAATGAAAGAAACCCGTGACGAGCTTGACGAAATCGTGTTTTTTGTCCGGTTTTTCGTCATTTTTTTTGTAGTTTTTACAGCAGCGTTGAAAAACTAATAGGTATATCGAAATATTACATTTACCACCGGATACAGTAAACAAGTGCGAAGAATGATCGGATGAAGTCTTCTGGTAGAAAAAGTGTTTACAGAAAAAAAAAAAGAAAAAAACAATATTAATAATAAATAAACATCATTGTAGTACCAGAAGAAGACCGCTCGTTCCGCCCAGAATACAAAAAATTAATTCACTTTAACGGAACACTTAATAATTTCGTAATAAATCTCACTTTGTCGATTTAATAATAATCGCCGTGTCTGCGCGATAAATGATCCGTTTTTTTAAACCGTACAGCTAAATCGACGGCGATAATAATAATAATAGAAAAAAAAAAATAATAATAATAATTGTTTTTTGTTTTTCGCCGGATATTGCAGAATACGATAATACGATAATACTTGGTGCGTGGCGTCCCGCGGAATTATAAAATCCGTACTCGCGTATAATTAATTAATTGCAATTAAAACGCGGCCGGCGAGCGAGGATCAACTCCCGAGCATCCTGCCCGCGCGCGCCCACGTTTACATTATTATTGTGCCGGACGGACCGCCGCCACAACCGCCGTCGGACCCCCGGGAGTTCCGGTGCGTTTTATACGCGCGCTGTACAGTCCGTGATCGAACGGAACGACGACGACGACGACGACGATCTGTTTTGTATTGTCCGCGACTACACGCGGGGCAGTTGTACGAGGTCTGTTCGAAAAGTACCCGGGACAAATGTTATTACCGGCTAATCTACACACGACATAATTTCGAATTGTAAATACATGATGTATTCCCCGCGAATTAGCGGATACTTTAAACAAATCCCGAAGCCGCTATCCTATCCCGGTTTAATATTACACGTGGTCAAAACCAGTCGGTTCGTTACGTTCGCCGTTATTCGACATGGCCTAGAAATTACCGGACAACGTTCCGCGTGCATCGTGTTTTGCTTTAAACTCGGTGAAAACGGTGCGACGGAAACGACTAAAACCGCTTTTGCGGATGATCCATTAAGTGGTTCGTTCCGTGACATTCGAACGTTTTGAACGGTTGCGAGGACAGTCGAAGACGGTCCACGTTCTGGAAGACCGTCGATGTCGTCCAGAAACGACGGTGTGGCGAAAAAAAAAAAAAAAAAATGCGAAACGGTCGCCGATTAACCGTTCGTGCGTTAACAAAGCGAATTTCAATTGAGTCTCGTCGTGGAATTTCACAGGGAAATGTACAGATGAGAAGGGTAGCCATTCGTTCCGCGATCGTTCACCACGACAATGCGCCGGCACATTTAGCGCTGTCGATTCGCGCATTTTTGACCGACGAAAAAAATTGCTGTGGTCCCGCGTGATTTTTATTTCTATTCCCAAGACTATAAGTCGGCGCCTGGACGACAACGAGACGTAGAGGGAATTACAGCGAACTCTCGTAGTTTTAACATTGGATCAGTTCCAAAGGATATTGTTGTTTGAAAAACGGCAAGATCGCCGGGATCGGTGCATATCGTCCGGAGTAGTCGGGTATTCCGGAGGGGGATATATTTAAATATGACGTAACTTGAGTTTTGTAATTATTAAAATTGAAATCCTGGTACTTTTTGAACATAGCCTCGTATAATGCGATTCTAATGAACGCCGTGCGGCAACGGTATTGCTCGTTTGCCCGGAAACGTTTTACTGGGCCGAAAATTATATTATAATATCGGATTAAACCATCGCCGGAGGGGGGCCCGAGGGCTGCTGCACCCCACACTACCGCGGCAGAGGCTTAACCCTTTTCAAAAATCGGCTTATACAATATATCCGGACGAGTAGCAGCCGTCACAATCGCGTACGTGTACGCTATACTGACGATCGTGTATCGGTCAATGGTAATATTATTATTATTATTATCATCGTACAATGACAAATTAAGGGTGGATGGGTGGGGCAGAAAAGACGATTTTGGCAAATAAAAATAAAAAAAAATAACGCGTATACGAGGTGTGACAATAAAATAACGAGACTTTATAAATATAACCTAAACTATTAACGTTATCTATAAAACGATTATTGAAATATGATTAGAAAACACTTATCTAAAAGTACTATGAACACTGATGGCATCAATTCATTTTCTTATACGTTAGTAACCTTGTTATTAGTGCGAGTTCGACTATACTGCCGAAAAATGTTACATATAAAAATCGAACAACATGTGTTAACACATTAAATTTCTTGTTAAATTAAAAAAAACTGCCGCGGAATCGTTTCGTATGTTATGCGAAGTTTATGGTGAAGAATGTTTATCAAGAGCTCGTGTTTTTGAATAGCACAAACGGTTTTGTAGTGGAAGGGAGGATGATCGTTCTGGACGTCCTACCACGTCTTCAACAAACGAAAACGTTGAAAAAATCGACAAACTTAATTAATCAATATTATTATAAAGAGGTAATTATTAAATTAAGAGAACGTGTCAGAAAGAAGCGACCAGATCTATGGAAAAATGGCTGGGTTCTTCACCAAAACAATGCTCCAGCTCACAGTGCATTTTCAATTCAACGTTTTTTAACTGAAAAAAAAATGTCTGTACTTCAACATCCCCCGTACTCGCCAGACCTTGCTCCTTGTGACTTCTTCTTATTTCTTTTCCCATTTTCAAACAGTTGATGACGTAAAAATGAAAACGGCAGAACTTCTAAAAGGGCTGAATGAAAGCAATTGGCAACACTGTTTTCAAGAATGGCAGCGACGTATGCAACAGTGTATTGATGCTGAGGGAAGGTACTTTCAAGGTGATAATCATTAAATTATAACATTTTTAAAATAAACAACTTTTATTCAAAAAGTCTCGTTATTTTATTGTCGCACCTCGTATACCTCGCACGAGTTTTGGGAATATGCGCGTTATGTACGCAGATAGGAATTTAAATAAATTAATAGCAAACGAAAATAAAACGATTCTGGGTGAAGTGGTGTTTATCGTGTTTTTTTTTTTTCAATTGCTGCCCCGCGGTAATCCATAAATCGTTCAACATAAATACAAATGAAAGAATAAACCTCGGGTTTGTCGAAATCGAGTTTTTGGTAGATTTTTCCTGCCGCGTTAAAGAAACTAATATATATATATATATATATATCGAAAAATGACCTCTCTAAAATACCATCTAGACAAAATTTGCTATTCGGAAACACAATTGGAGTGTTATAGATCGGATAAAGTCTTCTGGTAGAAACGGTGAAAACCGCGAGACCCCCTCGCTCCGCTCAGAATCTAATATAAGGGATTATATATTTACGATATATCGTATATATATATATATTACCCTCCGTGATAGTTTATTGAAACCGATAAATGAAGATTACGTAGAATGTACAAATGGAATAGAATATCCCAGGACGGAGTATATATATATATATATATATGTATGTATCGCGAATTCACAAAGACAAGTTATCGAGAATTGAAGGGTTTGGCGTTTTGACAGAGAACTTGTATAATCGACTAATCAAATGATCGAGTATCAGAATAAGACGACAACGATATCGTGAGCAACGAAAAAACGGGGACGTTACAAAAAAAATCAAGATATGAATACGTAAAATGTCGATAGTTTTTACCTATATATCTATATATATTCGACATTAAATAATGTATTTATTTATTATTAAAAACCACTTGCAAAATAACGAAATAGACAATTTATCCGAATTAACGCAAACAAATAAAAAAACAAAACATTTTGTAACCGTGCCGGTAGTATTTTTTTTTTTTTTTTACAGATAATCCTAAAAGGAGAAAAGTGAGAAGGGAAATATTTTCGTTTAAACTATGACGCGATTTGGTTAGTATTAAAGAACGGACTCACTTAGTGTAAGAAATCAAATCTTTCAGGACTCGACTAGAATAAATCTGAAAACCTAATTGGTTTTGTGTTCGTACACGTATCCACGAAAATTAACAGTTTTTTTTTTTTTTTTTCTAAAAAATGTTTGTATTCTTATAACGTTATTTTACGTATATTATGTAGTCTAGACAACACATTTTGCACACTTTACTTTTTTAATGCAGTTTGGCGTATACATACATTTATAATCTGCTGTACATTTTCCGTATTCTCTTTTATACCGACAAAGTACGTTTATACCGATGATGTCAAAACGGAGTTTTGAATTCGTTATTATATATTTTGAATGTGTCGTTCAGACACATGTGTGTAAACACACGATTAGTCTCTTGTGTGTTTAACCTAATGTATTATGATTTTTTTTTTTTTTTTTTTTTTTGTTGTTGTTTTAATTGGCACCGTTACGTATTATTTTTAATTTACTCGGTATACGTGGTCCCGCCGCGTTATTCTGTACATTGGTAGTGTCGACGGAAATCTGATTTCCGAAACTATATATTCCGAGGACGGTTGTGTTTTTTTTTTTTTTTTTTTTTTTTCAACGGGGGGAACACAAAAACCGTCGCACACGTGAACACCAAGTGTTTTTCGTTTAATGAGTCCCCAGCGTGTTGAAACCGTGTACGTATATTGTTAGACGTCCTTTTACCACCGTGTCAATAATGTCACTCGGGGTAAAAAAGGGAATACGAAATACGAAGACAGGTGTACAACGCCCGACAGTCTATTACTTCCTCGATGACGCCTCGTTAAATATGTCTTGTTCTCAAGCTTTACGCGTTTTGATCTTCGTTTTTTTTTTCCTTTTTTTTTTCGGTTACACAATACACAATTAATACAAATTCGCGTTGTTCGGTCGGGCTCGTCGTTTCCGTATTAAATACGATAAGACAACAATGGATGGACGTTTATATGAGTAGATGATTAGTAGGTTTCGTGACTAGTAAAACACGTTTTGACGATTCTAAGCCGTTTTTACAACTTCTATAGTCGAAGGGCTAAAAAAATAAATTGAAGAACGCGGAGCCTAGACAAGTCTAGCGTAGTAATAATAATTTAACAACCGAAAATGCTCGTAAAGTTTTCTGTTGTTCGTTAAAACCGTAAAAACACTAGATGACACGTTTTGACATAAAAAAAAAAAAAAATAACATACCTACGCATAATAGATTCCCAATGTTTTTTTTCCCTCGTTTTTCTTCCCCCCCTCTCGTTGAAACCCCATAAAAAAAAAAAAAATAAAAAAAAAAAATAATAATAATATTATAGGACGCCGCATATGGTTGTATATTATTTTATTGCTGCACATGTCGTGGGTGTCCGTTGAGGGTGTCCAAAATCGATACGCACTATTATGGTTTTCGTTTCGAAGGTCAAGGAAATAATACCCAAGTAAAACATTTTCATCCGTCACATATGTTCTATGGTATTATTAAAAAAAAAAAATACAGTTTGCTCGAAAAATATTACACACAGCTGAACGACGTATAGAAAATGTATTGTCAATTAATAGAAGCGGAAGATAATAAAGAGAGAGAAAAAAAATAGAAAGTTGTCTGTCTACTTTGTTTTTGTTTCGCTATGCCGGTCGAAATGGCAATAAATATTTGTACGGCGGCGGTGCCAAAAAGTCTGAACATATGGCGAGGCTATAGCGTGAGACACGCGAGAATTAATGTGTCTTCTGTATATTAAATAAAGAATGCGCTGTTGTTGTTGCGTATATTCGATTTTGATGGGTTTATTTGCGACGCTCAAGAGGACGTGATACCGAATTTGCAGTCTCGGTTCCGACTGACGGGCGTAAATGGCAAAAAAAAAAAAAAAAAAAAAACCATGCTCGCGCATACTCCGCACAGGACTCCGGTTGATTTCGAAATCGGATTTGTCCGGAAGGCAAAACGATACGGATAATTTTTCGTTTAAATGGACAATTTTTGTTACGAAAAGTCACGGTAATTTTGTAAAAAAAAACGTCGAGTTATTCGTACACAACGCACGTATAGTGAACATTATATTCGGAATAGTGGTTGTCTTTTCGTGCCATATAACAAGCGCTAAAACAATAGCGTTGCTCGTTCTGCGCAGCAGTCCAGCCGCGTAAGCGTGTCTTTTTTTTTTTTTCTTTTTTTTTTTTCTTACCGTGTTGGTCGTTATAGTTGTGACCGATACAGTAAACGCGGGCAGGGGCGTCCTCCATAAGACCGCGAGGCCCCGCGGCTGCGTGGCGATCTGTCCGGTCCCGTCGAAAAATTACGCCGTGACGACGCAATAAAAATAAACGAGGGACGAAACAATAATATACGATATAATGAGAAGAGGATTCGCCCTACCCCGCGGGGCGTGCAGATTTTTATCAGTTGGACGTCGCTGCCCGCCGTATGCGACCGAATTTATGGATGACAAGTCAATAATAATAATAATAATACGTCCCTCGTAATATTTTCCCCGCTGCCGATTCTGATGCCGGAGACGCAAAAATCGCTGAAACAATGACATATTATTCCCCGGAGGGGAGCTACAGACAGGGGTAGCGGCGTTCCTTATGATATTTCCGTCGAATGCCATAAAAACACGACGGAAAACGGTCGGTTAGGTCTCTATGAACGGCCCTTATGGTTTTATTATTTTCTTTCTCCTCGTTAACGGTCCATACAAATAACCGCACGATTTGTCTTAATATAATAATAAAAATAATATACGTCAACCAACCCTACTACACGAGGATATTTTCGTACGTATATATATATATATATATATATATCGTTTAATTGTCCTAAATAACAATTGCGGATAAGAATTATCGTCGATAATAAAATGCGACAACCCGTCCCGTTTTTAAAATTCTACTCTCGGATTTCCGCCGGCGTATTTATAGAAACCAAGAGGTTTCCGACCGACGGCCCCCTACGCAAATTCCAAAAAACCACCGATTACTTACCTATGTAAATATTTTAAGGGGGGGGGGAAAAATTAATAAACCCTATTCGTATACGATTATTGCCTTACCCGGCGGCTTATAACGAACACCTAGCCAAATGCGTAATAAACACGATTCAAAGTATGTCTTTTTACTCCGCGATATTATCCGTGCAATATATTGCACAAATCGCGAATCAAATGCGTTATCGACAAACCCAACTTCCGGTTCGCTCAACGCGGCCCGGTCTTCGCGAAACGTTCGGACGACACCCCCCCCCCCGGGGGCGGTGCGGTCTATTTGATCAATTACGAACGGGTTAGTAGTACGGCGTGGGCCCTCCCTCTCAACCCGTTCCCCCTTTTTGTCGGAATGTCATTATCTTTAATAGGATTCGGCGCCGGATTTACAACGGGATAACATTATCTTTCGCCGGTATAATTGGAAATCGGTTACTGGATATTTCCATCAAAACCGCCTCTAAATATAAAATAGCTTAAAAATTTACTATCGTCTGACCATTCCGAGGGGTTGTACAAACCGCCGGGCTAGAAGGAATGGATTGTTTTTTAATTAAAAAACGAACGTTACACGCCCCGGCGTTAATAATAATAATAATTATTATTCCGATACATTTTCAAGTAGATTATTTCGCTTTTACGGGAATAAATATCGACAAATGCCGGTGAAATTCCCAGTTTTTGTTCTTCCGGATTAGTCGATGAGATATCGGATCATTCGTATATTATAAACGAATTGCGAAACGTTTTTTTTTTTTTTTTTTTTTTTTAAATCGATCGGTTTCAACCGAAAATATTTACCGTACATGTAGACAATAAACTGGTACACGAGTTTTATTAAAACGAAACAGTTGTGTTTACGATATTACGATTATTGTTTCGAAGAGCATCATTTTAAACGGGGTTTTTTTTTTTTTTTTTTATATAAAAATGCTTTTAAAAAATTTAAATACAAACCGTTAGTGTGATGTGTTCCAATTTTCGAAGTTATTTTATCTAGCAGGTTGATCATAATGCCGCTGGTGAACTGTAGTAAACTATACAAACGTTTTAAGACATAATAAAAATAATATGTTTCATGCGCTCGTTTAATAAATTATAATATTCGCAATAATACTAAAAAAATATATATATTTTTTCGTAAAAAATAAACCCATAACATTTTTACGCGAGCCATTCTAAATAATGCGATTAAATTGAAATAAAATAAAATATAACTATTAGATTATTAAATAGAAATAAAATAAAACATAACTATTAGAGCTCGGGACACGATTGATGCGTATGAATTTGTTTATATTTTGCTATAAAAATTTTGCTTGTGTTTTCAGAAATTTTATCCTCGGAATATCGTTGAACGCGTATAACGATTTAATTGAGAATATTTAGTGAATATTTCTACGTTTAACGAGTGTTTCACGGAATGTCACGTAATTCAAAATATTTTGCCTTTTTTTTTTCTCCGATTTTCGGCGTCATGTGTCCGGGACATTAGTTGCGGCCATAGGCAATTATTATTAATCCGTACGATAAATTAGACGATTAATTGTTGTACGTTATTTCTATGGCATTTCGTAAGGGGTTTTCGTTTTGTTTTATCTACCGTGTTAACCGTTTTTGGTAATTGTTTGTCCAATTGTTTTACGCGTAAAATCTTCGTCGGTCAGACCGGGGTACGATCGAAAGGCGTTCCGTGCCGGCGAATCTCGATTTATTTACGCGTCGGGGGGGGGGGCTATTTGCGATGCGGGCCCGCCGCTCAAAGGTTAAAATGTCGCATCGCGTTTCGCACCTCCACCACCACCACCACCACCGGACGGTATTCGACGGGGTAAATAATACGCGATCAATTGACATTTCGAAAACGTCGCGGTACATCGGGGAACGCGGACGGTAATCCAAGGGAGAAAATATACCGACCAACATAATAATAATAATAATAATAGTGCCCGGAAATAAGATAAGGCAAGCCGAGGTACGATAATAAGGAACGGCGTTCTGCCAAGGTCATCGTTGGGCAGACGACACACGGTAGAGTCTTCTATACGGTGGTGGTGGTGGTGGGGGGGGTGATTGATGTAGTCGCGGAGCGGCCGCGGCGGTAACGGGGGGTGGGGGGGGTGGTGAGGAGGCAGGGCCACCGTCGCGCCAATATTCCGAGCACGTTGCGGCCACTCGATAACGCGCGGCGTCGGGACGGGCCGCCGAACGCCGGGACGAACCCGGAGAGAGGAGGACCTGCTGCTGTCAGTGAGAACGGGCGATAGAGAGAGAGAGAGAGAGAGCATTCTTATACATTAATCATGACCTCCTGGGCTTGTTGACACGGACTTTGACGACGGCCGACGGATAGGGCCCACGGGCGCTTTCTTTCGTACATACTTACTTACTTACTTACTTACTTATTTATATATATATACACGTACGTGCGTACTTCCGGTTTATTGATTCCATTTCTATACACTAAGTCTCCTCTCTTGTGCCACCGACGATGACCGCCGGTCCGCGTGCATACCGTACGGAATATTTTATTGCATTACGCGCGTGCCGGCTTTTTTTTTTTTTTTTTTTTTTTTTTTTTCCCCCCATCATTCTTTTTCCTTTACGCATTATCGAAATTCGAGTACGTGTCTCTTGTCTACCGCGACACTCGTTCGGGACGGTGTACCCCCATATACGCACTACGACGCCCGCGCCAGAAAAATACGCATCGGTTTTTGTGCCACGCGGACCCGGTCGATTCGAAAGTGAAAACCGTTAAAGGCGGGTAAAGGTTTATTATTAGTATTTCTTTTATCTGTCTCGATCGTGTTCAACCGTTATACAGACTGTTTGCAATTTCGATAATATTTTAATCTTTAGATCCCGGGATCCGGGACGCGCGTAACGATCGAATTGTCCGTCATCGTTGTACGTTATTAAATTCGTTTCGCCGACAGAATAGAATAACACTGCAGTTATTGTTTTGATAAATCGCATTATTTTGTCGACGTCAGTTGCATTATATACGATTGCTCAAAATATCGGTACGTATCCGGAGTTCATATTTGACATGAAATTACGTCAGACACACGACGTTATAAATATATATAAATATTTTTTTTTTAAGCTATGGCATGTTGTTCGAGATCACTCGAATATAATGAAGTTTTTGTTTCAATATACTCGAATAAAAAAAAAAAAAAAAAAAAAAATACTATTCTATTGACTAATGGGTATATGAGTAATAGATTTTTGATCGTCATCGAACAAAAATCGTTCCTTTCAATGTGAACGATATTCGATTGTACCGATTATCGTGATCGAAGCCGCGGTCACACGGCGATTGTCAAACGTGATAGTTGCTGTCGTGATAGCTGTTTTTATAACAGTTGCACTGTCACTGGACGAATTATTATCAGCCAAGTCGTTGCCGCACTATTGCGATAGATACTATCATGATATTCGTTTGTTCTGTAACGATAATTATATAGAATAACATTAAACGAGCACAAAACCATTTGATTATCAAATCAATAATCAATTTAAATTGCGTTCGGATACAATTGTTAATAATACTTATATATTGATATACTACACTATAATAACAATACTAGTGTTTCATTTTCACGTCAATATATTAGTATGATTAATATCGGTGCAAACGCATAATGACAGTAATCCTTATTGTCGCAATAGTAGTCGATAGTGGTGACTATTTACGTTAAACGTTTGGCCGTAGCTTTAGTAGTGTTGATAAGAATACTATATTCAAATGAGCCATTATAGTTACGGTTTGGGAAATTTTTCACGAGTTTCTCATTTTCTACAAGTTATTTTGTATATTTGATGTATTTTAGTTTTTCATTAGCAATATATACTAATAATATCAGCGATTTAATAATTAAGATTAATTACACGAGGGAAAGTTTTAAATTGGCAGTCATCTTGTTTTTTTTTTTTTTGTATTTCTTATACTCTTGTTACTGTATACGTATTATAACTTTGATAATGATTTTTTAAAACTATTCCTTAGCGTTTTAATTTGAATACCTTGTTGGGTACTTGGTTAATTTTTAGTTTGTCGAGTTTGTTCGATAATGTATATAGTGTATACGTAAATTTTTGTATTTACGGAAGAATAAATTTTTTTTTTTTTTTTTAAACACTGGTTAACACTGTTTTGGGGAACCAGACAATTGTTCAAAC
This sequence comes from Tuberolachnus salignus, assembly GCA_956483605.1. Classification (NCBI taxonomy): domain Eukaryota; kingdom Metazoa; phylum Arthropoda; class Insecta; order Hemiptera; family Aphididae; genus Tuberolachnus; species Tuberolachnus salignus. Next base: position 27,016,041 of record OY101430.1, on the reverse strand, counting down.
AATAACAGGTTAATAAAACAGATAACAATCAGATACACATCGTACGCCGTTATTCGAATATTATCCAGTTCGATGTGCAGTTAACACCGCATGAAACAACGGGCTGGGGAAGATAGATATATTCTTAACAATGGTGATTTAAAATTATTGTCGGCCAAGTTTCCGGGCCCGACACCGGGTCACTTCGCGTACACCGGTACGTATTCAACCCGAAACATGTTTTCACAGTCGGAAACGATTAATTTCCGTATTCGAGTCCGTAAATACGCGAAATAAACGATTTTTTTTTTATTTGTTTTTTTATTATTAATATAATTAATTTTACCACGGACGCGCGCTATTAAACGTACATCAAGCGTATATACAACAGTCCAAAATGTATCAGACCGTGTGCGCGCGGTCCCGTGGTAGTGATTAATCGATAACTGAAAATATATTCTACATACAAGTCGAGTGCGATTTAAACAGCGGTGCGGCCGCTTGTGTAGTTTACTGTCTATACGCATTATAATAATATAATAATAATGCAATATAACATATTATCGTGAACGTATAGGGGATGTGTAGCGGTGCGTTCTGCACATCTGTACCGTCGGGCCGGCGGTTTTTGCCGCGTCCGGTCACAATCCGGCGTCGTTATTGACGAGCAGAGTCGCGGCGACGGACGAATGACGGGGCGGGACCGGGCGCGCGACGGGCAGCTGACGGTGCCGCGCCGCGGCTTATACACGACAAGTGCTCCGCGGCGGCGGCGGCGGCGGCGGCGGCCACCTGTAAAATATTCCGCGGGGAGAGAAAACGGACGGGGCGCCGCCGCTGATTAATTAACCGTCCGCCGCCCCGGCCTCGGCAGCCGTACGACAACAGCCCCGGTGCGCCCACCAATGCCGTAATAATAATTTTTTTTTCGTTTCGTACGTTTTATGATTATTATGGTTATTATTATTATTAATATTATTATTATGGTATAATACGGTATCATCACGGATAAGCCGATAAAAGTTATTTCGGAGCGATGAGTCACCGGCGCGCACAGTCATGTGCCGGTAAATAGTATCGTGTATTTTTTTTTTTTTTTTTCGCCAAACGAACATAATATCACTATACAAATATAGAAACCCTACACTATACCTACGGAAATATCACGTGCAGTGTAGTAATTGGCCGGTGTTTTTTTTTTTTTTTTTTTTCCCCCATTTAGCTTTTTCTCATTTTATTATTATTTTTAAGCACTTGAAGTTTATCGAAACCGTAGCAATATTATTATTTGTATTATTTGTTCGTCGTTCTGCACGTGTTTTGGATTTTGTCAAAATGTATTTATTATTCGAATTAGTGGCGTTTTGCTGCTATCGTTTTGCAACGACATTAGTGTCGATGTCTAAAAAAAACAAAAAAATTAAAAAAAAAACTGTTCTCGGCGGAGCTCGTTTCGGTCGTGTCTAACTAATATTCATCTAATCAAAGTATTTTTTTTCTTCTCGCGTAACCTACGAGGAAACGCCGAAAAAAAAAAAAATAATAATAATAAAATAGTTTTTCAATAATTCAAGTTTCAGCGCCCAAATATAGAAATTGAAATTCGATATGTGAAATTTTCAGATCTATCATGGGTGCCACAATTTATAAATTAATTCATTTCGTCTGTCGTTTGTTGTTTGGAAAAAACTGTTGGGAATTTATATTGTATAGAAAAACGTTTCTAACGAAATACCATCCACACGATAGGAAATTTTTCATTTCCTTCAGAGCTACACTGCCGCGAAAGTATTCGAAGGATTTACTAAACGAAAAATCGGTGGTCACGTAGGCTTGAACAAAAAAAAAAAAAAGGAAAACCCAGAGATTCGAACTCTGAAAACATCCCAGTAGATATCTGACCTCGGAGCTACTGTGTGGTGGCCTCGTTCATACCCATCGTTATACGTATTTTACGAAAAACAATACGCACGGTCGATGCCTACGGCCGGGGCTTGATTTAGAATTGTACGGGGCAAAATGAAAAAAAAAAAAAAAAAAAAAAAATCGGTCTGTTATTATGAACTGTAAATTCAAAAAGGGAAAACAACTAGTAACTATAATAACCAGTCAATACCTAATAGCGAAATTTAAGAGAATTCGAATGTAGGTATTACAAGAATTAAATTGGGTGGGGGGCGAAAATAAAAGAATAATTAAAACCAGTGGGCGGGCCCGGGACAATTACTTGTGGGTGAATAGGGCCCACGGCCCGTGGGTGGGCATTTCCGATTACAGGACGTTTTGGCGGTGTCGAATTGGCCGCGAACGCCCGGGGCAAACACCGGCGAAACCGCGTTGATCACAAAAGGGGGTTTCGGTGACGGATTAAGGGCGATATCTATTGTGCGTCGACGGTGTATACGGACACACCCGCCGCCGCCGCCGCCGCCCGGGACCACGGGCCAACGTCGCGGACCTCCCGGGCGCAGATTACTCTTGTGCGTGCGGTGTACACCGGGGTCCGTCACGCGGCGTACAATAAAAGCTCGCGGGGACGAGCGCGGGTGTTCGCCCCGTCCGGAAATTATTGTCCCCGCCGCCGTTCGTATTATATCGTACGTACAGCTATCCGATGATGGATTATCGGTATCGAATTTAATAACGTCGCAGCGCGCCCGCGCAGGACGCCGCGCCCGCCGGACCGGCGGTCCGGGATTCGGTGGGTTCTATACAAATAACCGCGCGCGCAAATATTAACGCGGTCGATTATCGCCGGTATCGGCGGGCCCCCCGGACCACGCACAACAATAACATAACCGTTTTGTCTTGTGCCGGGGTTTAACCAACAATGATAAACACCGGTTCGCCGCCCGCCGATAAGGCGACGACCGATCGATTTTATTGTTCAATAAAATTATTACAGACAAAAAAAAAAAAAAAAACCGTTTAATGTGACCGGTAATGTTGTTGTTATGCCCAAATAAACTAGAAACAATGGCCATTATTTCGGTATATATATATATTTATTAAAAATCTCCGATCGGTCATTGACGGCGCGCGTTCAAAGTTTGGCCGTTTTATGGGAAATCGCGATTTCACGGTGGATAATATCACTGAACGACGGGCGTGTATTAAATTCCGTTTCAAAATTGGTATATTTGCGACGGGAACTTTTGAATTGGATTGAATTAGCTTTCGGAGACGTTTCACTAAGCCGTCGTGTAACTTTTGAATGGATCAAACGGTTTAAAGAAGGTCGGCGTGTCCATTGAAGATGACCATCGTCCTGGGCGTCCGTCAACATCAAAAACAAATGATACCATTATGACTACATTAGTCCGAAACAAAATTAGAAATGACCGACAATTAATTGTCGGAGGAGTAGCCAATGAAGTTGGCCATTGACAATGGGTACTTCGAATTTATCATATGCATTCGGTATTAAAAGAGTGTCCGCAAAATTAGTGCTAAAATCGTTAACCTAGGATAAAATGGGACATCGCATAGAAGTGTGTTCGGAACTAAAAAATCGGGTTTCTAATGACTCGGGTTTTATAAAATAGATATGATCCCGAAACCAAAGTTCAATCATCGCAATGGCAAACCGCAAATTCACTTCTTCAAAACAAATGTCGTCAGGTCCGGTCAAACAACAAAGCAGCATTGATTTGTTTTTTTTTTCCGATTTTTTTTTGGTTTAGCCCATTGCGAGTTTGTACCTCTACAGATTAGACAGTAAAATCAAATATTCTATTAAGAGAGAAAGGCGTACGTCGTAAAAGGCCACAAGCGTGGAAATCAATGTCGCGGCTTTTGCACCATGACAATAAACATTGAGCATTGAGCACATTAAATGCACGTGCATTTTCGGCAACCAAAAATATACCAGGGAAGTACATCGCCCACCGTATCCACCTGATTTATCTCCTAATGATTTTTTTATTTCCGAGATTAAAAACTAACATTAAAGGGTTTCGAAGACAGTTAACGTGAAAACCATCCGTTATGCGACGAAACACTTAAAGGCTATACCGCTTGGAGGAAATTCAAAGGTATTACCGAATGTGGCAAGTCCGTTGGGAGCGTTGTACAGAAGCCAAAGGACACCATTCCGAAGGTGATCCATTTAAATAGTTCGTGCAAGTTTGAAATATAATGAATTTCTAATACGTTTTGTCCGGGTACGCCTATTGAGCACGCCTAGTACACGGACATAAAGCGGTCGATGATCGCGATATCCCGGGCCCTGGACCACGCGCAACGATAATAATTTGACGTTTTGTCTCGTGTCTGGGCTTAACCGACAACAATAAACACCGATTCGCCGCCTGCGGATAAGGCAGGAGACCCCCGTGTAAACCGAAAAAAAAAAAAAAAAAAGGAGCCCCCTCTCTTGCCACGGGAAAATCGCAACAATAAAATATTAAATAACACCGGAGCGCGCGCGGATAAGGCGACGACCACGATTGGTTTTATTGTTGTCGGTCGGTAACACATTATTATCGCCTATAATAGTAATAATAATAATAATAATAATAATGGAATACTGGTGATTTTCGTAAAAATAACATATTGTAATACTGACATTTTGGGTACGGGTGTTGACGTTTTTTTTCCCCTCCGAAATCGCCAATGTCCGGACTCGTAGCTCTTTAAAACACGATAATAAACCGCTAGAAAATGCATTTAAATAAAAACCTGTAAAATAAGCGTAGAAATCGACAAAAAAAAAAAAAAAAAAAAAAAAATTACGTAATTCAAATATTTATTATTCGCTTAGGTATAACATTAAACGGTTTAAAAAAATGGTCCATCACTTCGCACGGCGGGTATCGGTATTGGCGAAGGTTACTTCTTGATGGATGTATTGAATTCGAAAGAAATGATAAATTAATCGATTCTATCAAATAAAACGATTCTGACCGGAGCTTCGGTGTAATATTAGATATTTTAAACGGCTATATAAAAAAAAATTGTCTCAACCGATTTTGGAGATTTTTTGAACATATTTAGACTAAAGTAAATGAAGTCTTAATAAAAAAAATGTGCCGGTCTCAAAATTTTCCATTTAACGAATTAAATCCTTGAAAAAATAAAAATATCTATAAATAACACAAAATCGAAATAAATTTCTTGATATTTTGTTCACGTTATAATACTACTAAGTTACATTTTGTGTAAAAATGTCAGGTCTCTAGAACAATTATTTTCGGAATTAAACAGAAATAATAAAACTGGAGTCTGACGAAATCGTGTTTTTGCCGTATTTTCGTCATGTTTTGGTAGTTTTATCTGACCCGTTAAAAAACCAATTGGTATATCGAAAAATGGCATCTTTAAAGTAACAACTAGAGAAAAATTGTTACCGGAAGTATAGTATAGATGTGTATAGATCGGATGTGAAGTCTTCTGGTAAAAAAATTGTTTACAGAATTAAAAAAATTATAAACATCATTGTAAAACCACAAAATCCCTCTGCTCCACTCAGAATCTAAAAAAAATAAATAAAAAAAATTCAAATATTTTATTTTTGTAGAAAACTGTATTTATTTCTTGAAATAAGTGTCTTCCTTAGTCATTTATACCTACACGAAATTTATTACGAGCTACGAGTTGTTGATAACAAAAACAAATAGTTGTTGAAATAATTTTTTTTTTTCGAATAAGCGCTTCTTTTAATTTTACCGAGCCATTAAAATTTCTATAAAGAATTGTCAAAATATGCAAAAAAAAAAAAAAAAAAAAACAAGCACAAAAGCTGAAAAATAAACACTTTACCGCCGAATCTATGGAATACGCAAAAATATGTGCACATTCGCATTTCATATCATGGCGACTGGAAATGAATTTATTTCGCACACTGCCTATGTTTTAGGATAAATAAAAAAAAAAAAGGTGTGTAAATGTATCGTGAACCCTGATAATAAATATATTGTGTTCCGATAGATTATGCATTTACGGTTGTTAATGGGCGTCGTCTTAATTCTCAATTCTCATCGAAACAGCGAGATGGAATAGATATTTTGATAATTTCGCGAAAAAATCGGAAGGATCGAGGCAAAAATAAAAAAAAAAAACATTTTTATTTTACCGCCGTATTCCGTTCTAAACGTCCGAATCGATTTGTATAATAACAGTGAAACGCATTAAATATTACGAAGGTACGTTCAGATTCTTCTGCGATTGCATTGTATCCATGTCGTGTTTTATATCTTACACGCAAAGATGTTATATATAAACTAGTGGATTTTCAATAATAATAAAAAAAAAAACAAATAATAATAATATTATTATACTGCAATGTAGGATGAAGAAACTGGAAAATTACAATTTTTAGGTTATGCGTTTATTGAGTTACTGATCATAATAATAAAAAAAAACCTGATTTTTTTATGTGTTTTCACAAAAAAAAAAAAAAAAAAAAAATGAATAAAAACATAATTCGACATTTTTATTTATGGTTATTTTTTATATATATAAATTGTACACTATACTTTACGGAAACTTTTTCGTTTGGAACGATAACAATATTTTTTATTTTTAAAATATTATTATTAATACATATATTATTGTTTCATATATTAATTTTTTTTTTTTTTTTTTTTATTACAGGTATGTAAAATGAAAATCAACATCGGTCGTTGTATTATGCGGCGGTAGAAAATTACGTATTCGGTAAAAACCTCTGAACTTTTTTTTAGTATTTTTTTTTTTTTTTAATAAATACATTAATATTGTTCTTAAAAGACTGAGAAATAAAAAAAAAAAAAAAATGTATGCTCGAATATTCGATTTTCGTGCAAGATCGATATAAATATTTTGTCGCAAGCGATGGTTTACGGTGCATATAAATTTATATTTTTATTGGAATTTAGTTTTAAGAGGGTGAAATATTAATTGTACCGTTAATGTATCGTTTATTGTTTTAATCGAAGAGTGTTAATTTTTTTAATTTTTTTTTTTTTTTTTTAGTAAACGCTTCTTACGAAATAACGTTAAAAACGAAATCGCACACAATACCTGCCCGACTCGTTTATTATGTTACTGCATTTGTAATTTTTTGTTTGGCAATTGATTTTTTTCCCCCTGTTCTATGTGCCGTTTCCGTATTACACAGTTTCTAATTACTGTCTACAGTTTCAAGTCTACTTTCGGTATGGGTACACTTTGTTATGAGATTATTACAGAAACACACAACCGTATTGGACGCGACACGGTTTTGCATAAATAAATTAGAGATAAAATTACAGCGTTTTTTTTTTTGTTTTGTTTTTTATTATCAAGAATTATGTAAATATATTCGGTGTTAGTTTTTTTTTTCTTCTCTCGTTTCTTTTCACTAGTGGCATTTTATTTTTTCGACGCTTGTTCGTCGTCACACTACTCTTAAGATCTTTAAACGAAAAGATTAATGATAAAATATTTTAATTTTATTCAGTTACATATACGTAGTTGAATTAATATTTATATTTTTCCAGATCTTAAATACGTTTATTATTATTATTATTTTTTACGAGTTGTTAAAGATAAATTATCATACGTCATACGCGTACTAATGTCGGGCTTGAGACGGATGTCTTGTTCAAGACATGGGCGATATTCAATAAAACAAATATAAATTTAACAACATTACAGACCGTCTTAAAATTGTTTTATACCATAAAAATAAAAGCCGCGGTTCGTATTTTTTACGCTATTTTATTACATATTATTTTTTTTTTTTTTTTTTTTTTCACAAAATTTTAATCCCTTATTAATTAGTTGTATAAACAAACGGAATTGAAACATTTTTATTTATTTATTTATTTTTTTTTAACGCGTGAGTTTGGTCGTCTCTGTTTGCCTACTAGTTACTAACTTACTTACTGTCTATCGTTTTGTACAGTTGGCACCCCGAAACAGAGTACGCATTGTTCGTTTGAAATAATTGAATTTAACATTAAATTTTACGTGTCTCGTGTTTAGTTGAAGTTTAACGATTTTCTTCTACTCGGCACCGTGTTTTTGTCGTAGATACACAAACCGGGATTTCGGAGTTATATTTCATATTTCATTCTTGCGTACGCCATTCAACAACGGCGCGTTCATTCGACAAAGTTTTTGATATAATAGGCGCGTATCTATTTAAACACTCAAATAGGTGTAAACCGTGCGTATAACGTGACATCCCTTTGTCGTCGTTTATTGTTTACTTTAGTTTAAAAAAAAATATTTAAAAAAAAAATAATTATTATGTTACACTAAACGTATTCGTGTGGTTCGTTTTTAATTGTAAATGGATTTTTAATTTTAAATTGTGTACGTTTCCACCGAAAATAATAATATTCATAAAATGTTTAGGCGTTGAACATTTGAAGTCCTGTCGTTTTTAAATTTCGGTGTTTGTAGCTAGGGGAAATTTGTAGCACGGATTTCCGAAAACGAATTGTGATTCGACAAAAATTATCCTTACAAAATCGTATGAAAAATGTTGTTAAAAAAAAATAAATAAATAAATACTTGTTGGCGCTCCAAGAGGATGTCACAGCACCGTACAGGCAATTATAACAAAATTTCGAAGAAGAAAAAATGATAATTTATCGACTCGAAAATGTTCAAATTCACTTTTATGTATAATTACCCGGGTGGTCGTTACGCGGTTTATGGATTGTGTTATCTTGAAATTTTATAACATGTTCACACTAAACCAAAGAAGGTACCATTCAAAGTGATTTTAGAATTTTTACTCGTGATAATTTAAGACAACGACATACGCAATGACATATTGATTTTAAATTTACTCGAATGATACTCAAAATTAAAAACTTATGACATTCTCTGTAGACTTATTGTTGAAATTGTGTTGTTTAATTTTCGGCTGTTTTACAATAAATCATATTCATTTCGATATTAAATGAATGTCTTTATATTCAACAATTCGCGCACCGGCATCACCTTTGCTATACTGTATTTGTCGACATTTTAAAAATAATCAGTTAGTATTTTTCTCACTTTTGCAAAGGAATGCGCGTAGGAATCGAACCACATCGAATGTGCGCGTTACAAGAGAGTGTACAACGCAAATCGAATGTCATCGCTCGTTTAACATATTTTCAATTTATTACATTTTGTCGACGTTTTTCCACTTCAATATAAAATATATTCTCTTTGCCACATATTTTCAATCCCGGTGTTTAACGGAGTACCGGTAGGGCCGCCGCCAATAGAGGTGGTTAGGCTGAACAATTATATCGAAGCTCAGATTTTAATTCTAAGTTTACGCGCGGGATTAATATCCGTCCGTCCAATAGAACAGTTTTCTCGTTTCAATTATAACAAAAATAACTCCACTAATTAGTATACTTACGGTGCTTATTGTTCGCGAAGTCCCGAAACACCTGGTCTCCGTGTCTAAATATAAGTATTTAATACTTATTGATAACTATACGAAGGAGATAATCTTATTAATTATAGTTATCCCTTATTTTTTTTTTTTTTTTTTTAGTCGAAGTTTTTTCGTTATCATTATTGTATATTGTTTTGTATAGCTTGCGAAACATAAATCGAAAACGGGGGTTTTTTTTTTTTTTGTTAAAATTGTCAACTGTATGGATTTTTTTAAATTTTTTTTTTTTTTTTAAACTCTCCAAAATCAACAATTCAACTAAATGCATATTTTTAAACAAAATTCACCTTTTCAAACGTCGCAAATAGAACTCACGACTCATTACGATCCAAACAAATCAGACCAATACAATTTCAAACCGTCTCCGCTAAATTCCGCACGCGCTTTCTTCAACGCTCTACTCTATCAGTAGGCAATACTCGTGGACTACAGATATACAGGAATAACAAACAGAGTTATCCAAATGTAATAAAAAAAATAAAAAAAAAATTATCGTTTGAGGTACGGTATCCTTGGCGCGGCCTGCCGTCGATCTACTTACCGATCGGAACGAAAGATCCGCAATTCTATTTTACTTTAGGTTGGGTTGGTTTAGGCCGCATAATTTAGGATACCGTACTTTTATGGGAATTTTCCAGTAGTAAACAAAAATTGATATTTATAATGCGATCGGCGTAGTTAGGAGTTGTTTCTGTAGGATTTAAAAAAAAAAAAAAAAAAAAAAAAAAAAAAAACACTTATATTATAACACCCGATAAGAGATATTTATGAACGGTCGTTATTTCCTCTGGGTTGTTCGTTTAACAAACGTCGTTTCAAGATACAGGGCATAATATTGTCGTATTACTGTCGCGGGCGCTTGCCGGAGCGGTGTACGATAATACGACCAGATTACCAGTTGATTCGTTAATATTTATCGGATCGTACCATAGATAATAAAATGTATAATTTTTACATAATACAATCTACACTATCTTTCATTCTTCGTTGTGCATTTAGGATGTTTTACACGGATGGAAATAAATAACGTACGTTTTCGAAAACGAACCATATAAATATTACATATATATATATATATATATATCATATACCTGTATCGTATTTTATTCGCGTCGATATATTAAATGACGGGAGGAGGGGAAAGAAACTTAAATATCTCTGTAAACTACTTTATCTCTGTTCGAAACAAATCGACAAAATCAACTGTCAATAATTAAAATCATTGCTCTTCGGACTTATCTAATAAATAGTTTTCTTTACCGTTTTAAACCGCGTGTTAATGAAAGCGAAACGTGTGTCTAATATCTACTTTCTTTAATTTTGAAATCACACTTTATTGTACTTTTTTCGTATTATAAGTAAAAAATTATATCAATCGCTTTGTTACAGTTTTTTTTTTTTTTTTTTTTTTTCTGAGATATTATAATAATATAATATATTTTGTTGTTGAGAGCCCTTTCCGGATTCGTCGGTTTGATACAAAATGGAATATTTATTCGGATAAATAGTTGTAAATGTTAATAGTTTTAAATATAACATAAAAAAAAAAAAAAAAATAAAATGTAAAAGTAAATTAATACTGTCGAACGTCTGAAACTCGCTATAACGAAATAATCAAAAACTCGCTGTACTCCCCGGTGTTTGTTTTATCAAAATACGTGTATATTTTATTGTGAATAAATTAACTTAAGAGATTATCTGATACAAGTGGCTCTATATATATATTTTTTAAATTCGTAATTAATGAATTTATTAGAAATAATCGATACTATATTTAATTTATATTAATGTGGTTTATAAATTAATTATTAAGTCGCATCAACGATCAATGGTCACACAACCTCTTTTTTTTTTTTTTTTTTTTTTTAAATCCATATGTGTACTGTATCTGGTACACTTTTAGCATTTGGTTTTGATTTGGTAGTCAGGTGAAATAATGGTTTTTATTTATATCTAGATAATTATATTGTTATCTGTGTTTTGTGTTCATCCCGATGATATTATCCCGGCAATTATCTCACATCTTCGTGTAATACATTAAAACGCGTCTTTGTACAACGCGCCTTTACCCTCTATATACCATTTATTGTATTTTTTTATTCGAAAACCATTTGACATAAATACATTCATTACGCATATATTATATGAGCACAATAGTCTCTTATATACACGCACAATAATATAGTTATAATGAATTCAAGACCTAAATGTATAATATACTAATTAGTATTACCTATACAAAAAAATGAAAAAAAATAAAAATAAAAGAACACGAGTTGACAGACAAGATGTATAGTTTGTTAGTTTGTAATACCTACCTATTAAAGTGAACATAAATCATTGTTACTTTTCTCGCGTTTCTTTTTTTTTTTTTTTTTTTAGTAGATTTATTCTGTGGATTTCGAAGATAATTACTTTTTACTAATTTTTATTGTGTCCGTAATATACGAGCAACGTTATTACCACTTTATCACCCGTAATCTAATTAAAACTCAAATCGCATTATATTATTCGGTATCGCAGTATACGCGTGAGCGCAGTGTATTCGTAACGATAGTAATAGATTGTAATTATAATACAATCTGCGGAAAACAATGTTGCGACTAAAAAAAAAAAAAAAAAAATTAATCGATCAAGTAAAAGTAAACGCGCGAAGAAAATAAACTGATAATTCGTTCTCATTGAACGAGCTCTTTTATCACGACGACTCTGTCCCTCGTCTGTGCTGATGCTTCTAAACGAAGTGAGATATCGACTGCACGCGAACAAAATAGCATTACTTGCATCAGTCGCTTGCACGATAAATCCTAAAAATTGTAAAATTCTACAGTTACAAAAAAAAAAAAAAAACAAAAAAAATGTGTAAAATAATTAGCGAACGCAACGGACGAATTTACGGGGAAAGATACGCATATGTATATTGTTCCGCGAGTTTGGCAATTACACGAAGTCACCAAGTCGTTTCCGGTCACGATTAAAACTCGTCATTACAAACGTATACATTTTTTAACCTATCTTTTCCAGAGTACGGAGCCAGTTAAAAAAAAAAACTATATTAATAATCGTATTACTCGCGTAAATTCTCGGTTACCACCCCTTAGTTTCCGTGTCGTGTTCAAGTTGTTGTACCGCGTATATACCGGATGGATGTTACGGAGAACCGAGAATACTACGATATCATATTATTATTGTATTCCCCCCAAAAAAAAAAAATAAAAATATATATATCTATTAATAATTTGAAGGTACCCAGATCCGTGTACTTCACGTCCATCGATGTTTTATTGTACTGCGGCCACGCCGTGTTTAGTAGTAGTAGTCCTTATGCAGTACATTTAAAGTGGTGTTTTACAAGCACTTCGAGCTTGACAGCTCGGAAATGTTTCATTATTATAATTATTGTCGGTGCGATTCCATTGGTTTCGATATATTTCACGTGCGGTAAATATTATTACGAGGTATACGATTTAACGATTTTACGCGTGCGCAATATTGCCCGGATTAAAATAATAAAAAAACTGTCCAAATATTCGGTGTTGACGATATTAACGGTTTTTTCAAAAAAAACTCGCGCGAGTACCCACCAGAAAATAATCCAAATTTAAGAAATGTATTTAGTTTTATATTTGACCGAGTATCGGATATTTTTAAACGTTACTAGAACGCGGTGTACAAAATGAAAATATTGTCCGGCTCGAAATTGATTTGCCTATATAGGTTTTCTTGATTTTATTTTGTTAACAAAAAGTGCGGGGGGGGCGGGGGGTGTATCTTTTACGTTAATTTGTTTTGTTGAAAAAAAAAAAAAAATGAACGCTGCACGATCGGCGTGTGTAGACGTTAAACGCAAATATTGTTTATTATAATCGCGGGCGTGAGTATTCATCTCGGGAGGTTTAACCTATATAGTTCGGTGGCGGGTTCATCAACGTGGTGTCGGATATTCGAAAACCGTAATATTTACGCACTGCCGTCGAGTGTAATGAATGTTATAAATATGTTTGTCGGGCGATTGTCTCGCAAATGAAATATATTACGCCCGCCCGAAATACGGATTCGTATTATTGTCCTAATGGCAATGATATTCGGTTGGACCAAAAACGGCGCGTTTAAATAACGCGCGCGGTGTATAGTACAAAATGTGTTTTTAATTTTTCCTTGGTTTTTTTTTTTTTTTGTGTGCGCACACACCATCTGCCCAAAGACGACGGGCCGTCTTATTCGTATTCGGATCCCAAAGACCAGATGCCAATGTTTGGAAAAAGATTTTGTTTTATTGCCCGAAAACCGTGGGGGGGGGGGGTGGACGAGGATATACGGTTCGGCGGATCCTCCCGACCCTACATCCCGCAACGTCGTCTTGTGCGTTCCTTATGCCGACGACGAATATTGCACCCCCGGAAACAAAATGTCTGTCTGTTGTTTTTCCCCCCCCCCCCGGGCTTCTAAATTATTTATTAACCTTTGAGTATTCGAACTCGTCCGCGGATAATATTTTATCGTCGGAATCGTCTACGCGAAACGGACGACCGGCGCTCGGCATTATCGGTGTTATTCGTCGCGGGGTCCTCGGTCGTTGTTTTTTTTTCCGATAACAATCCGAAAAGTTTTTAACGATATTCACTGGCCGCCTGGTACAATACCTGTTGTGTTGAAAACGTCAACACAATATCCGGTTGTTTTTTTTTTTTTTTTTTTTTTATCCGAACCGAACTCCGGGGTTGTATCGCAATAAATCCATATTTTCACAAATGCGCGTGAACAAATCCAGATTTATCCAACGGTTACAAAACAATAAGTTTACAATTTTTCATTTTAAATCCTTTCACGCTTTACAATAGCCGTACATAACATTTTTATTTTGTAATCTAAGTAATGCGCAACACTCTGGAAACGTATATATATATATATATATATATATTTTTTTTTTTAACTTGTAAGTACTCGTAATAAATCACCGTTTTCGTTTAATCACGGTTTAATCGTCCCGAAATTAGATTTATTACATAAATTGACATTAATTCTCCGTCGACTTTATCGAATTCGTGGCGTAGTAATTGTTGTATAAATTAATGAAAACCGGTTTTTTTTTTTATTTTTTTTTTCCCCCCCAAGCACCGACGTCGATCAAAAAAAAAAAAAAAACGTTTTTTACTCTAATCGGAAACAATTATTCGATAAAATCGTTATTTCAACGTGTTATTAATTGTTATTGTTGTTTTAATCATTTGGCGCTATTATTATTCCGTGCGTAGTGAAAATGCTAAAATTAGTGTTTTTCTCAGATATGTTTTTTTTTTTTTTTTTATCTAGGAAAACACGTTTTCGGTTAATAAAAACGCTCAAGCGTCTGTCTTTTTACCCGTCCGTCAGCTATTTTAGTTCCGTTTTTATATTTATTTCAGCGACTGATCGCGTGTATTTTATAGTTTTCGACAAACGTAACAACAAATCTCGAGTTAACTGTAACCCTACGATAGTAATATAAATGCGTTTAATCGGATAGGTTACTCGCCGGGCGAGTCCGTTTAGTCAAGGTCTGCGTATCGCGTACGCGTTACGAATCCGATCAATCACCCCGTTTTCAAACGAATAGGGGTAATTTTTGATTTTCCGCGGAAAAAGAAATAATAATAATAAAAAAAAAAAAATGCCCCGTCTTGTTTGTACGTACTCGGACACACGCGATTCTCTCGCGTGCCCGGGCAAATGCGATGTTCGGCGTATATAAAAATCGACGGGTCGTGTCAGAAATCGTTTTCCGGGCCATAAAACACTAGGCCGCCGCAATTTCCCTCTCACCTGTTTACACCCGCGTGTATAAAAATGTCTTTGGGCGCGCAATAAATCGAAATAAGCCTATTCCGAGTCCGTACAGACCAACCCTTATATAACGTACAAGACGGACAATTAGCAGTTTTCGCGGCTCGGGAAATATATATTAAAACCCGGCTCGTGCAAGTGCTGTTGCAATTCTTTCCCCTTTTATACTCGCAGACTCTTGTGATGCTGTAGCGTATAGAAATTTTTTATACCATTAATCACTTTGTGCGGAGCTATATACGGGGCTTTAATGCTACGGTGCATTTAAGCACCCTTGCCTTCGTTCACATCGTTTGTCATCCGAGTTCATTTAACCGTGGAATTTGCCTTCTATGGTATAGAACCACCCTACTGCACCGGTATCCGTGTCGGGCGGACAAAAAAAAAAAAAAAAAAAATCC
This sequence comes from Tuberolachnus salignus, assembly GCA_956483605.1. NCBI lineage: Eukaryota > Metazoa > Arthropoda > Insecta > Hemiptera > Aphididae > Tuberolachnus > Tuberolachnus salignus. The sequence goes on along the minus strand of OY101430.1, from coordinate 27,000,471 downwards.
TTCAATCGGACCGTCGTCACATTGAATATTCGAAACGAATCGTTTTATATTGATTTCCGCGGTTTGTTAATTTCATATTATTATACATTTTTTTTTATTCATTAAAAATTGGCTTTGTGTCGTATATATCCCAATCCTATTTCGCATTATTACAATTTATCGAGTTTTTTTTTTTTTTGCGTCCTTCGTCTTTTTAAATTCTACGCGAACATAATAAGAACAAAATCGAAAATGGTCATGCACTCGAATGACCTCGTATTTATCGGTTTTGTTAGATATATATATATATATATACACATATAAAACAACTAGTTCGAGTCTTATCATAATACCTCGATGTTCGACAGCCGAAAACTGCAATGATAAACTGCGCTATGAATTATGCGCGATAATAGTTTGAAACCGGGGCGGAATTTACGGAAACAATTTCGAATATTTTTCATATTATCGCGTAACACGTACATTTCATAAACGAATATTTCACGGGTTGTAATCTACACAGATTAATCCCCTTTCGGCGCAAGGCTTTCCATTCGTCTTGTATCTCGCACGAGTCGGCTATCCAGTTGTATTATACGGTATTTGTGGTTTTGACATTTTCAACTATACACTTACGAGGTGTCTGGGCACACGATAACCAAGATTTGAATATTCCCATTTAAATTACACGCACAACGTGGACGATTTATTAGTACGCACAAATACCCGCGGAAATCGTTATTCATTTAGTCAAACAAATCGCAGTTAAATTGTGCAATCCAAACGCTGAACACGATAATATTATTTATTATTTGTACGGTGATATATGGCACGACGACGCGGAACGCTAACGTTCCACCCATAATATAATACGTGCCGTTTAACCTGACTTTATATTATCTAGGGAAAATAATTGCCGTTATCTCGTCTTGTTCTATTACGTGTACAATGATAAATTCCAACAGCGCTGTGGATCTGTGGTATTGCGATAATAGTATTTGTCCGGACTCGGGACCGCTGATAAGGGATCTGCAACCGGTGTGTGGGGTGTGGCGGTACAACTAGGAATTAGTGTCACGACTACCACCGAGTCGTCAGTTAAATCAAAAAAAAAAAAAAAAAAAATTATTTAATAATATCAATTGCCGTAAAACGATAGAATATTTTTTTTTTTTTTTTTTTTATCAAATAAGACAATAAACTACAACGGGCGAAAGCTGAATACGATAAAACTAAATCCGCAATGTTTGATAGTTCGGAGCGGGCGAATGTCTGGGGTCGGTAACCGTCACCGCTCCGCCGGCGCGTTGGTTGGCCCTGCCGCGGTCGCCCTGTCCGCAGTTATTCGGCGGCGTGTCCCGCGGTCGTCGCCCGTAGGCTATCGCCGAATACGCAGCCCGTCTCCCCAATAGCTGACGGTAAATATACGCAATGCAGCTGCTTGTAATTATTACTATTATTATTATTATTATTATATAGCATTTAAACCGCCGCTATAACGGTATCTATCCTCTCCCCTCGCCCACCCTTAAGAAAAAAAAAAAAAATATATATACTATTATTATTTAATTATTCGAATCCGGGTCGATTCTCGGTGCGCTAGTAGCCGTTGTCGTTTACCGTCTAATGGCCCGTGAACAAGTTAAAACGCATTAACTCCGCCGATGTGTATTAAACATTTTCTCTGCGCGATCGGTCTCTTTGAATAATCGACGAGCGCCCTTCGAATATATATATATATATATATATTTATATGGATTATATACAGTAAAACCTCTTTATAACGGAACCAGCCGTATTTTTCTGTTATAGAGAGGACGAGAAAAAACAAAACAAATGATATAATTACGTATACTTTACGATTATAATCTATGAGTTTTTTAATACTAAAAAATATAAACCACAAGAACCTTTTTTAATAATTAAGTGAAATAATTTGGAATATTCGACTGCTATTTGTGACCAAGGGACGGACGGTGTCGCGCTTTTGTCGATAATTCCAACAGCTTTGAATTTGAAATCGCGGCTGAAAAACGTTTAAATATGAGCTGACGGATAAAAAGTTCGTATTACGGCGTTTCCATTGCGTTGCGTATAATATATATCTCTACATCTTCTAACAGTTTTATTTACGGTGTCATCGAGTGATATTTGTACTTATTAAAATTACGAAAACGTTTCCGTTTCGCAGAGGTTCCGCCCTTGGTGAGAGCGGTCGACGATTGCACTAGAAATTTTCAACCGGGACTCGTTTTCCCGTCATAAGGACGACGCCGTCTTGTTGGGGGCGCGTTACGGACCGGTACCGCCCGTCGCTCGCCGACCGGAGACACTCGTATAGGTTATACGCATATATAAATGTATATAAAAAAAAAAGAAAAAAAATATAGAAACTTTTCGAACGCATACCGCCCCGGTATATTATTAACGGATAGCGGTATTTTACGGTTCGGGGCCGTGAGTTTGCAGGTGTGTTTACACGTATAATAATAATAATAATAATACGTAATAATATGCGCGCGCGCGCGGTCGTCGAACGGGTCACGTGATAGAGTGTGTTATTTTATTTATGTGCGCGCGCGAAAACTCGGATGTAAAGTTTTGGCGTTTCGCGAAACTTATTTATACGCCGCCCGCCTGTATAATATAATGTCGGACGCCCGCGAAACCGCCGCCGTTATAATCAACACTTCAGGGGGAAAAAAAAAAAAAAGAAAAAAAAAAGAAGACAAAAAAAAAAACCACGGCGGGTCGCGAACCGTGAAAATGTAAGAGGGTGTGATGTGGCGTCATTATAATAATACGAAAATATGCGCGAAATCTAAATATTCGTGTTTATATAATACGTGTTGGGAATTTTAAACACTTTTGTAAAACTCGCGAAGCCCGTGTAGTAATAATTATAATAATAAAACTCTGTACGGTTTTCGAAAAGTATTTCGTTTCAAAAACTGCGACAATAATCATTGTCGGTAATCCAAATCTCGTTTGCCATTTGTAATATTTCGTAATATATCCTTATAAAAACAATTGTGCTAGAATGTCGTAAATATGTTTGTGTGTGTTTTTGGGCCTGTAAATAACTTTCGACCAGAAATCGTGTCCCAATCGGTATATTTATAGGGAATCGTCTTTACCGTTTCGGATCTAAGTTCCCGGTGCACCGGGGAGGTAATCTTTTGGTTTGCTTGTTTGGTTTCCTTTACGGGTGATCAAACTGCGATATTAACGCATTGACTGGTTGTTATTTTCAATCTGTTGTTTCGTCGTTGTCTAATAGAAAAAAAAAAAAAAAAAAAAAATACACGCAGACGTAAACCGTGTAATTTAATTTAATCTAATCAGAGTTCTATGTTCGATTTTGTTAAATCACGAACAATTATAATATATATATTTTTTTTTAATCGCAAATTAATACAATTTTCAATTTTAATTAATCAAAATCGATAATCGTTTTTCACTTGCAACGGCTGCGCACAGATTTTAATCAAGTCTACTGCTAGATATTGTACATTCCCATCTTCCCACCTACGACGATAGCTCACCCACGGGGTCCGAAATACGTCAGTTTTTGTTGAGACTACGAACTACGACAATTTGCAGAGATTTAAATATATTATATACATTCGTTTTTAAACGTTTGTTATAATTTATGTTAAATTGTAAATCGTCGCCGTAGTACGAATTGCGGTAAAAATTAAAACAAAATTGAAGTACCATATATTACTAAAATAATGTTCGATTGTCTGAATAGATCCGAGACTTTGTTGAAAACCGTTTGATAAAATAGGTTTTTTTTTCGCGAACTGGTATAATATTATATTTGACTTGTTTTTTTTTTTTGTTTTTAATAAGCAATATAAACTTAACTCAACTATTTTAATGTGGGTTTGTATTTTGCGAAATACATTATAACCTTGTAAAAACACGCAATAAACATTCGTTCCAATTTTCGTCTATCCCGATTTTATTGTTGTATTTTATAAATTACCTATTTACGTTGGAAAGTTTAACTGTCTTTTTTTTTTTAGTGGCGCAGTAGACGTAAAATATAAATATAAGTTATTTTTTGGTCTAAATTGAATTCTATATATATATATATATATATATATATATATATATATATATATATACACGACGGTCGCCGCAAACGCGGGTTACCGTCGTAAACATTTCACGAGGCATTTTATGAAAATATACTCGTAACTTTTTCCGCGTCCAATTTTAGGTACGTCATGACACTCTGTATAAATATATTATAGTTTTATATGTATTATGCATTTTTTTTCTACCCTCCCGCCCACCCCGATTTTGCTATATTATATATATTTGTATACATTGTATTCAATACAAAATACATATATCATTTTTAATATTTAAAAACTCGTATCGATTTACTCCGTGGAGCTAGGTGACGGGGTAAATATCCAATATGCACAATACGATTTATAGACAATTACAAATTGCATTTGAAAGTTAAAATTAAAATATTCGCTTGTAACAACCCGGGGACATTGGAATTTGACTGACCGTTGAACACTGCGAACTTATTTTCTCAACATTTCGTACATTTCGGTACCGTACATAAAATGTCTTAATTTCACGTTTATTTACTTTTATAGAAATAATGCGACTAGATCGAATCGATATGTCTTTGGACTTTGGTAAAACTTGGATTTTTTTTTTACTTGAAAAATGTTTTAACTCGTAATTCGCGTCGGTGGGAGTAAGGGGAGGATAAAAAAATTATCCTATACAAATATTGATATTGAATTATTACATACTTACTTTGTACGTATATAAATATCGTTATGACGTAGGGTAATTTCGTAATTATAGTGTTTGAAACTCAGGGGCGGGCTCATTACGGCGACGTCGGCCGTGTCGAACAACCACCAGTTGCCAGATTGCGTATCTTTTGCTATCTTTTTTTTTTTTTTTGTTCGTTTTCCGCGGCCCCCTTCTTTACCAACCGGACTCCGCAATATCCGACTCGGTATTGTAAATTGGACCGTTTTTAGAGAACTCCGCGTCGTCGCCGCGCCGCCAACATCCGGGCATTCAATAATACAAAGTCCGCCGCACCGCGACCGCAATAACAACAAGTAGTATAGGTCCGGGGGTAGGGAAAAAAAAATAAAAAAAAAAATATATATATATGTGTGTGTGTATGTATGTGAATGTATACGTATACGTACGGAAAGCGTGGAAATCGTTCCCCGGAGACCGGCGAGAAAGTCTCGAAAAGTTCTCGGCGGTCGCGGGAATATTTTCGTGTCGCCGATAATGACGGCGGTTTTTACCTGCGCGCCGCGGGTCGTTACCCCGGCGAACAAACAAACTCGGACGTGTTTACATTCGATTGAATTCCTATAACGCCCTCTCTTCTCCGATCGGAAACTTTTGTAGACTCGAGTTTCCCTCTTTTTATATATATTTCTCGCTCCGCCATTGTATTCCATTAGTAATTATATACCTCGGCGATAAGGGGACGGCGCCGGTACATTATAGAGCAAACATAAAGCGAACCCTCCGCCGCGTGGCGTTGGACAACAAATTGGGGCCGCACATCCTAGGGGACACCACCGTCCGTCTTTTCGGTTAACTATAGAATTCCGTGCGATTCGAGTGGTTTTTTTTTTTTTATCACTCTTCCTCTTCTTGTTCCCACCGCCGTCCAAGGTTAATTCAAATATATTTACAATCGAATATACCCGACGATACCGGTTCGTTTATAATACGAATATCGAAACAGACGAGTGCGTATAGTTTTGTCGTCAAATTTCCCAACACACTCGACAAACGTTGCCGGTAACAATTTTTAAATTTGATTTTTGCCGAAAATTATGTCTTACGAATTTCTCGGAGGATGTCCAACAATATCGTAAAAACTACTATTCAATTTGTAAAAAAAAAAAAGAAAAAGAAAAATACGTTTAGATCGTCGACTGTAATAAATGTTGCCAAGTCCGCCGTCAAATCTATTACGTACGTATTTTACGTTATGTGTTTTTGTTAAAAATTTACATAAAAATATCCGCAAGACAAATCGATAAATAATAGTTCTCACGAAATGTAGGTACCCGCACAATACCGTGATTATTTTTCAATTCGTTTAATGGAAATTGCGAACGAAATCTACGTGTTGAGTAAGTAACAAATTTTTGATGGAAATCGTATAAATTTATATTCCGCGTACAATTTTCCGAAAAAAAAAAAAATGTTTTATTTATTTTTTAGTCAGAAATCAATATAATTTTCAATTGTAAATTTATCGATACATATTTAACCGGACTTTGCTGAAATCGTTGTTCATACGCAATGGCTAAAATTACCCAACGCGATCGGCTGCAACATTAGTCCACCCGTGGTGCTTAGTATGTCGGTTTTTTTTTTTTCGTTTGTAATTTATTATTATTGGGCGTATGACAACGGTCGCGCGTGTGTCTTAATTGTCGGTGTCCCCGGACTTTCTGGGCAAGTGAATCGGCCAAGTTTGTGAATAATTGAATGTAATTCGGTAGGTCATTTAAAGGGTTCTGGTGTGGCGAGAGCACTGCGGGGGATTGTCTCCGCGGCCGAAAGTTCATCGTCGTATACGCGAAACTAATTGCTGCCGTTATAATAATATACAGGGTGACGTAACACACGGAATCCGCGTAGTATTTATAATGGAGTTCAAAAAAAAAAAAAAATCATCGCCCCTCCCCCCCACGTTTTGTCGACTATAAGCGCACCGCCACCAGACACGGTTTCGAACGGAATGTCTAAACGCAGTAAATATAGACGGGAATTCCTTCGGTTTTGCAAATTTCAATTCCTTAAACCGCGGCCAGCTCGACTTCGAAATTATATTTTGCGCTTGCATAGGGCAAACCTCGTATTATTCGACAGACATGTGTGCAGAATAAACGAACGAGACGGAAAGCGGGTTTCACGTTAATAGTTATTATAAAAAATGGTTTGTTCGTTTTCGCGATTTGACGGATTTTGAAATGTGTCTCGAACACATTTCTTACGTATTTGTTTCTCGGATTTTCGCTCGTTTTAGACCGCTCTCGATGAATTATAATTACCCGCCATTATACTTGGTGTTTTTTTTTTTCTCCCCTTTGTATCGTGTATATAAAACACAATGTGAAATTGCGCGAAGTATACGGTCAAAAGAGAAAATCCACTTCCTAAAAATATAATTACTACTATTTGTATAGCATAGTATCCGACAACGCCTTTGGTTTGTATACCGTATATAATGTGTTTACAAATATTGTTGGTTGTTGTTGTTGTTTTTTTTTTTTTTTTTTTATACGTATACAATGAGATTTAATAACATAATTTAATTCCGTTCGCGAGGGTTTTTTTTTATGTACTGTAAAAACTATAACTAAATAATATTATGTTTTCGTATACTATTCTAAGCGTACACAACATTTCATCACAAGAAGCGAAATTTATAAAAAAAAAAAAACACATTTTGTTTTTTTTTTTTTTTTTATCAAAATATTAAACAATAAACATCTGGATACAATTTTCGTGTAGGTATTATAATTATACCATGAGAAAATCGGATGTTTATTTAAAAGAAAAAAAAATTTATTTCGAGTTACTTACACTTCATAAATAATAATAATTTTTTTTTTTTTTTTTTACCAAGAAAACGTCAGTGGGCCTCGCCGAGAGAAACTCTGTGGATATTTAATTATACTATCTATTTGTTTTGATTAAGAACGAAAAAAAATTGTATTTAAAAATCCGAAGAATTACTACTTAATAATATTGTCAATTTAACCGCATTTTCGGATGGTTTTTAATTCTTGATCGAAGTTGAATGGTGTCAATGGCGAGTGACAAACTTACCGATTATTTATTTATTTTTTTTTATTTACAAATTTGCGTATCGTTAATTTATACCGGTTAACAGTCAGCTAGACAAAACGTATATAGAAATTCTATTTAAATAACACGTGATTAAGATATATCATGTTTTGCCACCTTAGTATTATCAAAAAAAAAAAAAAAAATTATTTATCATCTAAACCGCAGACATACCGCCAGATGATTTCCCGTCCTGTTTTTTTTTTTTTGATTTGCTTTATAGACGAGTCGTGTCGTTCCCCCGTCGCCGGATTAAAAACATACGGTTTTTCGAATCCCGACCATTTACAACCGTACAATCCGAATATCGACGGTTGTGAAGACATATCGTCGTTCGCCGTGACGCTGCATTTGTTTGTTTGTGTACCCGTTTATACGGTTTCGAAATCGGATTGTGTGTAGACGCCGAAGAACAACATGCGTTCGTTTCAATGTACCTACATATAGTGAACACGTGCCATTGGTACATTGGTACGTTATTCGTCGTCAGTGCCGTTAAATATGAACAATTTTCGCAGACACTTTAGAAACGGGGCGATAAATTCCCCGGGGCGTAAATGATTACGCGCGATCCGTATGTGTCCCTGGGGACCGTATACACACGATTACCGGTCGTATTTTTATTTTTTCTACACTTGTCTGTAATTTTGTCACGCGTACCGGGGTATATACGCCGCGCAATTCCAATGCAAAACGATTGCTCCGTATCTATTATATTGGTGGGAAATCGAATAGAATTTTCTATTAGGACCGTTTGTTGTTAACCGCCGACGACGCGCGCACAAATACCCGGTTCCGACGGTCCTTGAAATTCTACCGCGCACATCCGGCCGCTCCGGCCATGCCGGGTGACCGCGTGTGCCGCGGTATGATTGGAGAAGTTATCGAACTCATTTCCGTATATGGCGCGAAAGTTTATTTTCAAGTGTTTCCCGACGCCCGGCCGTGTCGTACGGCACTGTAAAATCCCGCTCAAACTTTTCACGCGAAATTCTATAGTTCGCCAACGCCTCCTCTGCCATCCGTTTATTGATTCAAGACGTTTTTTCCCCCACCCATCTTCTTCTTCTTCTTTTTTTTTTTCATCCGACTGTTCCGTATAAAAACTTCGCGAACAACATAATATAAACGTATTTAAATGTTTCCGCGAAGAAAACAAGCGGTGGTATACGAAATTTATTCATAACGAACATTTCGGGATTGGTTCGGTGTGGCGCAATCGTGCGATTCTAAACGTAATTTGCAAGTGAAACGACGGATTCTCAAAATGCATTATTATTCTTAGGATCCCGTAAACGTTGTAATAATAACATTGTTAAGTGCCATATTATCTCTAAAACATTTTTATTTAAATTTAATAATAATTGAGTTTTGCGACGTATACGAGGTGTGACAATAAAATAACGAGACTTTCTAAATATAACCTAAACTATTAACGTTATCTATAAAACGATTATTGAAATATGATTAGAAAACACTTATCTAAAAGTACTATAAACACTGATGGCATCGATTCATTTTCTTATACGTTAGTAGCCTTGTTATTAGTGCGAGTTCGACTATACTGCCGAAAAATGTTAGATACAATAAAATCGAACAACATGTGTTAACATTAAATTTCTTGTTAAATTAAAAAAAACTGCCGAAGAATCGTTTCGTATGTTATGTGAAGTTTATGGTGAAGAATGTTTATCTCTTGATAAACGAGCTCTTGCTCGTGTTTTTGATTGGCACAAACGGTTTTGTAGTGGAAGGGAGGACGTCGAAGACGACGATCGTTCTGGACGTCCTACCACGTCTTCAACAAACGAAAACGATGAAAAAATCGATAAAATTAATTAATCAATATTATTATAAAGAGGTATTAATTAAATTAAGAGAACGTGTCAGAAAGAAGCGACCAGATCTATGGAAAAATGGCTGGGTTCTTCACCAAGACAATGCTCCAGCTCACAGTGCATTTTCAATTCAACGGTTTTTAACTGAAAAAAAAATTTCTGTACTTCAACATCCCCCGTACTCGCCAGACCTTGCTCCTTGTGACTTCTTCTTATTTCCTTCTTATTTCTTTTCCCATTTTCAAACAGTTGATGACGTAAAAATGAAAACGGCAGAACTTCTAAAAGGGCTGAATGAAAGCAATTGGCAACACTGTTTTCAAGAATGGCAGCGACGTATGCAACAGTGTATTGATGCTGAGGGAAGGTACTTTCAAGGTGATAATCATTAAATTATAACATTTTTAAAATAAACAACTTTTATTCAAAAAGTCTCGTTATTTTATTGTCATACCTCGTATATGTTAACGATAAAAATACACGTTGAAATATTTATTTAATATTTATGGTCTCGGAGGAGAGCTCGTTAAGCTAGAGAAGACGAGATAGGGCTACGTAAAACCGTTTTTCGTTGACTTTTCCGTATTACAAAAAAAAAAAAAAATAAAAATACCAATAACGAATTTGTGGCCGCGTAGTAGTAATTTTTATGTCTACAGTTTATAGATCCGACGGTCGTACGAATTTAATTTTGACGCGAATTTAATTATTAATATCGTCCCTGGAGTACGCTGATGAAACATTTGTTGTCCGACGACAATATAATATATTGAAAATACACACTAACACGTTGATTGTCGCCAACGATTTGTTCGTACGATACGATTATTATTAAACGCATTCATCGGCGCAAAGCCATTTTTAACGGTTCCGATTTAACCGTGACGAGCCACAACGCGGTTTTGTAACCGTATGTATACCTATAGATTGTACCCGTGGGCCAACGATCTATGGGAACCACGTAGTAGTATATTGTGAGGCCGAGTGTAAAATAGATACCTAATAATAATAATAATAATAATAATATATCGATCGACGGACCGGAGTACGACTTAATAGAGTGGAAAATTATTAAAATATATTTATTATTATTATTATTATTATTATTATAAACGAGACGCGTTTCATTTAATATCGTATTTCTTCCGTGGGTTTTTTTTTGTTGATTCTGAGCGGACCGACGGGGTCTTGGTAGTTGATAAAAATGATGTTTATTTACACTTGTATATCCCGTTTCTCTGAGCATATTTCGTCTGGATAGTACTTTGGAGAGGTCATTTTTCGATGTACCTATTAGTTTATTGACGAGGCAGAAAAAAACTACCAAACAAAAGAAACGGCGAAAAACACGATTTCGTCAAACTCGAGTTTTATTATTTATGTTGATTCCCCGGGTTACCTTTGGTAACAATAAAAAAAAACACGTCTTTTAATATTTCGCTCAGAACCGTTTTTCGTTTGCGATTTATCGTTTGGATATAAATTAAATTCCTATCTGTTTACTATTACATTCCCGTAATTTTTTTTATTGTTTTATGTTTGAATTTTTCTCTGCGTGTGTTTTTAATATATTATCTTGATCGAACCTTTTCCCGTATTGATACTTGTTGTTAGGTCAGGTTAGCGAGAACGGTTTGTTAGCAAAATTTAGGGAAGCCAGTTGGATTTTAACGTTACCGTCGTATACGGTACCTACGTATACGTACGTGTCCCTTATCTTTCGGCACCGATATTTCCGGAGCGTTTGACGGGGGGGAACGAGGTTAAATTATATAAGACACCCTCGGTGTTTACCGTCACGCAGCAATTAGGCGAAAATCGAAAAGTTTGAAAAAAAAATAAATATATTTTTTTTGATGAATCACCGGTCGCGCGACGGGCATATTATAAGGCGAAACGGAGTGCGAAAAACAAAAAAAAAAAAAAAATAATAATAATAACTGATCGATTGGTTGACAGCGTATTAAATGTGTTTTTTTTTTTTTTTTTCCATTCGCCCTCTGCCGGGTCGAAAGCTCACCCCTAAGCAAGGGACGGACGTCTTGCACACACGAGCGACGTGGGGATTTCGCCCGTCGGCCTTTTAAAAATCCTGTCAGGGGCCCATCTACTTGTTTGCTCTTGACGACCTACGTCGGCCGGGCGGGTAGGGCGGGCGGCGCGAGATATGACGTAGGTTTGAATTTTTGTCTTTCCGACCGGAAGTCGTTTATCTCGCCGTGCGCGCACACGTCCAGAACAATCGGCATTGCTCCGCCATTCGTTGTTGTTGTTGTTGTTGTTGTTATTTTATCGCTATTTTCGCCCCATTCGTAGCCGGCAAATATCGCGGTTTTCGCACCGACCTCGTTCACACCAATTATTTACTCTCTCATTTATTTCTCATTATTATCAATTCTCGGTTCAACTACGCTCCGTCCGATCACTACGCCGGCGGTTAATACGAATTGCGTCCACGATCCTGTCCTACGATCTATTGTCCACAATCCGGCCCGTTCTGTCCGTCAACGTTCTCCGCTGTTATCGATTTCAACAGACCTCCGTGTCTGATTATACCGCCAATCCACTGATATCGGTTTGTTACCAAACGAAAAGTTTGGTTATAGATTGGTTCATATATTGTACACAATAGTGTTCATCTTTCCGACACACAATATTTAGCACATTTGCTTCATTTGCTATTTTCTCAATCCGGCTTCACGTTATTCTCCAGTACGGCATTTCTAGGGCCTCTTATTTCTCCTTTGCTTTGTTCTTCCATTGATATCGTCCAAGTTTCACTTCATACGCGTACGTCTTCAATGATTACACTAATATCGGATTATCCTTTTGCTGTTAAAAGCCGCGTTTTACGCATTTTATAATACGTTTTATTATCTTTTTCATCATTGCTGATGATCAATAACGAGTGATTATTTAATATTCGTTTAGACAATCGTCCGTAGAAAACTGTTTCGAACGTTTTGTGTATGTTTTGTGTAGTAAATTTAAACACAGACATCGTTTTCGTACTTTATTTTTATACAGTAGCAGACGATTTCAATAATTTTACATTTGTTATATTTTTAAATATTTACATTTAAATTGTATTTCATTGTACAAACAACCGAATAACGAGTATTGATAATTTTACAATTATGTTACGTTTAGTGTTTGAGTTTATAAGTAAAATGTTCACAATTTAATAATAAAGCTTAGACGTCTCTGCGACGAGTAAAAATTAATCTGTCGGTTTTAAGATTTTATAATGAGATTTTTATTTATTTAAATATGAAAATAATATTATATTAAGAAATCGTGCTGCAGAATTTACCAAACCGCTAGAATGAATAATTTATTAGATTATCTATATACACGGAGATGACGAAATATGAGACTTGAATTCTAATAAGAAATTTATCGGAATTATAATTATTTCTATAAAGCTTATATTATTATTATTATTATTATTATCATCACTAGTACCTCGGCATAAACCACAAATCGTTACTCGTGTAATATAATATATTACGTTAGGTATGTAAAACTTTAAAGCGATTATTTCATTTACTTTTTTGATAATTTGAAATATGCCACGTTTACGTTTTTTGTGTAGTATAAAAATATCTTAAAAAACTGTGTAATAAATATATCATGTTTCTGTTATTTTAAATCATATTTTTAAAAATAATCAAACATTATTTATCAAATTTTTTTTTTTGTGAATATTCAAATAAATAATAATACGGAAAACGTACATTATTGACCGGAGTAAATAAGATACTACTTTTTATCGGCACGAAGTATATCCCACGCTTGAAAAAATGAATAATAAAAAGGGGTGAGGTAATACTATTAAATTGAAACGATTAGTTATGGAACTCTGAATTTTTCAAACATTACTCATAATACACTTTTCGAAAGCGCCGCGTGTCTTTTAGATTATTCGAAAATGAAAAACAAAATAATTATTATGACGTTAGAATGTTTAATTTGTTTTATATATATATATATATATATATATTATAATATGTGTAAGTGCGGGTAGTAACATTTGTATTATTTTTTTTAATTTTATTTTTGAAACGCAATAAAAATTAATTTTTCTCCCATTAATAAAAAAAAAACCCCCCGAACATAAATTATTATTATTATCGTTATGACATCACCGACCGACCGACCGGCCCTGATGTTAACCAATTGTTGTATTTTTTGTGGATTCCGGACATGAAGCCAATTGCAGATCAATACCGAAGTCGTACAAGATACGCACCAGTGTGTTTAGTCATGTAAGCACAGCTGGGCGAATAAAATAAATGCACTGCAAAGCACACCCGGGAAGATAAGTAATTGTATTATTTCGACGGTTTGTAATTGTGCGTTTACATGAATTTAACGAAATCATTCCTACCGGTCCTCTGTACAGTATGTAATGTTATTACAGCTATTGCGCCTCTCGTTTAAATGGCGACGGCGAATTGAAAATATATTTTGAAAATCTAAGAGAATACAATAAACACAATTAATTCAATTGTCGTTCGAATTCAATGGTAAACCGACCCCAAAATACTATACGCTCAAAGGGGAATCCGTCCCTTTTCGGTTTTTCGAGGGATCACTGTTGCCATTATACGTACGGTTATAGTATAACGTCCTTTAACCCGTAACATTTTAATCAACTTTGAAAATTAACGGTGCGTGTATAAGGTCTAATCATGAATAATATTAAAATATACCGAAATGGTGGCCTCGTATTTACATCCATTCATTAGGCAACATCAACAATTCGTACTTTGATTGACTTTAAGGCGGCACGTATGTTCGTATAACGCAGCCAGACGACACATAGACTCGTGTTTAAAAAAATTTTAAATTAAATATTGTCAATTTTGTTAATAATACAAAAAAAAAAAAAAAAAAAATAAAAAATTACCGACTATTATATTGAAAAAAAAAAAAATAAACAACATTGAAATATTGAACCGGGCTGTAAAATGATTTCTTTCGATGTTAAAAATACATACACTTCCGGTCTTAATCACGGGCGTTAAGATGTTTGAAAAATAATAATCTCGTTTATATTGATAAGAAAAATTGCAACTTTAAAACTAGACACGAAGATTAAATCTCTGAAAGAAAACGTCTACTAATTTTAATTATTCTAGGCGTGTTTTAGCAAATAATCATAGACATGATTTTGATAAAAATAACGACTTAGAGATTTTGAAAAGTTGGTAGTATTTTCTAATGTATTTTACATTTTGTTTTTGTATTTAATCGCATTTTATTTTTGCGCCTTTGTTTTTGCATCTGATGATTATTATTTAAATCGTAACCAGTCGTCAACACACACATACACAATCAATTATAAACTCCAGATTAAGTTTTTTTCTTAGTTTGTATTTTTTCGGAACTAAAGATATTTGATATTTATTTTATTTAAAACAACCGAGTTTGTGTGTACATATAAGTATGTTTTATAAATTATAAATTAGAAAATCATCGAGACTTTGTCATATTATACCCTAACAGAAATTTACAAATATTTATAAATGATTTATAGTATGATTTGCCAGCTAGTCGTGCTTATGCGGATTTGGTTTTCTTTAGTCGAATTTGCATTATTACAAATGTAGTATTGCTTGTTACACGAGCAGATGCCCAGCTTCTATCAGATAGTCGGAAGTGCACGTAGAAATTTAGTGGAATTATTGGTTTAAATTTTCGTTGGTCTTTTTCTGTATCTTGGTGATTGGCGAGTTCGATTTGCTATGTCTCGGCGATACACAAAAGGTGAATTCGTGCTTTTAGCGAGTGCTTTAATGTGGTGAGATGGTGAGAATTTTTGGTCGATAATCGGATTGGTGATCGGTTGCAACGAACCAGTTCATCACTGTCTGCGATTTGACGAGCAGCGGACTATTTTAAAGCGTACAAGTGCGTTTAGTCAGTAATTGGCAGCTGAAATATCGGACGGGGCCGTCCTAGCCACGCGCGGAAAAGTGCGACAAAATCGAAATTCGTTTTATTTTACGTCGTGCGTACGTCCGATTTTGTATTAGGCGCACATCACGGATCCTTGACATTGCGTTCAACGTGCAATTGTTAATTCCGAATTCGTTTCCGATATATTTTATATCGTACACAGACGGACGGTATCCTCGACGCGTACGTAAAACCGAATATATGTATTTTATGTTAAAAATCGTACTTTCGGAAATGTATAAAATACTTCTTGTGTCTTGTGCAGGCGTACACATTTTTATTTAGGTATTTTTTTTTTTTTTTTCCATCCTTATATAAGACCACGTTAAATGTATAATATGTTTTAATCGTTACTGTAATTTGTACCGCTAATTAAGTACTAACTATAATAATATTACTATTATAACGAAATTACCGTGTTTAACCAACGTCTCGGCCGGTGTTTATTGAATAATTGCTTTAATTCGCCGTCCTGGAAGCGCAGATGTTGTTATGACGTCACGCGTCTGTGGCGTTTATAAATACAAATATTTAATGCGTTTACCTTTATATTCAACTTCTGTATTTTATTGGTTTACGTCGACGGTACACAAAATTACACAAATCGACCGTATTAAATGGGGGGGGGGTTTTTTTTTTTTTTTTTTTAAGTATCAGACAAATACGTACGCTTTACGTGCACCGATTTGTTAATTTGATAATATATTTTATATTGGAGGACACCGTAAGAAAGAAGACTACGGGGGCAATACTGCCCTACGAAATTCAATAGGGAAAAGACCTTTTTTTTTTTGGAAAAACCGTGGATGAGATGAAAAATCGTAGGTAAGGGGGGGGGATAGATTTTGCCGATGGATGGAAATACAGCTGAAGGGTTGCGCTGCGAGACGGGATCGTTCTAAAATAGAAGCCGCACGAATTCAAATAATAATCGTAAAAATATTTTATTTTCTCTTTTATATTAAACGAAGACTGTGTTTGGGTTAAGCAATAAACACGAAGACGTTAAACGTGTTTTTTTCTCGTGCGTATACGATCAAATATCGCTTTTTTTTTTTTCACTTGGTTATTATTTACATAAATAAACCGACATCTACAATATAATATTATTGATGCGTTCGAAAATTCGTGGGCTTGAAAACATTCTCGGGGTTCGTTAAACACGCCATTGTTCTTACTACGAGGAAAAACATGATATGTGTGGCGGAGAAGTTTCGCCTAGAGATGCGCGCGAACGTCAACGCTAAGAAAACCACACTAGGATAGACTACGGATATTATTTTTTTTTTTCGGTATTTTTTTACTCCGTACACAACGCGATATTTTAAGGAGGTCTCGCGGTGCGGCGTGACACCAAACACGAGAACAATCTACGGACTGAAACCGCAGCAACAAGCAGGAGGAATTTTCAAAAGCGGTGAAATCGCGTGCACGGGGCTGAGAACGCAATCCGACCCGGTGCACAAGACGTGCCGGCAAACGGGATCGGGTTATACCGCGGCGGGGGCGGTAAAGTGACACCGCGAGGGGTAGAGTGCCCGTTCTGTATACGGACCATTACTGGGGTTCGTATATATATATATATATATATATATATATATATATATACGAAAATATCGAGTGGGTTTTACAGTATATTGTGGCCACGTGTAGGCACTAAAAATGTTTTTCTTTTGCTTCCGCGTTCGTTCTTTATTTTATATATTGCATATGTGTGTATATTCGCCCGGCCGACAACCGGAAATCGCGTCCCTCGAGCGTACAAAATCCGATCACTGCGGCCAGTGTGTAGTATACAGGAAAAAAAAAAAAAAAAAAAGAACAAAATACGGAAGTGGCGGTCATTTCTGCCAGTGCCCGCCCGGCAACGAGGTAAACGGAACAGAAACACTGAAATTCTGATAAATCGGACGTCGCCAACCGGAAACTATTCGATTTGATGATTTTACACCGGTTTTGTATTAAGGCCCGGTGCGCATTACTGCTCCAGAATGGATATTAGTTTACAAAAAAAAATCGGTCGAAACCCGAAGAATTTTCATATTATCGTTTAATAAATAATAATCCGGACGTTTCGTCGCTATTAATTTTACCATTAGTTAAAGTAGAAGTTTTTTTTTTTTTTTTTTTTTTCCCCCCAGAAACTTTATAAAATATATTTTCTAAAGCGTCGTAAATGTTTCCGAATCAAGCGGTTCTCGAAAGTCGTATATTCGAAATTTCCGCGACCGTTAATTTATCTTCTCTATGGATGTACTTTTTTATTTTTTATTATTATTTTCGTTTTTCCATTGAACACGTACAATAATACAATTCAAACACTACATAGCCGTCGTGTCCCAGAACAATTCAATTACGGTTTAATACTACGCGCGCGAGAAACGGCGGTTCATCTACATAAATATTAGTTTATATATATAAAAAAAAAAGAATGTTTTAGTCGACAAGATCGATTTTGGTTCGGTGTTATTAAATCGGTTGTTCCCATAAAATACATAAAACACCGTGTCTCGCGTTACCCGTACATTTCAATATTGTCCGGGCGGCTTTATTTACAAAACGACGCGTTCTTTTTGAATATAATTTCAAATTAACAATAAATATTGATTTTACGTATGGACATATTAATTTTCAAACGTTTCAAACCAAATTCGTTTTTAATCGCGTTTGAAACATTCAAATTAACGAAAATCAATTTTAATTTATTTTAATCATTCAATACGCGATTTGTCGCGTTACCGGGGTACGATATCGTACGTTTATCGTGTTTAAAGAAACACCGCGGCAGAGCGGTTCAATTATCCCCGTCCGTTAAATCGCCTCTGTAAACGGAATTTTCGAAATATTTATCAATTTATTACCACGCCGGTAGTAGTACACTGTTCGCCGGATTATCCAAAACTCGCGGGGAGTATATGGGGGCCAGTACTCTTTTACGGGCTCGGGGTCGGTTTAAGCGTTTAAGCTTTTAGCGGGATTGTTTTCTCGCCCCCCTGGTAATATATATAACTTATATTGTTAATCTAATAACATAATCCTCTGCGTGCGTTTTTACGAACCCGCGATGACAACTGCACCACACTGTTACGGCGATGGACCATATATATATATATATATATATATATATATATATATATATATATATTACGCTTTAAATTCGACCATGTGGATATATATCATTTTTTTGATTTTTTTTCCTCCGTAATTTTTTTATTCGATTAATATGCTTTTTAGCGGATTTGTACGCGAATTGTGCTACACGGGAGTCACGACGACGACGACGGAAATGGCCATAACCTAACTCCTCTCCTCTCCGTGTAATGTTTTCGTTTAATTTACAATGATGCATTTTTATTGTTGAATAAACGAATTAACAATCCGAATACAATTGTAATCGTTTTACATTTGTAAAATATCAGGATGAATTGAATTGGTATTGCGCAATTCGATAATAACGGCACTTACGATATTGTGCGATAATCGAAAATTTAAATATAATATTTATTTTTAATTTAATTCTCGTATGCGCATAAATATCACGATTATTATTTTTATTTTTTTTTTTTTTGTTAAGTCAAACAAAACCGTCGCTTTTGCACCGTAGGATCACGCGATATATACGAATAGTTTTACTGTTCCGGAACTAACGATTTCAACTGTAATCTAAAATAGTTTGTAATTTTTCTTCATAAAAATCTTCCCTTCGCGCCCATATGGCCCGGTGCTGAGCGACTAATATTTCTTTAAGCGTGTCGTAAAAAAAAAAAAAATAGATCTTTTGATATTGAATTCTCGCGCTTCGTACGTAATAATGTCACCGCGATTTCGGTATCTTGGTACAGAAGGTATTTTCTCGTATATTCGGCGCAGCTCCGATATTCATAAAAAAAAAAAAAAAAATCTAGCGCAGCGAACAAATACGTACGCCGTATTACACTTGCCCTTACCCGTGTATACTTCCTTGCTTACTTCGTTGCTTACTTACTTCGCTTACTCCGCTACCCATAAACGTAATTATGTTTGTACAAAACCGAATGACGGCGGTCGCTTTTGTGCACGTCGGACGTCACCGCGGGGCATCGGATTCTTATATAATATCGCCGGGGACGCGTCTCGAACAAATATATATATATATCGTTGGCGTTGTTATCGTTCACGTCTCTATACGTATACTCTGGAACAAAAAAAAAAAAAAAAAAAAAACCGTGCGGTTGTGTTTTAATAACGATTTACTCTTGTGTAACATGACTCGCGTACGAAATATCGATCGCGGCCTTTCGCCCGAGCGCGTACCGGCCCGCCGATACCCTGACCGTGATAACTAGGACCCGCAAAAATAGACTACGCGATTTCGTATCGTACATAAAATATGCAAACAAAAAAAAAAAAAAAAAACGATTATTACAAAGCATAACTATACGGCGTACGATTTTTATTCCGAATAAATGTATAAAAAATGTTTATTAAACGAATCAGAATAACACTATTATTTTTTTTATTTTACGAACTATGATTTATGATATCGCGTTTGAAAAGTATTACCGATATTATTTCTATTAAATTGTTTGCGTGAGACGAGCACAACCGGCACGGTGTAATAAAAATCGATTCGAATATGTTTTTTTCGAAAACTCCTACGATTATCTATCTCGAATTATACTTTTGGGTTTGGAAACACCTTATCATTGGTTTTTATGCCCGAGTTTCACGGTCGCATAGGAAATACCGGGTTTTAAATACCCCCGTTTAATGGACAGTGTAAAACATGCACCATTTATGCGGAAATATCCAGAAATACGCAATTTATATGCATTTTCATTCAAATATGAGAAAAAGAAAAAAAACCAACCCTAGAACTTACCTATCAAAATCGATCTGGGCGAATTGTAGTAGAATGTGTGCATTTGCATATAAATCCGTGCTTAAGCGATAACATTACCCCCTTCACATCCAAAAAAAAAAACGGGGGGGGGGGCAAACGGGGGTATTATTTGAATTGGTGTCGACGTACGCCGTTCATTAATGGCTCCGAATTTATACGGCCCGGAGGGAAAATGCCTCCGGCACTCGCCCTACGCGTAGTTTTCCACATTTCCCCCGGTCTGCGGGTTCAGATAAAAATCCCGTCGACTAAGGTTTTAGGTTTACACTGTGTTTTTCGGTGGTCGGCCGGCCGCGTTTGGTCTCCGGTACCGAACGGCAGTGGGATTGTGTTGCGTTTCCGAGCCGGTATAACAACCGGTGCGGTCGGACCTCGTCTCGGCCGACGTCATTGTATGTCAATCGAATTAGTTAATTAACGGCGGTCGTCGTCGTGTGTGTGTTTCGAATAAAACGCGTTCCACCGTGTGTCCTCGTGTGTACAATTCAAAAGACAAACTAGAAAACCAAACGTAACCCGGCCGCGGTTATTGTCCGTAATCGGATAGTCCGCGTTGAATACCTACCGACCGACCACAAACTGCGCGCGGCACAAACTTTACGCGTAATAATTCGCATTAAAATAATTTATCGTTCCACTTAACGGGGGCGACGTCTCCGTTCGGCGTGTGTGTCGCTCCCGCCCCCGGAGGACGTTAAACGTACACGTAAAACATTTGACATATTTTTCAACTTCGGATACACCGGGTAATACAACGCCCGCGGGAATATAAAAATCGGGGTCTTTTTTTAAAAAAAAAAAAATTTAATTTTCGTTTGTATATCGGATATGGTAACCAGAGGTGATGTTCACCGAACTCTCAATCTTCCGTTAAAATATATACCGCTGAAAACGGTCGTTTTTTTTTTTTTTTTTTTTTTTTCTTGTAGTTGCGATGGGTGTTGATTTTTTAGTGATGCGCTTTGCGACGCCCGATTCTATCTCGAGTATAATTTTTTTCGGCGGACAAGAGCGGGAGAATGTAATAAAAAACGTCCACTCGGGTGTCGGTTATTGTTTCATTGGACGAGCCACTCTCGGCGGATGTATGGAATTCGAAAGAAATGATAAATCGCTTATTTCAATGAAACGATTCCGAGCGGAACTCCATTGTTACACATGAAGGACTGTTATTGTCGATTTCGTATCGAGTATGTTTACCACTGTATTCATTTAGGATAAATTATCACGTACGATTTCGTTAAATTAGACAATTTCCATTTGTAATCCGTGTTATTATATTGAATCGCAGTTATATTTCGGCGTAACACTGGTAGTTACAAAAAAAAAAAAAAAAAAAATATTTTAATTATTTTTAATGGAATATATTACGTATCGAAATATATTATGTGTCGAACAATTTTAAAAGGCTAGAAAAATAAATAGCGTGAATACCGATTTTGGAGATATTTTTGAACATATGTAGAATAATGTATATTAAACATTAATAAAAAATATAAATTCCCACTTTAAAAACCCGAAACCTTGAAAATCTCTAGAATAATTATTTATTCCGGAATTACAAAGAAATTATAAAACTCGAGTGTGACGAAATCGTCTTTTTTTTTTTTTTTGGTAGTCTTTTCTGCCACGTTAAAAAACTAATAGGTATATCGAAAAATGACCTTTATAAAGTACCAACTAGACAAAATTGTCTACCGGAAATAGCATAATAGGAGTGTATAAATTGGATAAAGTCTTCCGGCAGAAAGTGTTAAATAATAAAAACAAAAAAAATTAACAACATTGTAAAACCACAAGACTCCTCGCACCGATCAGAATCTAAAACAAAAATTATTATTATATGTCGAGTAGGACGCTGACATTAAAATTAAAATTCGTTAGATCTGTAAAGAAAAATTCAACATTTTTTCATTATTTGTATTTCTGGTTAAGCTACTATGTATTGTTTTCGGAGACGGTTAATGTCCCGTTGTACGCTCTAGCAACTAAACGAGAACGAATTTTTTTAGTTCTGTTTTTCGGAAATCGAAACCATTCACACCACCGAAGCTCGGCCGGAGTTCGAAGACGAGTGCTAACGGTCCTCGGGGGATGAACAGTTAAAATATTATAATATAACGATCATTGCGTTTTTGTGGTATTTTTGACAATTTTTTTTGTTTTATTATTCGTTTAAAAATCGATCCGTTGCTAATACATTACTGCGGGCCATCGCTAGTAATAACATATCTGGGCATATCAAATTATTTATTTATTTATTTATTTATTTATCGATTCGTTCCCGGGCACCAATATTATATTTCGTGTATAAGCAAGCGCCATACACTTATTCATACATATTTTATTATTTGCACCAGTTGAACGTACGATTTCTTTTGTCGTTCTACACGGTTTTATTGTTAATATATATCATTACTGAATTTAGCGTCTTAAGGACCGTTTTTTTTTTTTTTATTCGACGGTTCGTGCGTTCTCGTTATTGCGATGTATTATTGGAAAAAACGATTCCGACGAGAGCTCCCGGGGTGGAATATTTCCGAAGCTAACTCACTCGAATACTCTCGATACGTATTTGATTACTATTGTTATTATAATTCAATTAAATTTTTTTTTTTTTCCCCCGTTATTATGTCGAGAATAATATCGAAAATTAACCTTTTCAACGTAGATACATTCCGTTTTCAATTATCTTCCTATATAACGTATATAAAAAAAAAAAAGTTGCCGGATAAAACTTTTTAATTTTACCATAGTTTGAAAAGTGTTTTTACAGCCAAAAAAAAAAAAAAAAAAAAAACACTACACTACTGCAAAAGTAATAACTTATTCCCCCTTATCATCCTTTAATGTTGTACTATTTTAAACGATTTTTGTTTTCAAATGCAAATAAAAATTGGTAGAGGTACCGGATCTAATAATTTATATATATATATATATAAAAAAAAAAAAATTGAATTATTATTTATTGTATTTAATTAAAATGCGTATTTATTTCGATATTGAAGTGTTATCAATATCATAACTCATTAATGACATCAGATAATATTATCATTATTAATATAAATACTTAATCCAAATTAATGATTATTATTAATGTTACTTATTGTCATAAGTAACGACACGGAATGTCACCGAGTAGAACGAGTTGGAGTTTTACAAAAAAATAGTGTTGGCATTTCATTAACTTAGACCTAGACCTAGACCTAAAGGACCGTTTTTAAATTCTTCAGTTATATAACTATAGAAAATTTAAAAAAAGAAAATTCGATAAATCATATAGCGTGTAGATTTCTACACTGATTTCTGCCTAGTTTGAACGAAAATTGCAATTGTGAGCTGAGCATTACTGCGCATTTCGTTCTAAACGTATCGTATCGTATTCATGTCGATATTTAAAAAACGAATTTATTCCACCTGGGCTGACACTTTTTGTTTTTGTTTTAATTAGACTGTTATCTTTATATTAGACATTTTATTCGATTTGTGATATTAGCGACGTTCGAAAAATGTTATTAATCATTTTCCGAAGATTATACTTTCACCTTACGAATATATTAAAATATTAATTTCACCATTTGCTATTATTGTTTATTAGTAAGTAAAAAAAAAATTGTTTCTATGCGCGTATTTATCGATTTGGTTAAAAACTAATACTATTCGTACGCGTCGAATCTAAACTTAATAATAAAATATATTGGGATATGATAAAAACAATTTTTTGTTTTTAAATATACCAAAGAGTCAATAAATAATTGGTTTAAACAAAGAAGTTTTATTGGATTTTACCTTTTATTTCGGTACATACAAAAAGTATATGTATTTATAAATTAATTTGAATGAACCTCTCTAAGTGGTTTTATATACTTACGTATATAGTATTGGGCTTTACAAAATAAAAATTAATGAAAAAACTTTTTTGGGCCACAGTTACTATTTGCAGCGGA
This sequence comes from Tuberolachnus salignus, assembly GCA_956483605.1. NCBI lineage: Eukaryota > Metazoa > Arthropoda > Insecta > Hemiptera > Aphididae > Tuberolachnus > Tuberolachnus salignus. The sequence continues at coordinate 26,975,986 of OY101430.1, read as the reverse complement.
ATTACATCTTTAATCTAGAAATAACTTTTTTTTCTTCTTTTTTTTTTTTACCTATTTTACGGGTAAAATAATAATTTGCAAGGTAATTGTTTTTTTTTTTTTTTCGATTTTGTTAACGTTCTGGCCTGTACAATTACACATTATTGAATTGAACAATTCGAGTAATATAAATATTATACACTAAAAATAATATTATTATAGGCCGACTGCAGCGTCTGAGACCGTTGACGATTGTTATTATAGGGGATCCGTTTTAATCGCCAGTGATAATATTACTCGTATTTATAAAACTATTCATTAAACTCCAATTAAAATTGAAGTCAAACTCGAGAGAAAAAAAAAAAAAATAATAAAAACAACTCCAATAAAACATTATACGCATTACGCGGCATAAAACAACGACAGTTAAATTATAATAATATCAGACGTACGATTTTTGTATTTACCGTACAATGAATTGGGTATATATTTGCCGTTATGTCAGTCAGAAAATACGAATATTAAAAAAAAAAAAAAAATACTATCGATTAAGCGGCGTACGAATAAAACGGCGGAACAGCTTTTTTTCGCCGCTTCGGATATTTTTCGTCGGTATAAAATTAAAAATAAAATACTAATATCGTATTACATAATAATAATATTAATAATATGGTAGTCGACCTATATTAATAAAAATCTCCGACCAATAAATAATAATCATTTTTCAAACTGTACAGATAACGTTCCAAGGATAATATTCGTAATTGTCAGGTGCCGTAGCTTTGCGGCAGAAAAGTTAAAAATATCTATGAAGGAGGGCATTGAATAATTTTAATATTATAATAATATTTGTTGTCGGTGTTTCAAACGTGTATTTTTAAATACATTAAATCTTTAAAGTACATTTTTTTTTAAAATAACGAAATTGTTCGACAATATAATACAAATTACTATCAAATCTTTGGATAAGATATTACTGAAATTGTTCTAATAGTTTTATAGTTATAGTAGATAAATAATAATATATATTTATAATATAATAATCGCATACGTTGTTTTTTATTTTTTTTTTAACACGAGTAGAAAACTATAATTATTACCAGTGTTGTACGAATTTTTGAGATAACTGCTCCAATAATTATCTATCGATGAAGACAAAACATGTATACAGCATTTCAACTATTTACAATCTAGATTCTAGATGAAGATAAATAATAATCAGCGTTTTTTTATCCATAGCAAAAACAGAATAAAATGTCCATTACCTATCACGACACTAATCGCTAAAAGTGTAAATTCAAGTGGTTCTCGAACTGCATTCTAGATAGGTTGAAATAGATTTAGGCCGAAAACGAAAATGAAAAAAATATTGGAGAAAACGATTGTTAAACGTTTAATTTTATCAGAGTTGGTTTTATATCAGGTATATGGACTAGATATGGACTATGTATCTATTTTATTTTTGTTCTTTCCAATATTATTACCAACGAGTGATTTTTTTTTAATTTTAAATTTAAATTAAAATATTTGTAAATATCAAATAATTACTAAATAGTTACCATTTTCAATAATATTTATAAAAACCTCTAAACACTGAAAAATCAATCTACAAAAGTAAATATCTGATATTATTGTTAGTTTTAACCGTATACATCGTAAATTGTGCATGCCTAGAGTAGCTATGTTAATAAATAATATACATTAAAATATGTTTAATATTTATTCTGAATAATAATTTATATTTTATAGTTGTACAGTAATTAAACAAAAATTTAACTAGTTCTTCGATTCAGAGCGGACCGAGGGGTTTTGCGGTTTTACAATGATGTTTATATTATATTTTTTTTTTTTTCTGTAAACACTTTTCCAGCCAGAACACATTTGTTGACAAGATTTTTTGTGAACATTTCAAATCTCTAGAACGATTTTTTTCGGAGTCGCAGAGAAATTATAATACTCGAGTTCGACAAATTAGTGTTTTTGCCATTGTTCCGTCGTCATTTTTTGGTAGTTTTTTCTGCCGTGTCAAAAATACTAATATGCATATTGAAAAATGACCGCACTAAAGTACCAACTAAACAAAATTTGCTACCTAGGTCGGATAATGTGTATTCCGGTAGAAAAAGTGTTTACAGAATAAAAAATGAAAAAAAAAAAAAACCACATCATTCTAAAACTATAAAACTCCTCGCACCGATCAGAATCTAAAACAAAAACAATAATTATATGTCGAGTAGAGGGTAATTAATATCAAAACAAAAATTCGTCAAAACTGTGAACGGAAATTCAACATTTTCATTATTTTTATGACTGGTTAAGTAGTAGCGGTTAACTATTTATTGTTTTCGGAGACGGTTAATGTCCCGTTGTACGCTCTAGCAACTAAACGAGAACGAATTTCTTAGTTCTGTTTTTTTTGGAAATCGAAACCATTCACACGACCGGAGCTTTGGCCGGAGTTCGAAGACTAGTGCAAACGGTCCTCGGGGGATGAACAGATAAAATATTATAATATAACGATCATTGCGTTTGTGTGGTATTTTTTTTTTATTATTATTATTCGTTTAACAATCGACCCGTGGCTAATACACAACTGTGGGCCACATCGCTAGTAATAATATATCTGGCATATCGAATTATTTATTTATTTATTTATCGTTTCGTTCCCGGACATCAATAATATATTTCGTGTATAAACAGGCGCCGTAGACTTATTTATGTATATTCTATAATATATAAAGTATTTACGGAAAAAAAAAAAAAAAAAAAAAAATAAACATCGTTTTTAAAACCACAATTCCTTTACTCCGCTCAGAATCCAAAATAAACATATACACGGTTTCTAACATTTTGAGTGTATTAGGTTCAATCGTTATCGTGATTTATGGGCATGTTAAGTATATTTTTTTCGAATACAATATTTTTTTCATAATCGGTTTGATGATAGTCTTAGTGCTTCTTGTCCCCCTTCTTGCTTTAGTCCTCCAAAACATAATATATATATATATATATTGATGGATAATTCGCCGGTTTATTTTTCAATAATCTATAGAATGGCGTTGAGCAAATCTCGTTGTAAAAATATTATTAATTGTTGTTAAAAATACGCAATTTATGTTTACGGTAGAAGTAATAACAATACGAACGGCTGCATGCAGTCCGTAACGTTTCTATTGCAATGCGTTTCGTATAATGTGAAACGTTGCAACGTGTAAACGACACGTTTTCCATTTTTTTTTTTTTTTTTTTTTTTTTACCCCCATCACGACCTCCCGCCCCCCTGTAGCGAGTTGTGTGTGCTGTTGACGATGTTTTTGGCGAACAAATAGAACGGAAAGCGGTTTTCGTGACTACTATTATACAACGGTGTGTGTATACATATACAAAAACACAGCGGCAAAGACAACGGGTCCTCGGCGCCGAAAAAAACGTTTGTAGTCGTCGTCCCGTACGGATGATAGAAAACTAAAATAAAAAAAAAAAAAAAAAGAAAAAAAAAATATATATTCCGTGTATACGTATAAAATATCGGATGTGCGCAAACAACGGGGGTTATTGTATCAGCTGCGGCGGGACCCACGGGCCGAAAATCTTTTGACGCCGGGAACTTGCGCTTGCTACGCGCACGCCGGTGCACACAATAATCGATTTTTTTTTTTATTCTCTCTCTACATTTCCAAGGGGTACCCCGCCAGAATAATAACGGATACGATAAACTCGCGTATATTCGGTTTTTGGTTTTGGTTTTTTTACCCTAAATGTAAACGCCGCGAACATCTTCTTTTAGGTTCACGGCCGACAGAACCGGAGGATTGGGCGATTTCAGTCGGCCGTGCTCGACATTTTACCGGTTCAGTAATATGCCGTAGCCACGTGGTCACTTGCCAATCGAAACCACGTTCTTCAATCGTTGTATTTGGCCAATTTCATAAAATTACCCGTCGCCTTCTTAAGTGTAACGTTGACATTTCTAGATTGACTTTGCAATGTACCAATGATTTTATAGGCATAAAAACATATTTTTGACTTTTTATCAGCGAGTACTGACGTGAAAATATTTAAACAAAATTTCAGCTCGTTAATGTCGTTTCATATTTAAGTAGATAATCTAAATGCATTTTCAGCCTTAAATCGTGTATCGGAAGCGAAATTTTCAGATGAAATGAATTGCGTATAGTGTTCGAATTATAATCCACACAAAGGCATCCTGCAGGGTTATTAATCCGAAGACTTTGGCGACGCGTCTGTCCTTAGCCCCCAACACCACCTTGTCACCACCAATCGCAAATAAAAATTGTAATTTACACGAAATCTCCCACTCGTTTATTCTTAAGTACGATTCGCTCGCGAGGACGGCAATGGCATTTAGCTGACCCGCGAACGAACCGCTCTCAACACAAATTTTCGTGCATTACACCGCACATGCCCTCTGGTATTTTTATTATTTTTGTCAACCTAACTGAAAACCGGTAGCGGCGATACTGTTGATGTATACTTGTCTATGTGCGATAACCAACGGCCAGAAGAACGGTAGACCTTGGTAGGCAAATTATAGTTGGAAAATGAAAAAAAAAAAAAATTTGGCATTTCGGCTCGGTGGCCCGCCGAATCGTTAAAACCCCGGCGGCCCGTCGAGCCGAGCTCAATCGCGCGACGGGCCCAGATTTTTCCGCCAGTCCGTTTTACCGAGAGATCGGAATCGTTATATTTTCACGCTCTGTATACATTTTTTCCCCCGTTCAATTTACACCATATATGGGCTTGGTGTTATAAAGTTTTTCGAGTTGGTTCTGGTTGTAGTTTATCGCAAGGCCGTCGTCGAAACCGGGGGGGCGTTGTACTTGCAGTTTCAAAGCTTTACTCGCTACCGCGTATAACGCAATAATTTATAATAACACAATAAACTATAGTAATAAATTATTTAACCATTTATAGATACATATATTTTTTCTTTGAATATTCACAACGATTAATATTGTATTGGTGGTAGGCAATGAAATATTTCGAATTAAAATATATTATGCGTCTAATTAAATAAATAAATTATTACTCGACCGTGACATAATATTTTATTGTATTATATGAATAATTGCGTTGTAGTACATGTATATTGTTTCAAGAAGCTATATATATATATAACTAAAAAAATATTATACCGAGTATAGAAAACGGTAATGTAAGTGTAATTCGGTGAACGTTTCACGTCCCGGCGATTATTTTCCATCCACCGAATTTTAACAAAAAAAAAAAAATCAATTTTAACAGAAACCCTAAAAATATTCCCGGTCGGTCGATCTTTTATTTCGTGTTTTCTCCATTGTTGGGAAAACCGCGTGGAATATAAAAAATTTAAAAGATGAAAACTCCTCCTCCGCAACGCACCAATAGGGATATTCCTACCGGCGGATACCACCTCCGGAGTTGTAGCAAATCTTCTGGTCGAAAAGTTGTTGTTCGCGGACCAATATATTCGTATCGTTTCCGCTAACAATCTACAAAAAAAAAAAAAATAAAAAAATATTAATCACTCTAAAACGGAATTCACATTAAGTTCACGTAACGGAACTTAATCTGGAGGAAAGTTCGATTACACCGTAATCTAATAATTTACTACTGGTGGAAAGGCCCGCGACATTATCATTTTTTTTTTTTTTATATATCAACTATTAACAATTTAATTCGTCTATAAATCGTTTTGTCCGTAATACTAACTAGTATAATAACAATTGATGTTACTACACGATAATTCAGTCGTATACACGGTTAAACGAAATATTTTATTATAATAATGCCTCTATACGGCTCTATTATTATTATAATTTACGATATTTTGTTATTTATTGTCAACGCGCCAAGTATATTAATAATATTATTTATATTCCTTTCCATTCTTATATTCATAGTCTGCCAAAATACACCGCGGGAAATAGTCTGAAACGAACGCGTTGAATTATTATTTCGAATTTCAGAGGCAAGTGTTTGTTGTAATATTGTTATTGCGGTGGAATATGTTTTTTTATTTTTTTTTTTTTTAGTTTCCGGGGACCAATTATTACCGAAACCAATCGAAAAGCAGTGCGATTAAAAACAATTACAAATCGTTTGGTAGATCGGAATCGATGTTAATTATTTTTAATTGAAAACGTTTTCCGATCGATTTGACAATAGGCCCACCCGGAGACGTGGATATGTTTTACTATAATGTGCGGTATTTTTTTTTTTTTTTTCCATCCGTAAACGAGTTTTCGACCAGAAGAGAAGAGAAGAAGAGTATTTAGTACTATCCGATGACAGCAACCAGGGGGCGGTTTGGGGTTGTGCCCTCCTACCCCCCTGAATGTTTTTTGAAAGTCAAATTTTAAATGACATGTTATCGGGTATAATTATGTATAACCTCCTCCCGTTCAACCCGAAAATAAATCCTACTCACGCCACTGTTCAGGGATAGTTGGTTGGCTAGTAGCGTATGGGCTCCGGTTGTAGCATTTAAAGATGTAATTTTTGAACATTCCATTTACTTTTCCTGACCATCGGGGAAAATTAAAACCGAGAATCTTACACAATACCGGGGTTTGTGGTAACGATGAATAGGTTTCATTGTTGGAATTTGTCGAAAATTCAAGACATTTTTACCGAATACTTTATTTATATAATATTATTATCATTTTCTGATAGCGGTATAATTTTTTTACATATTCCGACGTTGGGTTTTTTTTTTTTTTGGGATCGTGCGTGCGGTTTACGTTGGTCGGTAATTTACTTGGAAAATGTTCGTAAACCGTATACAACGCGTTAGTCGCGTTGGTCGTTTCTTATGGCGATATAAAAATATCGAAAATCTATAGTCCGCGCGAATTTTTATCGTTCTTGTCTTCGCGCCGTACAGTTTTTATAATATAATAATTAAGTACGGCAAATAAAAACAAACATAATTATTTTCGAGGGGTTTTCGAATGGAAAAGTTAATGCTATACTTACCGGTAATATACCAGTTTTGTATTACTTATGTATATATATATATATATATATTTTTTAAACTTATGAAAGTTTACAAAGTGTTATTATATGTAATATTGTTTGCGGGCGCAGTTTACGCGTACTCTTTTCCGCACGATTTAGGGGAAAACATTTCAAAGTGTATATTATAATCGAACGAGAACATCGTCATGTTATATATCGACGGCGATATTGTCTTAAACAAAAACTTTAAACAACAACAACAACGTATACGGTGTAGACTCTATATATATATATATATATACACACACACTATTGAACGCGCCGTGCACAAGAAGGGTAACGTTTATTGTCGTGTAATTATTATTATTACTCTCGTGTGGTGTCCTCTTGTGTCTCCGGCGGATTAGTTAATGCGGACCGTACGCCAAACCGCCGGTGACCGGTTCCCGGTGAGAATTTGCCAAACGGCCAAACGCGCTCGTCTCTCAAACCAAACAATTCGGTACCGGAATAAAATACAAATTTGTGCGGTTATTTTTGATACTTACCGGTTCTAAAGGTGGTATAACGTTTTGTTCAAATTGGATTCTGTTACAATCAAACCAATACAAGAAGTGTCCATCTTTTTCATCGATATATTTTTTCTTTTATATATCATTTTTTTTTTTTTAGTTTTTTTAACTCGAAATGATCATTCGCCTTGTAAATCCGAACGGGATTGGGGAAAATGGTCGTCCGGATTGCCCGCGACTTTAAATAGGAACATACATTTTCTTGCAATCTAAACTTAATAAATCAATTTTTATCTATAATCGAAAAACACAACGAATACAATTACTATTATTATACATACGTTATTCATTTGAAATATTGAGTAAATATGTTGGTAGGTCAATGCTATATCGATACCGCAAACAAACGTCTCAGCAACATGGCAAAACTTCGCAGTTTTCAACGTTATTTTCAGCCCATTGGACGGCTGCGTTCAACGCTTTTGTAGCTTCTTAAGAGCAGATGTTTTCGAAGGGGACACGGAGGTCAGTCGTCTTATTCCTCCTCGACATCGTCTTTGTGGTGCGCAAATTAATATCAATCGCACACGGCTGACAAACGCAATCGACGTTGTATTTAATCATATCCGAACGACGTGCTATCGTGATTGTTTAAATCACTATTATTGCGCGGGTCTATGGAAAAATATGTCTCTAAATAATATTGCGACGCGATAATTCTCAAGTCCGTTCGGATTACCGGGTTTATCGGATTAGCCCGTGTTCGGAGTAACGAGACCCCCCCCCCCGGCTGTACATTTTACCATATTATTATACGACCGTCAGCGATTTTTTTTTTTATCTACAAATAGTACAAATAATCCGGACCGAACAACGATTATGGGCTATTCCAACAGAAAATACCTACGAATAATGATATTTAGTCGTCTATATAGTTAAGAGGATTCGATACCGGTTGTGTTTCCTATCAAAATAGACCTTTATTGTGCCAATTGTACCGACTTTCATAGTAACCGGATAAGACTTCTGAAAACAGAATTCGTTCAATTCGTCATGAAGTTTACTCGAAAATTACATTCCCAAATTTTGATTGTTATTTCGTTGGTGTAGTTTTATAATTAAAAATAATAAATAAATAAATAAAAATCCTCATAAGTATGGCTCGGATTTTGTAACAAATGCTTCTTTCGATTGGAGTGTGATAAAAAGATAATTCTTATATATATATAAATTAGTTTTGAATCGTTCTGATTTCAATAAAGTAAACTTTATTTTACCTTTTATTTTTTCTCAAATTTTACATCATTTTCATGAAAATATAACATATTTCTATCTATACTTCGACTATATTGCCAGAAATCTAGTAAAATCTAGAATGCCCAGTGTGTGAATGTTGTAAAAAAGCTTATAAAAGATCAATCTCTTCAATAAAATCTCGTCTACATCGCAACTAATTTTGGATCTATACCACATGCAATTACAAAAGTAGAAACAAGTTTGTTCTAACTGTGTTAGACGCAAAACACAAGTTAGAGGAAGCTAATGGCGAAGTAGCGAAATTGATTTTGGAAAAGTTCAATCGTGTTTTTTTCAACGAATTATGGTAGATGGGTAGAACTTCAAAACACGAATAACATTCATAATGGCACTGCACTAAACATTATTGTGGAACAGTATGAATTAAATGATTTAGTTTATATGAAATATGTACCAATTTACTTCAGTTGATGTGGAAAGGTCATTTCCCTATGTATAGAAATATATTAGCACCCAATAAAATGAGTTTTAACGAAAATAGCTTGACCAAATATATAGTCCCTAAATAAATATATTCTTTTTTTAATATTTCATTTTATGTGTAATTTAAATTTATTTTTTTTGAATTAAATTTAATAAACGCTTTTTTTTTTTTTTTGCTTTTCTTGGTTACTTAAAATGCTATTTAAGGATTTATTTTGCTACAAAATCCGAGCCCTACTCATAAGCAATAGATAGCAATACTATTTGAAACTATGAAATTTTAATAAACGAAATTAGAATCGGAACGGATTTTGTTTTTAAAAACCCAACTGGAACCAGAACCGAAAAAATCATTAAGGTTCCGGTCTCTGCAAACGATTTACGCACACGACGGAAATACTATTTTTTTTTTAACGTATTGTTATATTATTACTTCTAGCGAATTGGAAATATATAAGGATTAAAGATTATAATTCCCCGTGTTTTTATATTAGGTATAACAGAAATTCCCAAGGTTATTTTACTCAAAATATATATAAAAAAATAGTGACATAACATATACTCGACATTTTTTATTTTTTTTTTTTAAATACCCATCCCAATATCGCTGTGAAATTCCGATAGTTTAGGGTGAGTTTTCTGGTCGGAATATCGCCCGTAAACCGCCGACAAAAAACAACAAAAACATATCTCGTCTCGTTGAAAATCGAAAATATCGTCGGTTATCGTACGTGTGTGATTATTTATTAATTTTTTTGAACGTCATTATTTATACGTCGATTTGCCTGTTATATTTTTTTTTTATGTGTTTTTTGATAAAAAAAAAAAAATGACTGCTGCTTCTGACCGTTTATAAAATAAGCGATGGCGGGCGGCGGCGGCGGCGTTAACAAACACTCACCGTAGGTGCCTAAATAATATATTTTTTTTCTCGGGGGGGTCATTTGATTAAAAAAAAAAAAAAAAAACACAACAACAAAAGCGGCCGTCGTCCACAACTACACTTAACCGCACATTTTTATAATATTTTATAGCGTGTTTTTTTTTTTTTTTTTATTATTATTATTCCCGCTCGCGTGCCTATTTTATTCCGTAATTACGGCCTTGTATATATAATAATAATAATAATAATAACGTCAGCGGCGGCGGCGGCGGCGGCGGTGTGTGGTGTCGGTAGTTTACGGCAGCTGTGGCCGTTTCGGTTTCGGTTTTAAGCGCCCGGCGGTCGCGTAATAAAAGGTGGCGGCAGCGGCGCCGTTGCCCGTATCACAAGACGACGGGCGATGAAGGGCGGGAAAAAAAGCAAAAAAAAAAAAAAAATGTTGTACGCGCCATTTAGGCTCTCCGGTGGATATATTACGCTATAATATACGGGGTGTGCCCTATAGTTGTTCCTGCGAGAGTTAAATGACCCGTGTACGACGGCGCGGCCGGTTTCCCCCGGTCCGTCCTGATTTGATTAAGATGAAATATAACGGCGGCTACCGCGCCGCTCCGGCTATCGCCCCCGATAAAGCCGTTGTTCTCGTCCGTAAACTCTTCGGGAAACCGTCAGTTCATATATATATATATATATATATATATATACAAGAAGAGAACAGGAGAAGAAAGTCCTCTGAACAGTATACGTAGATAATAGTAATAAATATAGGGCGTACGTACCGCGCGCGACACTGGGTTATTGTAATTGCTGCGTGTTTAAGACGACGGCCCCCGTCAGTAATATATAAAGGTAGTCCGAAAAAAACAAAAAAACGAGAGAATTTTTATTAGAAAACGCAACACACACGTCTGAATGACGAACACACCGGACTAGAAATATGCCCGTATTCCGGGCTCGGTGATACGAACCGTTTGGTCGCGATAAAAGACAATTTAGTTAAATCGTGTTTCTGGTAGGCCTCGCCGTTTACGAGAACGGCTACTGAACGAGTCCTTGAAACTTCAAGGTTGTTTGTTATTGTGTTTTTTTTTTTTTTTTTTTGCTCCCGCGGATTCGACACTCGCCAGACCCACGGGGAGTTGAAACAAATGGTATACAGAGAGGAACTCGCCGCAGCCGTGCGACTGCATTTCGGTGGCACGAACTGTTTTTAATAGACGGTAAAAAAAAAAAGAAAAAAAACAACAGAATATTTACCCGTTCCCGGTCTAGAGGACCGTCCGACGACGTTTAATGTTGTCAACACTGTGCCAAACGTATTCCAAGAAGATCACAATCGGGGATATCGCCGAGAGAACAATTGTTCTGCCAAATTCGCAAATAATTTTTTATAGAATCGCAGGCCCAGCCCGGGTATTCGTCGGATCTGGCGCCCTGTGATTTTTGGCTATTCCCACTTCGAGGTTCGAGGCTCTTCTCCGGCGAATCGCGTTCAACCGCCTCCGACGGCTTCCGGGAGATACACTCTCGGATGCGTACCGGGAGTGGGATGAGATTCTTAGTGTTAATTTTGTCCTATATAAAAACCAATCTGATTTTTATGAATTTAAGTCGTGTTCCGTTTCCAGACACTTTATATACGTATATATTATTACAGCGTATACGGCGCTCGGTGTGTCGAAACGCGATAAAAACACGACGTGTTTTTTTTTTTTATTTTTTTTTTTTTCGACCCGCTGCAGTTCGTACGTATACGACGTATGTAATATTCCTCGGCCCGTTATTACTTCTCGCCAATTTTCTCGCGTGCGCGAAAATTACACCGGCGCCCGTTTACGACCGGGGGATCGTTTACAATATTATTATTACCACAATATACACCTACCGTCGCAGCATCAGCTGATAAACCGTTCCCCTCCTTTTGGCTCTTAACCGGCGACGAGGTGATAAAATTCCGTTAATTATATATATACATACACACGAGGATATATATAATAAAGAACGCGCTCGGCGACGATAAAGTCGCGTGAAAGCTTTTGACGAATATTTACGTTGAAAAAAAAAAAAAAAAAAAAACACAATTAAAATCGCGTTAAAACTTATAGCGTAGTATCGTCGGGTCCCTGCCGCTATTCGCATGCCGTGTCCGTCATTGTGATAAAAAAAAAACCCCCGGAAATTCGCAAATAACTCGTATAAACGTTGGATTGTTCTATACGAATATACACAATGAGATTGTGTGTGTGTGTTTTACGGTTGTTTTAATTTTTAATATACGTTCGAACACGATCGAGTGGAGCCGAATAGAAATTGCACCGAAAATAAACAACAACAAAAAAACTAAAAATCGTTCGTCGTCTTAATAAATATTTTATAATAAATAATATGTATAGGACGAAGTATTATAATTAAAGAGGAGCGACGACGCCGGGCGTCGACGGAGACGGTGACTTTTATAATAATTGGTTTCGAAAAGTTTTTCAATGAAAAACGAGACGCACAGTCGGAAAACTCTACTTATCTTTTTATATATATATATATATATATTTATATAATACTTATATTTTAATGTCAAAATAAACGATAACGCGCGCGCAATACAATTTATAAATAATCTAAATAGTTAAATTAAAATCTTGTTTTACTCGTCGTTATGATTTTTAATTAAGTTCGCCATAGCGAAACTTTCTTTTTGTTGATCAACCGGCGCCCCTTTAAAATAAATTATTTCATTTTTTTTTTGGTTTCATCTTCTCCGTTAGTAATCGTCTCGGTTTATAAATTAATCATTTAGAATTAACGTGTGACGATACCGTGTATAATGAAAAACTGTCGAGAAATTATTAAAACGAATAAAATATAAATGCCATTTTTTTTATACCCGTATACATAAAAAAAAAAAAAATCCAGCAACATTTCAATAATCGATATTCGTAATTATTTCGATGTGTTCGTGGCTACTATATCGTTTACCTGCCTGTCTATGTGGCGTAAGACGGTAAATTAAAAAAAAAAACAAAAACCAAAATCATCTCGACAAAGACTAGAGAGATAATTATCTTTCGACGATAATAAAACATGCATAAACACTTTGATCCTCTCTAGATAAAGACATTCGAACGCACAACTAGCAACGTTTCGTTGTAATAATAATAGAAGATCATTTTTTATGGTTCATTACCGACCATATATAACTGAGTACAATAAAATTAGTACAAGTGCACTAGATTTAGTTTCAATCGAAAGTTTTTACTCCCGACCCGCACAATGCCCAGCCGTAGTCTTTTCCGTGTTAAATCTTCCGGTCGCTTACGGAGACCGTTTTCGTTTACTTTTTTACCACTTTTCAAAAAAAAAAAGCGCCCCAGACCAAAGTTTTATCGAAGTCGTGTCAAACATGTTGTAAATGTAATGATTTTTTTTTTTTTGTTAATTTTACGTTTGTAAATAATTAACAATACAATAATTATTTATTTCGATTTATTGTTGTTATTGTTTTTTTTTTTTTTTTTTAAATCCATAATCGGAGCGCAAAAATTTTTGGGACGGTCGCCCCTGTCTACAAAACAATGGAAATAACGGATAAAATACGGACACGGCCTCACCGAGCGGGGCCCCATTGATTTGTTTTTTTTTTTTTTTTTTTTGATTTGTTTCGATCTTTTTTTTTTTAAAAAAAATGTATTTATTTCATATATATATATATATATATATATATATATATATATATATATATATATATGTATATCATATTGTTTTACGTATATTGAACTGTGGTTTTATTGAATTACTCATCGCTAACATAACGTTTGGTCGATGATTTATTTCCTAGTCGACCGGAGAATATAAAATATAAAAATATACCTATATTCATAAATTTATCAGGACAAAACGAATCAGTCTTTGCCTACATTTCGCATCGAACTATCGCTATAGAAGTAACAGCGCGACGACCGACCACATCTCTCACCGTGGTGGGTGGCATTATGCGACGATTCGAACAGAAATATAAATACTATTACACGGTACAACACTATACGCGGGTTTGCCGTTCGAAATCCGCGTATATTTTATTTACGTTTATTGTGCAAAACAGAATATCACAATAACCGACGTTATATTATTATTATTATTTATCGTGTGCGTTTAAAGCGCACGCACCGTGAAAATTATTCGATTGATGTTCGTAAAGGGAAGGTAATCGATAAACGATGTTTGAAAATTACATATTTTCAAACATATGAAGAGAAGAGCAAAAAAAAAAAAAAAAAAAAATCGCCCTCTTTTATATAACAGTATTTTATTTTTTAAAAAATAAAACGATTATTTTTCGTACGTATAAATACGAGTTGGGGCCGTCAAGAAAAATACGGCGCACTACGTTCACAACATTTTCGATTGTCTCTGGGCTTTCCGGGGTGAATTATATTGCATTTACTAAATTGAATATGCATGCGCGCCGTACCTAACGGAATTCGCGTATGCGCCGCTATAAACTTTTCGCTTCAATAAATCACGACCGACAATACTAATAATAAACGAAGTACTCGGGTATACGGTTATGACTGGTAGCCGTGGGCATATCATAATCGTAAATAAGTTATTCTTATAATTTTTTTTAAATTCCGAGCGTATTCAAAGCATTGCTATTTTTTTTTTTTTTTTTGTGTGTGTCCGTAAACGATTTTTCTACTAGAAATCACGGAGCAATCGAAAACTTAACGGAAACGCACTGGTTCTAGTCGATGCGTTTTATGATGAATTAATTATATTTATTTTTTTTTTTAATAATGGAGAAAATCGGGGAAAAAAACTGGAAATATTCACCTCGTATGTAGGTACAAACGGTATATAATTTAATACAGTCTTAATAGCGTCTTGTGCAATTTTTTACTATCAAAAACAAATATATATATATATAGTTTATATAGTTTTTTTTTACATTTAAAATTTAAATACGTACAGTGTGTATTATTTTCTCGATACTATTGTAGACAAATTATTAATATTCAAAATGGAAATTGTACGCATTTACAAATTCTGAACGCGGCGAGGAATCTATATAGCTTTACTACGGCGTGTACTATTTACTTTCTTAAATTTTCTTGAAAAGTTTTCTTTGAATAATTTTTTTGAACAGAAATTTTGCTCGTGAATCATCGACATCGCCGGTGGTTACTGGAAGTGAATAATGTTTAATTGGTGTGTAATTATGGAGGTGGGTTTATTGTTTTTCCTCGTAGTTTTCTCAATAATAGAGAAACCGGGAATAGTTATGCAATAACAATTTCTGTTAAATACGATTTTTTTTTTTTTTTTTATATATATATATAATCGTCGAGACTTTTTCCGGAATACTTAAATTTGCATTTTCTAATATATTTTTTTTATTTAGAAACTAATATAATTTCCTATTTAAATTTATGAAATATTTTTTAGCGAATTTCGCTCTGAATCGTTTTTTTTTTTTTTTATTTTACAATAATTTATTCTTGCGCGCAGATATAAACTAATATACCTTATATATTACCAACCTTTCTTTTTTTTATTTTTATTATTGGATTGAAACGTTAACTAATGGCATTAACTATACTGTCAGTGATCGATCAACACGATCGTGATAGAATTGCATAACGAATACATATTTTATAATAAACTAGCATCTATAAATTATTTTAATTTTAATTTTTTTTTTTTCTTGATTTCAGGTGTGTACCATGATTCATACCGTATATTATCGGAAAGCTGATTATTCTATTTGAATAATACGTATACGTAAATATTGTGTAGCCACGGGTGACAGGTAATACAAATCATAAACGTGCGCACATACAGTGTGAAAAAATTGGTCGTAAATCGATAACAACCAATAATGACAAAGGTATAGTAGTGAGTGAGTCGTCCTGAAAACCGACACTCGCGCGGTGGTCTAACCAATAATCGTATAGAATAACCGAATAAACATTGGGCGAGACTCGTAAAAAAAAAAATATTTCCAGCGATACCGGGAGACGTTGATATTACTTATTGTTCTTTGAGACATAATCTATTGTTTCGTTTCCGTGCCTACTCATAGATAATAATAAAAAAAAAAATTAAAATGAAAAAACCGGACGGAAAACGTCATAGTGTTATCGTTGGTAAATTGTAATCACTCTCGTCCGTAGTAGTCGTATATACCAGTGGTCTTCAACCGGTGGGTCGCTACCCATTTTTGAGTCGCGTAAGTTTTAAAATTGGGTCGCGATAAGTCTTCTTATTAAAATAAAAATCAAATTTATAAAATTTAGACGAAGTTTTTAGAAGTTTTTAGAAGAATATTCTTCAATCGAGTTTGAAGACATTTCTGAATTAGTAAACGAACATTCGACAAACTTAGAAAAATTATTTAACCAATATTTTCCTGAGGATATTCGAGTAAATTATGAGTGGATTGAACAACCGTTCGCAGTAGACATAATGACAGTAAATATGCCTACTGACGTTCTAAATCAATTAATTGAGCTATCGTGTGATAACAAATTGAAACAAATGCTTTGTGAAATTTCATTAGAAATATTTTGGGCACACTTATGCACGGGAAATCACGCAGAATTAGCAACTAAAGCCATCTCATTTTTATTAATATTTCCAACGACTTATTTATGCGAAAAGGCGTTTTCTACTATGGCAAATTTGAAAACGTCAAAAAGAAATAGACTTGAAACTGAAGACGATTTACGGATCGCGTTTAGTCAAATCGAGTCAAGGTGGAATTTATTATGTGAAAACACTCAAGGACAAAGTTCACATTAAAATTTTTGTATCATATTTTCATATGAATTTAATACATTTTCGATTGAGTTTTAATAATAGTACTGCAAAGCATTAAGCAATTTTAGCTTTTTTACAAAGCTCACGTGGGTCGCGAAAAATGTAGGCCTAAAAAAGTGGGTCGCGAGTCCAAAAAGGTTGAAGACCACTGGTATATACATAGGGGTGCTTTTTAGGCTCCGGGTATTTTTTTTTTTTTTGTAACTCTTCAGTTTGTGTAAGGGAGAGCTTTTTTCACTTAAGCCGGTGACCCGGGGAATATATCCCCCCCATCCCCCCTCAAATGGGATTTTTTTTTCATATACTCAACCGTGACTTTAGACCTCCAGTCATCGACAAAACATATTGGTTTGTACGTGCCTGATGACAACATAATTTGTTGTCAAAAATTAAATGATTACGCGTCGGATTAAAATATAATAGATTTTTTTTTTGTTCTCTCATATAAAATTGCTGCGCACGCCGCTGTCTATTCGTCTACGAAGATTTTTAAAGGTTTTCACCATAGGAATTATAAATGGCACCCCCCCCCTCTCCTCAATCCTGGTGCAAGACGTACGGTACTTTTTGTGTATCGCGATTTTATTTTATTCAAATATTTAATAATTAAATTATTGATAAGCCGTAGCGGGGGCGCCTCTCTTATGCGTTAATTTCGGGCGTTACCGAGTGGTGATAAAACACTTTCTTGCCGTGGAATACATTTTTAGAAAGAAAAAAAAAATCGATTATTCTTTTTCACGTTGTTGATTGACTAAGAATGTCCGCGACTTGAATAGTACCCGAGTAAAATGGGCGACGACTAATGGGTAAATGAAAAACTACGTAACAATACAATTTTTTTTTTTTTTTTTTTTTTTTTATGTCACCTCATTGCCCATTGGTTCGGTACTCTCTGCCGCAAAGGTCTGCGCACTCTTACAGTTTGCAATATTAACGTATTAATATTATATATTCACGAACGAGTGGCGTGTAGCGATGGACAAATCTGATCCGAATGAAATATTTAATATTTCGCTTCATTTAGTTTTATAATTTCCATAAATTATTTAGGCACGTTTAAAAAATTAATAATAACCAACTATAAAATATACTATCTTTTATACTGTTGCGGTATTTTTTTGATTTTTTTGGTTTTTTTTTTTTTACTTTTGTTCGTATTACAATATAATTATATATATATATATATATATACTAGTCGATATGTTATAATATGTTACTGTTAATGGGATAAATCGGGTAGTGCATACGGTTGTTTTGTATGACCGCTAAAATGTATGATTAGTTTAAAAAAAAAAAAAAAAAACTATGTACATGTAATCAAATTGACTACAGTTATTCAGCACAATATACATTTCGAATATGATTGACACCGTGTAATTCAACACTTTAACTGGTAACTATCCAAATTACTTTGGTTGATGTGATTAATCGCTACAGACAACATTATTTATAGAATAAAATAAGTCAAGCATAATAATGCGTAGGTGTGTACAAAGGGATAATGAACTTGACTTACCGAATAAAATAGCTTACGGTGAGAAATAATCCAGGGCTAAAAAAAAAAAAAAATAGTCGAAAATACGAGAGTGCAGTGAAACGATAAGAATTTGTCCATACCGATCAAAGGGTGCCGAACGGAGTGCCGGCAATTATATATATTCCGTCGGTTAGAACGATGAAGAATTTATCAAATTCACCGATTTGTATTCATTAGTCGGTAAATTGGTTTAAACAAATTTCAGAAAATCGTAAAGAATTGATCATACTAATCAAACATATTAGCGATTGTACGAAATAACTGGTTATTTATCAGAGCCCGAAACTCGATGCATTTGCATTTTTTTTTTTTTTTTGCTCTAATTTGTTTCACGGAACGTAGAAGCTGATGGTATCGATTTTATTTTGAATTTTTAGGGAATTTTCGGCTATTCGGTCATTTAATGCATTTTTATAATTCCGGAGGGAATATATTGCGTTGGCATTATATATTTTAGAGGAATTCGGTAAGTAAAAGCCCAAATTGTAGAGAATGAAAAAAATGTGGGCGTCTATTGACGAATCGATTGGCGTTACGTTGCAAATGTTCTCATATTGGAATTAGATTGTCTTTTTAAGGTAATTAAAAAAAAAAAAAAAAACAATAATAAGATTATCGAGTATTACCTATGTAATATAATTTTTTTTTTTTTTGACATGTATATGTCTTATGGCCGGGGGTCATTGTGTTAATTTGTCCGACACCGAGAATGTTACCATGTTAACAAGCTCAAAACCGTCATTCCGATAACCGAACCGCCGCGAAACGTCCGTATTGACGAATTTCCCGTCGCCGATAACGAATTCAATTTTCGTTTTTTGTCCAAAACAAATTCGGCGTTTCGGCGATCGCCTTTGGTTCGAGAACGGTATCAAGCACGTTCCCCAGAAAGCCGTAGATTTTTTGCACGAAAAATACCCAGACTTAGATTCACATAATATGAGCGTGTGCAATACTCGTTATAAAACCTCTACATGGCGCAATTCGACTTGTACCGACGCCGTATTTTACCGGCACATCGAGAAGCTTGAAACTCGTGAGTACGTTTCATATTTCCGTACACGCCGTCCATTATTATTATCCATCACTAAAACTATTGTAAATGACGATTCTGTAGTTGAAATTAAAAATTTAGAAAAATGTATACTCGATAAAAATAACTGCTGTCTCTTTGAAAAATAAATAAATTATTCCTGTCTTTGAAACTCGTTTATTTTTCACACGTGTTAAAAAAGTTACCTACAGTTTAATGCTCGTCTCCTCGTATCTAATACCAAATCGACATCGACATTCTTATGTCAACTATATTCAGTAGAAACAAGACATATACATGTACCGATGTATCTGTATGTAGTGTAGATACTCTTAGTTTTTTTTTTTTTTTTTTTTTTACTTTAAATGTCCATTAATTTATTTGAATTAATCGTTGGAAAATATTAAAATTTTAACGTCGTTTCGCGGTTTTTTTTAAAAAATCTATCGAGTTCCGGGCCCCGGTTATTTATACATACCGACAAACTGTACGAAATTAACAGTAACACATACATATGTCGTATTATAATAATATCGTGTTTCTAAATAATATAATACCGCGGCGCGGTGGGTATACAAAATTTAAAACGCCATATTTTTTTTATACGTACACTGGTACGAAAATAATATAGAAACGTATTTTTTTTTTTTTTTTTTTTTTTTTTTTATACAAGACGCGGACAAAGTGGGTCAGTAATATTTCGAGCGTCAGGTCTTTCGTTAGCGGTTATTTTCGTTACCCGCCGTAAAGTGCGTACAGGAGACGTTGTAAAACCGTACGTACAGGCCTCGGCGACAGCTGAACATTTTCACTTTTTTTTTTTTTTTTTTTTCATCTCATCTCTTTTTTTTTTTTCCTCTCTCTCTCTCCCCCTAACATCGCCAGAGACGCGCCGCGGTTCATTTTTCATCCGGTGCGATATTATTGAATTAGATTTCTTCCGTACCGGCGTACGTTTTATATCTCGCGTCCAAAAATAAGACAGCGAAAAACGTACGATTTGTACAATTTCGCACTCGCGCACAAATAAATTGTCGTTTCCAAAACGCATTAATGGACCGCCCCGGCAGTACGTTTATATAATATAGGTAGTTTTTTAGCGCGTTTTGTTAGAAATAGTTTTGTTTGTTTTTTTTTTTTGTACCTCTTCCCGTACAACACACAAAACTTCATTGTTTCGGTGCATCGCGATTAAATAAATAATAAGAAAAGTCTATTATTCGCGAGAAAAATAGCGCATTAAAAATATATATATATATATAAATACCTAAACCACAATAACGGTGTGTGTATCATTTTTTTTTTTACCGACATTACACTCTTGTATTTTTTTTTTTTTTTTTTAATTACAAATATATTCAAGGGGGTTTCGCGGTGCGCGTAGGTGTCGCCAGAATATAATGACAGGCCCCGTGTTTTAAATCGCCTTCGTCATCGGAATTCGAATCGTATTTATATAATTAAAGGGATATTATTATTATTTCTTTTTTTTTTTTGTCGAATTTGCATAATGTTTAAAAATACAATTGTATGCGCGGGACCGACTCCGATGCGGATTGAAATATATTTTATACGGGAATATTAATTACGTCCTTAAACGTTTTCGAACACTGTCGTGTCCGTAATATATCCAACGGCTAATAAAACGCGCGGATACGTGACGTCGAAAATACACTCGAATACGAATATCTTCGTGTGTAAACGTATAGTACCTATAATATACGGGCCCGGGAAAAAATTATTGCTCGTGGGATACAATACAGGAGATTATTGTGGAAAAAAAAAATCCCCCTATCGCGTGTACAACGGACACGTTAATATTTTATTATTGGTTTCGTTAAAAAAAAAAAAAAAAAAACCGCTTTTTTCCCCGTTTAATCGTGTTTAATTGTATAACGCCGAGATCGATACATTGATTCCAAACGGAAAAACACCGTTTTCATTATCTTTTTGTTTGCGCGTTACAACGATTCTCGATCGTTGCCGCCCTAAAAAAAAAAAAAAAAAAAAAAAAAAAGCTACAAAATACGTCGCCGCGATCGTTTCCGGTGAAGGTATTCAAAAAAGAAAAAAAAACAACCGGGTAATTAACAATAAAAAATAGAATACCCACGGTACCGTCCAATTAATAATTCCGCGCGATAATTGGCATTTGTCGGGCCGCCGATGACCGCCTGCGCGGCGGTTTTGTCGGTTTTATTCGCCGCCGCGCAGTTTCGCCGACGAGAATTCATTGTCGCGCGTCCCTCGGCCGGCCGGCATAATTGGCGTTAGCCGAAGACCTCGCGGGGCGCACCGCCCCGTCTCATATACGATCGCCGCCGGTGCCCGCAGTCGCTTTCTTCCGGTCCCGCGTACTACTCATATCCGAATTATACACCTACACCGTACGTACGGCAGTGGTCTTCAACCGGTGTGGTTTTAAAATTGGGTCGCGACATGAGTCTTCTTATTAAAATACATATTAAATTTATAAAATTTAGACGAAGTTTTTAGAAGTATATTCTTCAATCGAGTTTGAAGACATTTCTGAATTAGTAAACGAACATTTGACAAACTTAGAAAAATTATTTAACCGATATTTTCCTGAGGATATTCGAGTGAATTACGAGTGGATTGAACAACCGTTCGCAGTAGACATAATGACAGTAAATATGCCTACTGACGTTGAAAATCAATTAATTGAGCTATCGTGTGATAACAATGTGAATCAAATGTTTTGTGAAATTTCATTAGAAATATTTTGGGCACACTTATGCACGGGAAATCACGCAGAATTAGCAACTAAAGCCATCTCATTTTTATAAATATTTCCAACGACTTATTTATGCGAAAAGGCGTTTTCTACTATGGCAAATTTGAAAACGTCAAAAAGAAATAGACTTGAAACTGAAGACGATTTACGGATCGCGTTTAGTCAAATCGAGTCAAGGTGGAATTTATTATGTGAAAACACTCAAGGACAAAGTTCACATTAAAATTTTTGTATCATATTTTCATATGAATTTAATACATTTTCGATTAAGTTTTAATAATAGTACTACAAAGCATTAAGCAATTTTAGCGTTTTTACAAAGCTCACGCGGGTCGCAAGTCCAAAAAGGTTAAAGACCACTGCCGTACGGTATAGTATACGAGGTCCGTTCCAAAAGTACCCGGGACAAATGTTATTACCGGCTAATCTACACACGATAACGTTTCGAATCGTAAATAGATGTATTCCCCGCGAATTACTGGATATTCTAAACAAAACCCCGAAACCGCTATCTTATCTCGGTTTAATATTACACGTGGTTTAATCCGGACGGTCGGTTTCGTTCGCCGTTTTCGACATGACCAAGAAATTAACGGACAACCCGTGTGCATCGTGTTTTGCTTTAAACTCGGTGAAAACGATGCGACGGAAATTACTAAAACCGCTTTTGCGGATGATTCATTAAGTGGTTCCGTGACTTTCGACTTTGTTTTAAACGGTTGCAAGGACAGTCGGCGGTCAACCGAAGACGGTCCACGTTCTGGAAGACCGAAATTTTTGGCGAAAATTGGCGAAAAAAATGCGAAACGGCCGCCGATTAACCGTTCGTGAGTTAACAAAGTGAATCTCTACTGAGTCTTTGTCGTGAAATTTTACAGAAAAATGTACAAATGAGAAGGGTAGCGCTGCCAAATTCGTTCAGCGATCGTTTATCACGACAATGCACCGGCACATTTAGCGCTGTCGAATCGTGCCTTTTTGGCCGATAAAAAAATGTTTGTGGTCCCGCGGACTCTCTCTATGCTCCTGATCTGGAAGGTTCACATTCCTCAGTGAACAGCCAGCCCCATGTGATTTTTTTTCTATTCCCAAGACTAACGTCTGCGCTTAAAGCACAACGATTTCGAGATGTAGAAGAAATTATAGCGAACGCGGCAACAGAACTCATAGCTTTGAACTACGGAACATTTCCAAAGGACTTTTGAAAAACGGCAAGCCCGCCGGGATCACTGCATATCGTCCGGAAGGGAGTATTTTGAAGAGGGACATCTTTAAACAATGTGCAACTTCATTTTTGTAATTATTAAAAATAAAATCCCGGTACTTTTTGTACAGACCACCGTACACTCTGCGGCACGGCCGTGCACGATATACCTACGGTGTTTTCTACCCCGCCTCGCATCTCGGGGCCGTCATCTTTTCTTCGCGGGATTTCGCCGTTTTCCCTTTACGGAAGATGGACATTTTCCGATATAACGTGCGCCCGGATTGTGTGGAGAACCGGCATCCAGGACGGTGATTATTGTATAATGTTGGGCCGTAAACGGAATAATCATCGGCATCGTCGACGGAACCAAACGAATGCATTGTGAAACGTACATTTTCCCCGGTTGTAATTAAGATAAGAATTCTCATTAAATGTTATTAGTTCAAAGACAGCATGCCAACATTAGTAAACACGGGACGGCGGAGTGGTAAACAAACGTGCCTATGCAATAAAATCGTTTTACACAATTTATAACAGTTATGAGGCCGCGCGGCGCGTTCATTTCGTTTTCATATTAACCCTTTAATGCCACGATTCGGTACCATCGACTAAACCTAATCGAATATGGATAACTAACTTTGAAGATACGGGTTCAGCATTAAAAAAAAAAAAAAAAAAAAGAGACAAACAAAACCATTCGTACACGTGAAACGTCACCGCTGTCAGGGACGCTCCCGTAACGAGTCCAAGACGTTCTGCACGAAAACGTGCGTTAAATTTATCCGGTAAAAACCTACGTCAGATTTTGCGTAACAATCTAAACGTTCGCCCGTGTAAAAATTGTTGCACCTTTGCACGGAAACTTCGAAATATTCATGAACTAAAAAACGAAATTCAAGAAGAAATCGCCAATAGACCATTGAAAGTCGTACACCGTGCAGTGGAAAATATACGAAGTAGGCTAGAAGAGTGTTTGAGAAGAGATGGCCGTTATCTTGAGGACATAATTTTTAAAAAATAAATGACAATTTTTGTACTTTATTATAACGAATTATTAAATTAATTTAACTTTGTAAATCGGCCGTTTCAGTGTCCCGCTCTGTACATGATACTGTTACGGAATAATAATAGACCGAATAATTTGATAGTAAGAGAAATGGAGTTCGAGTGGTTAGAGAAGTTTAAATATCCGGAACTTATTTACGAGTGGGGGGAAGGCATCTTGGTTAAAACCCTAATTAAATTCTAGCATTTACGATTCCTAATTTTTGCATTTGTTACCAATTTGAACCAATATTTGAACTATTTGAAAATATTTTTATTTTTTACACCCCCTTATAAGTTCTCAACGTTTTCGTTTACTTAGTTATATAATTCATCGATTTTTAGGCACATTAATAATTAGCACAAAATCAATTGAATTCATCAACGGAATTAGGTAAAAAAAATTGCTATACGATGGGCGGGAACGATCGCCCCTTGCTCCCTCCCCAGGGTCTACACCGGCAGTTAAACGTGATGCAAAATCGTAACAATATTAAATACGAAGAAAATGAAAATGGAAATCGAACATTTATTATTTTTCGTATTAGGTGTAGTACGTATACATACATATATATATATATATATATATATATATATATATATATATATATATTATTGTATATCTATTACCTATAATTTTCCATATTATCTACAGTTTTTAACATTTTTCTATTGTTGGCTATACCACTCTTATTAGATTATCGAAAACCCGGTGTGTTTGTTTTAAAAATCATTTTATTCTTTTCCCTCGGTGTTCGCTCGATTCGATTTTTATATGCCGATTGCGCATCCTATAATATAGATAATAGAATGCGTCTTGTTCCATGATAATAAATCGCAAGAACCTATTTATTAGATATCGTCAAATTGATTACAACGAGAATATCGTTTTTCTTAATATTAATTTTCAGTTACAATATCCTCTAACTTAATAATCAGTTTTAAATTGAAAACCGCAATTTCCAATATAATATGTCTGAGGTAGCAATTTGACAAGAAAATAAAAATAATAATAAAAACGATTATGAAATCGTACTACAGTATGCTACTTTTTACTCGGGTGAAACAATATCGCATTCGAATAATTTAACGCAAGTATATTGATAAATATGTTTAATATAATCAATTTTTACAATTATCGAGAATCTAAAGATATTTTAGTCTCTGTAGTTTTTGTATTATAATTCAGTTTAGATGTGATTTATTCGGGTCCATCTCGCTTTGAAAATAATCTGCTTCATCTTAGATTTATTTGAATGTCATAATATTACGAATAAAACATCACGCGGTATTTTAATGTTTTTTTTTTTTTTTTTTATCTATAATCTATATAAGATTAATAGATTCAAATACGACTAGAACGATTTTTACGCGATTTGTTTTCTTCAAAACGTTCCGCGTTGTCCGGAGAAGGTTTAGGGCTATTAAAATCCATTCGCGTAAATTCGGTTTCTATGTTATTGTGTTAGTACAAAAATCTAATAATTATTTTTGTTGATTTACGGGTAACCTTGGTGACACGGATGAAAAAAAAATTGTTATTAATTATTACTAGTGTAAAACAAATTCGTTTCATTTGACACGAAATTCTGAATTGAATTGAAATTATTATTCGTTGGTTAGCGGTAGAAATTCACGGAGTCGAACGCTTTTAGTCTTCCGCGGGTGGACTTGACATTTTCCACATCATTTTTTTTTTTTTTCTGTTTTTTTTTTTTTTTTTTTTTAATTAGTGGCATGTGCGGGACGATAATACATAAACGGTCTAGCAACAGCAATACCGAGCGATAGATATGACAAAACGTTACCGGGTCCGCTGCGATAATATAAGTACGATAATGATATTTCTTGTGCAATGTAAATATTGTTTGTAAGAAAATAAATATAGTAGTTTATAACGTGCAGCGGTGCGCCTGTGGCCGGGTATCGAATGGCAGTTCATTGTGCTTGAGAAATGTATATATTATTATGTTGTACGAATGTCGCAGTATTTCAGTACCTGCATTTATACACAACAGAGTGTAATAATAATAATAATAATAATAATAATAATGTCTTCTTTGTGTACGGATATAAATCGTACGTTCGGTGTCTTCGTTTTGGTCGAACAATTTTGAGTTGTGCGGTAAGTAACAAAAAAAAAAAAAAAAAAAAAGTCAGGTGGGAAATTAGTAATGCAAGTATATCGATAGGAATTTAATTTATATCTGTACGCAACGGTAAATCGCAAACGAAAAGCCGAAGTAGTCGTATTTTTTCGCTGTTGCCACGGTAACCCAGAAATCGACATAAATAAAAAAGAAATATTAAAACTACTCGAGTTTGACGAAAACGCGTTTTTACCGGTTTTTCGTCATTTGTGTTCGGTAGTTTTTTCTGCCGCGTTAAAAAAAAAAAAAAAAAAAAAACTAACAGGTATATCGAAAAATGACCTTATTAAAATACCAACTGGACAAAATGTCCAACCGGATACACTATTGGAGCGTATAGATCGGATGAAATCTTCTGGTAGGAAAAGTTTCCAGAAAAGTAAAAAAAATAATAATAATTATCGTCATTGTAAAGTCCCTCAAGACCGTTCGCTCCGGGCAAAATCTAAAAAAAAAAAAAAACAACAAGTAAACAAATTTAGATATATTTACCCGGGTTTCTCGTCGGAAAGATATTATAAAATAAAATGTCGAGAATTTCCCGACCGCGACGACTTGTACACGGTTTAAGAACGACGTACATATTATTATAAGGTTGTTCGATTTTTTTTTTTTTCTAAACAGTAAACTCGCCGCCGTACGGTTATGAAAATTGAAAAAAAAAAAAATAATAAAATAATAATAATAATATAAAATGCACATCCAGCCTAGCCGCCCGCGTATTTAATAAGATTTATTATGTAGACACGATTCATACATATATATATATATATATAGTATAACGTTTGTTAAAATAAATGTCCTTCAAAAATGATTTATATTTTCGGCAGGTATACTGCCACCGTCTTTTTAGGCCCAGTGCACATTGTTATGCCCGGGGATATCATCTGATGTGATGAACGACACTGGGCGTATACTGTTTTGAAACGTTAGAATATTATTATAAACCGCGCCCGTATACGAAAAATGGAAAAAAATATAACGTCTCGTGTGTAAATTTCAGCGTACGCGAAAAACTTTTCTTCCGCCGAGTTATTTCTAAATTATTCAAAAAAAAAAAAATAATAATAATAATTCAATAGTCGTATTGTCTCGTCTTTAAACTTAATCAAATTCCGTGCGATTTTTCTTTTTCCGTCTGTTTTTATCGTAACGTTTAAAATTATTCATATCGTGCTAAATCTCGAAGAATAAAAAAAAAAAAAAGTAACGTAAAGACGGAAAATAAAAATATCGCCTAATAAACTTATCATAATATTTATTAAAATATTGTTATTATTTTTACGCTTGGAAGGAAAAAAAAAACTGTAAGTATGCGAATCTCGTATAGCACGTGTTTAGGGGGTGCGCGCGCGTGTGTGTGGGGGGGGAAATAGCCCTTGACGATTTGCGAGGGGACCGACGACGATGAATAATAGACCGTAATTTCGGGTACCTCTTTTTCGCGGTTATTTCTTTAACTTTGTAAAAAAAAAAAAAAAAATAAAAAACCTAAGCAACACGGGGTATTTGCTAAGACGTCGGGTGTCGGTTAAAATACGATAAATAAGTCACTGGTGCGGGGGCGATGGGGAACACCAATCGCGAGCGCGCGCGCCAAAGCCTGTATAAATCATACGAGGGCGCGCGGGAATTTTTTTTCCACGGTTTTCATGGAACCTCTTTTTTTTTTTTTTTTTTTTTTTTTTTTTTTTTTTTTTTTTTTTTTTTTTGATTTACGACAACCCATATACGGGAGTAGTCCGTCTTGTTTACGCTCAAAAAAATAAAGTCTCCGCGAAATCGAACGCGCGGTGTACTCTGCCGTAGGCTCTGCGTGTGTGGGGCGCGTGGAAACGAAGAGAAAAAGAAAGTGTAGTAAATAAATAAAAATTACTACGGCGGTGTTCTCGTGCCAAAATCATTAACCTGCCTCTCTCGGTCGAGGGGCCGAAGTTTGCGGAGCGCGGCCGGTACGGGGTACGTGTTTAGAATGTGGAATACGGATCAAAGCCATGCAAATTCGTTCCCGTTCCCTCGGGTACGTATAATTCGATTGCCTGTCCCCGTTTCCCATATATATATACACATACATATATCTATATATATATATATATATAGAGAGAGAGAGAGAGAGGTAGATTTCTATAGACGATGGGCGGGTATAGCGGATGGAGCGCCTTTTGTGTCGGACCCGGGAAAAACATAGGTACCCGACGACGACGACGACGACGACGACGCCGCCGACAGTATCGCTTTTACTTTGACGCGGTATTCGCTGATATTATTAGCATTTTGCGGAAATATCGGTAATAAATAATTGCCGGCGGCACGGGAATTTCGATAATTTCGCCGTCATTCGATTAGAAAATGATTTGAAATCATAGACGCCGCCCGCGCGCCCGGCGGTCAACGTTTTAGGGGCCCGCCGCCGTCCCGCGTTATAACAGACGCCGCCGTCCGCGCGTGTTTATTGCCGCAAACGCACCGATCGCGTCCGACCTCCAAAAAAAACTTTATTTTTTTTTTTTTTTCATCAAATCAACGTTTTATCGGTTCGAAAAAAAAAAAAAAAAAATTCAAATCCGTTTTCGCGCACACCGTTAAAAACGATGCCCCGGGATCGTTATCGCACTATATGATGTGTTCGTACCCGATATGTGTTTCACGTAAAACGCTATACAGAAATTACTAAACGTGATTTTCATGTTTAGTTTCGTTTTTCACGTGACATTGACGCGGTTTTTTTTTTGATCGTGGCGAATTTGTCAACGAACTTTTTTATTGCATAACAACATATTTCAACGTTTTATAATAATATTTCGAACCGTATACATATATATATATATATATATATATATGACATTTCACGATACGTTTAGATTTTTAATTTTATTGAAAAAAAAAAAAAAACACATGTATTAAAACAAATACGGACTACTGGAACCCGTGCTTTGAACGGATATATTTTCATCGTTTGACCACAACTACACTGAATATTGTGTAGGTATATATCATATTTTATCATAAAACATTAAAAACTAGGAATTCCGTCATTTATTATCAGTATTCTATATGCATATAATAATTTCAATTTTTATTTGTTTTGCGTTTGAATTTGTATTTTTGTTTAAAACTATGTTTAGTGCCGAATATATACTAGACGCGCCCGTAGTATAATTTATAATATTGGCATGTTTTCAGAGGTTTATTCGACGATTAAATTTGATTATAAAATAATCATAAAGAACATTTGCGTATGCGCATAGAGAATATTTCGGGAAATACAAATCCGGTTTCTCATTTATAAAAAATTAAAGACAACACGGCCATAATACACGATTTTTAATGTAATCGTTTTGGTACGGTTGATATTTAAAATTAAAAATTGGCCTTTTTTTTTTTTTTTTTTTTACAATCGATGAAATTGTGTTATAAATTAATATTAATGTTAACATTATCGTCGTTCCCCGGACAACCGTTCTTTAAATTTACAACTTAGGCCGTTTAACTGGCGTAAATCATACTCGCGTTTCGAGATGAAACGATTAAAACGATTTCGGCACGAGGTTTCCGTGTTGAAATACGCTCACGCCTTACGTCCTCTGGTCGTTTCGAAGTTTTTTTTTTTTTCCAATTACCCATTGTCACTATAGAGTACAAATCGGCTTTAACATATCGCTCGCTATTGCTCTTGTTCGGTTATTGTCGTGCCGAATGGTTCAAAAGTTATATCGATGTTCTCGAATTATAAAAAATTGTAATTACTTACTGGACGTCGTTTATGACGTACATCCAAAACGCAACCTCGACTTTCATTTTTTTTAAAAAAAAAATGTATTATTAATTTATTTTCAATATCCACATCAGTTACAGTATTACAATTGTATTGTATTGTTACGACGGATAACAATCCCAATTAAAAGTATTCGTTGGAAAAATAAACATAAAAAAAAAAGTTCAGTACGGTTATTTAATTTAATAATTGTATTCGTTTGCCTCGTTAAATCGACGAGTACCTATATATCTATCTATATTGACTTTTAATCGTTTGCTGTAGAAAATATAGCCCCGTCGAAACTTTTTCTTTCATTTCAACGATATACCGGTGTTTTTTTTAATAATCCGGCCATTATAACCCACGGGGATTTCGAGTAACACCCCACCCTTGCCTTCATTTTCAAACCAAATTTAAAAAGAAAATATATTTATCTAAAAATATGTTGGATATGCATAATAACAGTAATGTTTGATATACTGGATGTAAATTATTGCCCTCGCATACCCTCCGGTCTAAATTATGAACCACTATCGCTCATAAACGGTATTTTGTTGAAAGGACAACGAAAGGGTTACTGTTTAAATATCAAAAGTATCTCGTTTAAAGTACAAAGGATAGAGCGCTCAACATTTGATGAAAAAAAAAAAAAGGGTGTCAAAATAAATGTTATATTGAAGACAAAAGCACAGAAATCGAATTTACTTAAAATCCTCCGAGAAAACATGATAAAAAAAAAATAAAAAAAATCACCTTGGTGTTAACTGCGGACTTTTTCGTTTTAAATATTAAATATGAAGACACTCAACCCTGACGAAAATATATAACGGTAAATAAATTAAAATTAACGAGTTGGTGCGGGTAGAATGAAATATCGGAAGTCGCCGTATTATTTATTGCAGACCGCGCGACGACCGATACAATAATAATTCGTTAGGATTTAATAAAAAGTAGAACACAGTTGTTATACTATGCGATAGAAAATGAGCCAATGCGAGATTTCCCGCGAACAAATAACAAGAACGGAGTAAATGTTGCCTCGTGCGCACTGTAATATTTACTTTTGGCCGTAATAGCTACAAAATGTTATTATAAACCACCTAAAAATACGGTTGACGATATTTTCTTTCGTATCGATTTTTCCAGTAAATTGGAGTGCGTATTCGGCTTTCAGAAATCCTAACCGTAGTCAAATATTCATATAAAAAAAATATTTGTTCGCGCATGATTACTTCTAAAAAAAAAAAAACGACTTCGCAACCGACAGTTCCATAATACGCTTGTACCCGCTGCGGCAGGTGGTGTTATTGCTCTTCTAGTCCGTGGACATATTTTCTTCTCGTCAAAAATAATAATATATTTATATTCGAAAACCGGAAAATCAATCATTTGACTAGAAAATATCGTATTGTGAGGGGGAAAAAACTTTTTGGAATCACGCGATCCCGGAAAATACCATTGCTATACGTCAATAAATTATTAATGTAAAAATACGTTCCAAAATAACGTCCCGGGACTATATTACCGTTAGAATGTATCAATTTATCGGAAAAATAATTCTAGCTAGAATATAATTTCTATTTCGTACGAAAGTTTAATTTTTAATAAAATGCAACGCAGTAATTTTTATAGCGTTGTCAAATCAATATCGCCCGCCTTGAACATTTTTTTTTTTATTTTTATTAAACTGCCCGCAAGCATTTATTACAATACATTTCAAAGGTGTGGACGAATACTCGTGGTGTATTAACATACAAATAATAAAAAATAAAACATTTGTGGAGTCTCACTTCCAGCGGAGTAAGGCCCCGTCCTTAGTCTTAGGGATCTTATGCTAAGTCATTAGAGACGCCTAACGTCTTGAGAGTTGCCGTGTAGTTGAATTGCACCTGGATTGGCGTTCTGATCCAGCCTTGTCTCATGTTCGCGGGGGCAAACTTGGTAATCTCGTCTCGGACGGAGGTGATCATCATGCCCCCCCCCCCCCCGGTCGATTATGCCGTTTCGGTCCCGCAGTCGTGCGCCATAAGTCCATATTGGTCCATAACTATCATTACGCACAATCGACGTTTACGTGTGCGGTCTACTTTTCCGTATACAGTGAAATCTAAACGTACAAACCCGGATCGGACATATTTGGAATACACTGATATCAGAGTACACGCGCGCACAAGTCCTGTATATTTATTACCCGTTTGTTAAATACCCGACGACTGTGTGATTGTTAAAACGGGTATATACCCTCAAGACATTTGTTGCCGCCGCACATACAAATCGGGTGCGTGCAGAATTTGATTGTTTTCATTACCTCGGCATATATATATATATATATATACGAGGTGTGGCTATTAAATAACGAGACTATCTACTTAGCGATAAGGCATGAGTAGATAAGGGTATAATGGTAGTATATTTGTAATCTATGAATATCACTGCATCGAACAATACCAGTTTAGTCAGTTTCCGTTTTGTAGTCTATGTGTAAGCGTCGTTTAAATTGACCTCTTACGTGTTGAACGTCGAAATCATGCCGGACGAAAAAATCGAACAACGTATTAATTTAAAATTTTTAGTGAAACTTGGAAAATCTGCGACCGAAAGTTTTAATTTATTAACTGAAGTATATGGAGATAGTGACCACGTGTTTTTGAGTGGCACAAACGATTTCGTGAGGGTCGTGAAGAAGTTGAAGACAATCAACGGGTGGGTCGGTCGTCCATGTTGGTCGTATTTTTCGATATTAAGGGTGTAATAATGACAGAATGGGTACCTCAGGGACAAACTGTGAATCAACATTATTACCTTCAAGTATTGACAACACTCAGAGAACGAGTAAGAAGAAAGCGGCCTGAGTTGTGGGAAAATGACTCTTGGATCTTGCATCAAGACAATGCGCCGGCTCACAGTGCCTCATCTGTAAAGCGATTTCTAGCTAAAAATCGAACTCCAGTGCTTCAACACTCCCCATATTCACCAGATCTCGCTCCATGCGACTTTTGGCTTTTTCCAAAATTAAAAAGTGCGTTAAAGGGCACACATTTTGAGTCAGTTGAAGCTGTAAAAATAAAAGCGACAGAGGTGTTAAAGACATTGCAAGAAAAGGATTTCCAACACTGTTTCGACCAATGGAAAATTAGAATGGAGCGATGTGTCAAACATGGAGGGGAGTATATAGAAGGGGAAAAATGTTAAACCATTAAAAAAATATAAATAAAAAGTTTTTACAGAGAAAATCTCGTTATTTATTAGCCACACCTCGTATATAGCAATGGGTATATTTCCGTGGAACGCCTTGTACAGTGTACACAGTCATTTCTAGTCTCTGGTATGTAACTGGCCGAGAAACTAATTTTTCAATTGATTCATTCAATATTATTAATACATTTACTAAGTGGTGAGTGAAAAAAAAAAAAACACGACAAATCAAGTTAGTTTTTAATTTTCGGGCCGATAACGACGTTGATAATTAGATCCTGGGCGCGCTGGTATTGAGTCTTCTAGGCGGTGCGATCTGAACTTTTGTTGTCAGGCTTGCGCCGTAGTAAAACTCCGGTTGTCCATCCGGGTTTTGTTCGAATACACGGGCAATACAATAAACGGGTACAAGGTACGCGGGTTATTAACGGGCCTTTGGCCCCGTAACATGGAGAAAAAAAAAAAAAAAAACACGGGTGCCCGTGGTGCAGTTCATCGAGCGTGTAATGGAGACCTCTACTCTGGACCGTACAAGTCCGCGTGTGTCGCATTTGTACGGTGTCCAGATATCCGCATTCCGGGTTTGTAAGCGCTCGCGTCTGCGACAATTTTTTCTATTTTTTTTTTTTTTTCACGGGCCAATACTCCTCGGTACGGTTATTTGAGAATCGGCGTTGTAATCGGTTATTTCGCGCGGTCGTCTTCGAATCGCGTCACTCCGGCGTCCTTCGCGAGGAGGCCGTCCGAATACGAGATATTATTAAAAAAAAAAAACGCAAGACGGTATCTCGCACGGACACAATAAGAATCGCACGTAAACCCAATGGTAAATAATCGCCTTTTGTCGCGCCGAGAGCCGGCGGCGGCGGTGGTGGATGCGGCGCGCCACGCATAAATTACTATACGCTCGTCGGCCTTTGACGTTTTTTTCTTTTTCTCCGGGCTCTCTGGTACCGCCGCGCGCCGGTACGCGCCTAGGAGAGACCGATTTTCCGTACGCGACAAACCGTCGTACGCCGGCGAATTCGAATTTCAGCGAACCGGGGCGGCGCGCGCGGTCCCTTTGCCCCCACGCTAAATGATTTATGCGCGACGTTCGCGAACGGCGACACATCTGCGCGCCGCCGCGTATATTATTATTATTATTATTATTAATAAACGAATATATACGAAACAATAATCATATGCGCGACACGGCGCGTTGTTTTCGTTTTGCTCGGAAAACGAGGCACAAAAAACAAAACAAAATAAAAAAAAGTACGAAAAACGCACAAAACACTCACCTATACGACGAGTATGTACGAATAATGCCGGCGGGTTGGTTTTTTATTATTATTTTCCCCGGCTTTCTAATTCGAAATTTATATATAAAATGGAAAGTTAAAATTAACAACGAAAAGTCATTACTTTTTCTTTAAGACAGGGTGAAATACCTTCTGTTAACCTAAATAATCAAGCAATACCAATAGTCCCTAACATCCGTTACCTAGGTCTAACCCTAGACGAGAGACTCACCTGGGCAGAACATATAAAAATTAAACGCAACACTCTAAACCTCAGAAGGATATCACTACACTGTCTGATAGGTAATCACTCTAAACTTAACCTCAATTCCAAACTACTAATTTCTTAAACAACTTCTCGTGCCTATATGGACTTATGGCATCCACCAATGGGGTGCGGCTAAACCATCAAATTTAAACACAATACAAAGATTTCAATCGATTACCTTACGCATGATAACCAAGGCTCCCTTTTATGTATCTAATCACACACAGTCCACACACTGACTTAAAACTATTTCAGAAATGTCGTCAATTATACATAAACGTTATCGGTTACGACTAGAGAACCACCCCAATCCGCTAATCGCAACACTTAATGCACAAACAATCCCTGGGAATCGCCAAAGGAGACTTAACAGAAGATGGTGCCGTGACCTAAACTCTTGATCTCAAAAAAAAAAAAATAATAATAATATATTTAACATAACATTAAAACATTAAACCAATAAAGTGTAGTCGCTGGGTCACTTCTTTTATCAAGAAAGTCATGTCAATTTATTATGGCCCATATTCTTATTGTAAAAATAATTTACAGATTTTCTATTAAAAAACAAAAAATATATATAAAATAAATTCCTTTATTATGCATTTGGGTGGTTTTCGATCGGCCCCGACGACGGGAATATACGACGACCTTTCGCGCGGGTCAAATGGCTTTCGCTCGCGGCGACGCCGACAAACATCGGCCGCCGCGCCCCGGAGCACCAGCAGCCGGCAGTCGGGATCGACACGTATAGAAATTGCGTTTTAATTAAAGTCGCCGGTTAGCCCCTCTGCGGCTGTAAGGCCGCCGCCGCCGCCATCCGCCGATCCGTTTCTCGCCTCTATCAAAACGGTCCTTCCCAAATATCCGGTCGATTTCTCGCCCGCGACGCCGCCGCCTCAAACGCCAATTACCGGATTGACATTTTTATTCAGGGGAAATAAAAAAAAAAACACAAATTATAATCGCCCGAGACGCACAGTTACGAGTTACAGAACCGATAGATAAAAACAAAACAAAAAAAAAGACCCCCCGAGCAAACAATTCTGACCGAAGAACACGGTTTGATAAATCGACAAACTACAAAATAAATTACAATTGTACTTGTGTTTTTACGTCTTAAATTTTTCATCGTCATTGTAATCAAAATAACTTCACTATAAATCTGAAAATAGTAGACGTACGGCTCACAGTGAATACAGTTTCGGTATCATTATAGCGCCATAAGAAAAACATAACATTGGTGAACATTGTTATTAAATTTTCGACCATTTTTTTGAAAACCCCTAAAAAAACTAAAAACATCTTTAATTGTCAATATATTATTTAAAAAAAAACAAAATTGTGTTAATATGAGTATTCGGTAAAAGTGTTTCGGGTATTCGCGATTATTTTTCGCTGAATCGCAGCTAAAGACCAAAATCGACATTAACAGAAACCGTTATTGCATAAAAAGTTCATAAGTATTCCCGTTTTTCCGGTGTTATTTTTCGGTTTTTCCTATTATTTAAAGAAATTACCGGGTGGGGAGGTGGGAAATAAAATATTTTTTGTAAAAACTAGTTTACAGAAAAAAAAAAATAAATAAATAAAAAATGCACACAGTAAAACCAAAATACGTTCTCGTTTCGCTCATAATCTAATATATATATATAATATAATCTTATTGCGTATATTTTTTTTGTTCTTCCGGGGGTTACGCTGCGTTATTATTTAACAATCGATTAAATTATATTATATTGATTTAGAATTTCCCGCCCTTTTTTGGTTTTTTTTTTTTTTTGATAGACGAATATGTGTAAAAAAATGATGTAACAAAACATAATACTATTCACGCCACCGGTATGATTATATTGAATTGATTAAATAAATCTATAACATTACTGTTAAATATCGTGACCTTTTACACGATATGTGTTCGAGTCAACCCGTTTTCCGGTATAAACGATTTAAACACATTTTTCTTTTCGATTTTTATTTATTTGTACATCAGTACATTTTATGTATACAGTTTAACAAAGTGCAACTGCATTGCTATTCGTTTTCCTATTATTCTTGTTTTATATATATATATATATACATATACTAGTAAACGTAACAATTTGAATATTCCGAGCACAATCATCGTTTTACGAATCCCCTGATGTGATGATTTATCGTTTAGTATTAACATATTATGTAACGGAATATTAGCTCGCGCACCTGTGACCGAAACGTACGCAGAGTACGATTAGTTTGACTTCAAAATATATCATCTCGCGTTTGCATGTTTGTATGTGTTGCTTTAATAATCATGACTCAAATAAATAGATATTCAATTATTTTTAATAGAACGGGTACAAAATTGACAATCAATCAAATCATTCGTTCGTACGTTAAAACGGCTTTATTCCGATTGAAGAACCACTTATTACCTTAAAAACTATACTCCGTTTGATCGCATTATAGTAAATCGTACGTTTTTACCGCGAACCGAGAACTCATATACTTTTAAACCTTTTAAGCTTTGCTTAGATTTAAAACGAAATATCCAAAAATTAAAAAAATAATAGATTTTCGTATACAGACAAGGTGTTGGTTTTCGTAAAATGCAATTTAACACGTTTGATTCACGCATGTCGAACATGTTTCTTTCGATTTTGTATAAAAAAAAAAATAAAAAAAAAAAAAAAAACCGGACCGTGGATGGGCCACGGTAGTGGGTGGAAAGTTTGAAATGTTTACGACATAGATTTAATTTATATTCCGGAAGCGTCGAAAATTACTTCTGAGCAAATCAGCGTTAGTATATAGTCGTGTTTTTTCTTCTTGTGGCTAAGGCAATTCAGAAATCGATTAAAATGAAACCGGTACGTCGTCATAAGTTTTGAATTTTTTTTTTAGAAAAAAAAAATGGAATCTAAAATGTTTTCCGAGTAAAGTACAGTAGAGTAAGTTTTGAACAAATCGGAGAATTTTATACGCCGAAAAAGTACTTGATAAAATAAAATAACAAAAAAAATTATCATAATACGCGCGTTTATGTAAAACGTATCGAGCAATTCTTTTTAGTTTTACGCATTACGAAATTTTCGTTGTAAAAATAAAACAAAAAAATCGACAACAAAAATGATGTCGCGGATGAACGTAAATGAGCGTGCAGATAATTTAAATTTCGAATTTACAGAGATGGCGGGAGTATTTCGTCTACGTCTCGAACACAGATTTTTCGAATTAAAATTTTTATACGTTTGAATTTCAATAATATCAATGTTTACCGCCCGAACGATGTTTGCCGAGGAAATATCGAACGCGTTCCGAAAATGATTGCCGACGGAAATCTATCGGAAACCGGCTCGGCGCGCGGCCCCCGTTTTCGTGTCTTTTGAGTCATCGTGTCCGGCCGGCGTTTTATATTTATTATTACGGCAATGCCGAACGATGACCGGACACCGAACGAGACGCGTTCGACATAAAACGAATTATTATTGTTATTATTATTATTATTATCATCATCACTCGGGATGACTATTATTATTGCTGTACGACTGCGTCCCTTTTCCTCGGTATTACGAACGACGGTACGCATTAACCGTATTATGTTTTAGTCGTTTCGCGACGGGCGAAATGTGTTTACAGCCCCGAAAAGTTTTCTTCTCCGTCCGCCCGCGCGCCCCCGTCCACGGTTTATTATTCGTATGTAACGCTCCATTCGTATACGACGCGTCGTTGTGTGATGTGTACGTTATGGAATCCGTTCGGTCCGATGAACTAAATTAATAACCGTTTTATTATTGCCGGGGCCGACCGACGACGACGACGACGACGACGACGACTAACAGCAGTATGTAATAACAATACTCTTGTTTTTTGCCGTCTGCGCGGCGTAGTCTCGTCACCGGGGCCCCCGTCCTCGTCCGCCCGACCGTACGCCGTACCTCCCGTCTACCACAACAGAGGCATAATGAAAATGTATAATTTTTTTATTTTTATTATTATGGTTTTTTTTTTTTTTATTGTGTGCGTATCCCTTCGCCGAGGTCTTTGCGTTATATTGTTAGTAGCGATACGACCGACCGGCTCCCTTGCAATAATATTATATTGCCGCCGCCGCCGTCGATTATTGCCGCAGCAGTGTGTACGCGGTTCCCCGGGTAAATTGGTCGTACGACGACATTTCCCGTTGCAGATGTTGACATATTATAATATCCGTCTAGAAACAAACAAACAAAACAATAAAATAAAAAAAATGCAACAATTTGCGCTAAATCCAATTATTTATTACACCGGTAAAACCGGCGATATTCGCACGTTAAGTTTTACGCGTCGTCACTCGTATACATTATAAATATTAGGATTCTCGGATTCCCATATATGAAATCCGAGATTCGTTATAAATCCGAATTTCGATTTTTAAAATTGCGATTCGACATTCTTTAGTTCATTTCTAGGACTATCTTATTGTAAATAGCGTTAAATGCGTAAAACACGTTTACAATTCTAATCGAATATCGCAAATAGTAATTTATTTTTAAAATAAAATCACTCTAAATTTATATAATATATTTACTAGCCCGCCGGCCGGCGAACGTTGTTTTTCTTATAAAAACAAAAAATAATTTCGGATTTATTAATTTTTTGGATAATATATCTGGTTTTATATCGGTTGACGTAGGCAAATTATTTTCGAACTTGAATTAAACGCTCAATTTGTGCACCAGCGGAGACTCAAAGCCTTGGTACGCTATATTATTATTATAGATATTTATCGTTAAAACGCCTGCAGAGGGCTTCAATATTGAGTTATTACAAACACACAAAAAAAAAAAAAAAAAAAATTGTTACGACATTATTGCGAGCAAACTGGATTATTAATATATTCACAAGGTGCCGTACGACAAGTGCATGCACGCGGTAGATCAGTAACTAAATTTATTTAAGTAACTTTCGTTTTTATAATATTTAAATATTACAAATATAAAATTTTTCGGTGTACTTGAAATATTAAATTAAATCTATATTTGAATATAACGTATGCAATATCAAATTGTATTAAAAGTCACTGTATTCGATTTCTTTATTTTTGTAGTCGTCGTTCGGTATAATGAAAACCGACAACGAGTCGTCGGTTTATTAATTAATACACCCGCAACCGTTCTGTATTTTTTCGACTTTTGGTATAAAGTATAGAATAAACTTAACAAAAAAAAAAAAAAAAAAAACGATCGGTATCGTTTTATCGCATCGATACGATTACGGTTGTCTGTCTCGATCATCATAGCTCCTTATACCGCAGAGAACAGACGGACGGTGTTAGTTTGGATTAGTCAAAACCGATAAATCTCGGACTACAATGGAACCGTTATTTTCTCGCCTCCATAACGGCCCGATTGTGCCGTACGGTTGTTGTGTACGAGAGCTCTGGCTCGGGCCCGTTCACGTGTGGACGGGGTTTACATGGGCATACTCGACGGAGGACGCACATTGACACTTTTCGAATGAAGCGACGGCAATAACGCACTTCGAATCGTCGGCCGGCCATAATGTCCGCGAGTCGTCTCGGGCGTCCGCTTCGGTTTTAAACGAACCGACGGGACGGGCCTTAAATGTCACCGTAGAGCACTCGTGAAAATTCGTCGCGGTCGGCGCGCGCCGTCGTTTCTCGACCGCCGGACAAGCCGACAAGTATAAATAATTATTAATTACCGTCATAATTTACGTATTGTACGCAGTGTGACACGACCGGCTCGTAAATTGTATTCATTTTTGTTTTTTATATTTTGACCGTAAATTATCATTATTGTTGTTGTGCGCACGCACTCGGGATATTCGATACCGCAAATTGATTAATTCGTTAAACTGTTCGCGTTTATAATGGTAAAAACGGTGACGCGGAGTGAAGTATCCATTTACAAGACACTCGAGTTATCCAGTCGTATAATGTAATAATCGTCAAACATATATAACACTTGTGTTGCAACGCGTTAAAAAATAATAATTTATTTGATGTGAGAAAAAAAAAATATATATATATATATATATATACGTATATTACGCTCGTGAAACTTTTTAAATCTAAATAAATTTATTTCCTATTTCGTATATTAATACGCATAC
Source organism: Tuberolachnus salignus (assembly GCA_956483605.1). Lineage (NCBI taxonomy): Eukaryota > Metazoa > Arthropoda > Insecta > Hemiptera > Aphididae > Tuberolachnus > Tuberolachnus salignus. The sequence continues at coordinate 26,934,774 of OY101430.1, read as the reverse complement.
ATACAAATCTAATTAAATAAAACAAATAATTTTTTTTTGAAATTTACATAAAACATATTATACAGTCGAATACATTCTGCGCGGGTTTTTTTTTTTTTCGTATTATTATTGTTATTGTGCCGTTTCACATATTTTTGTTTATTAATTTTTCTACGCCGTCAACGCAGTGTATTTTTCATCGATTATACCGCACACTATATATTTTTGTAAATCAAAATGGTTAAAAAAAAAACAAAAAAAAACCCATTTTTACAGCGTGTCGCGACACACGGGGGCGCATAAAGAATTTCAGCACTCTAGGGCTGTTTTTATTTGACATGAGCGCAACAAAAACTCACCAGATGACGCGTCTCCTGTAAATATATATATTTAATGTATTCGAGCGATTTACAGGTGGTGATATTCGAACCACGACCATGGCCTCTCTACACTCGGGCAGTTTGTACTGCGGTTATATCGATATTGGTCTGTAAATCCATACGAAATGGACAGTTTTCAAAATAATTTATCGACTCGTTACTGGCAATTTGGAATTTACATTTGCCGTCGTTTTAAAACACGGATCTATTTACCACATTTGTATCGATTTAGATTTGTCAAAAACATGTTTAACGGCACTTCGTTTTTCGTTTGCAATGTTTTAGGACTGCGTACAGATTCGTATAAATTAAACGTCCTGTACGTCCTACCCGCCCAGCCGCCATTCCACATATAAAACCCTTACCGCGACGTATGCCGATGTAAGTCGTATTTACTAGCTTATACTTGTTTGTAAACTTGAAAAACTTTCATCTCTCTATTTGTCGGTGCCTAAAAATATTATGTTAGTTGTTTATCGGTCGAACGTAAAAAAAAAAAGAAAAAAAAAATGTTTGCGCGTCGGCATAATGAATAAAAAAATAGTTATTATACCGTGGGCGGGACTCGTAGGCGCCAACGCGTCCACGACAATAATAAATAAAAAGTTCTCTTTTTTTTTTTTCTTTCTTTTTTTTTGCTAGGCGACAAGCCTGCGGAGTCCACTTAACTTGCACACACACACACACTAGCTTTATATATATTTTATTCTTATACCGTTTCTGCTCGACCTAAATAGCTCAGAAACGTTTTTAAGTACACGCACGAAGGATCCGTGTGTCGTGGGTCACAGTGCTTAGGTCTTGGCCGCGCTACGTGACTCAATGTCGGTTTGGAAAATAATAATAATAATAATAAGCAACGAACCGTATAGTAAAATGCGTAGTTGTATTGCATTTATTACGCATACACGTATAATAATATATAGGATATCGCATATTATAATATTGTACGGAATTTTTTTTTCGAATATATGTGTAGTTTATAATATAGTAGGTACGCGGCCGCCGCCCTCGCCGTTATCGTTAACAATAATAAAAAAAGGGAATATGTTTTATTTTTTTTTTTTTTTTTTTTCATCCGTTCCTTCCTTTTTATAATACGCGTACAGTACAATAATATCGATCTTCTCGGTCCACGTGCCTATATAATATAATCCGGATTTTTCTCCCCTAAAAAACATTTTCAGATTTCGTACGGATTACAGTAAGTTAGTAGTCGTTCGACGTATCATATTATTTTCGCTTTATCGATAATTTAATCAAAAATCCAGCGAATATACGCGTCACGTTTAATTTTTTTTTTTTTCTTATCTTTCGGTTAACGCGTGTAATCCGAAATCGTATTCAGAAATCGTGTGTGTGTAAGAACAATATTACGCGTACGCGTCTGTCCGACGATTTATCGTTCAAGAATATGTAAAAAGTTATTTTTACTAAATACATATAACAAATATTTCCAAAGGTAATTCCGTGTTTGTCGACATTTTTTTTAAATTTTTATGCTTCGCGGCTAATTACATTGTCAATATTGATTTTCTTCTCGTCAACTATAGGATCGTATTTGTTACTTATTACATTTCTGATGATTTACTTTTTTTTTTAATTTTTTGATCGGCGATAGTTTAAACCGTAAAAAAAAAAAAAAATCATAAAATACATAATAAAAAAAATGGCGTTATTTGCCTAAAATCACCGCTCGCGAATTGAATATATATATATATACTTTTTTTTTTTTCGCGAAATAAGATTCCACGGTATTATTACACTTGCATAAATAAACTATAAAGATACGCCTGTGAAAGAAAAAAAACTGTTTGATCCACTCAAATATATATATATCAAGGGGCGTATAAAAAGAACTGAAGAGACTGAAATTCTTAAAATTCCGATTTTTTATTTCAAACAAAATTAACAATATTCATTCTCAAAATAACGTTCTTCGTGTAAAATACACCGGTCCCGCTTCTTCTTTCACTACCGGTACGCATCTGAGAGCGATTCTTCCGGAAGCAGTTCGCGGGACCCCTCAATCTTCTGCTGGACCTCAGAATTCGATTTCTCGACGAAATGCCTTGAGTCGGGACGATAAATCACTGGGTGCGAGATCCGGCGAATAAGGGACACGGGGGCTGGGGCACCGTAGTTTTGTCATAGTCTAAAATTTCATTTGTGAGTTAAGCAGAATTCGATGTGTCCGTCATCTCAGCGATGATCACCACTGACAGTGAACGGACGATCTTCTTGTAATAAGGTCTGGCACAGTGGTGACGTTAACGTCGTCGGATGCTGTTGACGGACGACAGGCCGGAACGGGTAAATAGTTTTTTCCCTTTTAAAAACAGTTTGTGCCACCGAAATATGTACAGTCGCACGGCTGGCAGCGGGTTTCTCTGTATAAATGATTCATCTCGCCGCAGGTGTTTGCGGTGGGGTAGTCTTGGCGGGACAACTAGTCCGGTAGCCGTTCTCGAAAACGGAGTTTTCTAAATCTAAGTCTGACCAAATCGTCTTTTATCCCGAGCCAATGGATTGTTATGTACCACCGTGCCCGGCATACGGGCTCGTGTCGTTTTCGTCTTATCGTACACTGTAGTAATCCGGTATAATCGTCGATGAACCCCGAGGCCTTTTACAACAACAACACAAATTGTCTCGTTATCTTTTTTTTTTTTTTCCCTTTTTTTCGGACGACCTTTTTTCATATTATTGACGGTGTGGCGGATGGGCGGGGAGGGACCGTCGTCCTAAATACTCACCCGATGTAATTATAATAACGCAGCGCAGTGCGGTACCCCTCCCTATATTTATTACTATTATCTATGTGTTGTTAAGAGGATTTTCTTCTACTCTCCCTCTGTGTGTGTATATATATATATATATATACGACGCTCGTGAAATATGTGTGTAATGAAGTCGTTATCCACTCGCCGTAAGTACTCCGCGATGCACCCAATTACGTAAAAGGAAAATGATTATTGTTATCATTATTATTTGTTATCGTTACTTATTACGACGACAGTGTCGAAGAGCTCGTACCCTCCGCGCACGGCGCACACACGCACCGTTGTCTTATGGAATAATATAATTCACGTGCGCCGACTGTTTGGCAGGCCCAACTGCCGCTCTCGTCCTCCCCGGTCCTTCGTACCGCCCGAGCCAGAAGTAAAATAGAAGGAGCCACGGCGACAGGGCGGATGCAATTCAGAAGACGTTTTCGCGAATTAAACCGACTAAACGGCCGGAGGAACGCTTGCGCGTAAAAATAAACCCGACGGCGGGCTCTTAATTAAAAAATATATATATATATATATATATTCGAATCAAATATTATTATTGCGTCGTTACCCGGACGCCGCGCGTTTCGTTATTAAAAACTTTTGTCTCCGAACGATTTATCCCCTAAAAAAAAAAAAAAAAAACCGTCCAGTCCATTCGATTATTATTATATCCGGGCAAAAATAAATCACTGAATATAAAATTAATTTTTAATTTTTTTTTGTCCCGGTTGAACGGACGGTATTTATGGAAGTATTTTTTTTTTTTTTTTTTTTATAAATTACAATCCTTTCATTCTACCGTGAATGCGTCTTATTACTGCAACCCTCACGACCAAATCGTTTTATAATTATTGTTCGAATTATTACGTTAAGTCCGTAATATTTGTAATGGTGTACATATATTAATTTATCGGCCTATTCTTCTCTGCAGCACGAATAAAGTTGAAAATAATAATAATAATTATTATTATTATTATTATTATACCCAAGACGACTATGCTTTCAAAAAAAAAAAAAAAAAAAACTCGTGGAGGGGGGAGAGGTGGCGAATTTTTTCACGCTATTATAATTATGTTCTTATATTTTTTTTTATCAAACTAGTTTCGTGTACGAGTTTATTAATATTCTCCGATCGTTTCACCCCGATAATAATAATTTCATTTAAAAAAATAATTCCAACTATGGGTGGGTCGCTGTTTTAGGTGGGAAGTTTTGAAGGTAGTATATAGATAGGAATTTAATTTATATCTGAACGCAACGATAGAATTCCAGACGACAATCGGTTCTGTGCGAAGTAGTATTAAGTCGTGATTTGCATTGTTGTTGCCACGGAGACATCGAACCCAGACATCGACAAAAATTAAAAAAAAAAAAAAAAATTAATAATAAAATTCGAATTTGCCATTTTATTGGTAGTTTTTTCGGCCGCGTTTAAAAACTAATAGGTATATCGAAAAAAATGTACTCTTTAAAGTACCGATTAGACAAAAAGTCTCTGCCGGGAACAGTGTATGGATCGGACGAATCTAAAAATATTGTTAAACTAAGTATTTATTTAATTTTTTTTGTCAAACAAATCGATCAATTATTTCGTTTAGTTTTACCAACGACTAAATTATATATGACAAAGACGTAATAAATAATATTTCGAAAGGTCGGGTAATTATTAAATTAAAATTTGATTTGCCGCATAGATTGAATTATGGTTATAATCGTTAGATATATATATATAAACTCTGTCAATGTAATAATAATAATAATAATAAACACAATTTCGACGTTAATAATGACAATTTAAACCACGGATTTGTCGTATCTCGTTATGTCGAACCGCACATTCGTTTAATGACGCGTTTAAACTATTAGGGTTTTATCTGTATAACATCACGACAACCAATATAGTCTCAATGATGTATTTTATAGTTTAGAATTATTTATTGAAGCGATCCGATAGAAAAAATACATATATATATATATATATTATTTCTTATATGTATTAGATTCTTGGTTTTTTTTTTTTTTTTGTTCTTGTAAGTTGTGTTTTATTTTCAGAAAACGCTTACATTTAGGTTTAATAGAAATTCTCCAGATCGTTCGCCTCGTACGTAAAAAGTTGAAATGATTATTCGCTCGGCGGTACCTATAAGACCGGTCTACCCGTGGTGTGTATTTAATAATCAAAAAAAAAAAACAAACCCCTGTTTACGAAAAGAATATCCGAGCACTAATTGTATAAATTATATTAATTAGCTCGCAATAAGAACACAATTGTACGACTTAAATTCGAAATAATTTTCTAGATTCTCAACGGTTTTTTTTGAAAAGTTTAAGAAATTGACAAAAAAAATAACAATATTATTTCAGTTTGATTTCTAATGATTTTCGTTCACAAGAGAGGTGAAAAACACACGGCATACCAGTTTACCGAGCTCTGCTCATAATCGTTTTTTTTTTTTTTTTTTTACTGCGATAGTTTAACGTTGCTTTCATAACTTATTTACCTTAAATCCTACATCTTCCCGATTTTTCATTACCTATAAGAACGATATACCCGTGGTGTGTATTTAAAAATTAAAAAAACAAAAACCGTATTTACGAAAAGAATATCCGAGCACTAATCGTATACATTTTATTAATTAACTCGCAATAAGAACACAATTGTACGACTTAAATTCGAAATAATTTTCTAGATTCTCAAAGGTTTTTTCTAATAAGTTTAAGAAACTGACAATATTATTTTAGTTTGATTTCTAATGATTTTCGATCACAAGAGGGGTGAAAAACACACGGCATACCAGTTTACCGAGCTCTGCTCATAATCGTTTTTTTTTTTTTTTTTTACTGCGATGGTTTAACGTTGCTTTCATAACTTATTTACCTTAAATCCTACATCTTCCCGATTTTTTATTGCCTATAAGAACGATCCACCTTTGGTGTGTATTTAATAATTAAAAAAAAAAAAAACCGTGTTTACGAAAAGAATATCCGAGCACTAATTGTATAAATTATATTAATTAGCTCGCAATAAGAACACAATTGTACGACTATCGGTAACTTAATTATTATATATTAAAAGTGCTGTGCAAAGGTCGTACTTAAATCTTTTTTTTAATTAGAGGGAATATAATAAACGTATAGAGAGAGAGAGGTTAACTTTCTTTGTCGGGATACTGAATATATAGCGCGGGCTCACTCGTGGTGCGCGTTCAAAGTGAATTTCGGACCGCCGGCGTGTATATGAGGAGTAAAAGGGTCAAGTGGTAATCATTTTATATTTTCAATTATTCCCGAAAGAACACGTCGTGTACGGTACGACACTGCGCTGTTATATAGGCGGGTACATAAAACAAAACGAATAGAAAAAAAATATATATATATATGTGTGTGTGTGTGTGTGCGTTGACAAAGAGATAGGGGGAGGGGATGGATAAAAAAATTAGGTAGTCAGTCAAGTTGTTTGGTAGGTACAAGTGTTTCGGATCATAGGATTATGACGGTCGGATTGTCAAGTAGGTATATTACATATATTAACTATATATGTGTGTGTGTGTGCAATTGTCGAGTACGACGCGAGTGTGTAGAGCTCGCAAGAACGGCAATATAAAAACGCGTAAGACAAAAATTGTTTTTCACACCCGTTGGCCGTGGCGCGTCGCGGATCGATGCGATTACTTACTCGCGTTAATAAATATCCGGATTGCAGATTTGTCTCCGGCGATAGACATTTGATAGAAAAAAAAAAAAAAAAAAAAAAAATAAAAAATCCACTGTTAGCGGTCGTCCGGTAATTCCGTCCGGCCGGCGTACGTAATATCCGTATACGTGTAATGCGGGGGTGTTGGCGTACGATTACGGGCGTTCTTCTCGGATATAATCCTCGTCCGGGGCCCTGTACAGCTAAGCTCGAGAAATTTCGCGGCGGATAATCGGTTAATCTCGTAACGGGTACGGTAAACGTAAACGCAAAACGCGACCTATGGTAACAATTACGAAAATTATCATTACCATTTGCATAAACGATAATTGCATTCGTCTCGTTCGGGTAAACCGCAAATCAATATGTATTTGTCTTGGTTCGCGCAATGAGTAACGATCTAGGTTTACGAAGAGTTTTCAAGAGTGCGTCGACTTCTGACCATGTGAACGTGCAATTTGAACGAGTTTCACGTTTAACACGACATTTACGTATTGTGACTCGTTTATTGAAATCGATATAAAAGCGAATTTCAACGATATTTTTTTATTCAATATTTTCAATAAATAAAATTTTTAACCCTGTAAATGTTACTGGTAGTGTTCCTAATAATAATTACGATTTGTAGGACACGTTATATTATATTACGTCGTAGGGCACGGGCGATAATAATTCGTTAAAATAACGATTGTCGTTTAATCCGGGTTAAAAATCAAACGACTTTATATATTATTAAATGTTCGTTGACATTGATTAATAAAACAATGTATAGCCATTCCGTCGTTTTTAACTAGGTATACACCGACGCGTGTAACATTTTCTATAATAAACTTTAAAACAAGTAGAAATTAAATTAAACGAACGAAGCCCTTATTGCGTCGACGACGACATCGTTTAAAATACTATACGTGCAGTATGCACGCCAATGTCAACTGTTTTTTTTTTTTTTTTTTTTTATGTATATACAAACTCGTATATAAAACAATATTACGAGAGCTCCATGAAACCGACACGGAGTGTACAATAATAACACACTAACAGGCGATGTCTTTATTATTATACACAGGCTGAAATAAACGTGTATAAACCTCTTAAATTTTTAAATTAAAAACGGGATATAGTTTTATTTTTTATATAGTCTTGTTTAATAGACATAGAACAGTCTAATTTTTAAAAAAAAAATACATTATAAACGCACTGTATTATGTACGTCGTAGTATATTTTGAATTTTTTTTTGAACTTTAGACGGTTTTTTACTGAAATTTTAAATTAAATTACGAAACAAATGTTGGTTTTTTTTTAAATTGTATTAGTGTTTTGTTTATTTTGTGTACACACATTTTGGTGTTTTAGGTATTTTATTTATAAAAGAAAAATGTCAATATTTCTTAAAAGTTCCGTATTGTTTTTTAATTAATAAACGACGTGGAAATTTGAAACGGGAAAAATCTACTTGCAATAGAAATTCACCGAAAAATAAACAAAAATTACATTGGACGTGTTTAAACCTATTATTAAAGACTTATGTTATTTTTGCTTATAAAAAATAAAAAAAAAAATACAAATATACGATCGTGTCCGCCGAGACTACAATGTGGTAATTAAGAAAAACAATATTTTCGTTCGTTAACAGTTAAAAAATAATATAACGACATTTGTTTTATAATTATTATTATTATTTTTTTGTCCAACTGTCGTTTTATTTTTTTTATTTTTTTATTTTTTTAAAGAAATGCTATACATATCTTTATACGCGTTTAATTTCATTAATAGATGTCGCGAAAAATGAGCAGAGGGGCGGGGGAGATTAAAAAAAAAAAAAACAGAATTCGCTTTATCGTAAGCAAATACTACGCCGTACAATTTTTATTTGTACAGAAACTAATTTCGCCGAGCTTAATGAAATTGTTAACTAACTCATCGTATAGGTGTGTACAATGCATATTGACGCCGGTAATGTAATTAATTCCGAGCGTTTTCTCGTACCGTTTCCGCCATCGTAGTAGTACCGTTACCCGAACAACAGTAATAAAAAAACCATTACCCGACGGCGACTGGCAGTTTAAATGACGTAGTGCTACTGCGAACGGGTGGTATATATCCGTGTCGATTCGACGACATCGGCGACCATAATATCGTCGTCGTCGTTATTATTATTATTATTTATACGAGTCGTCGTTGTCCGGATACGAACAAATGCCGAACACAACGCGTATATAAACGACGTATTATTATAATTATTTAGCGCCGAAAACATATATATATATATATATATCGCGGGACCCGGGGAATTGTTATTATTATGATTATTATTATTTATTCCTTCATAATGAATTACAAATCAACTCTCCAAATGAAATCTTCTCTACTTCTCTACACCGCAATAATCAGACCACTGATATAACTTATGCCCGTCCTGTATGGTCCGCTGCCTCTATGAATAAAACAAATAAAATACAAAATAAATTCTTAAGGATATGTCTCATCAAAGCACCGCGGTTCACGAGAAATCGCCACATCCATAACGACACGAAAATACCCCTGATAAATAAAACATGGATTAAAACCCAATTTAAAAATTTCCACGCCAAACTAAAAAACTTGCACAGTGCTCGTCATTACAATATAGGGGAAAAAAAAACACTCAATAGACGTCTGCGGCCTCGACTTCCCCGGGACATTCTTTTAACAGACACAGAAGACTCGTCATCAGAAAATGAAGATCATTATTATTAATATACTAGACCTCATCGTTATTATTATTATATTCATATATGTAACACATTATTATATCACTATCACTATTAATACATTTATAATCATTTAAAATTATAAAAATTAAAAAGTTGTAATAGCACTAGGTGTGCCGAAACATTTTATAATTATAATAAATATAAAAATTTATTCCTTCGCATATTGTCTACAATGGGGGGGAGTATCAAACCTTTTTTTTTTTTTTCCTTTTTATGGCGGACCATATCCGCGATACGTTTCGGCGTCGTAGTTCACATTTCTTTGGGCCAAGTGGTACAGAGACAACGAAACCGGAGAGAAACAATTCTTAATTTCGTTCGACTATAATTTTACAAAGGAAACGTATACGTTTTATTGTGAACGCTACTGTTACTCGATGAGAAGTTTGGAATTTTATGTCTTTTAAAGTTTCGTTAAAAATAATTTCGTCGGTGGCAGTTTAGACCGAAGTCGGTTGTTCCGACTAAACTCCGGCCCGCGAGTGAACGCGCACCCGTTTCGCGCATGCAGACTGTCGGCAGCGACCGTCCCGAGGTGAAATTGGCGGCGGGAATACGCGAGATTGGACGCGTTTTGGTCGCCACCTGGGTGCGTTCTCTTGTGGGCCCGAGTATAGCACCGGCGCTCGTAAACGTTTATCACTCGAGTTAGTCCTATACTTTGATTTGGCGTATTTCATGTTTGAAAATATTTGCTTGAAAAAGTAGGTGGGTAAAGCTAAATATCGAAATTGTTTCACGTGACGCAGATGTTTTGAGATTTCGAAAAAAAACTCCCCTGGAAACATGGTGTAATATTTGTACAGTCTGATTTCCTTGATACAGTGTACGAGATGATTGTTCAATGTGAGCTCGATAACTGTAAGCTGAAGCTCGGTTGGTAAAGTTTCGAATTCTATGGTGAATGGATTTTCGAAAATTCGAATGCACTCGAATCGAATTATCAAAACTTTAGTTAATTTTGCGGGCCGGTTCAAAAAGCTTGACGGGCCGTAGGTTGAGGACTCCTCTGTTGTTTAACTTTATGTCCAACCTGTATCCGGAGTTTTCGGTTAATTGCGTTTAAAACAGTCGTCCCTCGTTCTACTTCCACCGGTCTTTATACTGATTTCTAAGAGTTTCCTCTGTCAATTCTCTGGTTAAATCATCATTACGATATTTATTATATTTTACTATTTACCATTTTGGATCGCGCTTGTGGCATAATTATGCATTTTTTTTCTGGACAGGAATATACGTTTTAACAATTCACTTTGCCACGACGAGCTATGCCACCCACTCTCCATATTCAATTATAACATTTTTTTCACCAGTCGTCAAAAAATCTATGCAAAACTTACGCAACCATTCCTTAGCTTAAAATAAAATATTAATATAAAATTTGTAGAGCCTACAGGAATACAATTCGAATATTAGTAACGTGCAACAAAAAAAAAAGTCTCTAAGAGATGTCCCCCGTTTGTCACTCCCAGATACTTTGGATCCTCTTCGAGAACGTCGATCCGCCATTCCCCGGATGGACCGCGAGGTCTCTTAACCTATAGTCACCCATTCATAATTCTTTCTCTTCTGCACTCAATTGCACTCGTTTACTAGCTATTTGTAGTCTTTGCGCTTAAATAAAAAGGCGTCAAGTCATATAGCCCTCCATTGTATCTTGTTGGCCAGTTATTAGTCGTTTCGTCGTGACGAACTGCGGGATATTTTGCTTATATTTATTGGTCTCGAACAACGTCGTGACGGTTTGCTCAGCGTCGTCTGGCCTTTGCGGCACAGAGCCCGGTTCTGTCAATGGTATCTCTAAACGGTAGTTTGGACCGGTGTCGTCTCCTCAAAACAATATACGAGGTGCGACAATAAAATAACGAGACTTTTTGAATAAAACCTAAACTATTAACGTTATCTATAAAACGATTATTGAAATATGATTAGAAAACACTTATCTAAAAGTACTATGAACACTGATGGCATCGATTCATTTTCTTATACGTTAGTAGCCTTGTTATTAGTGCGAGTTCGACTATACTGCCGAAAAATGTTAGATATAAAAATCGAACAACATGTGTTAACATTAAATTTCTTGTTAAATTAAAAAAAAACTGCCGCGGAATCGTTTCGTATGTTATGTGAAGTTTATGGTGAAGAATGTTTATCAAGAGCTCGTGTTTTTGAATGGCACAAACGGTTTTGTAGTGGAAGGGAGGACGTCGAAGACGACGATCGTTCTGGACGTCCTACCACGTCTTCAACAAACGAAAACGATGAAAAAATCGGCAAAATTAATTAATCAATATTATTATAAAGAGGTATTAATTAAATTAAGAGAACGTGTCAGAAAGAAGCGACCAGATCTATGGAAAAATGGCTGGGTTCTTCACCAAGACAATGCTCCAGCTCACAGTGCATTTTCAATTCAACGTTTTTTAACTGAAAAAAAAATGTCTGTACTTCAACATCGCCCGTACTCGCCAGACCTTGCTCCTTGTGACTTCTTCTTATTTCTTTTCCCATTTTCAAACAGTTGATGACGTAAAAATGAAAACGGCAGAACTTCTAAAAGGGCTGAATGAAAGCAATTGGCAACACTGTTTTCAAGAATGGCAGCGACGTATGCAACAGTGTATTGATGCTGAGGGAAGGTACTTTGAAGGTGATAATCATTAAGTAATAAACAACTTTTATTGAAAAAGTCTCGTTATTTTATTGTCACACCTCGTATATATATATATATATATATATAGATATATTTGATCGACCAATAATTATTGAATGCGTTCGAAGTAGTAATTTTCGCGTGTACCGTATAACAAACGAAATCGGGATATTCGGCGGCGGGCATCGCTCCTCACACTAGCGCCCCAGCGATTTTGAATACGATTGTCGTTCGTAAACGGCTTACCCGACCCCGTTGGCCGGGCCCGCCGCAGCCCGCCCGGCGCGAGGGATTTCGACAATACGCTATTATTGTCGGGCGACGACGACTACTGCGTTTCCCGTCGTCGCCGCCGCGTTTGGCGATAATAATTGTTGTTGTCGTAATCGCGAGGCGGCGGGTACAATTGCCGCGTACGCCCGGTAAACGGCACCGACGGTCGGGTGTTACGTTATTGCCGCGCCGGCCGAACGATAACGCGGGGGCGTACCCCGCGAGAGCGAGAGCCAACAAACACGGTCCTCTGCGCGCGCGCGGTCTAGAAATTAAACGGTTTTTGTCGGCACGTCAAGCGTACGTCGTGTGCGTGTGCGTCACCGTAAATAATTACCGGGCGAATTCTGCGCGCCGGCCGCGACCGAGTGTAGTGTGTGTCTCGTGTGGTATACCAGTCGTTGTCAACCCACCCGCCTACCACCCCCGGAATCCGCCAAAGTTATTTATTCGATAGACTCACACCCGAATAAATACAAGTAGAATAATACAACTAGTCGCCGGTCGTGCTGTCGCCATGACGACAACGCCTCGGGCCGGTTCCCCGTGCTTTCGGCCCCTTACCGCCGCCGGGCGATTATTTTTTTCTAAACGACTTTTGCGTATGTACGCGTTCCGGAAATTTCTCTGTGAAGATGATTTTTTTTTTTTTTTTTTTTTTTTATATATATTCCCGGTCCCTGCCCGCGTCGCGACCGTCCCGTCCCGACGTCGCCGTCTTTACTTCCGCGGCACGGCGCCGTCTTCTTTTCACGCCTCCCCCATCCATCGTCGTCTATTTTCTCGTAAACGAGCGGCGCGTGACTAGAATATAGTTAGGGGGTTTTTTTTTTTTCTTCGCATTGTTCGGCCGTCTTCTCTTGTTATACGCGGTTTTTTTTTTTTTTTTTTCTTGCTGCCGCCGCCGACGTCGACGACGTTAATTAGAACAAGTCGTCGGCGGTTATACTAAGCGCCGTGGTGTTTCGCGACGCGAAAATTAATCGCTAACGAATTCGGCCGAGTCGAAAACCGCCCTGTAAATTGGTTTTTCGTTTTTAATACATTTTATGGGTTAGTCCACGCCGATGATAATAATTCTATTATCACTTACCGTATTATTGTCGAGTATTTTTTTTTAATTTTAATTTGCGCGTTTTTCCGTAGTTTTCGACGATCGACGGCTAAACAATATTATTATATTGCCGACGTTTACCGAATTCTTTCAAGCGCTCGCCCGGCCGCCCGCAGACTCTTATTACGTTTTGGCGTGCGCGGGCTCGAATTTCAGCTGGCTAACATTCTTTCGCAATATACCGGCAGAGTACGGTGTTGTATAATAATTTTAATTTAAAAAATATCGTTTGCCCGTACCGACTGAAACTTGAAGTTTGAACTAATTACATGTTTCAATATTCGTACCGACTGGCGATATTCGACCCGAAACGTTTTTCGCAATTCTCAACGTTGCGCCCTTGTTCCTTTCTTCGCAAAACACTTTTTCGGTCGGTAAAAATGCGCCAAATAATTCACATCGTATCGTATAAAATATTCGGAATTTTCGTCCGAAGGTACATTATTATTATTAAAAAACATTTTTTTTTTTTGTGTGTCTAGATTCCCAACAGTTTAAATATTAAAAAAAATGAAAACTGACAACGAATAGCAACGTGTATACATCGGTTTCTTTTTTTTTTTTTGATGATTTCCAGACACTTTTTGGCTACGCAACAGAAGAAAAAATACAACCGGGAATCGTTTTTATTCCGTATATTTCGTACGCGTACGTTGCAACGACAATAGTTTCCGTCGCGGCCGCAAAACCAGAGTATTTTACATTATTCGGTATTGACTTTGTTGACCGCGTCTCGTGTCACAAACGACTACTAGAAAGGTCTAGAACTCACGAATTAAACTGTTTTTTTTTATTATTATTATTATTATTATGTCGCTTTGTAGTAGAACGCGAAGTAAACGGAAAATTCGCCAAGGAGAAAAAAAAAAAAGTACCCCCGACAACGGCCGAGTGTGTTACGCAGAGATATCGGTTTATGGGAATCGGCGGCCGCGGTTACCGAAGGGTCGAGGATTTCGGGAATGCGTACACAACAGCCTTGTTTGTACGCGCCGTCTTACTGCCGCGGACGTGTCCTGTTCGCGGCCACGGCATCCGCGCGCGCGGCCGTATTATTGGAACGTTCAAAAATGCATGTTGGCCCCCCCCCCGCGGCGTGCGATATACGTGCCCCGGGGCGGTCCGCGAAACGTGCGCGCGTCCGCTTTTATCGCGCGGCGCGTGCAATATATTCCGGCGGAGATTCCGTCGTCCGTGATACGATTATTCGCGTGGCCGTAGTGTTGCGTATTTTTCACCGACAATATATATAAAAAAAAAAAAAAAAAAAAAATACAAAAAATAATATTAACGTTTCAGCGGAATAAATACGCGAATTTTTTATTCGGATTATCGATGCGAACGGGCGCGCGCCCTAACCCTACCCCCCTTAGCGACGGCGGGAAATCCGGATTTGCCGGAGTTCGACAATCCGAGATTATTGGATTCCGAAATCCCGACACATTTACTGTAAATCCCGATTGCGGGTTTCCATCCGAATTTCGGTTTTTGAAATTTACGATTTTTTTTTATTCTATAATTCGTTAAACCTCGTAAAACTATTATTATTATTATTATTATTACCGTCATCTTATTGTTAATAGCATTAAACGAGTGAAACGTTAAACACGTTTTTACAATTCGAAAAATATCACAAAAAAAAAAAGAAAAAAAACCATCTAGTCTATAAAATATATTATTACTAGATGTGACCGGCAAATGTTACTTTACTCGTGCAAGTTTTTTTTTATGGTAGCGCGCATTGAAATTAAATAAAATTATTATAATGCAAAAATATTATCCTTATGATTGGAAAATCCGGGCGTATTTTGGATTTCTGGTTAATCCGGATTTATATCGCATTTATTATTATTTAGATATTTTCGTATCCGCAAGTTTATCCGCGTGCTTTTTTTTTTTTTTATTATTTTTAAATTTAATTTTTTCTCCAACGCGCACCTCGTCGTCATTAATATTATTATACGACGTTCCGTTGAACCGACCGCGTTTGTCTTTGCCGCACACGTTTTTTGATGTAATATTACTTAAAAAAGCGCAACTCCGATAATAGTGCCGTTGTATGAAGATACATTTTAAAAAATGCCTAGACAAAGTTAAAGGATCTGTGCATGAGCGTAATCACGGGGTGGTGGTGGTGGGGATATGGGAAATTAATCTCCCCCACGACATCTTTTAGAGTCTGAGCGGACCCGAGGGGGTCTTGTGGTTTTACAATGATGTTCATTATTATTTTTTTTTTTTTTTCTTCTATAAACACTTTTTCTACTGGAGATTTTCATCCGATCTATACTGTTGCCGGTAGCGAATTTCGTCTAATTGGTACTTTGAAAAATGTCATTTTTCGATATACTTATTAGTTTTACAACGCTGCAGAAGAAACTACCAACGAATTACGAACCAACACGATTCCGTCAAACTCGAGTTTTACTTTTTTTTTTCTTTGTTATTCCGAAAACAATTGTTCTAGAAACCGGAAACGTTCGCATAAAGTGTAACAACTCTGTAATGAACGACGTGATAAAAATGCCATTAAATTTATTTTTAATTTTGGGCTATTTTTTTTTTAGACATTTTGATTGTTTCTTAACAAAAACCAAGTTCGTATAGCGCAAACATTTAAACGCTTATAAAAATATATTCAAAAGTGTGTGATTCCTTCCAATTGGATTGCCTACTCGTGTCCCTTAAACCGATAGGTCCAGATCGGTGCCGGGAGTCGTTAAGGTGTGTGACCACATGAAATTATGCCACCCTTAAGAAAATTACCAATACGTTATATTTTTTTTTTAACGAAGTACTTATCACAAAAGTGCATAGTGATTTTATAACCTCCCCCCCCCCGGTGTATAGTATAGAAGAAAAAAAAAAACGTATTGTCATCGTTGTAACAAAATGTAAGTCAAACGTTTTATTTATTATTTCCAATAAATATATTAATAACGATATTTTGAAAACTAATTTGTTTTCCGGATGATTTTATTATTTGTCTCTGGTTATTTCTTTCCCGTCACTCTGGACATGATAAATGATACGGACTAAAAATACACCTATTTCGATAAAACACAACACGGTGGCGGATTGGTGCCGGATGAGAAAAACGTCGAACGCGGACCCGACGATGTCCACGTAATTTCTCAACAATTCAAATTAACGGCCGTAAATTCCTATCACTTATTCCTGTCTTGTAATTAAATAATAAGCACAATTTAACGTCATGCCCACAAATCATCGTCGTAATAACGTTAATTGTTTTACTGGTGTGGGTTTGTTATTTTTTATTCTATTCACCTTGTCCCCCGGCGTTTAAAAAAATAATCGCTTGTAATAAAACGAATAGAATTTATTATACATAATTTACTTTTTAGCGACCGGTATTACACAGTCTAGCCACGAATATTAAAACGTACCTATTAAGTTTAATCGACAAGTTCCGCATATTTTTTCAAACGTTCTCGTATATTTATTGGATACAAATTGGCTTTATAGATAAAATAAAAATACCACCGTAAATACCTACGGCAATATGTTTGTTACAGGATGGTTTTTTTTTGTTTTGTAAGACTTTAAAACGTGCACGTATTTTTATTTTATTTTATAGGTTAGAGCAATTTCCCGTCGAACAACAATATATAGTTTGTCGGGAGTAATTTAGATGGGAGGGGATATAGTAAATCTGCCGGGTCGTACAAATTGTTTGCCATCTCGGGTTTTGTGTAGAGTAAGTTTAATTAATTTTTTTTTTTTTTTTTTTCATCACAGCCCGCCGTCAAATGGGTAAAACGGAAAATGTAGTTGTTATACGAAGACCGTATAAAACGGTTTGGCTCGAGTTATTACGGATTAATGCGCAGAAATAATTATAATAAACGTGTGGCGTTATTATAACGGATACGGTTTACGGTTAAACGAAGGGAAAATAATAAAAAAAAAACGTCCGTCGTTACGAAATAAGTAACTTATATGTATTCGGATAAAGTTTTACAACCGTCGGTCCAGCCGCGGGATTTTGGTCTTCTCGTAACCCCCTCAGGTACAATGTGTTGTGATACGAGATGTTATATTATAGGATTTTTTTCTAGTTTTTTTTTTTTTTTTCCCGAAGATATTTCGTTGTTTCGCCGCAGAGGATTCACGACAGGCTGCCGGTAACTATGGTATCGGATTACGGCCGGTCCGCGGTAAAGCTTCTGAAAAATCGTATTTTAGGCTGTCCCTCCCCTGGCCCCTTTAGGGAAAATTCCGCGTGCACACACCGCCGGCGGTCGCGCCGAACCCTGGGGACAAGAGTATTATGTCGTTGTTGTTTCTTCTGTTCTGTTCTGTTCTGATATTGATGAACACGACAGACGCATTAAATACTCCGTTAAAACCCGGTGGAATTTCAGTCGCAATTTTCGTATACGTGAAATCGATTACAATTTTATTGTAAAACGGCACGTAGAGGAGGGCATTTATAATGCGGAGAAAAAATAATCATATTATTTTGACCTCCGAGCCGCGGAGGGGGGGGAGGGCACGTATTACGAAACTTTTTGTTGATTGTCAATTAAAAAAAAAAAAAATACGAAAATAACAGTACGACGACATAATACACTCGGCTTTGCATATTTCGTATTCTCTCCACTACCGGGCAGTCCGCGTGACGTAATTTGTTTCTTTTTTTTTATATTAATTTGTTATTTATAAACGCGTTCATTTCAATCTATTGTCGGGCGTATTTTCAATTTGTTTTAATTGCTCGGAATTTCGAGCGCGACGGAAACGCGGTGTGTAATTCCGTTTCGATTTTATTATTATTATTTTTTTTTTTTTTTCCCGTATTGTTGTTGACGACCGTACGAAAAAAAAATACGTACGGCTCGAACGCAATCGGATTTAAACGGTTCCGCCGGCGTGTAAATACAGTAAAAGACATTACCGGGGGCGGGGCGGTGTTGGGCGCGACAAACGAAAACCGACAAAATAATCGAATCGAGATGAACTAGAATATAAGGCAATATTATGCCGACTAAATTATTTCTACACTCCCCCTCAGTAAAAATGACCCACCGTCATTTACGTGTTTTACATACGACGCTTCTATAATTGACGGGAACACCGCGGTGGTGGTCGTGTGGTTTACGGTGAAAATCCGTCGGCGCGCCACGTATTAGCGTACGATTAATTTCCTCTTTTGTCGAGTACCCCTTTTTTTTTTATTTATTTATTTATGTTGTTGTTTTCTTCTTTACAACATTACCACGGCGGTGCGGCCGCACGTGCCCGCGTTCTCGCCGGCCGCGATTACGTCCGGGGACCCCCGTACGGTTTAATTGTCGAACCCCTCGCGTCGCGCGTGATTCACATTGCAAACACCGTCGTCTCCGGGACACTGTGACAACACGGCAATTCCACGCGATCCAATGTTCTGGTCCCTTTCGTTCTGCGCGACGACGACCCTCCCGCCGGCCCGGTATTATTATTGCGTACGTGCCGACGTCTATCAATCCGGTGCCGGGGCCGGTCGTGCACGCGCGACCGTACACGGATAATGCGAAAGCCCAGGAATATAAACCCCCCCGCCCCCCCCGAAACGGAAAATATATATAAAAAAAAATTAATTTAAAAAAAATACCGTTTTTTTCACCCCAATCCATCTACACCCCCCCCCCCCCCGCAGTAATATGATGAATTTCCGACGGCCCGTATGGAGATCTCTTGTGTCGCCGCACTCTATACTATATAATATTATTATATCTGATCGGTACATCACGTCCGGCCCATTGTCGTACACATTTATAGCTGCGGGTACCGTTTTTCTATATATATATATATATATATGCACACACAATACAGGCGGTTTGAAAAATCCATAATATAATACTACCCGCCGAATGGCATAAATAATATTTTTAAAAAAAAAAAAACGTAATTCAATTAGAAGAGTTTTTATACTTTGTCAACACCGATAATACGCCGGTGTTGTTGGTTTCCCGGGGCCTGTCTTGGGGGAAATTGGCGCCCTGGGCAAGAAAAAAAAAAAAATAATGCGCTATTTATAGTCAAGGTTAAGGTATTTTTTTTTTTTTTTTTTTACTCGGAGTGAAAAACATATTTTTTTTAAATTGCCTTTTATCGCTGAAATAAATTTAAAGTTAAATCATTTTTATAATAATAAAAACAATAAAACAAAATATATATGTTTACAACATTAATTCATAATTTTTATTGGACCTTTTCATGCTTTAAACTCTGCAAATTCGTTTGCCAATGTTGTCCAATATCGTTTTAAATGGATAAAATCTCAAATGACGACAATCTGCCATCGCCCATTATTGATATGTCTTTATTAGTTTAAGTTTCGAATAACTACGTTCTCCAGATGCAACTGTAACGGATATTGGCAAATGAATCTTGAGTGCGATTCACGCATTTGAAAAAAAATTATCTTGTTGTCTTACAATTATCGGTGTCTTATGCCTACTGGTAAAATTTGTCGAAAATGCATTGATTCATTTGCGAGGTCTACGCCATTTATATCCGATTGCTACGAAAATCCATACAGTGATTAAGATGTGCCGTTTTTTTTTTTTTTACTGGTAACTTATCGAATTGATTTAAAAATACCGGATCAATTACGGAATCGAGAAGTTTGAAAACTAACTTGCGAAACAAGACTTGAGCTGCTAAACAACTTCCTAACAACTCTCAAGACATCAGGCTCCTCGAACGTCCGAAGCCGTACTTGGTTTAGCGACTTAGGCTATACGGATCGAAGTACCTACCTTATTGGCAGTAAAACTCTAAACACAATCGTGTACTTATACGGTGAACATACAGAGTATGGATTACTCGTGTATTATTTATCGTTTATACACCGCCGCGCGTTGTATTTATAAGAGATTTATTGGTCATTTATGTAAAGACGCTAGGAGAAATCGTAAAATTGCACTCGGACCGCAAAATGGGGGTTTAAATATTATATTACGCAAATACCACGGTAATTCCGGTCCGTATTCCACGGCCCCGGCGGACTTGTTTGCAATTTTACAGGCGCGATGCGGTAAGAAACCTCATTACGTTAAACGAATATTCTGTTTTACGGGGTTTTTTTTTTTTTTTTTTTTTGTCGCGCTTGTAGCGGACGAATATTCCGTTTTTATTTCCGCCAAGGGGGATTCTAGACAAATGCGGTTCGATCATCGCGTATCGTAAAGTCTTGATCAAACTTTATGTGGGATCCGAGAGAAGGGTGGCGCCGTCGCATATGCATGCCGTCGAAGAAATATGTGCATCACGTACGGCCGCGTGTGATCCGCCAAAGTTCCGGCACGGTATTTAATTTTGTACAAGGGTACAATTATTAATCCACACGCAATTGTTATTATCGCTACAAAAAAAAAAAAAAAAAAAACAGCGAGCCTCGTCGTGAAATGCCACTGCAATATTATAATATTTATACGCATGTAGATGTGGCTCTGTATTTCAATACTAATATAATAATAACGAGCTTTAAAGAACACGTGTTAATTGATATATGACTTGGGCACGAACAAGCGAATGATATAGGGGCGGTAATGGACTGGAGACCAACGGACAAGATATGCCGGGGTGGGCCTGGGAAAATACGGATGGAAAAATTCCGGATTATATAAATCGGATTTGGCGCGGACCGGTGGTTTGGACGAACATCGGATTGAAAAAATCGAAAAACATTTACCGGACGTTTGTCCTGTACGTGTGCGGGTGTTCTCGTTGTGCGCGTCTGTGTATACGCAGTCGGAGTGCATGCTCGGCACTCGGCGTTGGGAAACCGAAGCAATTAGCGTATATCCCGAGGGCGTAGTTTAGCATCCCCCCCCCCCCCGATAAATCGCGTTTATCCGAATTCTTTTCCGCGGTTAAGTATACGGTTAATAAAACACCGCCGTTTCCGAGCCGAGTCAATAGAATTCCGTAAACGATATATAATAATATCGTAAACCGTTTTTGACAATAACCGCGATTCGGCGGGGTCCGCCGCGGTTTTAACGACTACGCCAACGACGATGGGCCGTCCGCGCGATATTTTATCGAAACCCGGTCCCGAGCATTTCTTCTTGTTCTTCTTCGTCCCCTAACGGTTTATTGCTTTTTTTTTTTTTTTTTTTGGAATTTCGTATCGGAGACGTATAGTATCGGCCGTCCGACGCGACGATATCGGGTCCGGGAAACATATATCCAGCGACCGGATCGTGCGTATTGTATACGATCTCGGTGCGGTGACGGCGATATTTTACGCGGGCCGATCCTGACACAACAACGCGAACGGCGGCCGTCACCGCCGAGCGACGGTGGCGGGCGCTGTCGATTTTTCATCGGGTAACCGGAGATAAAAGTGTAATTTTCCCCATGATTAGCCCGCCGTACAGGCGTTTCGGTTTCGACTTCCGTCAAACCAACTCCTACGGGGAATAAAAAAAATATATCGAATCGCTAAATCGTAAACCGTTATTGCGATACTCGAATTATGAGAGATCGGCCTTCAAACTACTCGTAAAAAAAAAAAAATAAAAAAAACACATATATATATATAAAATCGTGTCGTCAACAACATGGCACACCGTTAATAAGAATATATATATTCGCCCGTTTGCGATAATATATAATTATCGTCGACTTACTGGCCGACGGTCGGATATTGTATTTAATAATTCGAAATGATTTTATTTGCACGCGTTTCCATTTCCTCGAGATTATACGAACTCGCGTACATTATTCACCGGGAAATGTACGTGTTCGGTTTAACAAACGGATCGCGTTTCATTGCGATTGTCGACTTTTGCAAATATGATTAGACGTTATTTATAACAATGCGAATCCCCGGCCTCTTATCTACGATTTTTATTTTTTTTTTTTCTTCGCAAATTGTAAAACGCGTCGTCAAACGCATATTAACAATATGGGCGATCAATTTTTTTTTTTTCGTATTCTATTGTAATTTTTTTTCCGTACAGGATACGATATTATTAATCGTACAGGAAATCGACAGGGTCAAATTGAATATTTTAAGTTATTTTTCGTCCATGAACGTAATTAAACGTCCGTGAAACGTACATGAACACTTACCAGTTACCCGTTACGAGGTATCGCGTATTTGGTATGCGCGCAGACACCTCGTAATGCCGATAAAAAGCGACTAATAAAATATACAATTATAGTCTCGTCGTATTATTGGCGCCAATATTGTTTACAGTTTTTTTTTTTTTTTTTTAATATTTACGTATATATGTTTATTCGATACGTGTGGTCATTTTTTTTTTTTTTTTTTTTTGTCCGTACGAATTAATAATAATTAGTATTTCATTTGCGTTTATTTTATTTTACATTTAAAAAATATTACGTAATTATTCTACATGCGAATCGGTTTTATGCGTCCCTGAGTTATACTTAAATTTTATTACTCGCCGCAGCAGTGTACGTTTGGCGTATGTCGGCGCAACATTTCTTTTAAAACTCGACAAACGAAATGAAAACTTTTGATTAATTGTGTAGGATTTTAGAATTGCATAACTCGGCACAACGCTGCTGTGGTTTATAACGAATAAAGGATTTAAAAAAAAAAAAAAAAAAAAAAAAAAAAAAAAAAAAAAACGAAACAAAAACAAACGTTACTAACGCGAAGTTTTTATGTTATTATTTTACATCGGTTTAAATTTATAGTAATATTTAAATCGCCATTCGAAACGAAATCCGTACATTATTTTTTCGTTTTAACTCGTAATAATAATGGAATATTAAATAGTTTTCATTTAATAGTTACGTATATTTTATATACAACGTTAGGGTTTAAGAGGTTATCGCTGCGTAACTCCAATCGGGTTAATTCGAAAATATTAAAATATCAAGTCAATTTTGGATGACATTTTTTTCTAATTTCCTAAGAAAAATTACCGAGTGCTATTTAAGAGGATTGTGCGACATTTTTGAAAAAAAAAATGAACATAAACACCTATTCGAATTCACATTCATATATAAAACTATGAAAATCATCACGGGTTCTATTATTTATAACCCAACTATTTATTGATTAAATATGAAATTTGTTCATATATAAAAAAATGTGCATTTCAGAGCGGCGTGTACTCATTATGATAAAAATTAAAGACGAAAACATTATCTACGGCGTATTGATTTTTTTTAATTTACCCGAATGCGACGGTAGATTTCAAGATTTAAAAAGTGGTAAAATTCGTAATTTCTATATATATATATAAAGAGTCAATATTTAACTAAATGACTTATATCATTCTTTCGATAAAATCGCGTTCCTTAATTTCCATAATAGGCCGTTTTGCGTTATAAATCATACTCGTTTCGAGATAAAAACGATTTTTTTTTTTTCGGCACGAGGTTTTTATGTGTAAAACGCTCGAAATCCTCTTTGATAAACTGCGCAAAGTAGCGGCGAAAATCGAGCGTGGATTCATTATTATAATATTTTTATACCCTTGTCGTCTGCCCGGGTCCTTTCAAAAAAAAAAAAAAAAAAAAATACGTTACCACTCGTCGCGCCGAAAAAAAATCGAAATGAACAACAAAACACTTTTTCGTCTCTATCGGCGGCGTACACCGAATAAAATACTCGCATAACAATGCCGGTCACCGCTAGGAGGACACTACACGAAAACCCCCGGCGAATACCCTTTGGTCATAATACGATTTCCAACGTCCGAAAATCAATTAAAAAAAAAAAAAAAAAACCTTTTGTCGGTAGCTTTTTCCTCGGCGACCATTTCGGAAATCGCGCACAAAATAAACGTCAGCCCCGGGCTGACTAATTGCCGTCGGCTATACTATAAAATACTCCATAATCCCCTCGCCATTATGCGGTATCGCGCCGCTCTGTTATTTCGGTCTAAATCGGGAAAACTATCGCCGAGCCGAACTCGCTGGCGGCGGCACGGTTAGTGACTTATATAGTCGGAGGTTATATTTAGCTGGTTTAATTTTGTGAATCCCGTTCGAATAATAATAATAATAATAATAATAATAATAATGATAATACCTCCGAAAACGCACGTACGCACCACAATACATCCGGTTCCAGATGTGCCGGGTATTTTATTGTAAAATAGGTACACGCGTCGTGCGTGAGGGGCTCTCTTCTTTAATCAAGACAAATTTACATTTCCGACCCCCGTGCGCGTATCGACGGGTTTAGAACGCCGCCGTCGTTTTCGTGATTGTGTTTGTACGCGACACAGTCGAACGACGGCGCCGCGTGCGATTTTTGAGATGTCGAAAATACGGTCTCTAGCCCGCGGACGAACGGCGGGGATATTTACGAGGTGCGACAATAAAATAACGAGACTTTTTCAATAAAAGTTGTTTATTTTAAAAATGTTATAATTTTATTGATTATCACCTTCAAAGTACCTTCCCTCAGCATCAATACACTGTTGCATACGTCGCTGCCATTCTTGAAAACAGTGTTGCCAATTGCTTTCATTCAGCCCTTTTAGAAGTTCTGCCGTTTTCATTTTTACGTCATCAACTGTTTGAAAATGGGAAAAGAAATAAGAAGAAGTCACATGGAGCAAGGTCTGGCGAGTACGGGCGATGTTGAAGTACAGACATTTTTTTTTCAGTTAAAAAACGTTGAATTGAAAATGCACTGTGAGCTGGAGCATTGTCTTGGTGAAGAACCCAGCCATTTTTCCATAGTTCTGGTCGCTTCTTTCTGACACGTTCTCTTAATTTAATTAATACCTCTTTATAATAATATTGATTAATTAATTTTGTCGATTTTTTCATCGTTTTCGTTTGTTGAAGACGTGGTAGGACGTCCAGAACGATCATCGTCTTCGACGTCCTCCCTTCCACTACAAAACCGTTTGTGCCATTCAAAAACACGAGCTCTTGATAAACATTCTTCACCATAAACTTCACATAACATACGAAACGATTCCGCGGCAGTTTTTTTTAATTTAACAAGAAATTTAATGTGTTAACACATGTTGTTCGATTTTTATATCTAACATTTTTCGGCAGTATAGTCGAACTCGCACTAATAACAAGGCTACTAACGTATAAGAAATGAATCAATGCCATCAGTGTTCATAGTAATTTTAGATAAGTGTTTTCTAATCATATTTCAATAATCGTTTTAAAGATAACGTTAATAGTTTAGGTTTTATATTTAGAAAGTCTCGTTATTTTATTGTCATACCTCGTATTATAGAAAATCGCTTGGAAATGCATTTAGTAGACGACGGATTCAATTTTTGCTGTCCGGGCGACGACCCGGACGATAAATCATTTGCCGGCGAAAAACACTTCTGAGCGGAGTGTACGGGTCAAGGCCCGCCCCAGCCCCCCGCAAACGGTTTCCCCGAATCGTCTTGGATTATGTAAAAATTCAAAAATTACTTTCACCTCTTCGGATGACCGACTTTTCATGACGACGATTTTAACGGCTTTTAATGGGCTAATATCCGCTTAAGGGGACGATTAGGTACCGCCGTTTTTACTTTTTTATTAATGATCGTAATGTACGCGATACGCCCGACAGAATTCCGGTGCTTACAAGTAGTTCGATTTCGAAAACGATAATACGAATTTCGAATTCACAGACACGTTTAGTTTACATTGGTCGGAGCACTTTTTCGAGTATATACGATTATTCGCGAGAATAAAACTTTTAAATTTATACGGATTTGTCAATTTTCAATGGTTAAACCAAAAAAAAAAAAAATCGTAAACTTCTCTATGACCTCGTACACTTTTATATTTTTAAAATCGAACCACAGGAAGGTACTTTTCAATTGTCGTAATGCGTTTAGACGGTTTTGACGAAAATTTCACGGAGTTTTCTACTAGGCCTGTATCTCGCGTTCTGAAATGCCGGTTAGATCGATTGATTTTTAAAAATCTCCGTTGTAGTTGTCCACGCGTAAACGCCTCGAATACCTTTTGGATTTATTTATGCGATTTCTCGTTTTAACTGACGAAATTCGTATAACCGTAGTATTATTATTAAATTTGTTTTTTATTCGATCGGCACCGCGGCGTATAAATATTTCCTTCTCTCCTCGGCGGCAACGACGACGACGACGACGACGCAGTCACTTGAACGTCCCACAAGAAATGAGTACTCTCGACCCTCGTTTCCTATATGTATATTGCTGCGCTCGGAAAGTTTTTAATTAAACGGTACAATATTGCTAACAAACCGTATTACTATTATTATTATTATTATTATTATTATTATTATATACGAGAAGAAATTACCAAAACGTAATTATTACGCGGGGGACCTTAACGTTATTATAATATTATAATATCGCGAATGGTATTCGCTAATTTTTCAACCGTCGTCGTCGTCGTCGTCGTATTACGGATATTGCTAGTTGTCAGGAAATTTATAAGGAGCACAATATTTCACCGTTGCCAACCGTTCCGTCTCAAAATATCATCGTAAATACCATAATTTCGTGCTTGTAACATTATGGCCCCGCCATACACAATTTATATATATAAATATTCATACAGATAGGTACGAATATAACGGGTGATTCACGGATAATAATTTGTAAAATATTTAAAACAATAAAACATTTTGTTTTGTTCAATATTTTTAGACGGGGGTTTTTTTTTTTGACTTACAAAAGACTAAAAGACATTGATTGCCCCCTGTATGATTCTTACATCATTTATTTGTATTTTATACGAAATTTTAATCATATTTTACTCTTTTTAAAATTAATTTTTTTTTTTATGAAATTATGCAATTTGATTCAATGTTTTGTTGTTACAAATATTTATTAACGATTAATAGTTAATTTTCTATAAATTATATATTTATGTAACAAATAAATAAATCAGTTATGTTGTAATTATTATATTACTTAATTATGAATAAATATTAATCGAAAATCACATTGAAATTGTGTCTGTGTGAAAACAGTTAAAATTATCGTAAACTCGAAAAAATTGTAGACAATTAACGCGAGACCCTCGATGATTTGTAACACTAGCGATTTTATTTCAAAAATAAACGAATAAAACAGAAATCTTGGACTCGATAAATACATTAAAATTAAATAATATTCATATTATTGGTTTAAATAAAATATCATAGAACCACGGGGCTACGGTCTAGTGGAAGAAATTGAAGAAAAAAAAAAAATATTGAACGGGAAGAGGAGGTGTGTGATTGTACTTGTCAATTCGTCGAATCTCCGCGATTTCCCATATACGCTTGTTTAGTCTTTCAGTATTATCGGATTGTTCGCCGAAATCCTTTATGGCGACGTTAGCAGTTTGAGACGTAAATTTACTAGCGATTGGCGGAAAAACGACCGGAATCGAAATTATTCGACGACGACGACGACGACGTGCGCTCCGTACGTTTCCGAGGGGGTTGATTGTTTAGGGGGTTGTGACGTACCCATTGGCCCGCGTCATAACAAATTATTGTATGACTTAAATTTTAATGGAATACCATTTTTTTTTAATTATTATTATTCTAACTCGTCGAAACGTCAAACAATTTCATCATGTAATTTTTGTGTTTTACATATTGTGGTTTTTAACATCTCGAATAAAATTACGCACTAACAATAACATAAAACTCGCACATAAGCCGTCTGTTTCACGACACAGTGCCCCGGTAAAAAATATAAATAATAACGATAACAATTATTAGGGCTGGGATTTCGATGCAATTTGCATTGTTTTTCAAAGCTTACTGTGCAATGCTCGTCTTGTCACGAATTTGTTTTATGTACATTTCAATGAGAATAAGAAAGTTTATTTTGCATTTTTTGAGTTTTCGGAAACCAAGTGTATGAATTTGAAATTTTATTTTAAGATTTTAAGATTTTTACACCAAAATGGTTTTTAAATAAATATTACAGATTATAAGTAGGTATTCGTAATTCGT
The DNA here is from genome assembly GCA_956483605.1 of Tuberolachnus salignus. Taxonomy (NCBI): domain Eukaryota; kingdom Metazoa; phylum Arthropoda; class Insecta; order Hemiptera; family Aphididae; genus Tuberolachnus; species Tuberolachnus salignus. Next base: position 26,906,245 of record OY101430.1, on the reverse strand, counting down.
ATTATATTATCAGACAAGGTTTGAGCAACCTCATCTACCGCATTTCCTGTTAAATAATCTTAAATCGGTAAAATCGACGTCCGATGATATTATCGTTAGACGTTCAGTACGAGTTTTGTCGTCGTTAACACCGTTTTATTACTCTAGTTAATTTTTTTTTTTTTAGGGCATTAAAATCCCAGCCCTAGTTATTATCAATACCCCTATTATGGGGGCTAATCGATAAATATATATGGGCACGCGAAAGGCTTTCGCGTGCAATCGAAAATTTCCTCCGTGCCGGGCTCGGCAACCATTCGTTTGGTGACCGCGGCCAGTTTCCGACGACGTTTGCCCGGCCCCCAATGACTTTTAGGGTGAGATTATGCGTTGTCGTTGTTGTTACAGTTCAACGCCCGAAGCGGTGTATATACCCTTGGACCCCTTTTCTTCTTTTTCTCGGTTATTCTTCCTATTCCGAATACGGGGAGAGGAGGAGTTGCACTCGGTTGTGTATCCGTACTCCCTTTACCCGGCCCGGGGTGCGGGGTGTCGGGCAAGCCGAATCCGGGTGCCAATAAACGCGGTGTAGCCCCGCGAAAAACCCCAAAAACGACCCCGGGGCAAATTAATTTAAATCGCCCGTCGCCCCTCGGTGGCGACAGACCGCGGGCGGGCGGTGCGCGTGGTCCGGTGGGAAATTGCGGCGAGGTTTACGTGCCCCCCCCCCCTATAAAAACGGAATTGTCGTGTAAACAAGGTAACTAATTCAAAGGGCGTGTTCCCCTTACGTCAACGGCACCCCGGGAAATTCATTAAAAACGGACGGTGCGATATATGGAAGACCGAAAGCCAGATATGCATTGGCCGGAGCCGGTGTTCTTTTCGAAATTATCGCCCGGCCGAATCGACTCGCGCGTAGCCGCACCGGGGCGCCGCCCTTCCTACCCGGTTCGCGCGCGGACGGACTTTGTCGCTGTTGACGGCGGCGACCGTCCCCGAAACACATAAATTTAAAAATTCGTTTTGCCGGCCCGAATAGAACGCAAACGTCCGACGGTTAAAACACCAACAAGTAACCATAACGAAACGGTGAATGATATCGTGCGGTCGATTTATAGCGGTAACGATTGATAACAAAATGCGCGGTCGGTAAAGTGAAAAAGTGCATTACAAGTGAAAGACGTGCAATAGCACACGGCGATCGAGCAGAAAAACCTCGGAAAATAGACGATCGCAATAAAAACACCCGGGAGGATTATTTACGATACGTATCGCGCGTAATTTCCCAAATTACAATTCTATTTATTTATTTATTTTTTTTATCTCGAGCGTGTAATTGAACGTGATAATAATACTATGTTTTTGTTTTTTTTGTTTTTTTTTTTACGGGTTTTCGGGGATTAATTTTTACATTAACCGTTTTAAATAAATTATTCAAACGTCTCGTTGTCGTGCAGCCAGGGGGGAGGAGACGTCGAACGGGGAACTTGTTCTCCGTAGTTCCATTATAATATTAATCGCGATCTAAAATTCGCATTTATCAGTATATTTTAATATTATAATACTGCTGCGTCTGCGGGTAACGTTGTCGAAGCTTAACCGAAATGTATTTACGTTCCGTACTAAAGCAATCGTTAACGTTTACATTATATTACAACGTTGTTAATATTATAGCGGGCCGGGCGCGCCGCGCTAATGAAAACGATTTCCGTTTTAGCGAAAGTTCACCCCGCGGGGGGGCCGGGTATGAGATTTAAAAAAAAAAAAACTATATTACAATTTCGATTTGTACTATATCGGCGTGTTCGACGCCCGAAATATATATCGCTTATTAATAAAACCGGCGCGCGATATGACTCGTAATATAACGTCGGTAATAATATATCGAAATTACGTTTTCGTTTCCATTGCGAAATTCTCGATTTCAAAGCCACGGCCGACGACGACGGCGTGTACCCCTTATACGTACCGCCGCGCGCGGTGTGTGCGGCCGCGCATCGAGAAATGGTTTCGTGATTTAATTGAAATCGCATCGTCGGATTATATATATATATATATATATATATAGAAAAGAAGAAGAAGAAGAAGAAGAAGAAGAAAAAATATAAAGTATATATATCCATTAGTAACACGGAAAGGTCAACTTTATATATGTATAAGAAATCCGCGTGTGATAGTTTCAATGATTCATCACATGCGCAGTATTAGGGAATTCTATCCTTTACGTTCCTTTTACGTTCATATGGAGTTATAATTAATGAATTTCCGGTGCGATACATCGAATCGCCGAGAGATAAAATAATATAATATGTTTTCTATATTTTTCTTTCTTTCTTTTTCAGACGTTTCGCCTAAAGCACCGGCACTGATCATCAGACCGACGCAGCCCAAACAGACCAAAGCGATCGGATCGTCTTTGATATTGAACTGTCAACCCGACGTGGACCAACCCGAATTTATTACAAATCTGAAATGGCTCGATCCCCATAATAGAACGATCGATCAATCTCTGTAAGTCACCGTCGGTACTGCCGTTGCTAAATTCGACCCGTAACGTATAAAAAAATCTCATTCGAACGAATGCTAATAATATACTCGGATGGTAATAATGGTTTATTTACTGTCGGATACGTTGTAAAACATTCTAAAAAAAAAAAAAAAAGGTTTTTTTATTTTTAATCTGATCACCACGGTGTCTCGCACGCGTAATATTCGGTAAATTCCGTACAAGTGTTCGGTTCAAACCCGATTTTTCATTAGAGTTTTTGGAATAAGTACAAATCGACAATTAACGCGTGGAAAAAATTATGCGATTTGCCATTACGGAATGAAATATTGTAAAAAAAAAAAAAAAAAAATGTTCAAGCTTATCACATCGTCTCTAGACCATATTCGATTTTATAACCCGTGCCGTTTTTCTTCGCGAAACCGATTTCTCGCCTCTTTTACGACTGAGATAATATCGCGTCAGACGACGCCAATTCGGCCGTCTACGTCGTATATTAACGATTTTTTTTTTTTTTTTTTTTTTTATTTCGTTGCAGTACTACCGGAGCACACGTGACCACCACTTACACGTCTCCCAACAATCTGGGTCTGGTGATTACTGGTCTCACCGAGGCGGACGTGGGCAATTACACGTGCACCGCCACGTACTCAAATTCGGAATATTTGGTCCAGAGCGTGATTGTGGACAGTTTCTGTGAGTATCGCCGTACACCGATTCCGTGTTTTTACATTCCTTGTCCGACCAATCGTGCATATTGCTATATCGTTATTATTGTTTTATTAATTTATCCAAAAATTACATAACGGTTTAATACGCGACTTGCTTACGGTTGATGCGATAAAATATTAGAACCGTTTTAAAAAGTAACGCGCGACGGGTCGATATGTCTACCGCACGCGTACGATGGAAACTAGGAGAGATTTTACATCGGTCAATAGAGGGAATGAAAATCGTGACAATATGTTTAGAGGAATCGATTTTACCGGAAACGAGATTAGACAAGGATAAAAGTTTAGCGAAGTGCCGGCGGTCAACCGGGCTGACACTAGGCCTAACTCGCGAAGGGCGGGAGAGTAATTGCGAAGTGTATTGGATCTGCGTAGTCAATTAAACGGAGGGAAATTCTCCGGATTCGCTCGACTGCCGCAGAGGAGGAAGGAACCGCAGTCGAGGACGTAGTGAGGGAAGAAAGTTTTGATAGGAAAACGGAGACGGGACTGTGTTGAGAGACGCGATAGATTCGGGAGTATGAGGAATTTCGAGCGAGCTTCTTCGACGTGGTCGACCGGGTAATGTGTCGGGACGAAAGGAAAGATTACGCGTGGAGGAGGTGACAAACAAAAGCAATGCGATTATTATTAAATTGCAATTAATTTTTTTTTACAACTACTGTTGTATTGCGTTTCGCAGACGACATCGCGTGGGTGGACGCTCCTACCGAACAGTATCCGATCGCCGGCACGTCGTACAAAGTCCGCTGTAAAGTCAAGGCCATCCCGGCGCCGTTGATCGAGTGGTACAAGGAGAAAAAGAAAATCCAGGACAGCAACCGGATCGTCAAAGAAAACGACGGCTTAATGATCCAAAACGTCACTGCCGAAGACGACGGTATCTACAATTGCCGCGCCATCGTTGTGGACACGGGAAATATTCAAGATCGCGACATCAGAGTCGAGGTACGCGTCTCTGCATATCGTGCAATTATACTAAATCGATTAATCGACATTTCAGCAAAATAAGTTTCCCGGGCAAACACTCGGTCATTTTTCCGAACGTAATTCCGGGCCTGGCGAGGGATTCAGATCATTTTTTTTCTTTTATATTTACGTACATTGTCCCATCGTTTTAACTATCCGGAATATTTTTGTTTATCAATTGAAAAAAAAAAAATCGGTTTTTCTGATAAATTAAAATAGTTACAATTATCGAATGAGACATTCGGATCGAATTATACTAAATTGATTAATCAACATTTCAGCAAAATAAGTTTCCCGGGCAAAGACTCGGTCATTTTTCTGAACGTAATTGCCGGCCTGGTGAGGGATTTAAATAATTTCTTCTTTTATATTTACGTACATTCTCCAAACGTTTTAACTAATCTGGAATATTTTTGTTTACCAATTGAAAAAAAAAAATCGGTTTTTCTAATAAATTAAAATAGTTACAATTATCGAATGAGACATTCGGATCGAATTATACTAAATTGATTAATCAACATTTCAGAAAAATAAGTTTCCCGGGCAAAGACTAGGTCATTTTTCTGAACGTAATTGCGGGCCCGGCGAGGAATTTAGATAATTTCTTCTTTTATATTTATCTGTATAAACATTTTTTTTTTTTTTTTTTAATTTCCATAAGACCTGGTTTTCGACGGCCAATTATTATTGTATTTTCACTTTACGCGCCGCAGTTCCACGTAGTGAAAAACCGTCAATATTACCAAAAAAAAATTATAATCAAACGGCAATGATAAATCGATATGTATACGATTTGAAACGTTGGCCTTGCCTTGACCGTCTACGACCACTGCATATTTAAAAAAAAAAAAAAAAAATACAATACCTCAATTAACATACATGATGTATTTTGTTAACCGTATCGTCGTGGTGTTCGTTTTTCGGTAAACAAAAAATTTTTAAAAATAATTTATACGCAATCCCGTCAGGTGCGTCCCGAGTTAGTTAAAGTTAGTCGGTTTGGAACTAAAATATATTTGACTCGCGCGATAAATCACGTAAAACACCTAGGCGCGTTTAATACATAAATTATGCGTTTAACTAACGCCATCGTTGAGATATATTTGTACAACGGTTTCACCGAAAGTATTATACGTATGTATTTTTTGGTGGTTTTTTGTGTGTGTTTTTTTTTTTTTTTTTTTTTTTTTTTTGTCTGGTTTTACATGATATAGTAGACACAGGGTCGTAAAACAAAATCCTTGCGTTTTATACCTACGATTTGATAAAACGCGCAGGCACCGCGGGTCTAAATGCACGATGATGAAATGATAAAATGATCTCGCCGAATAACATTCGTATTCCGGATCGCCATTCCGGATCGAAACCGTTATTAATTACCGTTGTTATCGCCGCGAACTCTGAACGTTGTTAGGACTTGTTTCGTGTCGACTGCGATTATTATTGACGCGGCGTTCGCGATTTTCGCAGGTCCACATACCGCCGACGTTCGCCCCGGACCAGGTGTCCCGGCTGGAAGTGGTCGAGGGCGAGATGGCCAGCGTCCGGTGCGCGGCCAACGGCAAACCCGAGCCCAAAGTCACGTGGATACAGATGTCGGACGAGCGGGACTTGAGCGAGGGGACCGAACGGTACTCGGTGAACAAGGTGACCGGCGTGCTGAGCCTGAACAAGATCAGCCGCAACGATAACGGGGAGTTCAAGTGCGTGGCCAGCAACGCGGCCGGTACTATCGACCGGATAGTCAACGTGGTGGTGCTCATCAAACCCGAGATACTGGATGTGACCAACGTGTCCGTGCCCATCAACAACGTGGCCAAAGTCATGTGCACGGCCAACGGGAACCCGTTGCCGGCAATCACGTTCAGGTGAGCGCTAATTAAAAAAAAAAACGATTTTTGTAAATAGTCGGAAATAGTTTTTTCGCCGTGCTTCACGGGGCCAGCGGCGCCGAAGCCTATCAATGCGTAGGAATTTCGGTCCGGAAAACTAACCGGTAAGGGTTCACGTACGTTCTCCCATCGTTTTAATAACCCGGAATATTTTTTTCTATTACCGATTGAGAATAAATCAATAGAGATATCCACTTTTCAGTTGACCGACGGTGTTTTTTTTGTTATTTTATTCTCCGACCGGGTCATAATTGGGTTTTCTAATAGATTGAAACGGTTATAATTGTCGAACGAGACATTCGGCCGTCGAAATATCGCGGAAACTTAACGTCAAAATGTTTTTTTGTTTTTTTCTTCTACCGCGAACAGGATAAAACACGACGGAAATTCTGATAACCGTGAGTACTCATCCCGGTTTTTGTTTTTTTGTTTTTTACATTCGAAACACTAAATCCCGAGGGTACTGGGGTACCTATTATTTTTTGTTAGTTCCGAATCGAACGTCTAAGGGCACCGGGGAACCTATGCTCATTAAAAAAAAAAAAAAAATAGTTTTATTATTATTATTATTATTGATTTTAAAAATATACTATTTTCCGAATCTTGTAAATCAAATTCGTTCGTCCCAACGGAAATGCAGATACTATTTAATGATATACGTATGGTTTTGTTGAAAATGTATTCCCATAATGAATTGGGTCAACCCGAGTGGGTATTAAGTCCTCCCACCCGCCTGACGCAATATTTGTAATATTTGATTATTATTGATGTTAGTTGGTTAGCAGACAAATAAAGAGAAAAAAAATTCCCCCGTTGTTACATTTCTTTATTTTTTTTTTTTTTTTTAATCGTTACCAGTGGCATGTAATCACGGGAGTGGGGTGGGGTGTTAGGAGTTTGACTACACCGATCCCCTTAAAAAAAATTGTCGAAGATTTCAAATTTTAAACACGTCAATGATGTAGAATTGTGGTTGATTTATTTTGTAAATTAAAGCGAAGGCAAAAAAAAAAAAATATTTTAACATTCTATTGTAGCGATTTGTTCGATTTCATTAATTTATTTTATATAAAACTACTTGGTTTAAACTTCTAATAAAACCAGTGGACGATAATATTTGTGTTTTCGACTGTGCAAGTCAAAATTCGTGTTACATTGCTGAATTTGTAGAAAAAATTACGAAAAAAATTCGTATGCCATGCCGTGTTGGCCGTTCGTCGAGATTTAGTTATTCAGACCGATGTAGTCATTGATGAATTGGGAAATAAAAAAAAAAACTAGGGTTTATTAAATAATTTGTGATTATTCACTTTTAATTCTCAAAAAATAAGTTAATATAAAAACGGATTAAAATTGAGTTTAAACATTTTATAGTGATTTATAAAATTATTTAAGTATCGCGAAACCCTCCATCTATCCCCCCTCTCCAGCCAAAAAAAAAAAGTTTGTAAATACGCCACTGATTATTATTATTTATAAATTATGAGTTGATTTGTATTAATGGAGAGAACTGCTCCCATACCAGCAAAAAAAAAAAAAAAAAAGTAATAAATTAACACTCCTTTTGGCGGTCGAGTGGTGTTTGATTTTTGATTTGATTTCTAAATTGTCTTCGCTCGGCATATTTTGCACTTGTAAAACCGTCGACATTGCACCGAGTTTCAGCACGCCTGCGTTTCAAATTGGTATTAAATAGGTGAATTCCCTTACTATTTACCGGGAATGGAGGCAGGGAAGATTTAGTCTATCCGTCTAACCGAGGGAACACAAAAGTCGATAAAAAGTAAAAAAAAAAAAGAAGAAAACTAGGGTTTATAATATAATTTGTGATTATTCACTTTTAATTCTCAAAATATAAGTTAATATAAAAACGGATGAAAATTGAGTTTAAACATTTTATAGTGATTTATAAAATTATTTAAATATGGTGAAACCCTCCATATTCCACCCCCAACCAAAAAAAAAAAAGTTTGTAAATACGCCACCGATTATTATTGTTTATAAATTATGATAAAATAAATTATGTGTTGATTTGTATTAATGATAATATATTAGGGAGAGAATTGCTCCCATACCAGCAAAAAAAAAAAAAAAAAAAAAAGTAATAAATTAACACTCCTTTTGGCGGTCGAGTGGGCGGGTGTTTGATTTTTGATATATTTTTTTTTTTTCTGCGCCACCGGCCTTGGTCATATAAGTGTTTTCTAGATTGTCTTCGACCCGTATATTTTGCACTTGTAAAACCGTCGACATTGCACCGAGTTTCAGCACGCCTGCGTCTCAAATTGATATTAACTAGGTGAATTCCCTTACTATTTACCGGAAATGGAGGCATGGAAGATTTAGTCTATCCGTCTAACCGAGGAAACACAAAAGTCGATAAAAAGTAAAAAAAAAAAAAAAAAAGTCCGAAATTGTATTGAAGGTGGAAATGTCGGGGGATTATATAGAAAATCGTTTGAAACAAATAAATTCCCGTCGGGTATAAAATCCGCGTTTTTCCACCTTAGCAGAAATCTTTTGGAGCATTTTTTTATTAACCGATAAAGGGGCGTTTCTCTTTCCCTCCCTCCTTCCCCCCCCGAAGCATAAAAAGACATCATATAGTGTAAATATATGGGAGCTTCTTCGCTCCCGTACATTTGGAATCGAAAACAATATTTACTACGCGAGTGATCGATGACGTTTAAGAAAAAAAAAAAATATTACGATATTCCGGATAAATCGCACGTAATATTATAATATAACATCCCGTTGTCGTCGTTTTGTTTGCTTTTAATCTGTTTTTTTTTTTTTTCAAATATCCGAACACATAATAAAAGAGAGAACCGTATTATTATCGTTATTATTATACTCGTGGAAAGAAAATAAATATAAGAGGAAAAAACCCGACCCCCGGAGGTATATAAACTCCGGCATCTGATTTTCGAATGATTACGCAATCACAATGAAAAGGTCGGTGGTATTTATGACCGCCGCCGCGCGCAGATCGATAAAAATATTCTACAGATTTTTTTTTTTTTATTTTATTTTTTTTTTCATTTCATGGCTCTTTTATTCCAGTGCTACACACACGGGCGCCGGGCGCCGTCCCTTAAATATAAACACCCACGTGATGTGATTTCGATACGATTTTCTTTTTATAAACTTATTTCTATAATAGTAACGTAAAACGTTACGGGAAAGTCACACTACATCTCAACGGGTCGCGTATAGGCGATTTTAACAAATATTTCAAGGAAAATAAAATAAATAAATATATATATTTATCGTCTTTAAAAATGTCTCTAAACTCACGTTCGTAAAAATTTCAAAAATTGTCTCGGGTCCTTATCATAAGTATTTTTCTTGCAATCGTAAAATCTGTTCACGTAGAATAGAAAAAACAAAATGTGTTTTTTTTTATAGATTTTTTACCCATTACGAAAATTAAAGATAACAACATGATTCTAGAGTGTAAATTTACTCGAACGAGACGGTAAATAATCAAGATTAAAAACTGGCCTGTTATTGCGACTACAAACAGTACCCGGTTACTTTTACTTATATATTAATATTTAACTAAAAATTAATATTATTATATGGCGTTTTCTAAATAAAAATGTTTTTTTTTTTTTCTTTATTGTCGGGTCGGTTTTACGTTAAACTATACTCATTGTTTTTTTAGATAAAAACGTCGATTATTCGAGGTTTTTTTTTTTTTGTATTTATTCGAAAACGTTCACGCCTATTAAACGAGGGCTTATATTATTTTAGTTTATACGTAGTAGGATCAAAAAGTTCCCGGAATTTATTTATAGAAAAAAAAACTATTTTTCTTATCAAATATCATCTGTTTATTGGAATTAAAAGTAGACATTATTAGCTATCTGTAGGTTTTGTCGTTAAAATTACATTAGTCTCATGTGAGTCGTAATCGTGTCCATAAAAAATCACAATTGTAGGTCATGTTGATTGTGTTCTTCGACAATGAAGAAGTTAGTTCACTGGGAATTTGTACCTAATGGACAAACAGTCAACTCAAGTTTTTATATGGAAGTCTTAAAGCGTTTAAGAGATTCAATTCGGCGAAAAAGGCAAAGAAAATGGGAAAATGGTTGGTTTTTGCATCATGACAATGCACCGTGCCACTCGTCTTTTGCAGTTCGGCAATTTTTAACGGATAAAAAAATTTCTACAATTCCACAACCCCCTACAGATAGCTGCTAATAATGTCTACTTTTAATTCCAATAAACAGATATTTGATAAGAAAAATAATTTATTTTTTTTCTATAAATAAATTCCGGGAACTTTTCGATCCTACTACGTATATATATTTCGAGCATCCTCTCTCTCTCTCTGTGCACACCGACTAGAATCGTAACAAGTCTTGCCGGTGCCTATGCAGGGCACGCAAAAAAAAAAAAAAAAAAAAAAATAACCAAATAACCCCTATATCGGTTTCCGTTCGATTATTATAACATCCCAACGCGTAACTATGTAATTCCTGAATGTTTCGCCCTACTCCGGGATGTGATGTTGCCCACCCACCCCCCCCCCCCGAGCCGGTCTCGCCAACTTCTGCTCTGTACACCGCCCGAGACGACATTGTACGGTTAATTTAGAAGAGCCGTGATTGTTTTAATTACTTGCTGCAGCAATACAACAGTCAGGTTATCCGGTGCAGTCACCGCGCACGCCGCTTCGGCTAACTTTGACGGTAGGCGGAAACTTTAAAAGCCACCGCAGAGCGTTTTCCCCGCCGATAACCAACGGACCCCCCGCGCACTGTATAACATTCCGTTTTTCGATTAATCGGTAAAATAATAATTGCCCGCGGTGTAGTAGTAGACGTTTTTCATTCGATTACAACGCGTAACACAACCGTGCTCGCTTTATAAATATAAATATTTATTGATTTCATTGGCGGATAAAAACAAAAAACATGCGTGCGTCTTACTGAACCACCTAACAACAGATAGTATTTGTGAAAATGAAAAATGAAAAAGAACAATTATATTTTAACGGTTTTTTCATTTTTTTTCTTGTCTTTCGATCAAACTAATTTCATTTATTTTTCTACTATAATTTAAAAAATAAACAAAGGAGCAAATACAGTTAAGTTTAATCTGTGTAGGTAGCGCATTTCTTGTTAATCGTGTCATAAACAAGAAACTTTTACATTTCTTTGTTTTTTTTCGTTTTTCGTTTTTCATTCGTTAATTTAAAAGTGCTTTTACAATTTTTGTTTTTTATTACTGTTTTAGAAAAGGCTTTCTAACGGCGTATCATGAAAAATATATTAGTTTGATAAAGAGTTATGTAGTTTATTTTTTTTATGAATGCATTATGACTTTTTTTCTTTTTTGTCTAAAATGATTATTGGAAAATTTTATTTGATTTGGCTGTCAATGACTCGCGTCCCGAATAGAGAATTGTTTGTAATTTGTCTACGAGTAATCCAGAAATAGTAAAAAGCTAAAGTTAAATCGTATTTTAATATTGTCACAAGTAATAAATTGTTGAAATTATTTTGATTATACGGCGAAAATCAATACATTTTACATTTTGTCTATTGTATTTGTATTTATGTATCGTGTATACGTAAAATGAGATTTTCTAGTGTTTTGAGAGACTTTTTTTTTATTGTCGGGACACTCTCGTTTACTCGTCTATCTTCTTTTTTTTTTTTTTTTTTATTTATTGCGCTCGACACAACTATTTCGTTTTGTTTGATTTTGGTCACTCGCCGAAAAAAAGATTTCGAAACTAAATCATCAATCAAACAGAATGTTCTCGAGTAATTAAATAAATCCACGTAGGTCCACCGTGGTGGATTTATGGCATTCGTTTGTTTGTTTTTTTCTTTCATTGAAAATCGAACCATTGCTGCTATATTATAGAGTATTTCAATATTAACGGTTTTTATAATTTTTTTTTTTTTTTTTAATATTATTTGAAATGTTGCCAAACCTCAGAGAGAAATAAAACCAACCATTTTTCAGTTTTTTTTTTTTTTTTGTTTATAATAAAAATCCATTAGCTTAAACTTTGTTATTAATACAAGTTACTATCGTCGATAATTAACAGTTCTTTTATTTTTTTTACTAGTTGAAAAAATATTACATAATATTTTCAAATAAATTATATCGATTTTATATTGTTAGTATGAAATATTCGGGTACGTTTCGAAGCGGTTATTTAAAAAAAAAAAAAAAAAAAGAACAAAACAAAACCATGAGGTCAACATAACTTAATCGATACTCGGCTATAATTGACAATAAATAAATTTGTCGTTTAAATAATATTAATATTATAATTCGTATATATATATATATATATTGTATGTGTGTAACGATATATCCCTACCAAATTACAGTGGTTTTTTATTTTTTTTTTATTATTATTTAAATACAATATATTTATATTTGCGTCCATATACGATACTTTTCTAAAACTCGGTGCCAAATAAAAATATATAATATCGCCAATCGTATTTCGAATTAATAATAATAAAAAAAAAAAAAAAAAAAAAACCGACATTAATATTATCTCGTATCGCAACCGCGCGTTTAACGGATAGGACGGAATAATACGGATAATACGGCGCGATTCAAAATCCATTGTCCGGTGATACGGTGTCTGGGCGAAGTAAAACGTATTCTATAAAATAATCGTAGTTTTAATTTGGAAAACCGCTAGGAACCCAATTAAATCCAGCGCCTATTTTGTAACGTCAGTATTTCGTATTACACACTTTTTAATTTCACTTTTTAATAATCGACCGTAAGTCCTGTGGTCATGAAATACAATGAAATACCCTATACCCACCCCCGACCCCCCTATAAATACAGTTATTTCAATTTTTTTTTAATTTCTACCTCTAAATAGTCGATTACAATTTTTTTTAAAAAACAAACAAGCCGGTTTTTAACTTTACCAAGGAGAAATGTTTGGGTAAAATAAGAAGTAAACTTTTTTTAAAAACAATATCACATATTATCAACAAATTTGTTTAAATAATGTTCCTATGGGTTTAGTTCCTTATTCCTAAAACAGTAAAATAATTTTAACAAGTTGTAAAATATAATAATTAATAACAAATTTTAAAATATTTTATATTTGATCGAATTTCTTTGATATACTTATTCTAAATTTGTTAATAAATATTAAAAAAAAAAAAAAAAAAATGTCGATCGTGTACGCGAATTTTTTTGTAGATTTTGTACTATTTGTATAGTCATTTGAATCTTCACTAGTACTGCCGAGATCTTCTTTTAGAACCCCAAAACCATTTAAAAAACCTATTTCAAAGTCATGAAATACTAGTTTTTTTTTTTTAAACTTTTAAAATTAATTTGATCTTTGTTACGGATATTATAAATTAAAATAAATAATTTATATCAATTTTAATAAAACTATGATATCGTCTAGCAATATAAACTTTTGATTGTAACCACGGTTTTATAATATAAAATCGCGATTTAAACTGATATCGATAACTGATAAATAAAAACGTCCAAGCTTATCAAATATTGTTTGTTATAAAAAAAAAAAAAAAAAATCACACATTTAATTAAAACTGACGTGATCTCTAGTCCCTACACGTTTTATAATTCCGTATTACACACAAAAATAGGTCTTACACCGACGTCTGTGATACGAGTTTTGAGCGAAGTCCAAACCGCTTTGTACGGTTTGGAGGACTCCGGCTCCATAAGTTTTTCGAAAATCACCCGGCGTAGTACTCGGTTGCCAAAAAAAAAAAAAAAAAAATTATAAGGGAAATAATTGTAGCCACACAGAGGCTTGCAGCAACACCGTCGGAAAAAAAAAAAAAAAAAAAAAATAATCCGCCACGTCCAAACGGGATACCGAGCAATTTCGTGGACCGGGTGAAAACCTAATACCTTTAGTCCTCGGAAAACCGCGTCGTGTAGAAAGTGCGGAAGTAGAAAAGTTAGCGAACAAGAACTATAATAGAAAATTATGGGATTACGGTACGATTACACGACGTAAATAAAAACCTACTTGACCGAAATGAATTCGATCGTCTGATTTTACGAATACATTCGTATCGCCCTGTATAATAATCGACCTTGTAACGGCATTACCGGCGATTGTACGCGTATGCCTACAGGCGGCATTGACGATATATAATAAAATAAATCTAAACTTTACAAATTGCAGGAAAGTGGGAACGAATGTGGTCATAAAACCAGGAATCGACGATCATCGCATTAACGTGAATTACGAAAACAACGACGACTGGGCGTCGGCCACTCTTACAATTAAACACCTGAACCGTACCGACGACGGACTGTACACGTGCGTTGCTTCCAACAAGGTACGTAATCGTACTCATTTTTGCCTACACGGCGCGGGCTATTCGAAATTGTCCGCGTTTAACGCCACCGGGTTTTTTTTATTATTAAACAAATTAAGAAATAAAAAAGAATTATTGAATAACGCTGATCCGTTGTATTAATCGTGTGTGGAGGCAAAATATATTATTCTTGCGCGGTGTTTACGGACTATTAAAAACGCCCATAGCCCAATGCCCGTAGCTTTAGGAAATCGGGAACGACTGTAAACCTCAGCTCCGGACATATACTCAGAGTAATCCCCCATCCCCCCTCCTAATATATATATATATATATATACAGATGGTAAAAAAAAAAAAAACGCAATCGTAAAACACTATTAACGCCTATCCGACATTTTTCATCAGTTTGTCCGGTCGACGTAGGGAAACGACGAGAACTCTAAAAACAGATTTGAATTTACAGTGAAACGTGTGTGTGTGTGATCGGTCACTTTTTCAATTTATTTTTAGTTTTTTTTGGAAATTAACGACTAAAATTAAAAAAGAGTGACAACACTTGACGTTGAATTCAAACGCGTTTTCATAATTCGTATCGCTTCATCACCGGGCCAATCCGACTGATTGAACCGTTTAAAATGCCACGTGTTCGATCCAATTATTATCGTTTTTTATTTCTTCCTCTAAACCGTTCCATAGTACATTTTCTTTTTTTCTTTCATGAAATGCTTGTAACCCGACGTTAGATGTGTACAACGGCTGTTGTCGCGTGTCACGGACAACCGTGACCGCAATTTAACAGACGTTTCTCGATTTAAACCGCAACGGTAGTAATACGCTAATAACACGCCGGTGTGTGGTCTCGCGCAGGGCGGCGAAGCGATGAAGAACGGACATCTGACGGTCGAGTTCCCGCCGGTGTACGCGAGCAACATGGCGAAAGAAGTGTGGACGTGGAACCAGATGCCGGTGAACCTGTCGTGCGTGTCCGAATCGCTGCCGAACGCGTCCATCACGTGGCTGCTGAACAACCGTCTGGTCGAGGACGACGCGTACGTGCAGAAATACGGCAGGGGCCCGTACAGCAACTTGCAGGTGACACCCGTCGACCAGAAATACTACGGCTCGTACACGTGCTACACGAAGAACATACACGGCGAAAACAGTTGGCAGATCGCGCTCCGGGAAGCGCACAGGCCGTCCAAAGTGTCCCAGGCCAAATTCGACGTGGTCACGGCCACCACGATCTCGTTCAGTTTCGTCGCGCCCACCGACACCGGCGGCATCCGGATCAAAGCGTATTCCGTCCAGTACAAGGAGATATCCAAGACCTGGGAGGAATCCGGTAACAAATCGTGGCCGCTGGGTGAGTAACATTGCGCGTTTTAACGATAAATAATATTGTTTTTTTTTTTTTTTTTTAACGGTCACTCTTTCGCAGACACGCCGTACATACTCGAGGGACTGGAAGCCTACAAGACCTATCAGTTCAGATTCGCCGCCATTAACGACGTGGGCAAAAGCGACTGGAGCGCCCAGGAACAGCGCACCATGCCCAAGAGATCGTCGCCCGAAGAACCCAAAATATTGGTCAACAAAGACCTGTACACGGACGACTACATCAACTCGCCGTACGGCAACAGCTACGAGGTGAACTGGAAGATACCGGCCGACAACGGTGAACCCATCGACCACTACAGCGTCACTTTTTGCGAGGTGAGTACGGTGTTTTGTATGATTTCGTACAGGGTTCCCATTCCTCTAACGTCAAAACTGTAACATATATCTTGGAACACCTTGTATACCGGTGTTTCTCGGTTTGTTTTATTTATTTTTTTTTTTTTTAAAACACCACATGTGAAAATCCCGTAATTAAGGGTATGGGAAAGAGGAGTAGAGCTGATGAATTGTAAAATTAAACGACCATTAAATATATCAAAATAGTATTGAAAAATATTACAAATTGAACGAATTTACTGAAACATAACTCTGGCGGGACGGTTATATTTGGTGATTCCGAGCCGCAAATCTTTTCTTTTCGCGGCGTCAAGTCGATTCCTCTATTCGAAAGGGTTTTTTTTTTTTTTTGCTCAGCACAGTATTAACGCTAGCTGTCCCCCTATCCCCCAAAACACACTCATCTCCCTATAGTGCTCTATCACCGGCCCCGTTGAGCACCGCTGCTGTGTTCGTTCCAACCTATAACCTATAGGCTAGTTAACAGTGACCTGAATATATATATTTTTTTTTTTTTTAGAACGATAAAACAAACACCGTATGGACGCCCAGACCGGACTCGTGCAGGACCGTGGAACTCAAATCCGCAGACAAGACGGCACTGTTAATGGACAATTTGAACGCCGACACGTTTTATAAAGTAGAAGTCAGAGCTCACAACGACATCGGATACAGCGTACCCTCCGAAGTTGTCTTCAAAACTGCGACGGGTAAGTACGCCACCCTGTTTTCGGAAAAAAAAAAAAAAAAACCAATATTAAAAACTTACCTGCAATAACAATTAATTGACAATGCAGAGAGTAAATAATATAATTTAAACTTTTATTAATTCGATTACGCACGAGGAAATAAATAATACCCGTGATCGGTTTGTGTGTTTTAATTAGAAGAGAATAATAATTTAAAAAAAAAAAACGATACTAATAACTGAATAAAAATCCATATGGGTTAAAATTATAATCTTGCTCGAGAAAACCCGTTGGTTGAAGTGGGCAAAAATTTCAACAGTTTATTTTTTTTTTTTTTTTTTTTTCGCTATATCTTTAATAAAATATGTTTACGTTTTTTTTTTCATTCTTCCTTTTTTTCCGGGGCCCCTATTTTTACATCATTATTATTCCCCGATTCATATCGCGTTCTCGGGAAGACCATATTACTTATTTTAAATAACGCGGTTTATACTTGAGGGACTGAAAAAAAAAAAAATAAAAAAACAGGGCGATTTTACTACCATTACTGCACACGGACACAATTATCGTCATCGTTTGTCGTCGCTGCGAAACGCAAAATTACGTAAATACCACGACAATATACGAACGGTCGAGTAAAAACAAAAATATTATTTATATATATATATAAATACTATAATAGTATTATGTGATTGGTGATTGTGAATCTATATGGGTACGTAATTATAATCAACGTGTGGAATTTGTGTGTGCCGTTTTAACTTTGTATTTTATGTAATTCTTTGTGTGCTGTGTTTATTGTTTTCATTGTTTTTGGTAGAGCTTCAAACAATTTTTTATAATATTATTTTTATACTATTATTATCTTTGGCAAACGGGATGCCTGCTATATTTATTTTAACTGCATGCATATTTTATATTATTGGGTTTGTTATTTGTTAACTTTTTTTTTGTTGTTGTCTTGTTTTTTTTTTTTTTTTTTTTTGGAATTTTATTTATAATATACATAAGTGTAATACGTATTTTTCGCTGCGTACAGGTATAAGACGACGGCATAATTAAGTTTACAAAAAAAAGGCGCGCGTCTTTATATCGCGGTGAAAATGTTAAAATAATAATATCGATTACGGTTACCCAATGCGCTCGATGGTTACGTTTTCGTAATAAATAATTTATTTTTTGTTTTACATTCCGGACGGACCATTCCGACGGTCTTGTGGCTTTACAATATTATTTTTTTCTACCAGAAGATTTCATACGATATGTTTACGCGCCTATACTTGTATCCGGGTTGGACATTTTGTCTAGTTGTTATATGAAACATGCCGTTTACCGACACAATATCTATTAGTTATTAAATGCGACAGAAAAACCTACCAAAAAAATGACGAAAAACCGACAGGAACACGATTTTTGTCAAACTCGAGTTTAATTATATCTTCTTCTTTTTTTTTTTTTTAAATTTATGTTGATCTCTGGGTTACCGTGGCAACGATGAAAAACACGACAAATACTACTTCGCTCAGAATCGTTTTTTGTTTGCAAAATCGAATTCCTGGTCTATATACTACCTCCGCACCTTCCCGCGGTTGCGAACTGCGTACGCGTTTCTTGTCGTAATTAATCGCGTGTCGTCGCCCGTCGCAAACTTTTAAATTGTTCGGTTTCTCGAAAACGAAAACAGTTTAGATAACAAAATCTGATAGTAATTATCATTAAAAAAAAAAAATAATAAACCAATACTCTGCGGACGTACGTAAAAAAAAAAAAAAAAAACGACCGTTTATGCCGAGACGACCTCTCGTCGTAGGATAATAAATCTCGAAACGTATACGCGAAACGGTTCCGTCGCAGCGCGAGGTCGAGACGGTGAAAACAGCCTCCGTATCAGCTCTCTATTAAAATATAATATTATTATTATAGCCGTACACGGGAATAATACAGGGTGAAGTTTCTCGACCAAAACCTGGGTGTTTTTTTTTTTTTTTTTATATATATAAAAACCGACGATGCGTGCGCCGGGGAAAAGTGTTGAAAGCGCCGGCGTATATTTTTTTCTTTTTTTTTTTTTTCTTTTTATTGCCTACCACTCAGCGGCTCGGCAATGGTGTTCCCACTCGTCCTCCCCTGGTAATTCTGACGGAAAACGTATATACCTAACCGTTTTTTTTTTTTCTCACTTTTTCTCTCTTTCTATAGAGTTCTCTCTTTCTCCCCGGGACAATGTCATCTCGGCCGCCCTCGACTTCCCGGTGTGCGGCCACCGTTTTTACATAGTTTTCTAGTCGTCTGAAGGCGTCGCGCGTTTGTTTTTTTTTTTCTGTTTTATTTATTTTTTTTTTTTTTTTTGTTTATTTTCATCGCGTAATATTTTTACGCACTGCGGGTTAGGTGCCCGCGCGTAACGTTAAAAAAAATCTCTACGGGATTATTAGTATCAAAGGCAACTGCGAATTCGCGACACCGCATTCTTTTGTGCGTATTACCGCGTTTGTTCGTTATTTAAAAATGCGGCCGCCGCCATTGAATCGCCGACGCGAAAAAGTGTAAGTTATAATTTTCCCAGTTTTCGCGTTCGGTTTGTATATTGTGTAGGTCCGTGTAATATTTTCAAGCGTACACCTTTTCTCTATACATACACCGCCATTATTATTATTATTATTATTATTATTGTAATACGAGTGTAAATTCTCGGTCGTTAGCCGTGTACTTTGCGACAAACTCGCGCGGTTCGCGATATTACAATAATATAATAATTTAATTGTTCGAAAACGTCCGGGCCCCTGCGACGGTCGACAAACGCGGGAAAAACGACCGCCGCCTCGTACCACCCCCCCCCCCCCCATTGTTGTTCGGTGCCGGAAACTAAAGTGACCGACCGACCGCCACCACCATCCCGACTCCCACCGCAATGTTTAACGTTTTTCTTTTTTTTCCCCCCCAGTATTTGTTTTATTTAATATTACGCGTTATTTTAATATAACGCCTCATCCCGACGATTCGGACGGCCGCGAGAAAATTCACCGGGCCCGAAACCGCGTTTCGAAAAAAAGGGATTTTTTTTTTTTATAATAATAATCGGGTTTTTCATATCTGAATTCGCCCCGGGGACAAACCGCGACCCGCGTAATTAACACGCCCGTTTTATTATAAATATGTCTTCTTCTTCTTCTTTTTTTTACATCCGGCATAGTCCGGAACGGTTTCCGAAATCGCGGGTTCATTACAAAAATTATAAAAAAAAAAAAAAAAAAAAAAAAATACCGCGCGATTGCAAATGTTCTAACGATCGACACGGCAGTGCGGTTGATATTATTTATCGGCCGGAGAGCTCACCGCATTTACCCCGTTCGCATCTAAAACGATATTTTCGAACCCGAAAACGAATTTTGTAGGCTCCGAAAAAAAACGCACACGTCTTCACGATTTTTAACGTTCAAAAGAAATATAAATCATTTTTTTTTTTTTTCCTACCCGTAGTTTACAAGTGTATATATATATATATATATATCTCGGTTAGTCGAGTTGAATAATTTATATTCGGATTTTATTCACGAGTACAAGTCGGAATTTTCTCCGTGGTACCTACTCATCGGTGTTTTATTTTCGTGCATAAAACCATAATATTTTCTACTCGAGGAATTGGAAATTTAAAAATCGGTGGTATCCCGCCGGATTTCTGTACGTTTCAGCATTTTTCCGTGTTGGTATCATAACAGTGGACGATGATGGCGAATCGCAAAAAGACAAAAAAAACTTTACACAGTTAGTAGTGATATTTATTTAACGAGCTCACGGTTTATCGGCGACTTTCAAACGTATACGGATAAAAAAAAAAAAAAAAAACTCGTAAAATAACGTTTTCAATTATTTCGTGTGCCCGTTATACTCCGGTGCACTTAATATCATAACAATAATACCGATATCCGGAATGTAATAGGTTTTTTTTTTTTTTTTTGAAATATATTTCCGTAACGGGGATATCGGTCCGCGACCCCCCCCCCCCCCCGCGATAACGAGATCTCCGCGATCTCCTCGTTTTTATTTGTTTATTATGTTGTTGTTGTTTTTTTATTATTTTTTTTTTGTTTTTGTCAATTTTTGTGAGCGTAATATCCAAGTGTGTTATGTGTTGTGATTTACAGAGCAAACCCCAAAGACGTCCGACGCCAACGCGGCCGTCAACAATAACCGATTGACCGTCAATACCGCCTTGTCGGTATTGGCCCTCGCCGCTTTCGGTGGTAACCACTACTGGTGATTACGCTAGAACCGCCACCGTAATTTTATTGCTATTACTTAGTTTTTTTTTTTTTTTTTTTTGTCCACGTGTGTAACTTATACCGGTTTTTATTTATTTAGCTTTTTTTTTTTTTTTAAAAAAAACACCCCCGTCACTTTACAAGTTGATGAATTCGCACGCTAAAATATTATTCGGACCTACTCGTAATTAATTATTTTTCATGACCGTTAGAATATCATATTTTATTCAGATACTTATTTTTATTATTATTTTTTTTTTCACTCGCGTGCGAATATAATAAAGCCGATTTTTTTCTTTTTTTATAACGATATATTATTATTATTATTACGATTGTTGAGTATTTAAAAGTATCGATAAGCCTCCGCCGTATAGATTATTATAGCTCTCTCTATTTTCCAACAATAATAATAATTATTTTATAAGATCGATTTATATGTTCACGAAATGTGCGTATTTTTTAAGTACACCTCTATTATTAAAGTCGTGCAGGTTGTAATCGATACGACACAATAAAACGGTACGAGTTACACTTAATTGCAGTTTGCGATTATTACGATTTACCGGAGAATAGTTTTTTTTTTTTTCCCCCCACTAACAAATATTCTATATTGACATATTTTAATCGCTTTCGATTTATATTACAAACCCCTATAATAATACCCGTTTCGTATACTTTTTTTTTTACGTACTTGTATTTTTTTTTTTTTTTTTTTTTTTTTAACATCGTACCATTTTATTTTTTCGGGCCTCTCTATATGTACACTTCCCTCGGACTGTATATTTTACAACAAATCGCCTATTATTATTATTTTTTTTTATCATCATTTCATATATCGGCATTATATAGTGTCATTTGCGTGTATACGGTTCGAGGGATCAATACGATTATTACTTGTTTAAATATGATTATTACTTGTATTATTTTTTTTTTTATATATATGTTTTATTTGTATTAATATTATATATACATTTTTTTTTTTTTTTTTTTGTAATATTTAAAAAAAAAAAAATAATAGTAATCTCGTTACTTAAGACTTAAGTTAAATAATAAAAATCGCTTCTGCATAGACGACACGAAAAATAACGATTTATATATTACGGATATAAGGTATTATTATTACACTAGTGTTATTTTAACTATTATTTTTTTTTTTTTTTTTTTTTTTTTAATATTACTGTAGTTATTATTATTTATCACTGTACCATTATTGATACGACAAAAAAAAAAAAAAAAAACACACGAACAATGTATAAAAAAGACAAATTTTTATTTTATAGTTTAGATTAAGCTACAAAAAAAATATTTCGCTGACAACGCGTCTATATCGTATAGATAAAAAAAAAAAAATCATATACGCAATATGATTAAAATATTTATATTTATAATGTAATAAGACAATAAATAAACAAAATTATATACTAATATTATCTGTTTAAAACGTAAATATTTATATATATATTATTTTTTTTAATCATGTTTGTCGTCGACGTGCCGCGTATATATTGTGATAAAATCGTCTAGGAGTCAGTAACCATTGACCGTAGACAAACGATAAATAGACCGGGATAGATGATATTTCGTAAATGATCACGATAGAGGAACACAGAGGCAAAGATTATCTACACGCAATAATA